>OU744722.1:41956471-43156471 GCA_916613615.1 Steromphala cineraria | reverse complement strand
TTTTCATATAATGTATATAGTAGTAATAAATATATTTCTATACCAACATTTTGTTGCGATGTTTAGTGCTAAAAGATATGTTGTGAATTATTCACTTTTCTTTCTGAATCATTCTGATTAGAGAATGAATTACGATAGAAGTTTCAAACAAAGTACTTCTTATTAATCAATAATTTCTTTAAACATCTAGCTTCTTAATATTTAGGGCAGAACATTTTTGCACTTAATTATACATCTAAAGTTAGCATGGGTCAAACTTTTGGCTGGCCAGATGTTCGTTGAAATGATTTTTCGCAAGGATATCATTTGAATGTGTTACTTAAGCGCTGGGTTTGAGCAAATCGAGTGTCATCACTTCCAAATCTATCATGTGTTACGAAACATTCAACCGTTAAGTGATATCACCTGTCAGTAGTTAAATTTATCTGCATCCAAGATTGCCAGTTGAAAGGAAATTTGTGGATAAAGTCTAATCACTCCTCCGTATAAAGCAGAGGCGACTACTAAAGGGTTCCTCGAATTCTTTTTTTCATTCCATGCTCAATTAGCTTATCTTGAGTAAATGCAGTAGTTTATGACATCTAACATCCATCTGGATGTGTTACCCAAGGAACATAGGCTATTTGGCAGTACAAGGGACTGAGATCTCAATTGGGGTCAGTGGAAGAGATGAGGGCTAGGGTTGGGCAGCTGTCCTTAGTCCGTGTTCACTACTGTGTATATCAATACAATCTAGCTGCTCATTCAGCAAGTCTAAACTTTACAAATACAAATGAAACAAGTAGAACAAAAATGAAATAAAGATTTGATAAAGGTTTTCATTTTTTAGACTACATATTAGTCTGAGCTGTGCCCGACACTGATTATTAGTGATACTTGTACAAATATACATATTCATATAGAAGCAGACAATGAAGACCAAGGACAAGTGTCTTCTGCTTGTTCCCGATGAAGATCAACCTTTCAAAGGATAAAATATGAAGAGTGTGTGTCTGTTCGCCCAATGTGAATATCTTACATAACAGGTCATAGAATGTTTTAAAGCAAATAAATAGTAACTAAATCACAAGTTTACAGAGGCATAACAGAGGAATTATGCCATTAAGTTTCTACAATAACTGAAATGTTAAATCGTTTTGCATATTGTTATTTTCTAAATATGTTAACTCTTTTATCCATATTTGCAATAACTTGTGTGGGCATGACATCTTCAAAGTTCATATACAGGACATTCAGAATGTGACAAACATATAAACGTTGTCATGACTTATCTGGATCATGAACTTGGAAACGCGTTAAATGATGTCAAGAGTCTCTATTTCAAAATAACTGTACCAGTATTAGATATATGCTAGAAATACATGCTGAAATGGATTCATGTTACTGATGATTCAATGCACTATTCATAGTTATAAGTGCAATGTAAACGAGTCCTGAAGCTGATCCACCAAGATATGCATCAATTATCTAACATGATTCTCAAATGTTATCACATGCAAGTGGAAAGTAAGATTTGAGTTGATAGTATCTGAATGGTTATAACAGTAAGATTCATTTAAATGGTCTCTGTGATTTATGTTTCAGTACACTCATATGGGCACGTGTGGTTTTATATACATTGAACATTTAATACAATGATCATGTTTATGACAAAGTAGGGTTATTGATATTTATACCAGTCACATCATTATTACGAACAGAAAAAAGTTGTAGTCCATTTCTGAGAACATGTATGAGTAAGTTAAAACATTCTACCTCTGTTTATCACTTGCGTTTCTATCTATTTCATCTGTTGTATTCTGAATACACATGTTCAGATTCTATAGATGAGTCCTTCCTAACAGCAGACCATTATTAAATATCCTGTTATAACCAGCAATGCCGAACCTATAAAATGATCACCATTAACATTTGCATTGATATGTAAATACAAATAACAAACCTGAAACCTAACTCTGTTGTGTTATATACCTGTATGTTGTATTGGTATGTATCAGTTGTAGACAAATCAAATATTAGTCACCTTATATTGCTTCTGAACACTAAAACTGGGAACCAACATGTGAGAGAATATGGACAATGTCTTGACTTGATTTTACAGCAGTCTTCTATGTTTATGTAGACTAAATTTTATCAAAAGAGAAAGTAGCCCACAGAAACTGTTCATTTTCGGAAAGTGCAATGATCTACAGTTGTCATCACATTGAGTTCCGATAATTAACAAAGGATACTTACTTAGTTATGAAAACATGAATCCAATCACTTAAAAAAACAAAGCACAAGCCAAGGATTAATTTTGGAATGGATTGGAATCAGTTGGATGAGAATGACAATGAGAATATATATTTTTATTTTCGGCCCTTTTTCCTCGGCCCTTATGACTATTTACCTCGGCCCTTTTCACTTTTTTATCGGCCTTTTCATCCTTCGGCCCATTTGACCAGATCCCCTCTCCTGACACTTGTTATTCAAACGTCTGTGCCATCAAACCACTTCAAACATCGTAAACAAACATATCATACATAAAACACACCTTCAAACTTATTTTATTTATGACAACATCTCACACATGAAATCTCTTTTGTGTTAATCTTTGTATAAGCATCGTAAACAAACGTATCAGACATGAAACGTAAACGAATCAAAGTTAAAAAATAATTTCTTAAAAAAATTGGTGTCGCCGTTTAATCCAAATGAGTCGCCGTTTTGTCAAGCGATTCTTGTCTAAAATTTCATTGAAAATATGTTTCGCCGTTCTGTCCAATAATTTGGGTGTGTCTCCGTTCCGTCCAAAATGTCGCCTTTTGGCTTCTCGCCGTTTTTGCCGTGTCGCCGTTTTGTCTATAACCCGCTACAATGATATAGACTTGATGTTTTAACATGTTTTGTTTCAGGGGCTGTGAGACAGACTGATGTTTGTGTAAAATTTCAGTAACAGAAAATAAGGTTAGATAGGGCCATCACATGACCTTCCAAGTCTTTAGGAAGAATGCTATATTTATATTGATGGACAACAAAAACGATTTGAATTTGTTTTGATTAAAATGAACGGGAGATTCACTTTGTTCACCTAAAACCAAACTCTCAAGTCCACCTATAGACTTCCTTTGGCTTTTATCTTATTCGTGGTTTGTCTGTAAGGAAACGTACACTGTGCATACTCTGTGAGAGGAAACCCCTGCCCTAAAAAGCACATTACGTGGCCCTTACTGGGTTATATTGACCCAAGATGTCACCCCTTCTCCAGACTTCTGGCTGGCATCAGAAGCCATGAGATTCCCTTCAAGGCTTATGCGGGTGATAACCAAATGTACATCAGCGCAAAATCATCCCAGTTAGATATCCGGAAAACGCAATTGGAAACATGCGTCTCAGAAGTGCGCGATTGGGTTAGATCCAACTTTCTGAAAATGAATGACGAAAAGACTGAATTCATGATAATTGGCTCACAGCAACAACGACTCAAAGTCCCACCCGTCAGCATCACCATAGGCGACAGCTCTGTTAGTCCCAGCTCATCTGTCCGAAATCTTGGTGTGATATTCGATCCATCTTTATCTCTTCAACCTCATGTGAGATCCGTCTGCCGTTCTGTTTCCTTCTGCCTCTATAATATCAGCAACATCAAGAAATATTTGACTGTGGATTGTCTAAAAACTCTTGTGCATGCGTGTATCACATCCCGCCTTGATTACTGTAACTCCCTGCTCTATGGAACATCAAGCTCTAACATCAAGCTCCTACAGCATCTACAGAACAGCTCTGCTCGTCTTATCACTGGCTCCAGGAAACACTGTGAAATTACACCAGTACTGCGTGAGCTGCACTGGCTTCCTTTGCGACAACGAATCACCTATAAGTTGCTTTCCCTTACATTTTCCGTCTTGAATGATCCTACTGCTCCTGAGTACTTAAAAGGCCTACTTTCATACAAAACTACCAGTAGAACTCTCCGATCCAGCAGTGCTTTGAATGATCTTGCAACCCCCCGAACTAACACTAAAATGGGGGAAAGGTGCTTTGCGGTTGCAGTCTCAGTGCTGTGGAATGAACTTCCAGTTGAACTCAAATTAGTAATATCAAGGGACTCATTCCAGAAAAAGTTGAAAACACATCTTTTCAGACAATATTTTGGTTTTTAATCTTTCTGTCTCAGTTTATGCCTTTTATCTTTAATCCTTGTAAAGCGCCACTGAGCAGGTAGCAACCTGGATATTAGGCGCTATAGAAATTAATTGTCATTCATTCATTCATTCACTGCATACCAGGTCCAGTGTGGATATTGTTGGAAGATAAACTGTTGATAAGGATAATTGACTTGATGAGTGAGGACTTTGGGGGCTTGCTAGAATTCTAGCTTTAGTTTAATCTGTACTATATTGCGAACATCTATTGGCACTTCTATGAGTCGTCGAAACGGTAATCAGCCTTGAAAGCTCAGCAATGTCAGTTAAATCCTATTATTGCGTGCAAAGCTTGTGTCGATGTTTAGTGACCAATGACTATCAATTGGGCAGTCAATGAGCTATGATTTACCTTCCAAGTTCCTATAGTGAACGAGAACATAGCAACTTGCTGACCTTTGATGTGTGCTATCCTTGATGAAAGTAAGAGACAAAGTTGGAGGTGGTCTAACGTTCAGATATCGGTGATGAGACAACTGTGTGGTTCAGGGTTGTCAGAAATCCTCACACCCTCTCTGTATAACCGGATCAACCTACCTATATATAGAAATGAAGGAACAATTGGGATTCTTGTAACAGGGGTGGTTTTTTTACTATTTTGGTCATAGAAGATTCGGGATATTTTCACTAAAGGAGTGACCAACATTCATTATTGAGAGTGATTAAACTTTTTCTTCACGTAATAATGGTCTTTTTGCCATTTTTGTCAAAATGCATGAATATTTCTCATTTGAAAGTTTTAAACATTAGTTTGGATTTTAACTATGTCGTTGCCAACTTAACTGACAGTATCAATATTAAATTGTTTTCTATATTTCAGCTTACAATCATGGTAAAGTTTCTTTTGGACGTCAGTTTTATGTACTAAAATGATATATCCACTGCAATTATTTTTTATCTTGTCAACCACAGCTTTCCGACAGCTGCTGAGGTAATTGATCAATCTTGCGTTGTTGTTTTCCACAGCAGAAAATATAAATCCATGATAAACGAATACTATAGAATTCACACTTCATCGTCGTTCCAAGTCTTGTTTAGCCGTTTAGTAACAGAAAAGAGGGTAGAAATGTGAGTTTAGAGTTTTAACTGGGAGACAACGCTCTGTTTCAGAATTGACAGTCGACGGTTTGGGTTCGAACTTGGCTCTGATGAAAGCCGTTTCAACTTCGACTTTGGATGGAACTTCCAGCGTCAACCGTGGTGGGAGGGGTAAGATATCCTTTGTCAGTAAATCCTAACGACTATCTCTTCGACAGTGATATAAATATCACAAGTCAATTTGAGAATATCAACATACAGGAAACTGAAAGTATAACTGTTTATAGTGTATGACATCTAGGTAATGATATCCAATACTGATACCAGCAGGTTCTAGGACGGAATCGTAAGAGCCTTTTTGTCACAGCGACTCAAACTCACGACTTTATTCGTCGACACTTATCTTTCACAAACTTATCATCAATAACATACCCCGACCATTTTCTGGTGTTAGTGTTAATCGTAGTTCGGTAAAGATTCTCGAGTCACTTCAATCTAACTTAGCAGTATGGCGAGATTTCACTTAATGTAACATGTAACGATATTATTTACCTTAAATGCTATATAAAATATTGATTATTTTTAATTTCCTGTACATCAACAACAGCGAATAAAAGATATTGTTACATACTGTCACCCCTAATGGATTTTATAACGTCTCTTTAAATTTGGGGTATTCTTAGTTAGGTGTTCATGTGAAGGAAATGTTCGTCAGTTGGTAATCATTGGGGTTAAAGCTTTACCCACTAAACACTAGATTAGTTGTATTGTTTAGCGGTGCACGGTAAATGGAAACAAATAATGTTAATCGTTGATTTAAGATAACGAACATGCCTGATACATGCACACTCTATAACATCTCTTATACCGCCAATCCATATATCACACATTGTAGGGTGCAATAAATACTACAAACACTTCTATCGTGTCACACAAATACAGTGGATATACAACTTGCCTAGACAATTGCCACCTATCACGCGTATACAGTATCCATATATGACGTATACACAGTGTCTATTTAAGAATGAATTTCATAATGTGTTTGTTCACACTTCTTTGAAACGTGTAATTATAACTAATAAAATTGCCAGATATTGCCAGACAGTTGCCAAACCTGTACAGCCTTTCATGGCTAACATGTGTATCTAGATGAAAATTACAGAAACAGTGTCAATATATTTTCAAAAAAGCCCTGCCAAAATATTTGTTACAAAACACATTAAAACCTGTGGGCCACAAACAAATGTTATTGGCATGTAACTATTCAATGGTGATGTCATGTTCATTTCGCCCGGCAGCCCACACGTGTGCTCGACCAAGACAGAGGAAACTTCCAACACAACCGAATCGAGGGAGGGCAGCATCTCGCGCCACTTCAGTCTGCACAGTCAAGTTTGTGACGAGACGGCAACAGTATACAAGTGCACAACCACGTGAGTATACTCTTTTAACGTGTGACCAGAGACATTGTACAAGTGCACACCCACGTGAGTATATCTATTTTAACGTGTGTACAGAGACAGTGTACAAGCGCACAACCACGGGAGTATATCTATTTTAACGTGTGTACAGAGACAGTGTACAAGCGCACAACCACGTGAGTATATCTATTTTAACGTGTGTACAGAGACAGTGTACACGCGCACAACTACGTGAGTATATCTATTTTAACGTGTGTACAGAGACATTGTACAAGCGCACAACCACGTGAGTATATCTATTTTAACGTGTGTACAGAGACAGTGTACAAGCGCACAACGTTAACCACGTGAGTATATCTATTTTAACGTGTGTACAGAGACAGTGTACAAGTGCACAACCACGGGAGTATATCTATTTTAACGTGTGTACAGAGACATTGTACAAGTGCACAACTACGTGAGTATATCTATTTTAACGTGTGTACAGAGACAGTGTACAAGCGCACAACTACGTGAGTATATCTATTTTAACGTGTGTACAGAGACATTGTACAAGTGCACAACTACGTGAGTATATCTATTTTAATGTGTGTACAGAGACAGTGTACAAGCGCACAACCACGGGAGTATATCTATTTTAACGTGTGTACAGAGACAGTGTACAAGCGCACAACCACGAGAGTATATCTATTTTAACGTGTGTACAGAGACAGTGTACAAGCGCACAACTACGTGAGTATATCTATTTTAACGTGTGTACAGAGACATTGTACAAGTGCGCAACTACGTGAGTATATCTATTTTAACGTGTGTACAGAGACAGTGTACAAGTGCACAACCACGGGAGTATATCTATTTTAACGTGTGTACAGAGACAGTGTACAAGCGCACAACTACGTGAGTATATCTATTTTAACTTGTGTACAGAGACATTGTACAAGTGCACAACTATGTGAGTATATCTATATTGAAACGTGTGTATAGAGACAGTGTACAAGCGCACAACCACGTGAGTATATCTATTTTAACGTGTGTACAGAGACAGTGTACAAGCGCACAACCACGTGAGTATATCTATTTTAACGTGTGTACAGAGACAGTGAACAAGCGCACAACGTTAACCACGTGAGTATATCTATTTTAACGTGTGTACAGAGACAGTGTACAAGCGCACAACCACGGGAGTATATCTATTTTAACGTGTGTACAGAGACAGTGTACAAGTGCACAACCATGCGAGTATATCTATTTTAACGGGTGTACAGAGACAAAGTGCAAGCGCACAACGTTAACCACGTGAGTATATCTATTTTAACGTGTGTACAGAGACAGTGAACAAGTGCACAACCACGGGAGTATATCTATTTTAACGTGTGTACAGAGACAGTGAACAAGTGCACAACCATGCGAGTATATCTATTTTAACGTGTGTACAGAGACATTGTACAAGCGCACAACGTTAACCACGTGAGTATATCTATTTTAACATGTGACCAGAGGTATTGTATAAGTGCACAACCACGGGAGTATATCTATTTTAACGTGTGTACAGAGACAATGTACAAGCGCACAACGTTAACCACGTGAGTATATCTATTTTAACGTGTGTACAGAGACAGTGTACAAGTGCACAACCACGGGAGTATATCTATTTAACGTGTGTACAGAGACAGTGTACAAGCGCACAACTACGTGAGTATATCTATTATAACGTGTGTACAGAGACATGGTACAAGTGCACAACTACGTGAGTATATCTATTTTAACGTGTGTACAGAGACATGGTACAAGTGCACAACTACGTGAGTATATCTATTTTAACGTATGTACAGAGACAGTGTACAAGCGCACAACGTTAACCACGTGAGTATATCTATTTTAACGTGTGTACAGAGACAGTGTACAAGTGCACAACCACGGGAGTATATATATTTTAACGTGTGTACAGAGACAATGTACAAGCGCACAACGTTAACCACGAGAGTATATCTATTTTAACGTGTGTACAGAGGTATTGTATAAGTGCACAACCACGGGAGTATATCTATTTTAACGTGTGTACAGAGACAATGTACAAGCGCACAACGTTAACCACGTGAGTATATCTATTTTAACGTGTGTACAGAGACAGTGTACAAGTGCACAACCACGGGAGTATATCTATTTAACGTGTGTACAGAGACAGTGTACAAGCGCACAACTACGTGAGTATATCTATTATAACGTGTGTACAGAGACATGGTACAAGTGCACAACTACGTGAGTATATCTATTTTAACGTGTGTACAGAGACATGGTACAAGTGCACAACTACGTGAGTATATCTATTTTAACGTATGTACAGAGACAGTGTACAAGCGCACAACGTTAACCACGTGAGTATATCTATTTTAACGTGTGTACAGAGACAGTGTACAAGTGCACAACCACGGGAGTATATCTATTTTAACGTGTGTACAGAGACAATGTACAAGCGCACAACGTTAACCACGTGAGTATATCTATTTTAACGTGTGTACAGAGACAGTGTACAAGCGCACAACCACGGGAGTATATCTATTTTAACGTGTGTACAGAGACAATGTACAAGCGCACAACGTTAACCACGAGAGTATATCTATTTTAACGTGTGTACAGAGACAGTGTACAAGTGCACAACCACGGGAGTATATCTATTTTAACGTGTGTACAGAGACAGTGTACAAGCGCACAACTACGTGAGTATATCTATTATAACGTGTGTACAGAGACATGGTACAAGTGCACAACTACGTGAGTATATCTATTTTAACGTGTGTACAGAGACATTGTACAAGTGCACAACTACGTGAGTATATCTATTTTAACGTATGTACAGAGACAGTGTACAAGCGCACAACGTTAACCACGTGAGTATATCTATTTTAACGTGTGTACAGAGACAGTGTACAAGCGCACAACCACGGGAGTATATCTATTTTAACGTGTGTACAGAGAGGGTGTACAAGCGCACAACTACGTGAGTATATCTATTTTAACGTGTGTACAGAGACTGTGAACAAGTGCACAACCACGGGAGTTTATCTATTTTAACGTGTGTACAGAGACATTGTACAAGCGCACAACGTTAACCACGTGAGTATTTCTATTTTAACATGTGACCAGAGGTATTGTATAAGTGCACAACCACGGGAGTATATCTATTTTAACGTGTGTACAGAGACATTGTACAAGCGCACAACCACGTGAGTATATCTATTTTAACGTGTGTACAGAGACATTGTACAAGCGCACAACGTTAACCACGTGAGTATATCTATTTTAACGTGTGTACAGAGACAGTGTACAAGCGCACAACGTTAACCACGTGAGTATATCTATTTTAACGTGTGTACAGAGACATTGTACAAGCGCACAACCACGTGAGTATATCTATTTTAACGTGTGTACAGAGACAGTGTACAAGCGCACAACTACGTGAGTATATCTATTTTAACGTGTGTACAGAGACATTGTACAAGTGCACAACTACGTGAGTATATCTATTTTAACGTGTGTACAGAGACAGTGTACAAGTGCACAACCACGGGAGTATATCTATTTTAACGTGTGTACAGAGACAGTGTACAAGCGCACAACTACGTGAGTATATCTATTTTAACTTGTGTACAGAGACATTGTACAAGTGCACAACTATGTGAGTATATCTATATTGAAACGTGTGTATAGAGACAGTGTACAAGCGCACAACCACGTGAGTATATCTATTTTAACGTGTGTACAGAGACAGTGTACAAGCGCACAACCACGTGAGTATATCTATTTTAACGTGTGTACAGAGACAGTGAACAAGCGCACAACGTTAACCACGTGAGTATATCTATTTTAACGTGTGTACAGAGACAGTGTACAAGCGCACAACCACGGGAGTATATCTATTTTAACGTGTGTACAGAGACAGTGTACAAGTGCACAACCATGCGAGTATATCTATTTTAACGGGTGTACAGAGACAAAGTGCAAGCGCACAACGTTAACCACGTGAGTATATCTATTTTAACGTGTGTACAGAGACAGTGAACAAGTGCACAACCACGGGAGTATATCTATTTTAACGTGTGTACAGAGACAGTGAACAAGTGCACAACCATGCGAGTATATCTATTTTAACGTGTGTACAGAGACATTGTACAAGCGCACAACGTTAACCACGTGAGTATATCTATTTTAACATGTGACCAGAGGTATTGTATAAGTGCACAACCACGGGAGTATATCTATTTTAACGTGTGTACAGAGACAATGTACAAGCGCACAACGTTAACCACGTGAGTATATCTATTTTAACGTGTGTACAGAGACAGTGTACAAGTGCACAACCACGGGAGTATATCTATTTAACGTGTGTACAGAGACAGTGTACAAGCGCACAACTACGTGAGTATATCTATTATAACGTGTGTACAGAGACATGGTACAAGTGCACAACTACGTGAGTATATCTATTTTAACGTGTGTACAGAGACATGGTACAAGTGCACAACTACGTGAGTATATCTATTTTAACGTATGTACAGAGACAGTGTACAAGCGCACAACGTTAACCACGTGAGTATATCTATTTTAACGTGTGTACAGAGACAGTGTACAAGTGCACAACCACGGGAGTATATCTATTTTAACGTGTGTACAGAGACAATGTACAAGCGCACAACGTTAACCACGAGAGTATATCTATTTTAACGTGTGTACAGAGGTATTGTATAAGTGCACAACCACGGGAGTATATCTATTTTAACGTGTGTACAGAGACAATGTACAAGCGCACAACGTTAACCACGTGAGTATATCTATTTTAACGTGTGTACAGAGACAGTGTACAAGTGCACAACCACGGGAGTATATCTATTTAACGTGTGTACAGAGACAGTGTACAAGCGCACAACTACGTGAGTATATCTATTATAACGTGTGTACAGAGACATGGTACAAGTGCACAACTACGTGAGTATATCTATTTTAACGTGTGTACAGAGACATGGTACAAGTGCACAACTACGTGAGTATATCTATTTTAACGTATGTACAGAGACAGTGTACAAGCGCACAACGTTAACCACGTGAGTATATCTATTTTAACGTGTGTACAGAGACAGTGTACAAGTGCACAACCACGGGAGTATATCTATTTTAACGTGTGTACAGAGACAATGTACAAGCGCACAACGTTAACCACGTGAGTATATCTATTTTAACGTGTGTACAGAGACAGTGTACAAGCGCACAACCACGGGAGTATATCTATTTTAACGTGTGTACAGAGACAATGTACAAGCGCACAACGTTAACCACGAGAGTATATCTATTTTAACGTGTGTACAGAGACAGTGTACAAGTGCACAACCACGGGAGTATATCTATTTTAACGTGTGTACAGAGACAGTGTACAAGCGCACAACTACGTGAGTATATCTATTATAACGTGTGTACAGAGACATGGTACAAGTGCACAACTACGTGAGTATATCTATTTTAACGTGTGTACAGAGACATTGTACAAGTGCACAACTACGTGAGTATATCTATTTTAACGTGTGTACAGAGACAGTGTACAAGCGCACAACGTTAACCACGTGAGTATATCTATTTTAACGTGTGTACAGAGACAGTGTACAAGCGCACAACCACGGGAGTATATCTATTTTAACGTGTGTACAGAGAGGGTGTACAAGCGCACAACTACGTGAGTATATCTATTTTAACGTGTGTACAGAGACTGTGAACAAGTGCACAACCACGGGAGTTTATCTATTTTAACGTGTGTACAGAGACATTGTACAAGCGCACAACGTTAACCACGTGAGTATTTCTATTTTAACATGTGACCAGAGGTATTGTATAAGTGCACAACCACGGGAGTATATCTATTTTAACGTGTGTACAGAGACATTGTACAAGCGCACAACCACGTGAGTATATCTATTTTAACGTGTGTACAGAGACATTGTACAAGCGCACAACGTTAACCACGTGAGTATATCTATTTTAACGTGTGTACAGAGACAGTGTACAAGCGCACAACGTTAACCACGTGAGTATATCTATTTTAACGTGTGTACAGAGACATTGTACAAGCGCACAACCACGTGAGTATATCTATTTTAACGTGTGTACAGAGACAATGTACAAGCGCACAACGTTAACCACGTGAGTATATCTATTTTAACGTGTGTACAGAGACAGTGTACAAGTGCACAACCACGGGAGTATATCTATTTTAACGTGTGTACAGAGACAGTGTACAAGCGCAGACCTACGTGAGTATATCTATTATAACGTGTGTACAGAGACAGTGTACAAGTGCACAACCACGGGAGTATATCTATTTAACGTGTGTACAGAGACAATGTACAAGCGCACAACGTTAACCACGTGAGTATATCTATTTTAACGTGTGTACAGAGACAGTGTACAAGCGCACAACCACGGGAGTATATCTATTTTAACGTGTGTACAGAGACAATGTACAAGCGCACAACGTTAACCACGAGAGTATATCTATTTTAACGTGTGTACAGAGACAGTGTACAAGTGCACAACCACGGGAGTATATCTATTTTAACGTGTGTACAGAGACAGTGTACAAGCGCACAACTACGTGAGTATATCTATTATAACGTGTGTACAGAGACATTGTACAAGCGCACAACTACGTGAGTATATCTATTTTAACGTGTGTACAGAGACAGTGTACAAGTGCACAACTACGTGAGTATATCTATTTTAACGTGTGTACAGAGACAGTGTACAAGTGCACAACCACGGGAGTATATCTATTTTAACGTGTGTACAGAGACATTGTACAAGTGCACAACTACGTGAGTATATCTATTTTAATGTGTGTACAGAGACAGTGTACAAGCGCACAACCACGGGAGTATATCTATTTTAACGTGTGTACAGAGACAGTGTACAAGCGCACAACCACGAGAGTATATCTATTTTAACGTGTGTACAGAGACAGTGTACAAGCGCACAACTACGTGAGTATATCTATTTTAACGTGTGTACAGAGACATTGTACAAGTGCACAACTACGTGAGTATATCTATTTTAACGTGTGTACAGAGACATTGTACAAGCGCACAACCACGTGAGTATATCTATTTTAACGTGTGTACAGAGAGGGTGTACAAGTGCACAACTACGTGAGTATATCTATTTTAACGTGTGTACAGAGACAGTGTACAAGCGCACAACTACGTGAGTATATCTATTTTAACGTGTGTACAGAGACATTGTACAAGTGCACAACTACGTGAGTATATCTATTTTAACGTGTGTACAGAGAGGGTGTACAAGTGCACAACTACGTGAGTATATCTATTTTAACGTGTGTACAGAGACATTGTACAAGTGCACAACTACGTGAGTATATCTATTTTAACGTGTGTACAGAGACATTGTACAAGCGCACAACTACGTGAGTATATCTATTTTAACGGGTGTACAGAGACATTGTACAAGTGCACAACTACGTGAGTATATCTATTTTAACGTGTGTACAGCGAGGGTGTACAAGTGCACAACTACGTGAGTATATCTATTTTAACGTGTGTACAGAGACATTGTACAAGTGCACAACTACGTGAGTATATCTATTTTAACGTGTGTACAGAGACAGTGTACAAGCGCACAACTACGTGAGTATATCTATTTTAACGTGTGTACAGAGACATTGTACAAGTGCACAACTACGTGAGTATATCTATTTTAACGTGTGTACAGAGAGGGTGTACAAGTGCACAACTACGTGAGTATATCTATTTTAACGTGTGTACAGAGACATTGTACAAGTGCACAACTACGTGAGTATATCTATTTTAACGTGTGTACAGAGACATTGTACAAGTGCACAACTACGTGAGTATATCTATTTTAACGGGTGTACAGAGACAAAGTGCAAGTGCACAACTACGTGAGTATATCTATTTTAACGTGTGTACAGAGACAGTGTACAAGCGCACAACGTTAACCACGTGAGTATATCTATTTTAACGTGTGTACAGAGACAGTGTACAAGCGCACAACTACGTGAGTATATCTATTTTAACGTGTGTACAGAGACAGTGTACAAGCGCACAACCACGGGAGTATATCTATTTTAACGTGTGTACAGAGACAATGTACAAGCGCACAACGTTAACCACGAGAGTATATCTATTTTAACGTGTGTACAGAGACAGTGTACAAGTGCACAACCACGGGAGTATATCTATTTTAACGTGTGTACAGAGACAGTGTACAAGCGCACAACTACGTGAGTATATCTATTTTAACGTGTGTACAGAGACATTGTACAAGCGCACAACCACGTGAGTATATCTATTTTAACGTGTGTACAGAGACAGTGTACAAGCGCACAACGTTAACCACGTGAGTATATCTATTTTAACGTGTGTACAGAGACAGTGTACAAGCGCACAACCACGGGAGTATATCTATTTTAACGTGTGTACAGAGACAGTGTACAAGCGCACAACTACGTGAGTATATCTATTTTAACGTGTGTACAGAGACAGTGTACAAGTGCACAACCACGGGAGTATATCTATTTTAACGTGTGTACAGAGACAGTGTACAAGTGCACAACTACGTGAGTATATCTATTTTAACGTGTGTACAGAGACAGTGTACAAGCGCACAACCACGTGAGTATATCTATTTTAACGTGTGTACAGAGACAGTGAACAAGCGCACAACGTTAACCACGTGAGTATATCTATTTTAACGTGTGTACAGAGACAGTGTACAAGCGCACAACGACGGGAGTATATCTATTTTAACGTGTGTACAGAGACAGTGTACAAGTGCACAACCACGGGAGTATTTCTATTTCAACGTGTGTACAGAGAGAGTGTACAAGCGCACAACGTTAACCACGTGAGTATATCTATTTTAACATGTGACCAGAGGTATTGTATAAGTGCACAACCACGTGAGTATATCTATTTTAACGTGTGTACAGAGACAATGTACAAGCGCACAACGTTAACCACGTGAGTATATCTATTTTAACGTGTGTACAGAGACAGTGTACAAGCGCACAACCACGGGAGTATATCTATTTTAACGTGTGTACAGAGACAGTGTACAAGCGCACAACCACGGGAGTATATCTATTTTAACATGTGTACAGAGACATTGTACAAGTGCACAACCACGGGAGTATATCTATTTTAACGTGTGTACAGAGACATTGTACAAGTGCACAACTACGTGAGTATATCTATTTTAACGTGTGTACAGAGACAGTGTACAAGTGCACAACCACGGGAGTATATCTATTTTAACGTGTGTACAGAGACAGTGTACAAGCGCACAACTACGTGAGTATATCTATTTTAACGTGTGTACAGAGACATTGTACAAGTGCACAACTACGTGAGTATATCTATTTTAACGTGTGTACAGAGACAGTGTACAAGCGCACAACTACGTGAGTATATCTATTTTAACGTGTGTACAGAGACAGTGTACAAGCGCACAACCACGGGAGTATATCTATTTTAACGTGTGTACAGAGACAGTGTACAAGCGCACAACTACGTGAGTATATCTATTTTAACGTGTGTACAGAGACAGTGTACAAGCGCACAACTACGTGAGTATATCTATTTTAACGTGTGTACAGAGACATTGTACAAAACAACGATGTGAGTAAATCTTTTAAACATATGTCCAGAGACATTGTACAAAACGACGGTGTGAGTAAATCTCTTAAACATGTGACCAGAGACAGTGTAGTGCACATCTACACAACAAGTGAGAATTAAAATAAGTACATATTAATCAAATAATAGACTTATTCTAGAAATATTCTGTCTAACTTCAGATCCCGGGTGATGAACGAAGAGAGAGTTATTACTCAGGTCAAGGAGTGCTGCCATGGTTTCACACGGAAGGAAGACGAGTTCGGCTGCCCAAGAGGTAAACTCTGAATCTAACTATTTTAAGAAGAGTGTTGTTATCTAACAAACTTGAAATAACGCTGTTAGCTTAATCACGACAATGCCATTTGTTGAAGAGGAGAAACTTGAGAACCTCGTGGACACGGCCCGGAAGTTGGGTCTCACAGAGTTCATCAGAGCAGCAGACCGAAGGTCCCTGACAGAGGAACTGAAGCAAGGCAACTTCACGGTTTTTGCTCCTGTCAATTCTGCCTTCAAGGACCTTGACAGCATGCTGCCTGAAATCAAACAGATAATGCCTCAGGTACTACTGAGTTTCGCAATGATGTTTTCTAGACAATGTCTTAATCTAAATCGACGTTAAATAGCTAAGTTGAACATATACATGTGTGTAGGAGAATATCAGAAAACTGAATTAGTTTTGCAAGTGAGGCAAGTTGAAGGCCTTTAGGCTGAAAATATGCCCACGTGCAAAACTGAGGCCAGTTTGAGGACATTCTCCTACTTAAAACAAATTTTAAGTAAAAGCGTTCCTTCTACAAGAATTGTCGCCACGACGCATTTTGTCATGTGTAAAACTAATTGCGCCGTATGCTCTATGTGATTTTTATGATCTTCTTGACAGTGAGTTTTTAACACTCCCCTGCCAAGTAATTTGTTGCCAAGTTAGTACACGTTAATTTTATATGATTTACATTAACTAACTATGTCGAAACTGTGTTGCTTTTTCAAGATTTACATTTAATATATGTTATAAGACCGATGGACTTATGGTGTGGCATGGTGTCCGGCGTCAGTCCGTCCGTTAACTTTGCACATTTTCGACGTCTTCTCCAGAAGCATAAGGCCTACAAAATTGAAACATTTTGTACAGACTCCTTTACTAGTGAGGGTTTTAATTTATTTCTTTTGTGGCCCCGTGGCCCCTCATAATGGTCAAAGAGACCACGCCCTTAAAACCTATTTTCATCTCCTTCTCTAAAAGCATAAGACCTAGAAAGCTGAAACTTTGTGTACAGACTCCGTGACTAATGAGGAATATAAATTGTAGCTTTGGTGGCCCTGTGGCCCCTGATGAGGGCCATAGGGGCCACATCGTTAAAACCCATTTTCATCTTCTTCTCCAGAACCATAAGGCCTAGAAAGCTAAAACCTTGTGTTAGACTCCTTGACAAGTGAGGGTTATCATCATAGCTTTGCTGGCCCTGTGGCCCCTTATACGGGCCATGCCCTTGAAACCTATTTTCATTTTCTTCTCCAGAAGCAAAAGGCCTAGAAAGCTGAAATGTTGTGTACAGACTCCTACCTTTGAGGATTATATTTTACAGTTTTGGTGACCCCTAAAAATGCTTCGTGAACCTTATATCCTATACCATAAATTATCAATTGAATATTTGAGCAATTTCCATTCCTGAATTGATTACAGGTATCTGAAGTCACATTGCCTATATGCTTAATTCTATGGTCTCACAAAGGGGGAAACCACATTGGCCACACCTTACAGCAAAATTAAACATGAAACGTTTACTTATGTTATTTATTTGTACTAAAAAGAGCATCATTTCTTAATAAGTAAATTGTTTATAAACATAGAAACAAAGATAGGAAACTCCTAACGGACATGTAGTAACTAACACCTACATTGGTCTATATACTTAATGAACAGAGCTGTAGTAAAAAATGCATTACGTTACCATGTGGGTAATACAAAATATTTTGCACATTAAACTGTGGAATATGATTTCGCTTTAAATGTCATGTTAAAAGAGAAACAATATTTTCTATTAAAGACGATGATAAATGTTAACAGACTCAATCAAAAACATCTTCATTTGAAGAAGAGTCTGCATTTGTTCCAGATAAGAGTATTATTTCGAATTCAATAATCGCAGAATCCACTTTTTTTCTCTGAGATGTCAAAAAGAGTGAATTTGGATAATAAATAGAATATCATCCTCGTGTCTTTATACCAACAATCGTTGATGAATGTAAAAATATTCATAACTTTCATCAACTCGTGTTGATAGAAATTAATTTTGGGAAATTAACTTTGATTAATACGCGTGTTAATATTAGTGCTGTTATCCAGTGTTGTGTATTTCAATTCGACAAATCACAATCTCCTTCATCTGCCTATTTGGCACCAAGCATGCCTTTTTAAAGGCTTTTCTTGTTCATTCTGATATTTATTGTCCAAAGAAATAGAATCAAAGGTATCGACTTTTGTATCTAATTATCACTGGGTGTAATGTGTACGCGAGGACGTTCGTTGTTACTGATCAGTCACGTGACTTTTAGAGCGAGAGACGAGTTATCATTGTCCTGATCACAACATAAAAACTAAATCATCATCATAATTCTTACAATCCTGTATTAATAATGTTATATATCTACTGCTAACGTTTAACTATTTACTAATACACAACGAGAAGTCTTGTAAACAAAAATACGTTTGTCTTTTTAAACTTGATCACTGAAATTACGTTGTTTGAAGTCCTCACCGCATGACCTCTTTCGTCTACTAACATTTAAATATATCAACAAATCAAAAATATAATCATTCCTACTTAACCCTGAATAAATCTAAAAAAAGACTGCAAATTTTTAAAGAGGTGCGCACTGCATTAACGAAGTTTGGACGAGGTGAATAAGTAATCGAAACGAATCGTAGTGTACGGATTGTTCAGTCTAGGTATACGGATCGTTAGTGATTGCACCAAACCTAGTGTGCGGATTGTTGTGATTGACATTTCTTGAATAAATCGACAGTATTGTGATAAAATGTTACATTTTCATTTGAACTAGTTCACTTACAGAATGTGACATCATTCAGAACATCATTTCTCATTTAAGATCACCAAAACACACACTAGCTATAGGCCTATAGATATTTCCCTCCCTCCAAACACCATCAATTCGAAAGAAGTACCTGTATGGCAAACTTGGCATTTCAGTTCTCGAAGTATGCACTTTCCAATACACAATAACGAAAACGATTAACTGCTTAAATGTATGTGTCTCAACTTCAAACATCCAAAAGCATTAGTTCATCGCCTTGTAAATTGCAACTGATTTACTGATTGCAAGTTTGAATTGATTAAATGTAACAATGGTAAAAAGCGAGCAAGGAATTGGATGAAAATCATTAACTCAAAATCTAATAAAATTGGAAATTCTTTTAACTAAAACTGTGAATCAAATACCTGCATAATACAGTGGTCCGATTCGTTCTTTGGCCAATTTGGTTGAACTTGACAGGTTCATAATTGTGTGATTCTGAAAGTTATTGTTATTGAAAAAGCCAATATCCCCAGACATTGAACTTGTTTAGTTGTGTTGCTCTCGTTGTCCGTTTCTACACTTCTAAATGGTTGTTCCATCCAATGTCACCAAATCATACCGTAAAAACGTGTTCGCCCGGAAACAGTTATTTTGGTGTAGGATTTTGATGAAGAATTCGATTTTCAGTTACTTATTTGAAAATATTTAACAGACTGTAAGATGTTAGACAATGGTGAAATCTTAGACAAAAGATTATGTCATTATATTCCTTCAGTCGAGTATTACACGTCTTTAGAATACCTAGTTTTATCGAGATGAAAGTTGAAAAACACGAATGAACATAAATACTTAGAATTTCAATTCAAATTTGTAAAGCATTTTATTTCAATTTCAGGGAGTACTAAAATAAAAATTAAAACATTAGAATCGCTAATAACCACAAAAAGTTGAAAAAGGCATCTGCTCTGGATTGGATTGACGACCCTGTCTTCCTGTTTGTCTGATGATGTGAATGATTAATTCTAACATAAATAGTCTCCTATGAACAGAAAATAGAACATTTGATATGACCAGTTTATGAATATCTCATCTGGTGATGAAATATTTTCAATTGTGCCTTCTAATATATCTGATAAAAAGACATTGTAAATCTTCAAAATATGAACCAAACTTAACGAGATTTACCATGACCTTGACCTTTGCTAAGATTCGCTTTGACCTTTGCTTGCCCATTTTTATTTCATTTCAATATTTCAATATTAATTTTCTATACGATATTCTATTGATGATCTCCGTGACATGAGGGAGATTAGCAAGGTGTTCTGTGATCCTCAATGTCCGCCACACAACTGTTGCAATAGAACCATGTAACGTATATTGTTTTATTTTGATCATAAGATATAACATAACTATACAAAGCCAATGTTGAATAAATAAAACGGAGTTCTCATTATTGTTATGAAAATAATTACACGAAAATGCATGCATTAAACATGAAGAGTGGAAAGAATTGAAAGCCACCCTAAAATGTTTTTCAAAAAATGAAATTTTGATATTTTTCTTATAAAATATTCATCAAAATTGGAATAATTAAGAAGTTTATGTCTGAAAGTCATTCTTTTGTCATAATATTTATTACATTAAAAATATTTTGTTTGAAAATCCACTAAAAATACGGTTGAAATTGGTAAAAATGATTTTTTAAGAAATTTGGCGGCCATTTTGGATGTTTAGTCACGTGACCAGGTTCCCGCGGTCGAAAAATTTGGATCCTAGGCAAAATGAATATATACATGTCTAATGATCATTCATGCCAAGTTTCATACTTTAATTACAATTCTATCTTTCTTTTACCTATGTGGATATGTCTTTCTTATCCATTTCAATACACCTTTCTTATACCTTTATAAGAATGTCCTTTTCCTTGTAAGAGTACACATTTATTGTTTGAATATTAATTCTTATTTCCTATATGTATATACATCTTTCATTCCTTTTTGTACCTCTATAGCATGCCTTTCCTATTTCTATACAGAGGCAGTTTACTAATATGTACTTGCATACTTCATGACCATTAGAGTATAATACCATAAATAGAATATCAAAAATGATATAATGTATTAATAGATATTCATAAATTTAATCATAACATCATTTGACAGATGCCAATAAATATTGACTTTATGGTTTGCTCTGCAGTGCCCTATAGTTATTCTATTGCAAATTATCTGACTGTAATGTGTGTCATTCTTGGGACTAAAAACTGAAATCATGGAAACAAAAATTCCAAGATTAAAATAATGCCATCTGAAGTACTACATATGACTGATCAATTTCAAGACAATACGTACTACCAATGTCAATGGTGCATGTTTCTATACAGAGTAATGGTGGTTGATATGTAAATTACATGTATATTGCTGTCACACAGAGACATTGATGATCCATTAAGCTCGAGGTCAGGGTTCATTCACCGAAATGTGTCATCGATGCATGCCAAATGAAATTAACCACATGACATTCACCAGATATTTTCAATTTTGACACTAAGCTACTCCACTATTAATAGTACGCTCAAATTGAAAGGAACAAGAAACGCCTCATAACATCGCCTACGTTGGAATTATTATTCAAGGTAAAGAAATGAAAGATGAAAGTTGTTGGGGGTCACATATGCCAAACTCATTTGATTGAGAAGTATCGACTGTTGTAGGAAAATCATTTTAGAGCAAAGTTCTATAGCTACACCAGGAAGATTTGAAGTCGTGATAATGATCGAAAACCGGACAATGACGAGCGTGAATCTGTCAAACGTAATTTTGGAAACATCAGTCAGAATGTCAGTTACGATCTGATATTGTTTGATAGGTTATATGATAATATTCACATAAATTAAACGTATATTTGGATTTGGATTCATAGAATATATATAGCTGTTATATTTCATTGAAAACAAGAATGTATCAAATAAACTAAAATCCAAAAGAAACGTCCCCTTTTTTTTTTTCACACACATCAAAAATCACGAAAGATAATTAAAAATGACACCATTCTTATATATGCCAAGGCACTATCTGAAACACATCGCTTAAACGCACAAAATGCAGTGGTTAAGGTACAAAAATATCGTTTTGTTATATGTTTTGTTCTATCGAGAATCAAGAATCAAATATAGAGGGGACGTTTCTTTTGGATTTTAGTTTATTTACCTTTTGGAGATGGAGATTTTTAAAATCATATACTATTTTTATGTCATCCGTAACCGTTTCAAAGTGAAACAATTTGTGTTGAAAATCCTTATTTATTGTCTGTAAAGCACTTTCGCAATGCACTTTCCAAATAATTTTAATATAAGTTAGGGTTGTTTTTCGCATACAAAGCGTTTTCTTTAGATCAACTTTTTATCTATAAATTGTTGTATATGTTCGGCCAGTTTGAGGTCCATCGGACAATGTTATTGTTCAAGGAAGATTAGCGCGTTCTTTTCAAAATTTATTCCTTAAATTTTCCCTTATAAATATTGGCATTGACAACTTTTATTTCATTTTATTTTAGGTAATGCAATCGGGAGCTAAACCGAATATTATAGAACTGCTTTATTGTTGTTATGAACAATGTTTTTGCAATTTTCGTGTTTGTGACGTCACTTTATTTACGGAACAAGAACCAGTGCTCCTACCACTAACATTCAATGGGCCATTAGTTCTGCACGCACTTTTTCACTTTCACTTTCGCACTTTCACAGATTTCACTTTCTCGGGATATAGGCGGCTGCATTCGAGCGCATTGAATATGGAGGCAACATTCTTGGTATCCGTCGGACAAACTATTTGAGACTGTTCGTAAATTAGTCAACTATTGGAGATTTTACCATCGAAATACGCCTACAAAACTAATATGATGTTAACGTAACTTTGTTTACATACATATACTGGTACGTGCAGGACGGAGTTGTGATGGTGTCGAGACGACTCACGGACCAGGTCCTGGGGGACGTTCAGAACCTCCTGCTGGGCCACCTGGTTGTGGGGCGCTTCCCTACCAGCAGGCTGACAGACGAGCAGCTCGTGCAGACCGGAAGTCCATACAAGGCCAAGATAAGGATCAACTTCTTCGAGGAACCTCAGAAGGTGAGACGTCTGCTGCGCATTGCAATGTCGTGGTCTTTATTTATAAAGTTTTACATTGAGGGGCACTATTATTGTAGCTATTGTAGCTATAACTGTATAAAATTTGCCTTAGAGGATAAAGACGATTTTTTTAGATAATGTGAATACATTTTGAATTTTAGCTCATCTGACCTGTAAGGCCCGATGCGCTTATGGCAGGGCATGGTGTCCGGCGTCCGTACGTCCGTAAACGTTGTAGAATTTCGACTTCTTCTCTAGAACTATGAGGTCTAGAAAGCTGAAACTTGGTGTACAGACTCCTTGGCTAGTGAAGATTATAAATTGTAGCTTTGGTGGCCCTGTGGCCCCTAATTAGGGCCACAGGGGCTACACCCTTAAAATCTATTTTCATCTTCTTCTCCAGAACCATAAGGCCCAGAAAGCTAAAACCTCTTGTACAGACTCCTTGATTAGTGAGGATTATAACTTAAAGCTTTTATGGCCCTGTGGCCCCTATTAGCATATATTTTAAATATTGAAGTAGCATTTCACCAAAGGTAAGAGTAGAGTCCTTGTTGCAGCTGACGACGGCCAACTGTGTGAAGGTTTCCTCCCCTGACAACCAGGCGACTAACGGCGTGCTGCACCAGGTGGAGGGTCTACTGCAGCCCGTCACCAGCTCACTAGTAGACCTGATCAGCAAGTCGCCCCAACACGGCATCCTAAAGACAGGTGAACACCATGCTTGACGAGTACATTGACTGAGGTTGCAAGAGGTGCAAAAGATGAACATGTATTTCCAGTTGCCTTTCAAGTCTAATGGTATTGTTGTATTGGTTAGAACTTTTTGATTAATGGCAGCTAGGAAGAAACCTGGTACAATTGGTCGATAGTTTATATGGTCTATATGTACTTTGTTGTCCAGCCCTTGCTCGTGCGGACCTTGTTCAGACATTCCGGGAAGATGGCCAGTGGACCTTTTTTGCTCCGACTGACGCGGCCTTCAAGCAGCTTGAACCAGGACTTCTTGGCCAGCTCTTGGAAGGGGACCCGCACTGTCTGCAGAGTGAGTCCATCAGCTCACACATTCCATCAACGTTTGTGTTCTCCTACTTTATTTTTCAGTAGATTATGAAAACAGAGTAACAGTATAGTAAGGTGTCTGTCTGGGTTCAAATATTATACCAATTTTACATCTTTACACACCGAACCCTAAAGCTTTTTTGACCATGTCTGTAGAGGTGCTGAAGAACCACGTGCTTCCCAACGTCATTTGCTCGGCGGTGATCCAGGGCAAGGCCATGTCGCGCAACATTCTGCACTCGTACCTGAACTTGAGTCGCAGTGAGGACGACAAAGTGTTTGTGCAGGGGGCCCAGCTTGTTGGCAGGGACAGTATGGCTACCAACGGGGTGCTGCACGTCATTGACAAGGTGCTCGTGCCAGAAGAAGGTGAGAGGTCAAAGAGCCAGTAGGCTACACTCCACTCATCATCACATTGGCTCAGTGCGCTCGTTCATAATCTACCACTCGTGTGTAAGATAAAGCTAGCCTAGTTTGAATTTAAGCATGATTATTTGAGTTCTCTGTTCTTTACTTTTTCGCTGATTTTGTACACTTTGTTCAGATTTCAATTCGCATGCGAGATGTACTTTCTTATACACTTAAACCTGAGCTATAACAACATTACGACAATATTTATATGGTCAATATTAAATGTCCATTAAGTTCTGAAGAATATAATGTTCAAATTAAAGGGGACTAAATGATGTATATACTTCAGTCGCAATCAGTACGTGTTACTGAGTCAAATATTCCTTACTAGTTAAGCATCTATTCTTGCAAAATAACTACCCTTAAAGATTTACAAAACGAAGAAGTAATTCGTCTTCAGTGTTTCTAAAAATGATTTCCTATCTTTCCTTTCGACCCTCGGAAGTAAAGCAATTTCTGTTTATTATGTATTTTGTGCATGACCATTGATAAGTTATGCTTTTTGTAGTTGTCATGTATTTCCTGTTTTATGTATTAAATGCATATTTCTTTCTTTTTCACAACTTGTCGTGGAAATGTTTGTAATAATAATTTGATAATAGATGACAAAGAATAAAATGTGAAAATGGCTAGGATTCGAATACGGGACACGGGTTAGTAGGCAGACACTCTACCGATTAGGCTAAAGAGATATCCCTCTAGCCAAGGCCAGTAGGAATGCTTAAATCTCGCCCTGCCATATATATGTATGAATCATAATTATTCATGTAGGAGGTTTCGTAACGTTCAAATATCTAGTTGAGTGTTATGAGCAGAAGATAGTGGACTACAGGTCCGTCCCCGACACACTGATCCTCTCTATCACTACTGCACAGCGCTCCGGGTCACGGACCTTATAGACAGCCAGGGCGCAACAGAGTTCATCCGGGTCCTCAAGAAGACCAAACTTCTCACGGAGCTCCAGAAATCATCCAATATTACCATCTTTGTTCCATCAAATGAAGCATTTCAGGTAAATATTGTTTTTAAAGAACTAATATTTCACAATAACAATAACATAACTATTTTGTAATTGAGATGTAAAGCTACAATGTAATTACCATTCCCGACACCAGCCAACGGGAACATGAGGGTTTGAGTAGTGGGTGAGCTAGGTGGCTGTCTCCCGACATATTGATTTTAGGTTGCTTTCAACGTCAGCTCCGAGGTCAAGTTGATGATGACCGAGGGCACCTAAGCGATCAACGTTACGATATTGAATCTAGTTGTACCCTGTTGATCTCTGCGCTCCTTATCTGTGCTTCTAGTATGCATTTTTAGCTCATCAGGTCTGAAAGACCCGATGGGCTTATGGCATGGCAAGGCGTCCGGCGTCCGTCCATCCGTCCGTCCGTCCGTCCGTCCGTCCATCCGTAAACTTTTCACATTTTCGACTTCTTCTCCAGAACCAATGACTCTAGTGAGCTGAAATTTGATGTGCAGACTCCTTGTCCAATAGGGATTCTAAATTGTAGATTTTGTGACCCCATGACCCCAAATGGGGTCACAGGGGTCAAAACATTAAAAACCTATTTTCATCTTCTTCTCCAGTTCCAAAAGGTCTAGAGAGTTGAAAAGTTGTGAGTAGACTCCTTGGCCAATGGGGATTCTAAATTGTAAAATTCGTGACCCCATGACCCCAATTGGGGTCACAGGGGTCAAAACCTTAAAATCCTATTTTCATCTTCTTCTCCAGTTCCAAAAGGTCTAGAGAGCTGAAAAATTGTGAGTAGACTCCTTGGCCAATGGGGATTCTAAATTGTAAATTTCGTGACCCCATGACCCCAAATGGGGTCACAGGGGTCAAAACTTTAAAAACCTATTTTCATCTTCTTCTCCAATTCCATAAGGTCTAGAGAGCTGAAAAGTTGTGAGTAGACTCCTTGGCCAATGGGGATTCTTAATTGTAGATTTCATGACCCGAAGACCCAAAATGGGGTCACAGGGGTCAAAACCTTAAAAACCAATTTTCATCTTCTTCTCCAGTTCCAAAAGGTCTAGAGAGCTGAAAAGTTGTGTGTAGACTCTTTGGTCAATTAAGATTCTAAATTTTACATTTGGTTACCCCTTGACCCCAATTGGGGTCACAGGGGTCAAAACCTTAAATAACTATCCCAATCATAAGTCTGATGAGCTACAGAGCCCATGGCTCTATTTTTAGCTCATCTTATGGTATGGCATGGTGTCCGGCCGTCCGTTCATCCGTAAACTTTGTGAAATTTCGACTTCTTCTCCAGAACCATTAAGGCATAGACAGCTGAAATTTTGTGTATAGACTCCTTGGCTAGTGGGGATTATAAATTGTAGCTTTGGTGGCCCTGTGGCCCCTAATAAGGGCTACAGGGGCCACGCCCTAAAAACCTATTTCAATCTTCTTCTCCAGAAGCATAAGGCCTAGAAAGCTGAAACTTTGTGTACAGACTCCTTGGCTAGTGAGGATTATAAATTGTAGCTTTGGTGGCCCTGTGGCCCCTAATAAGGGCCACAGGGGCCACGCGCTCTAAAAACCTATTTTCATCTTCTTTTACAGAAGTATAAGGCCTAGAAAGCTGAAACTTGGTGTACAGACTCCTTGGCTAGTGAGGATTATAAATTGTAGCTTTGGGCGCCCCGTGACCCCTAATAAGGGCCACAGGGGCCACGCCCTAAAAACTTATTTTCATCTTCTTCTCCAGAACCATAGGGCTTAGAAAGCTAAAACTTTGTGTACAGACTCCTTGACTAGTGAAGATTATAAATTGTAGCTTTGGTGGCCCTGTGACCCCAAATAAGGGACACATATGCCACGCCCTAAAAACCTATTTATATCTTCTTCTCCAGAACCATAAGGCCTAGAAAGCTGAAACTTTGTGTACAGACTCCTTGACTAGTGAGGATTATAAACTGTAACTTTGGTGGCCCTGTGGCCCCTAGTAAGGGCCACAAGGGCCACGCCCTAAAACCTATGTTCATCTTCTTTTCCAGAAGCATAAGGCCTAGAAAGCTGAAACTTTGTGTACAGACTCCTTGACTAGTAAGGATAATAAATTGTAGCTTTGGTGTCCCTGTGGCCCCTAATAAGGGCCACTGGGGCCAAGCCCTTAAAATGTATCTTCCTTTCTTCTCCAGAAGCGTAAGGCCTGGAAATCTGAAACGTTGTGTACAGACTCATTGGCCAATGACGATTATGCATTGTAGCTATGGTGGCCCTGTGTCCCCTAATAAGGGCCACAGATGCCACGCCCTAAAAACCTATTTTCATCTTCTTCTCAAGAAGCATAAGGCCTAGAAAGCTGAAACTTTGTGTACAGACTCCTTGACTAGTGAGGATTATGAATTGTAGCTTTGGGCGCCCTGTGACCCCTAATAAGGGCCACAGGGGCCACGCCCTAAAAACTTATTTTCATCTTCTTCTCCAGAACCATAGGGCCTAGAAAGCTAAAACTTTGTGTACAGACTCCTTGACTTGGTGACCCTGTTGCCCCTAATAAAGGCAACAGGAACGTCCTTAAAATATATTGTCATCTTCTTCTACTGAAGTATAAGGCCATGAAAACTGAAAAAAAACTGAGTTGTGACCCTGTGGCCCCTACAAAGGGGGAATCACATTGTCCACACTCTACAGCATAATTGATAATGAAGCCTGATGAGCTACAGAGCCAATGGCTCTATTTTCCCTTGACTTTGTCCGATAATGCTTTTGAAGATCGGTGTGTTTGTTTCATGTATATACAGAACCTAGACAACGAGACGATGACGAATCTAATGGAGGACGGCGATCTTCTGGCTGACGTCATCAAGTACCACGTGGTCCCGGAGAAGCTGTCCCTGGGCAGCATGTACAGCAACCAGCAACTGGACACACGCCTGCCGGGGAAGCAGATCAGGATCAACGAGTACTCGCTGGTGGGTCAAGGACTTCACACACATTCTCAACCGGCATTCTCCTTGATTCTGATTTTAACTTAACAATGAAGAGGATTATAAGCAACCCCCACTTAGATTTTGAGCAGTTTGGCTATTATACCTTTTACTACTAATCTTTTTCAGAAATCTTGTCCAATGTTCAATAATTTTAATCATAATTACTTGGGAGATTTATTTTTACATGTTGACATTCAAGGTCAAAGGTCACGAGCTATAAAATCACATAAAAATTCGATGTAAACACGATTACTTAAAAATATTTGTGCTACGAATCTCTTCTTTGCTATATATCCACTATGTAGGAATAAACACATCTGAATGGGTTTCTCAAAGATTTTTTTATAACTATGAACACGTTAAATGATAACATATTTCTAATACTATCTAAGTAATATCTATACCTCTGAGAAATGCTTATCATACTGTTCCTTGTAAAATCTTTATTTGAAATAAACAACTCATCTATAATCGAACTCCTCGCACATATGTTCACGTTGAAGTTTAGAGGTTACTTAATTTTAAATGTTTTAGAAATGATTTTATACTTTTTACCATTCCATGTTTAGCGATAATATGACGTGTGCTGTGTTGCTTTTTTACTCTGCTGTGCCTTTTGTTGTTCGTCATATCGCATTTTACACTATGATTGTTGACATCTGTTATGTGAAGTTCCCGTACGCTGACAAGTGGAGCCGAACTGCCATGTGTGCGCCGATAAGGAAGGCGAACACCAAGTCATGTAATGGGATGATCAACATCATCGACAAGGTAACGAAACAAACAATACAAACAAGGTAACTTACATGTTCTCCATCGTCTTTATCATTCATTACCAAGTTATGAACAAAATCAAACTCGCATGTTAAGATGAACTTCTCCTCTATCTTTGTTACAAAACTTGACATCTTGACGTTCCTCTCATATATGTGTTAATGATGTACTCACATCGTACTTCTCTATACCACGTGGGTTGTGGTATCTAAGACAGGGGCAGCCTGGCTAAGGCCGATGGAGATGTAGGGTGGTGCTATATGACTTCAGGTGATGATTCCACCCCCGGGGAATGTACTAGACGTGCTGGCCCTGGAACCCCGCCTCTCAACCCTGGTGAAGCTCCTCAAGAGGGCGGGGCTAGCTGACAGTCTGCAGGAGGAGGGACCTTTCACCATCTTCGCACCCACCAACCAAGTCAGTCTAAATGATTCCCTGTAGTTTTCATGTTTTCAAGCTGATCCTTACGTGTTTAATGAGCTTTCTATAAAATGACTGTAATTGGATTTAGGCAAAATTTGAACCATCTGCAATGGCACCCGGCATGTACTGATTTATATGTATGTTGCCAGGCATTCGAGGCTGTAAATGAAAAGACTTTGACGAGACTGAGACAAGACTCCGAACAGATGAGACATGTGCTGAAGAATCACATAGCTAACGGTAGGTGGCACTCACTAAATATGGCACACTAGCTCTCCGCCATTTGTTTCAATGCTGTAATAAATATTATGTACCACTTTGAATGAACACTCATGTATCCAATGCAAATATTATTTCCGTTCCAGATGCATTGTGCTGTGCTGGCATCTTCGAGAGCGGGTGGTACGGCAGTCCTCGACTCAGAACACTTTCAGGGGAGGTCTTCCGTCTCGACCGGAGGGGAGATCGGGTGGACATCGGACCAGCGTTTATTAGCCGTTGTGACGTCACGGGATATAATGGCGTCGTTCACGTGATCGACCGTGTGCTGATGAATGAGGATGAGGGCGAGGAAGACATCTGGGCTAGACTGTTTGGCAGACGGGGGAGGCGGGGGAGGCGGGGGAGGGGGAGGGGGAGGGGGAGAGGCAGGCTGTCCATATTTGACATATAATCCCTGTGTACGCTTTGATCTGTTTCACGCTTTATGTCCAACCTTGTTACCAAACAGATTTTATATATACAAGTTCCGACAATTAATAGGTTTCTTAGTTTCACGCCTTGATTCACTCGTTTTCTCACACTACATACTTTCTTTTTCAGATGAAATTAATACCGACTTTAATAAATTTGGATGATCGTGGACATTAAAACGTTTCGAAAAATTTTTATTTTTGTTTTATATAACGTTATCGTTACGAAATATCCTTTATGTTATGTTAATTAGTTTATCCTTCGTTACGAAGAGTGTCATATTAGTAGAAAGTATCAATAAAGAATCTAAGAATACTAAATACATAATTATTGTGTTTCTTTTTCTTTTCCGTAAATATGGCCCTTGTTTTGTATGTCACCGATGTTTTTTTGCCGCTCGACAAACAATGGCTTCTGCAAGTTGCAACAAGTACAAGATCCTTATGAATCCTTCGTAAACCACTCAGGTTCAGTGTTTTCATATTTTTGGTGTGTGAGTTACTATTTGATGATTTGAATAGGCTATACCAAGGAGTATCTCCCGTGAAACACGCATATTCAGATTTGCATTGCTATTATTGCATTTTCCAAATAATGCGTTTCAAGTTTTAAGTAAGATAGGTCAGAAATCATTCAACAGTTCTGACACCAAAACTGAATTCTTGATCAACGATCTTAAATCTTTCTGAGCTTAAATGAACCCACAATCCAATACGTCATCGTTATTTGCCTAGTTGTGTTTTCCTTACTTCCTTTGGCGTTCCAAGATAGCTAGTACAAGCTTTATAATAGTGGGTAACAATTTGTGATCTGGATACGATCATGAAAATAATAGTTCTATCATTTTCTTATGTATCCCATGACCATTTCTCAAATGATATAAAAATCAAATTCTTCACAAATGTCTGTTATTTGTTGACAGTCATTAGCACCCGCTGAGAATTACTTTTCTTAAGAGTTTAATTTCAATATTTTAGTGGCAACGCATGAGCAAATGCATTTTCACATTGAAGTAGTGTTGCCATCTAGTTATGAGTGCGGTTACTCAACATGGTCTTTTGCTGATCCTGCAAAATATATTACTCGAGAAATGTTTAGACTCACTTTGGAATGAGACTATACAATTATGGCATTGATAGACATGCAATAAAACAGACTTCATATTATGAGCCAAATGTTTATTCAACCCTGTGTGGAAAACAAAATGACTGTCGAATGACAGAAATGATCTGAGTATCCCGTATGTCAACCTCCCACATGGACCCCCTGGACCCCCCCCCCCCCTCCCACATGGACCCCCTGGACCCCCCCCCCTGGATCCGCTAGTGGATTTGACATATAATCCCTGTGTACGCTTTGATCTGTTTCACGCTTTATGTCCAACCTTGTTACCAAACAGATTTTATATATACAAGTTCCGACAATTAATAGGTTTCTTAGTTTCACGCCTTGATTCACTCGTTTTCTCACACTACATACTTTCTTTTTCAGATGAAATTAATACCGACTTTAATAAATTTGGATGATCGTGGACATTAAAGGGAGACTAATCGCAGGTCTGACAACGCTAATCACCTGAGGTAATGAGAGTTCGCGGAACTTTTTTTAGTTGCGTAACGTGGTCACGTGACACGAACTGGGCACCGCCCGGCAGCTGTAGATGATTTCGTAACCTTGGTGTTACCTCGGGTTTCGTAACCTAAGTGTGATCGCCACATAAAAAAATATGATTTTTACCCCAATATCATAAGAATTCTAACGAAAGCACTATTATTTGATAAAGCCTTTAGCATAGTCAAAGCTTCGCCGTAACACACTCAGCTTTATTCTCAGTGGCCAGTTGGGCTACATTTTAATAAAATGATTTATTACAAAGAGGATAAACTTAGAGAATGAAACTTTATATGTATGTTATTTTTAAATGTTATTGCATTTACGTTCCGTCTATGTACTACTTTTCACCATATATGATAAATACAATGTCTTTGTTTTGAAATAGTACTTTCTTTGTAACGTTAGTAGGTTTACTTCGCTAAAGCATGAACGCGTGGCTAAACTTTCATTTTGTCAATCTGTTTTTTCGAAATATATCATTTCCATACAATTTAAGCCTTAATTATATGAGAACAACGTTTTAATCCTCGTTCTAAGTACAGTGCTTTTAACAAACCCTTTCAAATAGAGGAATGATTTCTATCTTGTATGATTTGTTGAAAATAGTGTACAGCGTTTTGAAATCCGTGACCGCATCTGACACGGTAATCGGAAAAAAGTCACGAATTTGCCTAGGGAAAAATCACAATATTTTATGATAGTAATGCTTATTGAAATGTTTGGTGTTTCAAATAAGTTCTGTGTGTTGAAATCAAGTTGACTGATGATAGGCCACATGCTATGACTTATCTTATGTTGTCTTTGTTAACAATATTTATCATGTTATAATTTAATAAACATTGAATATCACAGTAATTTGTATTTTTGAAACTGTGTTATGTGTATCTTTATTTTGGATATCAGGATTTAATGAATTCCATATTTTTGTAGCACCATTACCACCAAGCATTTGTCCCCCTTCTTCATTTCATTGTCCGAAAGGATGAATTTTCTCTGAGCTTTTAGTGGTTTAAATGTTGATAGCGCTCCGGGATACAACAGTTATGTTACAGTTGATGGATGGTGATCTCACAAGAAAAGAAAGTTTATATAGAAATACAAAAATGCTTTCATGACAGAGCTTTTAAGTCATTTGTTTTAGGTAGTTGAAGTGAATGAAGAACTGTGACTTTTTCCCCGATCACCGTTGAGGCAGGATAATCAGATATTTAGACGCGATATTATTCTTCATTTTATAAATATGATAACTTCGTTCTAAGTATGAATAGGTTTGTAATTTAACAATCATATAACAAAATATGAACAAAAATATGCCCCTATCACACTTCCTGTTACATTTATTCCAAAATAATTATACTGGAACGATTTTGAAATAAGATTTGAATTTTTGATAAATCCATTCATTAGCTTTTTTTTTCACGAAAAATATATGATAAAATCATATGACTATTTTTTTCCCTAAATCTTCTAAAAAGAACATAATATTTCTCACAGTTTAAGAAGATAAAGTATCCAATCAAAGAGTGAAGTATAATATTAATGTTTGCTTATTGCCTAAATATGCAATGTAGATAAACATATGTTTGTCTCATTATTCAGTGAAATCATGTAACTGAGTGATAGGTAACCGGGTTTACAAAAAAAGCAATGTTCTCATCTAATAATTTTAATCTATCATTTTTCGTTCTTAAATAACATTGTTTTAAATTTGTATAATAAATTTAACAATAATGCAGAGGAATATATGGATGACAACGTCTTTGTCATTCCAATTTCTAAAATGCCTCTCAAAGAAGTTTAATTTAATAGTCTGCAGTTACATCGAATACACATTAAAAAGTGCCTTGAAGACGACGGGGAATCTGCCATTTGAAGTTGTGTATCAAAAAGCCGGATGTTACAGATAACAGGTGTGAGGTGTCAGTTTATTGACGTCCAGTGAGTCTAGTCATGTGTCGTAACAGGTCATATAACTGCCGGGCCATTGCTTGATGGCGCCGTCGTGTCTGGCTTAGTGGACAAGAAATATACACAATCACCGCTTATTATTGTGTCATTAAATGTTATTTCTTTCTCGGGCACAATGTCCAGTTTAATGAACCAATGAAGTTGTAGAACATTAAATCTGACCAATGAAAATGTTATTTCTTTCTCCGGCACAATGTCTAGTTTAATGAACCAATGAAGTTGTAGAACATTATATATGACCAATGAAAATTTTAATGAATGAAAGCTTTTCCTCCGGACACACTCCCAAACTGTAAGATTATACATTATTTACATAGATTATATACATGGATCATCTGAGCAGGTTCGTTATTAGCCCTGCTGGAGGCGCTCGCTCTGAAACTAAGCTGGTTCGTTGTTTTCTTTCACTGAACATGTTTTATATTGTATCAGGTACCGATGTAAATTAACCTGGTACTATGTTTATTTTACCATTGTTTCATTGAAAGCATTTTAACTCTTTCTTCCCAATTTTGCTATGGCCTCTGTCTCTGAGTAATAAATCCTACCCCGAAAACTTTTCGTTTAGAAATTTATCTTATCTTTATGAAAATGAGTTATAAAATTATCCCATAAGATTTCGTCTGACCTAGATCATTTGTTACACTGTGAATTTATTCAGCTTCTTTCTTGAAACAGGTATTTATTACCGCTGGTTTCAAACCCATAGTTGTAAATATGCGTTTATTCCCTATAGTATTCCATGATACGTTGAGCAGAAGAGCGTTTAATTCCAGCGCATTGTAGTCGTATAACCAGTCGAAAATTTTCCCAGCATGCAACTGCAAAACAATAACAAAGTCAAAGAGCCCGTCCCGGTGTTTACTCAATCTTAAGGTTTTTCTGATATCCGATCAGCCTCCCTTTAAAACGTTTCGAAAAAATTTTATTTTTGTTTTATATAACGTTATCGTTACGAAATATCCTTTATGTTATGTTAATTAGTTTATCCTTCGTTACGAAGAGTGTCATATTAGTAGAAAGTATCAATAAAGAATCTAAGAATACTAAATACATAATTATTGTGTTTCTTTTTCTTTTCCGTAAATATGGCCCTTGTTTTGTATGTCACCGATGTTTTTTTGCCGCTCGACAAACAATGGCTTCTGCAAGTTGCAACAAGTACAAGATCCTTATGAATCCTTCGTAAACCACTCAGGTTCAGTGTTTTCATATTTTTGGTGTGTGAGTTACTATTTGATGATTTGAATAGGCTATACCAAGGAGTATCTCCCGTGAAACACGCATATTCAGATTTGCATTGCTATTATTGCATTTTCCAAATAATGCGTTTCAAGTTTTAAGTAAGATAGGTCAGAAATCATTCAACAGTTCTGACACCAAAACTGAATTCTTGATCAACGATCTTAAATCTTTCTGAGCTTAAATGAACCCACAATCCAATACGTCATCGTTATTTGCCTAGTTGTGTTTTCCTTACTTCCTTTGGCGTTCCAAGATAGCTAGTACAAGCTTTATAATAGTGGGTAACAATTTGTGATCTGGATACGATCATGAAAATAATAGTTCTATCATTTTCTTATGTATCCCATGACCATTTCTCAAATGATATAAAAATCAAATTCTTCACAAATGTCTGTTATTTGTTGACAGTCATTAGCACCCGCTGAGAATTACTTTTCTTAAGAGTTTAATTTCAATATTTTAGTGGCAACGCATGAGCAAATGCATTTTCACATTGAAGTAGTGTTGCCATCTAGTTATGAGTGCGGTTACTCAACATGGTCTTTTGCTGATCCTGCAAAATATATTACTCGAGAAATGTTTAGACTCACTTTGGAATGAGACTATACAATTATGGCATTGATAGACATGCAATAAAACAGACTTCATATTATGAGCCAAATGTTTATTCAACCCTGTGTGGAAAACAAAATGACTGTCGAATGACAGAAATGATCTGAGTATCCCGTATGTCAACCTCCCACATGGACCCCCTGGACCCCCCCCCCCCCCTCCCACATGGACCCCCTGGACCCCCCCCCCCCTGGATCCGCTAGTGGATTCTTATACCGTTTTCAAGCATATGGGAAAATGGGAGTACAGCAATTTATACATATGGACATGATGATGAGATAACAATAACAGTAACAACAGGAAACCATCGCTATTTCGATAATATATTTTACGATTTGTGGCAAGGGTGAATGAATGAATGTGTGTAGTGCGGCCGAAGACAACAGCCTGGTAAGCGGGATTCACGTGACGGTACAATGTACATTCCACTGTTTAGGGGTGGTGTCCAAAAGCATAACGAACCTGATACTTACATTTACATCTTAAGAAAGACCGATTATATATAGTTTTCAGTTTTCTTTTTTCAATATTCGTATTGATACGAGACAATTTGTTTTATATAAATTACGTGTCTATCCACTGGATATTGTTGTTGAAAGAAAAATTTTATTTTAACAATTTCAGTTTTGATATATGACCCTTCGCATCTGCCGAGATGGGTTTTTTTCATGGTTTTTTTTTCAAATATCGTTGACAACTTTTGCTTGGTTGACAACACAAGTACAGTATGTTTTGAAACATTATATAGGACATTATATATAACGATCTTAAGACGTGAAATATTATAATCAAACACATGATGTTTTTCAGTATTGCCAACCTTTAATTTCGTTGACAAAAAAAATTTAAAAATAATTGTCGGAGTTGATATGTCGTTTCTATTAGCTTCAGTGTTGTTTTGAATCATAAATGATCATTTATTTTTAAGTTAGACACAGCACAAAGGCGTTCTTATCAACGCATTTTTGCTTATACCGACTCGCCTTTCAGACGCTATCATTGGTTGAGTATTATTAGATAGTTCATAGGACAGAGGTCACAGCACGCAGGTTTCAGTGGAGTTTTCACCCAGGGTAAGAAAGTGGAGCGTCAGCGTATACGTTTTACCCTGAGACAGGATGAACCTGACCTCTACCTGTTAGTGCAACGATGATATTTTGATTTCCGAAATTAATTTAGTTTTCTTTGCAGACGTCTTATCCATTACATGATCAGATCACGGAGGCCAGCAGTAAACTTAGGGTGTTTTTCATGACCTCATGATTAAGGTTCACTTTTTCCTGAGTAGAATAGGCTAAAATGGATATTGTTTCTCCAATATCAGTCAATGTTTCACCTATTCGACATATTTAAGAATGTATTATCTGCATTGTAAACATTGATGCCATGTTGAATTTGGATTGATATAGCGTTGAGCTAGTGTTAATGTTGAAAATGTTTTATGTGTTATATTACCAGTAGGGCCTATTCATGTTAAATGGACTCGTAAATTTAGCTTCAACACACATATTTGACTGTTATGTGATTTTCATTGAAAGCGAGAAATTATTATATAACTGCAATTTTGGAATAAGTATTGGAGATATTTTGAATATGTATCATTACTTATTTAATCGACATTCGTTTCAAAACAAAACAATACGTGTTGAAAAAAACACAGTGACTATTTAATACATATCCCAAATATGTAGAGTACTACTCTTGAGTATGTTGTCTGTACTAGGCATCATAAAAGACATGATTCCTGTCTGTACACATTATTTTAGCTTTCAGGATTTTAGTGCGTGGCTTACACCGGACAACATACTTACAGTCACCAAATCTACAATTAACAAGCAGTTGTCACTGAGGTGACCCCTTGAGGGAGAACCTTCAATGCCACCAGAACATTTATTGATCAAAACGATTCTTTTGAAATATCAGTGTGGTTGTCACTGTGAAACCGATATCAATGTCTCGTCACCCAATCATCACATTCAGGTTTCGATGCTGAGACATTCAACAATATCAACTGAACCCATCAACAAGGATATCATCTCGATTTTCCTCAGAAGATTGACAAGAATTTCCAGTAAATATTCCTTTGATGGGCTTATCCACAGGATATTGAGAATCATCAATCAATCAATAATTAACCATATGTAGTTAAAAATAAACCATAAACCCCCCAAAAATACCGTAATTTAGTACATATTATGAAAATATACAATGTAGAATTGAATGTATGACAGTATGATATACCAAACACACTGCACGTGATTTATTCGCCCAAACACACCAACTTCTATTAATTCTTGCTTTTGATGGCTGTTCCTCGAAATTCATGATTTTTGGTGACTGAACGTGGAATTCGTGCACAAACAGTATAAAAGGTGACCCACATGATAAACTGGCACTATTTTGCAATGAAAAGCACACGAAAAGAATTCCAAGATTAACACCAGAGCAACGAGAGCGAGCCGTCGGTATGTCCCAGGTGGGAGCAACAAACAGCCATATTGCAAAAACTCCTTGGATGCATCCGACACACCATCATTAACCTGTTCAGGCGACTCCAATAGACTGGTCAGACCGTTGATCGTCCCGGGAGTGGCAGACTAAGACAACCCGACTTAAATTCGTCCTGAAACCTTGAAACACAAATATTGTTTCGCTTGAAGCAAGAGACAGCTAAAAAGTTTCCACTCCTTTAACCATGTGCTTTCTATGTTGTGCTGCACCTTTGCTTTACAACATGACATTCAAGATTTCCGTGCATCTCAATTTGAAATGAACAACAGATACATTTTCAACCCAAACAAACAAATAAACATTTCGAAAAGAATATTTTGTATCAAATTAGATAAAAGCGATGTGCAAGCAATGATGGTTGGATTCCAACCTCAAATCACTATAATGCCAAGCACTGCTGTTACCACTTTAGCTACGAAGGTACATGCCATTTATGATAACACTCATCTGTACTGTCTGAATTGTTAGGTTATTTGTCTAAGCTATTACATGTGAGGTAACATAACTTATTAAGCATGAACTACCGATGGACGTATGGCATGCCATGGTGTCTAACGTCCACAGACTACGGATATATCTGTGTCTTTATATAGTCCTGTAGACAGACTCCTGGGCCTTTGAGATTGGATTTCATAGATTTCATAACCAAAGTTTTCATGATTGGTGACTGGTCGTAGCTGATGTAACTTCATTGATGTAACAACACTGTCTGTCTAAGTTATGTTGTCAAGAACCTGGATTTTATTCGATAACCATTTGCGAGAGGCATGATACACCGGACCAGAACTGAGTTAGCTGCTAATAAAGTTCGATTCCATCATCAACTTATAAAGAGACTTCTAGAGACTTGGCATGTTCATGTGTCACATACAGTGTCAGAAATGGAGAAGAAATATTGCTGAATACCACGCTGTTTATTGCATACACTTTGAGGCGAATCAGTGTTTATAGGTCTGCACAGATATACTGGTCTACTATGGAAGGGGATGTGTGCCAAAAATGAATTCATGTTCACTCGTAACTCGCATGAGGTAACATGTCGTTCTCAACCATGCAATTCTCGAAAAGACAAGTCCAAGCGTGCAAAACTAACATTTCAATCCTGTAAAACTCAACTCGCTGTTCTCAACTGTACAAAGTTGAAATTCAAGAAATGTCAAAAGACAAAACCCGATTTTCTATTTTGAATAAGAGTAATATTCACAATAAGCAATGCTGTAAGTTACGTTTCACATATGGAAAATGGAAAATGGAAAATGGAAAATAAAGAGTTGTAAAATCAGCTTTTTAAAACAGACTTTTGCATTTCGAGTTTTACACGATTGCAATGTACATGATTTCGCATTGACGGGGGATGTGTGCCAAAATGATATGCTATGCTTGATTCGTTAAAGCAAACATTTGACCGGCACGCACTGATTCTGCAACAGGCACGAGAAAGGAACAAGTTTAATAATAATAATAATAATATTTGGCATTTATATAGCGCCAAAACCAGTTTCAGTAACTGCTCTAAGGCGCTGTTCACATAGCTCTGAATGGCCTAGTCGCCATATGCCAGCCGAAACAAATGGGTTTTCAGCTGAGTTTTGAAAGTTATTAATTCATGGGTTTCTCTTAGAGTTTCTGGAAGGGCATAGTTTACTTTATGTAAGCGGCTAACCTGGCTAACCGAAACAAATACCTAAATGACAGAATAACTGGCCATGCGATTGCTTTTTCTTGCACAAAATGAATTAAAGGTGTTCACACAAAATGGCCGCCAGTGGATTTTATGTGAATCTTCATACTTTGTCCTCTGACTATGGATGATTGGCTTGTGTAGTGAGATTTTTTACATTGTCAAAATACTACATTTAGCATTAAGTTACAATTATCAGCAAAAATATTAAAATATAAAATTATCAAAAAACGTGCTACTGCCCCTTAAAGGCATCCTAAGGGTCTGCAGAATATATTTTGTTTGTCAATTTTGAATTAAGACCAAGGATAATAAGATGATTTTAAGATGAGACAATTTTTCATTGCCCGTGATACATTTTCTGGAATTGTAACTCATTTCTTCTCTTGAATAGTATACGTTTTTAAGCGTTTTGGAATACAAACATTCTTAACTATGGTGGTTACTACGAAAGCATCTCAATATTTGTCCGGAAAGTATTTTGAAATTAAATTTTAGGAAATATAGCGACCCTAAATGTCCGAACTTATATAAGACATCATTACATTGACATTCACAAATTGAATTTTGCATTTTGAATTTTGCAATTTTTGTAAATTTACCTTCGGTTTGTCTGTAGAAGATTGACCTTGTCCTCTCCACTAGGTTAGTTCTTTCGTCGACAAAATCATCGTCGCTAGATCTAGTTGCCTCGGATATTGCATTTAAGGCTGTGCTCGCAACGCCCACAATTAAACTTCTTGCGTTTGCCGCCATTGTCAAGCAAACGAGCTCTGAACTTGGTTATTTTAATCCTTACACGAATAGTCAAAAAACGGTAAGGCGTAATTAAGAGCTTTTAAATACGGGAGACAACTCTAGACACTTAAAGTAACGTTGCTAACGTGGAATGACGTCATTTTCTCCCGCCCTTTTTTCGCGCCCATTAAGGAGAAATCATTATTTTAATTTGTGAACATATTTATTTTATGAATTAGTAACCTTACTAATTCGAACGAATTAGTAAGCTTACTAATTCGAATTAGTAACCTTACTAAATCGAATTAGTAAGCTTACTAATTCGTTTGATTTAGTAAGCTTACTAATTCATTTAGTAAGCTTACTAATTCATTTAATAAGCTTACTAAATGCATTAGTAAGCTTACTAATTCGACTGGATTTAGTAAGCTTACTAATTGAATTAGTAAGCTTACTAATTGAATTAGTAAGCTTACTAAATGAATTAGTAAGCTTACTTATTCGAATTAGTAAGCTTACTAAATCAATGAGAATTAGTAAGCTTACTAATTCGATTTAGTAAGCTTACTAATTCGATTTAGTAAGCTTACTAATTCGATTTAGTAAGCTTACTAATTCGAATTAGTAAGCTTACTAAATATAGGTCTGAATTAGTAAGCTTACTAATTCGAATTAGTAAGCTTACTAAATCGAATTAGTAAGCTTACTAAATAGCGATTAAAGTCCCCTTTGGCACCCCATAAACTCTTACAACTCTTGCACAAAAGCGATTGTAGCATAGTATTGTAACTCCTTTCATATTTACGATCGCGATTGCAAGATACAATCGTGATCTTCTGTGCTGAAGATACGATTATCCATAGTTACACGTAAACAAGTGAGAGTTGCTTCCCTTTGCTCCACATCGAGAGGCAGACGAGAATGTCGTCCTCTCCTAACAAAAAAGCGAGAAAAAGCAACTACTCTTCAAATGAGATCGAAATTCTTACTGAAGAAGTTGGAAGACATAATGCAGTATTGTCTGCTAGCTTTTCCAGCACGGTAACCCACAAAATTAATAAACTTTTTTCCTTTTTTTTTTTTTGTAACCCTTTCCCATATTCAAAAATAGAGCCATTGGCTCTGTAGCTCATCAGGCTGTATATTTGATTTTGCTTTAGGGTGTGGCCAATGTGGTTCACAGGGTCACAAAATCTACAATTATTAATCTTCACTAGTGAAGGAGTCTGTACACTATGTTTAAGCTTTCTAGGCCTTATGCTTCTGGAGAAGAAGATGAAAATAGGTTTTAAGGGCTTGGCCCCTGTGGCCCTTATAAGAGGCCACAGGGCAACCAAAGCTACAATTTATAATCCTCACTAGTCAAGGGGTCTGTACAGAAGGTTTCAGCTTTCTAGACCATATGCTTCTGGAGAAGAAGATGAAAATAGGTTTTTAGAGCGCGTGGCCCCTGTGGCCCTTATAAGAGGCCACAGGGCCACCAAAGCTACAATTTATAATCTTCACTAGTCAAGGAGTCTGTACACAAAGTTTCAGCTTTCTAGGCCTTATGCTTCTGGAGAAGAAGATGAAAATAGGTTTTAAGGGCTTGGCCCCTGTGGCCCTTATAAGAGGCCACAGGGCCACCAAAGTTACAATTTATAATTTTCACTAGTCAAGGAGTCTGTACACAAAGTTTCAGCTTTCTAGGCCTTATGCTTCTGGAGAAGAAGATGAACATATGTTTTTAGAGTGTGGTCCCTGTGGCCCTTATTAGGGGCCACAGGGCCACCAAAGCTACAATTTATAATCCTCACTAGTCAAGGAGTCTGTACACCAAGTTTAAGCTTACTAGGCCTTATGGTTCTGGAGAAGAAGTCGAAATTCCACAAAGTTTACGGATGCCGGACACCATGCCATTGCATAATTTAAGCCCATGGAGCCTGACAGGCCAGATGAGCTTAAAATGGTAAATATTTTATTTTCAGTTATAAATTATATTGCTGAGCTGAACATCTTCAGTGAAGACAATATAATTATATTTCACTATTGGTGAAATTTAATCATTGAATGAAATCAAATCTTAATTAGTTTAAAGGTAAAGTAAAAATACAGTGTCATATCTTTATCTTTAAACTGATAATAAGATTTGATTTCATTCAATAACTAAATTCAAAATGCAGGAAATCGCAAATTCTGAATTCACCAGAAAGAGATAAGGTTTAATTTAATTGAATTACATCTCTTAACAGCAAAAATCATACAAGAACATGCTTATTTCAAAGTCTTTAATACAGAACACAAAGAAAACTCCCCAGGATATTTATCTCACAATTCTACTTTGGTCTGCATTATGCATATAATATAGTCATGACACAAAAACAATTTGGCTTTGGAAACAATGTTACCAAGTGGACATAATGTTTTAAGAATAATCATTGGAAGCTCTTATTAATTGGTTATTGTCATATATGAGAATATATATTGCACAGGGGACCTTTATCTGATGCATATGATAAGTGACTGGCTAATGTATTTTCATAATCAGATTATCAGCAATAGGAGCCAATGTGTAATACCGTGCAGGAGAAGAGTAGTAAAACACTGAGGGTCAGAGTAAAGTGCTTCTTTTTCATGTAAGATAACTAACAAAATTGGGTTAACACTTTCTACACATGACAATGTGACAGTCTGACTTGGGGGTCATAGGGGGTCAATGAAAAATGTTTTAGAGAGATGCCAGATGATGATACATATGAGAGGCACCTTTAACAACAACAGCTAAAATATCAATTCATTAATTGATGGATACATATAGAATATAAACAATAAGGAAAGGTAACAAGAAATACTACCTCAAATAATATTTATAATAAAAAGAAAAAATGGGTGAAATATAATGTAGTTCAATGACTGCAAATGGTACCAATTTGTTTTTTTGCAATGGTAATGTGAGAATGAACATTATACATGTATGATATTCAGCATATTGTAAGTATATAGAGATTTACATTTCAAAGTATTCATCCCTGACTATTCAAAATTGAACAAAATTGGTTGTAATTTGACACTGCGACCTTCCAAAAAGGGCAGAAGACATGTGCAAACATGAAAAAATAGAGCCATTGGCTCTAGATCTGTTAATCATCAGGCTTGATATTTAATTTTGTTGTAGGGTGTGGCCAATGTTTACCCCTTATTAGAGCCAACAGGGTCACAAATCCTAAAATTAAGTTATGTGATTTCAGATACCGCCAATCAATTTAGAAATGGAAATTGTTCAAATTTCTATTTGATAGGGTCCAAAGGTTCCCCAAGCACCTTTTAGGGGCCGTAGGGTCACCAAAATTGTAAATTACAATCATCACTAATAGGAGTATCTACACAAAATTACAGATTTCCTGGCGTTTTGCTTCTTGAGAAGAAGGTGAAATTACGTTTTAGGGTGTGACATCTACAGCCATTATTAGAGGCTACAGGAAACCTAAGCTACAAATTATAATCCTTACTACAGGGCCACCAAAGCTATAGATTATAAAACTTAATAATCAAGGCGTCTGTACACAAGGTTACAGCTTTCTAGGTCTTATGCTTTTGGAGAAGAAGATGAAAATAGGTTTCTAAGGGCGGGACCCCTGTGGCCTTTATTAGCTACCACAATGCATTGTTGGCCCATTGTTAAAATGGCCACGGTTTTCGCAAAATTTAATTCAATAATATTATTATATACATTTGTTAAAAATACTTCATGGTAATATTTCTACTCTGGAAAAAGGGAACCCTAATCATGAGGTCATGAAAACCATCCTATAATCTAATGGATAGGTCACTGGGCTTGAAATCAAGTGGTCACCAGATCAAACCCATGTTTGGAGTACACAATTTGCAAATGTCTTGCAATGGAAAACTGCAATTTTAGTGAGTGTATTTGTTTTGCAAAGCAAACTTGAACTTGAATTAATTTCGGGAATTAAAATATCATCTTTTCACTATGAGGTGTTCATTCATGTTCACGATGAACACCAGTTTTATCTGATGAACACCTTGGCAAGTGTATTTCACAGACAATATGGGTTGGGATGAAAGATGAATACTCAAAGAAAACAAAAGAACTAGTTTGTATTATATATATATATATATATATACCCTGTGAGGTTGCTCGGGGTTCATAAAAATAATCTTAACAATAATAATGGGTATAAAGGGGCATTCAATAAGCCTGTTACAGCTAGTCTTAGAGATGTTTCCGCGGTGAGGAGCTGGGTAGGTCGCTAGACATCATCCAGACGGTTGGGGTCTCGAGCCAGCTCATTGTAGGCACACTTCAACACCTGAAATCAAAGATCTTTTCATACAGAATGAACATAAATCATTCAATAGTACCAGCACATGACTTCTCTATAAGAGAATAAACATCTTGATAAAGGAGCAATTTTTGCACCAGTTTCTTCTCTGTGTTATCATATGGAAGCCACAGCATACAGTGATATGAGCATGAGACAATAAACCATTCTCATGTTGGAAGAAATTAGTTGATTGAAATGAGAATGAGAAAACTATAACTAGGATACTCAATGTTCATTTACAGATCAGAATCGCGAGTGTCAATAAGTGGGTCTGTCAGGAACAAAGACTCTTTTAGAAGTGCAACATTACCACTACAGATAACAACAGTATGCTCCCAAGTGCTGTAGCTATTAGCAAAGTTTTCTGAAAACGATCATCTTTTTATACTGCTTTACTTATTGGGGAAATAGGACAATCGTTTATGATTATTGACAGAGGGTATGCATATATAGGACATAGAAACCTCATCTGTGTCCTTCACGCTGGTATAGTCGGTCTTGTTGCGGGGCGGGGTGGGCGCATCCTTGTGGTATAGCTGCAGAAAAAATCATCACACATAGTATCATCACACAAATCATCACAGATTGTTTCATCACACAAATCATCGCACTTCAGTATCATCACACAAATCATCACTCTTCAGCATCATCACACTTCAGTATCATCACACAAATCATCGCACTTCAGTATCATCACACAAATCATCACACTTCAGTATCATCACACAAAGACATCATACTTCAATATCATCACACAGAGACATCATAATTCAGTATCATCACACAGAGACATCATACTTCAGTATCATCACACAAAGACATCAGACTTCAGTATCATCACACAAAGACATCATACTTCAGTATCATCACACAAATCATCACACTTCAGTATCATCACACAAAGACATCATACTTCAATATCATCACACAAAGACATCAGACTTCAGTATCATCACACAAAGACATCAGACTTCAGTATCATCACACAAAGACATCATACTTCAATATCATCACACAAAGACATCAGACTTCAGTATCATCACACAAAGACATCAGACTTCAGTATCATCACACAAAGACATCAGACTTCAGTATCATCACACAAAGGCATCATACTTCAGTATCATCACACAAAGACATCATACTTCAGTATCATCACACAAATCATCACACTTCAGTATCATCACACAAAGACATCATACTTCAATATCATCACACAAATCATCACACTTCAGTATCATCACACACAGACATCATACTTCAGTATCATCACACAGAGACATCATAATTCAGTATCATCACACAGAGACATCATACTTCAGTATCATCACACAAAGACATCAGACTTCAGTATCATCACACAAAGACATCATACTTCAGTATCATCACACAAAGACATCATACTTCAGTATCATTACACAAAGACATCACACTTCAGTATCATCACACAAAGACATCATACTTCAGTATCATCACACAAAGACATCACACTTCAGAATCATCACACAAAGACATCATACTTCAGTATCATCACACAGAGACATCATACTTCAGTATCATCACACAAAGACATCATACTTCAGTATCATCACACAAAGACATCATACTTCAGTATCATCACACAGAGACATCATACTTCAGTATCATCACACAAAGACATCATACTTCAGTATCATCACACAAAGACATCATACTTCAGTATCATCACACAAAGACATCATACTTCAGTATCATCACACAAAGACATCACACTTCAGTATCATCACACAAAGACATCACACTTCAGTATCATCACACAAAGACATCACACAAAGACATCACACTTCAGTATCATCACACAAAGACATCAGATTTCAGTATCATCACACAAAGACATCACACTTCAGTATAATCACACAAAGACATCACACTTCAGAATCATCACACAAAGACATCATACTTCAGTATAATCACACAAAGACATCATACTTCAGTATCATCACACAAAGACATCATACTTCAGTATCATTACACAAAGACATCATACTTCAGTATCATCACACACAGACATCATACTTCAGTATCATCACACAAAGACATCAGACTTCAGTATCATCACACAAAGACATCATACTTCAATATCATCACACAAAGACATCATACTTCAGTATCATCACACAGAGACATCATAATTCAGTATCATCACACAGAGACATCATACTTCAGTATCATCACACAAAGACATTACACTTCAGTATCATCACACAAAGACATCATACTTCAGTATCATCACACAAAGACATCATACTTCAGTATCATTACACAAAGACATCACACTTCAGTATCATCACACAAAGACATCACACTTCAGTATCATCACACAAAGACATCATACTTCAGTATCATCACACACAGACATCATACTTCAGTATCATCACACAAATCATCACTCTTCAGCATCATCACACTTCAGTATCATCACACAAATCATCGCACTTCAGTATCATCACACAAATCATCACACTTCAGTATCATCACACAAAGACATCATACTTCAATATCATCACACACAGACATCATACTTCAGTATCATCACACAGAGACATCATAATTCAGTATCATCACACAGAGACATCATACTTCAGTATCATCACACAAAGACATCAGACTTCAGTATCATCACACAAAGACATCATACTTCAGTATCATTACACAAAGACATCACACTTCAGTATCATCACACAAAGACATCACACTTCAGTATCATCACACAAAGACATCATACTTCAGTATCATCACACAAAGACATCACACTTCAGAATCATCACACAAAGACATCATACTTCAGTATCATCACACAGAGACATCATACTTCAGTATCATCACACAAAGACATCATACTTCAGTATCATCACACAAAGACATCATACTTCAGTATCATCACACAGAGACATCATACTTCAGTATCATCACACAAAGACATCATACTTCAGTATCATCACACAAAGACATCATACTTCAGTATCATCTCACAAAGACATCATACTTCAGTATCATCACACACAGACATCATACTTCAGTATCATCACACAAAGACATCACACTTCAGTATCATCACACAAAGACATCACACAAAGACATCACACTTCAGTATCATCACACAAAGACATCAGATTTCAGTATCATCACACAAAGACATCATACTTCAGTATCATCACACAAAGACATCACACTTCAGTATCATCACACAAAGACATCATACTTCATCAGTATCATCACACACAGACATCATACTTCAGTATCATCACACACAGACATCATACTTCAGTATCATCACACAAAGACATCATACTTCAGTATCATTACACAAAGACATCACACTTCAGTATCATCACACAAAGACATCACACTTCAGTATCATCACACAAAGACATCATACTTCAGTATCATCACACACAGACATCATACTTCAGTATCATCACACAAAGACATCATACTTCAGTATCATCACACACAGACATCATACTTCAGTATCATCACACAGAGACATCACACTTCAGAATCATCACACAAAGACATCATACTTCAGTATCATCACACAGAGACATCATACTTCAGTATCATCACACAAAGACATCATACTTCAGTATCATCACACAGAGACATCACACTTCAGTATCATCACACAGAGACATCATACTTCAGTATCGTCACACAGAGACATCATACTTCAGTATCATCACACAAAGACATCACACTTCAGTATCATCACACTAAGACATCACACTTCAGTATCATCACACAAAGACATCACACTTCAGTATCATCACACAAAGACATCACACTTCAATATCATCACACAAAGACATCATACTTCAGTATCATCACACACAGACATCATACTTCAGTATCATCACACAAAGACATCACACTTCAGTATCATCACACAAAGACATCACACTTCAGTATCATCACACAGAGACATCATACCTCAGTATCATCACACAAAGACATCATACTTCAGTATCATCACACAAAGACATCATACTTCAGTATCATCACACAGAGACATCACACTTCAGTATCATCACACAAAGACATCACACTTCAGTATCATCACACAAAGACATCACACTTCAGTATCATCACACAACGACATCACACTTCAGTATCATCACACTAAGACATCATACTTCAGTATCATCACACAAAGACATCATACTTTAGTATCATCACACAAAGACATCATACTTCAGTATCATCACACAAAGACATCATACTTCAGTATCATCACACTAAGACATCATACTTCAGTATCATCACACAAAGACATCATACTTCAGTATCATCACACTAAGACATCATACTTCAGTATCATCACACAAAGACATCATACTTCAGTTTCAACACACAAAGACATCATACTTCAGTTTCAACACACAAAGACATCACACTTTAGTATCAACACACAAAGACATCATATTTCAGTATTAATCAAAGACATACACTTATGCTTCTGGAGAAGAAGATTAGAATAAAGCATGGCCCCTGTTGCCCTTATTAGGTAAATATTATTACAAGGTCATCAAATCTATAACTTAATCCTAACCAGTCAAAGAGTATATATATATATATATATATATACATATATGTTCAAAAGGTTTCAGCTTTCTGGACTTTATACTTTTTGGAGAAGAAGTTTAAAGTGCACAAAGTTTATGGACGGATGGATGGACAAACAGACAGACACAGGACACCATGCCATGCCATGCAGCCCATCAGGCCTTTCAGTTCAGATTAGCTAATAATTTAAAATATCCAAAATAGCAATAGGCACCACTCCACCTCTAGGTCTTACCACCTACCTTAGTTTATCAAAAAGATATCATACTAAGTTTTTGAGATATTGCCCACAAGAGAACCCTACCCCACATATGCGCTATGTTGAAATTGTATACATAGAACCCTAACTTGATAAAAATATTCAGAATAACCAAAATAGCAAAAGGCATCACCCCAACATTAGATCTGACCACATACCAAGTTTTATAAAAAAGAAACTATAAGATGTTTTTTAAGATATGACCTTGAAAAGAAAGTATTTCAGAACCACTCCACCATGGATGGAAACTTTGTCATCACAAAGATTTGCGGGGCACATAATAATGATCAAGGGATGTATAAGAAAATTAATAAAATTAATATTTCCATGTTCGTATTGAGATTACAAAATGTAACTATATAATGTATAGCCTGAATTAGAAATCTTGGATCTTCAAAGTTAAGTAAGGCAAATGGTACACAAATAACAATGACATTTGATTGTGGGTTCTTTTTAGCTATAGCAAGATGACGGGGTGTTATACTTCAAAATCAGGGTATATCATATATGGTGTCAGACATTGTTAATTGATGTTCCTACAAAACATTAAATGTGGAAACATGTTTTTGAAAAATGTGTTGATAGATATGAAAATCTGAATATTCATCTTTAATTCTATGAATAGAGGCTTTCTTGTCATAAAAGGAAAAATTTGATACCTGAATTGGAATAGGAATGTGTATTTGATACATGTAAAACATATTTTGAAGATCAGTGTGACCATAATGCTATGTCAGTCCCGATGAGGTGGACAGATACTGACCCTGTGTGGGTCCCACTCGGCTGAAGACCTTGTCCGGAAGTCGAGTGATCGTCGGTCCAACTGCCCCGCCTCAACACTTGATAATGTGTCCAGGTACCTGCAAACACATCGCATCTCTCCAGTTACATAGAGGGTCAACAAATGAATTTTTCATAAACAGGATAGCATTACCTGCAGTAATACAAATTCTCTACAATATATACTCTTCAAAAAAAGAAACGCAAAAGACAATTTTGGAGACAGAATCTTTATAAGTTTATTCCTGGTGGTTCTGTTCAATGGAATGATACTGGCCCAGTACTGCCCGTACGATTTTACCTTATAAGATCTTATAAGATTCTTATAAGATTCTTATAAGAATCTTATAAGAAGCCGATTTCTTATAAGATTCTTATAAGAAAAAGTTGTGACTAAGAAACCATTCACAAATTTCTTATAAGAATCTTACCCATTTCTTAGTAGCTAAAATTTCTTATAAGAATCCTATATATTTTTTATAAGAATCTTACACGTTTCTTAGTAGCTAAAATTTCTTATAAGAATCCTATATATTTCTTACTAGTGATAATTTTTTATAAGAATTTCTTAAGACTTATATAAAAATAAAGACTTAATTTCTTATCTAAAATGAACAATTTCAGAGGTCAAAAATGAAAATTGTTATTCAATTTATTAAATATATCTCTTTAAAAGGATTATATAATTCATAATTCAAGGATTTATATATATATTTTTTTTTTAATCAATTTTTATATTTGATGAGCATCATATCTTTTTTTTTAAAATGTTTTTATTGTTTCCATCAGTACATTGTTATGCAATAAACAATTTTACAAGGATCTTCAACTTGATTTAAATAAATTCATACACATCAATTTGAACAATTTCAAGAGGTCAATTATTTTATTCAATTTATTAAATATATCACTGTAAAAGGATAAAGTTAATTAGTTCTTATTTGTAAAGATACTAGATATGATTCTATAGTTCTGCCTTTTCCTTATATCATAAATTAAATTTTATAGTACAAGTTACATTTTTTACATATGTAAATACTACTTGAAATAAAAAAAATTCTAAGGGATAAAATATTTAAACACCAAAAAGTTTTAGGTGACAACTTTTTAGAAGTAAAACTAACAACGACTCTATACATGCATGTACACATCTGGTGTCATGGGGATAAATGCAAAACCTAGAAACGATCTAAACATAAAGAAATCACCACAAACTCAAAGCACGACGTAGCAGGAGTTTGCTTTCTGCTGCATAAACAAATACACGATACGGTGGGTCTTTTGACACAATAGAGTAAAAACAAGCCTGAAAAGGTGGACTTTTAATACCTGATCGTTTAAACAGTATCCAAGAACAAGTATATTAGTATGGTCATTCTTCTTGTGTTGTGAAAGATCGTCGAATGTAGTTACACGAAGTGTAGTTACTTACATTTCGCGCAAAATGTAAAAACCGGAAGTTTATGAAATGTCTTGTACTCCACAGCAGAGCCAATGCGTTCTACTCTATGATGGGGATTTCGCATTGCGGTGTAAGGAGTTTAGGTCCCTCCAGAATTCGGCGATTCGTACATTGAGTACGAACTGAAAATTTATTGCAAAATGAGACATTCTAATACATGTTTTTAGGACTGATCTTTTCACAATATCTGAGTCATATGCTAGAAATTATCGCTTATTTGTTGGTGTTCCCTGAACTAAAGTTGGTTTTACTCAGTGAATCACGCGCTTAATCTGTTTCACCAGAAGTGCCGCCATTGTCTTGAATTCTACAGCAGCGCCTGTAAATATTAGTCTTATCATGAACGGAGTCGCAATTCAGTGTGAGGAGCTTTGGATATTGGTGAATTCGTAGGCAAAACGACTCGCCTTCTGGACCCATTTTGAAAGAAAATCTTAAAGCATGGGCTTCGTCCCACAATTTCATTATAATACAGTAAGACAAGAGCCTAAATTGATAATCGTCTCTTATGTGTATATATACATATACACTTATTTGGAAAATTAGGTAATGTAGGCCTATACATAATATATATATAGGCCTATATGGCAGTCATTTTGTCCAAAAATCAAATTATTCTATTGCAGAAAATCATAAAAATTTATTTCAAAGAAGAATAGCAATGTTTTTCTGAACAACTTCTGTATCCTTAATATGCATATACGCTCATTTCTTCAAAATGTGGAATGTAGGAGGTAACAAAACGATGCTAACGCAAAATCACATGACAAGAGAGAATAATAATATATGTCAACTAAACAATGATTATTTGCAAAACAAACATAAGTTGTAAATAATTTCAGTACTTAGTAGTCGCCTATCATAAACAACTGAAGGTGAAGGACTAAATACACACAATGACAAAATTTATCGTGTCAAGAAAATTAAAAAAGTTCTCTCTTATTGTTGCTTATCTTGTGTACGCAGAGGCCACTTAATTTCTTAATACATGCACCTGAAGACGTGAATTCAACTACATTTACATCATAGAAATAATTTCCTTCAAGTTGCTTGTTAGTCTTAATTTCAAATCTAAAGGGGACTGAGTTTGTAGAAGTTTTGCCTACATGTACATACGGTACCTTTATGCCTATTAATCACGATGTTGTAGCCTACATTATAATATACAAAATTCAACTGAAATGAAAACAAATGTCGGGAGTTGGTCAACTCTCTTCTTAACCTATTTTGACCATTGACAAAGAGATCGTGAATAGATGATTTACACATGATTATAGAGCAATTGTCTCATTGATTATGGTTTCTTGATAATCCGATATATAGCAATAAAGTGAATAATTTTTAAGTTGAATAAAGTGAACCGGATTAAATAAATACATGATTGCAGGTGTTTTCTGTTATAAGAAAAACGCGCGTGTTTAGCATAGTGTTTGGTTAGCATATACTAGTATATAGGAAGGAACTATAATATATTTCCTCTAAATGACTTCGAAATATTTAGGAAAGTTATTTTGGATTTAATATCTACTAACATATTTCTAAACGCAATGCGATTATAGATGAAATAAATAAACCGTAAAAGACGTATCATTTTCAACACGCGGAATTAAACATTTGAACAGTATGATTCTCATGCAGTTCTATTTGTTCACGATTCTGGTATAGAATGAGACGAAAACAATTTGTAACTGATGTTCCGTTTCTGCAATTAATAAATAACAGTTAAAACGTTCAAGATTGCCTACATGATGCTTAAAAACTGACCAGTTAAAAAAGATTTTTCTTCCCGAACCTCCAAGACGACTCCTTTATTCACGCAGCCAAATTTTGACTCTTTAGAAAGAGATTTAAGCCTTATCAATTTTAAGCAATTTTTTTTCTCAGAAAAACATTTAAGGCATCCTTTGAACACCAACCGCCATTTCCTTAAAATCTTGCATTTATGTCATTATTTGAGCGACTCCCTGTCTATATTACATGGAAATATTATTTGCCTTTTTGAGCTATATATATGAGCAAAAGTATTTTCCAAGAACATTGCAATTTGCATAGATAATTAACCTATTTCTGTTTTTTTTTTTAAAGTAACCTTTTATATGAATTGAGTTTTAAGAAAAACCTAAATGTAGGCGACTTCGTTTCTTTAACAAAATCTTCCCCACTGCGGTAATTCGTACCCAAAAAGGACAATGAATTATTTGTAACAACATTTCATCTGAGGGTTAATTCATTAAATTATTAAATGAAATTAATTTGAGTGTCTTAATTTTGGAAAATGCATTTGATAAACAATTCACGATGTAGATATGTAGGCATATTTAGTAAATTTACATTATGAATATATTTATCACGTATAACATAGATATAGCAGATGTATATTTTCTTGTAGCTAACATAGCGCATGTATTCACACGTTTCATTGCACAGAACAGCACAATTTCCGTCTGAACACAAGTCTTGTCACTTCAAGTCACAAGTTTGTACGAATTATATATATCAAATAAATACTTAGTAATACATCGATTCAAGAGATGGAGACGAGTTTACACCTCCCGAAAATGATTCCGGCACCAGATTGCAGAAATCTGAAAACACGAGTTCGTTTTCGCTACGGGTTTTACGAATTCAAAATCAAATGAGCAATTAATTATTCCTTATAAATATTTGTAATTTTTTTTATAAATATACAATCGATAATATTCAAAGCGAAAATGTAATTCTACTTCTTTACTTTTCTAAAAGAGTAGGCCTACAAGTCAAACCTTTCCGAGTAATAATGGCAACGCATGTGCATGTCAGTATATATTCCTGATAAAAATTGTATTATAGGTTCTATTTTTTGTGGTTGTTGAAAACGGCCATTTAAATATTTGTTGAAAATTGAGCTCAATTAAACCTACATATATCTCGCTAGCTACGTTTCTGAACAGAAGTACATGTAGAAGTGACTGTGTTTTCCACGGGCAGTATTTCTTTGATTCAAAATTCTCAAATCTGTAGTTTTTATTTCTTTTATCATTTTGAAAATTATTTATAATTTAATTTCAACTACTAACTTAATAACAATTATTTATCAAATACTGCATTTTAACGCATCTGTATATGTTTAATGTCGATTCTTTTGTGATTAAAGCTTATGTAGACAAAATTAGTTTAACCTGAAAAATTATGAAATATTCTGAATAATTGAAATCGTATCTTTTGGAACTGTTCAGACGCTTGGAGATCTTATTTCAGCGATGCAAATAATCGGAAGTGTTTTCTGCGCATGCGCATGCAAGTATAGGCGCCACATTATGAAATATGGTAACCCAGGCACGATTCCAAAGTTTTCCAAAACATATCAAGTCGCCTGACTGTGGATGTTCTTCACAATGTAATATCTTACGGACAATTTTATCTAGCTTGAGAAAAGAGGAAATGTTCTTTAGAAAGAGGCGGCAGTTACTGTTAGATGAAGTGACCCAGTTCTTGTTCTGTCGACAACGGGAACCAAAACAAATATGGACGATCCAAGTCACAGTGTTAACCGAAGTCGAAGACTATCGACGACGAATGCTTAGGTTCCATACAATTTGAGATTGGACGGTAAGCGTATTTTAGTTTGTATTTAATCAAGTTCTTTTCAAACCATTTATTAACGACTTAAAAATATGTTTAATTATTAACAAAGTCAAAGATGTTAGAAGAAGTTTTTAAAAATATTTTGTTGTTGAGGTACAGCCGTGTCGGGTAAAGATACGCGGAGGGTAAAGCTACGCACTTACACAAAAGTTAACCTAGTAATTGCACATTAGTGTTAGCTTGTAATTTTTAGTTTTTATGACATCTTTTTGAAATTTAGAAGACAATAAAAGGTGTAAGATTGATTTAAAGGAGTAAGATGTTGAACAGCGGCACAAAACAGTGACATGTTTGTACAAACTGATAAAAATTCCTAACAAATTAATTGTCAGCAAATATTTTCTCTTCTCCCATATCAAATTTTGATGGAAACACATTCATTGATCCTACAATCAATATGTCATTCCCTGAACTTCTGAAAACATTTTCAAAACCTATAAATATTATAAAATTGATAATTTTAGGTGTATTCAAAACCTGCCTGCGCATCTTTAGCCTACACTTCCGGATCTTCCCGAAATAAGGGGTAGTCGTTAAAAATATTTGACTGTCTTTCACAAAAGAATTCCCAAACGATTCTTCCACATAAGAATTGTCGACTAAACCCTAAAGTTTCACATGGACATAGGGGTTTTCTCATATCTTGTATTTTCTTTGCAAGACTGATCATTCATCTCTTAGGTGCGTATCTTTACCCGTCAGCACTGTAACCTGCGACGTCTGCAGCAAGGCTGAATGAATTTTGTTTGATGGACTTTTGATCCTTTCTGATTTTGTAAATAAAATTATTCTTAAATATTCCAAAAAGCTAAGCCTATATGCTCAGTGTTCAAGGTGTGATTTTTTAAATCTTAATAAAGAATAGTTTGTAACACTGATTCAAGAAGCAAATGGTGTTATTTTACATGATTTTCTTGAAACTAATTGTTCACAAGATAATGTTAAGAATTTAAACCAAAGGAAACAATAGCAAAATGTTAATGAGAAAAAGCTGAACCTATTCTTTTTCTACAAAAATAATATAATTATCATCAGATTCTCTCTTTCCTCTTCAGTGAAGCTGCATGCACGTCAAAGCTCCAGTCATCCTGCTTGTCGAGTTCCTTGTGTTCATTCAACACAACTGCTGCAATCTTGTCACATATTGGGAGATGTCATTGAACTAAAGAGGCTCACATCTCACTCAGCAACGAATTATATTGTAAGTGAGGTGTGTCACAATTATTGATTTTTATTTATTTACATAACATGAAGTGTGAATTGTAAATCACACATTGAATTTTATTGATTTTGTACATTTGTGAATACAGATATTCAAGACATCTTTTTTTCTGAAAATATGTTTGTCTAATGAATGTCATCTCATTTATCATTATTTCAGATGGAGGCTTGGAACAGAAAGAGAATATCTAATGGTCTGCCTGTCTAAACAATGAATAGTTTGAGGTAACATTTAAATGTAAAATCTCTATTATTAGTTGAAATGACATGAAAGCCCTTTTCGAATAACATGGCAATTTTTTGCTATTTTGACTTCTTCTCCAGATAGTGATCTTTATGTACAGATTCCTTGTTCATTGGGGCTCTATTTATTTTGATCTGGTGAAGCATTTCAATAATAATCTGTTATAGGGAAAAGGCAGTACGTAAGTAATTAAGTACTGGTATTTAATAGAACAAATGTTTGTACTTTTGTTTGTTGATATCTTGTTGTAACTAAGCACAACTTATCTTTTCTTTACAGGCTTTATGCTGACCAAAAGCCCGAGAACAAGAGCATGAGAGAACGACGGAGATGGAGATAACACAAGTCATCCACTGTCAGTGTACAGATATCATTTAAGGAAAAAGACAATGAACAAAATTTGATCCATATTTTTAACAAATACACTGTTGACAGTTGACTGTTTTTATCCCACCAGTCTGTCCGTCTTTCTGAGCAGAACTCAAAAACTGTTAGACCTAGCCTAATAAAACTTTTGTATGTGGATTAGTCAACATTTGTAGATGTGTCCTTTGATGATATTTTCAACTTCTTCAGATTTTTATTTTTGGCCAGTCTAAGTAAACCTAGCCTCAATAATACTGACGCTAAAGTCCTAATGCAGACTATTACGGCTTGGTTAGACAATCCCTGATTGGTCAATTCGATACGTCGGCTGACACAAATTGCTACAACATCTTGCTAGACTCAATATCAGAGTTTAGGTGTATTATTGAGTTTAGTTTTTTTCCGACTGAATTTTGGCTTAGAATTTGGTTTCAGGGGCAATTCTAAAATACTGTTAGACCTAGCTCAATGAAACTTTGTATGTGGCTTACACCATGGATAGATATGCCTTTTGGTATTTTCAATTTTCAACTGGAAATGTACTTGGTAACTTTAATTGGTGGAATATGTCATTTTCTGATGACTCTTGTTTGTTAGCATGATATTTGATTATAACTTTGAGGAGTGTTAGTTTAGCCTAAAAACAACTTTGAAATCCATGCTAATTTTTGTTTATATAATCGTTATCAACAATGTCAGTTAACAACTTTGAATAATGATAATTATTTTGATGGGTTAATATTATTTGGCACTGTCCATTGTAATGTGACCAGTGTTCACTGCAGTAAGTAAAAAAAATTTATTTGTCAATCCTTGTGACACTACTGATCGCAGTGAAGAATGAAGAGAAAATTTATGGATATGCAATTTCATTATTCTGGAGTCAAGGTTTCTATAGGGTCTATTTTTGTAAAAAGCCAAAAGATGTCAGGAAGTTGTAATCTATAAAAATTATCTTGATACAGCGAACATACATTTCATTTCATGTTGAAGAAGTATATTTTTCTCCTTGATACATATTTAGCATATGTTGTTTAAAGAGGCTGACTGTTACCTTACTTTGACAAATCAATTGACTCAACGAAAAAAAACTTTACATATTAGTCAGTATCCCTTGATTTTTTTAATAAGAATTACTTTTAGGTGCATAAATTTGACATTTGTCACAATGAAAAAAGGAATTTCTTGAATCAGGGCAATGAAACAGTGCTCGCAATCTGTTTTTAATCTTAAAGTTTGTAGTACACTTTACTTGTGTAACCATAGATATGTCATTCTTTTGTTAATGTGCTCTTATTAAAGATGAATGTTACCTCTCTCTCAATAGTGATTTGTTTATTAAAATTTCTTCTGCATCTTGGTGTGTTGGCAGGCCATGAACTTGATGAAGCAAAAAATAGACTGTGAGTGCGAATTTATCTCTTTTTTTTATCGTTGTTCAGCCTTCATCAGATACACAAGGATATCTTCATTTCACTGAAACATTATTTGCATCATTATGATTCCAGTGTATTGTTGACCATGCATGTACTATTGTTTGTATATTAAAAGATCCTATTAGAATTTGATAAGATTCAAATAAGAAACTGGGTTTCTTATAAGAATCTTATAGCTCCTATCTAGTTTGAGTGTAAGATTCATGTAGGAGATCTTATAAGATTCTTATAAGAATCTTATAAGAAATCTCATGAAATCTTATAAGAAATCATTCATAAATCTTATAAGAATCTTATAAGAATCTTATAAGTTCTTATAAGTTCTTACCTAATTTGCATACAAATATCTTATAAGATTCTTATAAGAAACTTATAAGAATTTTTATAAGAATCTTATAAGAATCTTATAAGAATCTTATAAGTTTCTTATAAGAAACTTATAAGATTCTTATAAGATTCTTATAAGGAGATTTCGTACAGGTGGTCCGTTAAAGGGACATTAATGGCTAACCTCAATTGTGCCTGTGTACGAAATTATACTGTTTCAATAATGGCTTGATGCTGGCCCGGTATCGCGCCAGTGTGCAAGTTGGTACAGGCCTACAGGGCCAGTACTGGATGCCTGAATTGGGCCAGTTATGGATGCCCGCTATCAGTCAGTAAAGGGCCAGCACTGGTCCAGTTATGTCATGTTTGCTGGGTAAAGAACAAGGGAGAGATGGCTTAGAGCGTTTGAACTGTCAATAACGAGTGAGGGTATAACTGACCCTAGTGTAAAACATGCTCGTTTGCTCACTAAGGCTGGTTTGGAATTGCAAGACATATTTTTCACTTTAGGTGACATTGGGGATTCAAAAGATTATGATAAAGCTGTCAAAGCCTTGGATAAGTATTTCAAGCCTAAAGTAAATGTTTTCTATGAGAGATTGGTTCTGAGAGATATAAAACAAGAAGTTGGTGAAACTATGTTGCAATATGTCACCAGATTAAAAAGACAAATAAGTTTGTGTGCATATGGAGACAAAGAGTTGGAACAATTGAGAGATCAAATGGTTTACAGATGCAGATGTACTAATCTCAGAGAAAAACTGATACAGATAGGGTTGAAGTTTGACTGTAGATAAAACGTTGGTATTAGCACTGGCAGGGGAAGTAACCAAAATCAGAAATGAACAAATCACTTGGAATGAATCCATGAAAATTAAGCAAGAACCAGTTTACTTTATGTCACACAGACGAGGTTCAGGTCGGCGTACCAGTGCAAATCTAGATCGCTGTTGTTACAGATTTGGACATGAAGATCATTTTGCTTATGATGAGACATGCCCTGCTCACAATAAAACATGTAGAAGATGTGGTCTTGTTGGACATTTCACTGAGCGCTGTAGGACAAATCTTAGTTCTGCTTTCCAGGGTCGTAGAGGAAGTGGTCGCCCCATACGACACTTTCCAGGAAGAGGTAGAGGTAGGAATTATCAGAAATATGATAGACAGGATCAAGTTAATCTAATGGATCAGGATCAGATGGAAGATTGTGAGAGTCAGAGACTGAGTCAGAGTTATTAGGAAGTGTAGTGGATGAAGATTGTGCATTCAACATTTCTGGAGACAAAGTATTAACAACTGTGACCATGTGCATAGGGGGAACAAACTTAGACATGGTAATTGATTCAGGATGCAGTGTAAACATCATAAACCATGAACAATGGCAAGTTTTGAAAGACAACAAAGTAAAGTGTACTACCCAGAAAACATCCAAAAAGATATTTCCTTATGACTCATCAAGATCACTAGAGGTGCTTGGTATTTTCAAAGCTCAAGTGAAAGCTGCTGGTGATAGTAATAGACAGTTAGTTGATACTGAATTTATAGTTGTCAAAGGAAAAGGACAGTCATTGCTTGGAAAGAGAACCTCTGAGAAGTTAGATTTATTGAAAGTTGGATTTGATGCTCGTGTCAACGTCATCACAAGTTCTGACATATATTCAGACTACGCAGAGTGTTTTGAAGGGGTTGGAAAATTTAAAAACTATCAAGTTCATATTCATGTTGATGAGTCTGTCCCTCCTGTTGCTCAGAAAATGCATCGTATTCTGTTCAGTCTCAGGAAAAAAGTTTCTACAAAGCTACAGGAATTAGTTGACTTCGACATCATTGAAAAAGTGGAAGGTCCTACGCCATGGGTGAGTCCATTGGTTGTTGTTCCGAAAGGAAACTCTGATGAAAATGTGTATGAAAATGTGTATTGACATGAGATTGGCTAATCGAGCAGTGGTTCGGGAGAGGCATCCTATACCGACAATAGAAGAAGTGTTACATGACATGAACAATTCTACAGTATATTCAAAATTGGACTTAAAATGGGGATATCATCAGCTAGAACTAGATGAAGAATCAAGGGTCATAACAATCTTTGTGACGCATGAAGGCTTGTATCGTTATAAACGACTTGTGTTTGGCATCACATCAGCACCTGAGAAATATCAGTCTGTGGTTGGACAAGTACTTAATGGATGTGTCGGCGCAAACAACGTATCAGATGACATCATTGTGCATGGGAAAAATCGTGAAGAACATGATCAACGCCTTAAACAGGTAATGGAGTACATTCGAGACTCTGGTTTCACACTAAATCCTGACACGTGTCAGATTCACATGTCAAAACTGATTTTTATTGGTCATGTGTTGTCTGCAAAAGGTGTGGACCCTGCAACATATAAAGTTAAGGCTGTACAGAATTTCAGGAAACCAGAGTATGCATCTGAAACGCGCAGTTTTCTTGGTTTAGTGAACTATTGTGCCCGTTTCATCCAAAATATGCAAAATCGGTCTCTCATGAAAAGAATTCGTATCGCTCAAGCTGAAGGGACAGATTGGAAGAGAGCCATACAGACGTATTTGATTTCCTATAGGTCAACACCACACTCTACTACTGGTCAAGGGCCAGCACAACTGATGTTCAACAGAGCGATGAGAACGAAGTTGCCTGCAGTACGGAATGATGTCTTACTGGATGAAGAGGTTAGAGACAGAGATGCACAGAATAAGTTGAAGACAAAGCTGTATGCTGACCGAAGACGGGGAGCTCGTGAAACGACACTAGAAACTGGTGATAAGGTGTTGGTTCAACAGAGGCGGATGAACAAACTGACAACAAGATTTGAACACAAACCATATACAGTAGTCAGAAAAACTGGAAATAGTGTCTTAGTTCTGGCAGAAAATGGAACTCAATATAGAAGAAACTCGAGTCATGTGAAAAAGTTTTTTGAATCCTGTGTCAGTGAGCAAGATGCGCATGCTGAGAGTGGTGATGAATGATAAGTGCTGAGATTTCAGCAGAATCATCTAGTGAGAATACCCTGGATGATATGGATGTGAATAGTGGTACGGCGCATGTGGCGCCATGTGGTCGAAGTATATCGTCCACCTGTGTGTCGAAATCAGGTGAGAATACCCCTGGTTTGCAGGATGTGGCCAGTAGTCGACCAATGAGGAATAGAGTTCAACCATCCAAATACAGAGATTTTGTGATGAGTGTATTGGTGAAATAGGTCAAAGTGCAGGACTAACTTGAAAAGGGTTTAAATTTTTATGGACTGACTTTTTAAGAACATTTTACAGTGAAAAAAAAAGAAAAGAGACAAAGACAATTAATTGGTTTTAAGAAAATACTTTAATATTTAAAAAAAAAGAAGAGTTTATTATATACAATTTCATTTTATAAATTTTTGCAGTCTCATTTTAATATATCATAAATGGAAGTCTTCTTCTTTTAAGGAATATAGGGAATGTAGTGTATGAGACCATAAAGACAATTAGTTGTACTGCATGGAGGATGTATATCCGGGTTTCCAGAAACGGAATGGTTTTGTAAGGAGTCGAATAAAGTATGGGACTGACCACACGTGTTTCTCATCACTGCGTTATATCGGCCAACACTACAGGAACCAACACTTGGAGCCACTCAGACATGCAGGGTACCACAACAGTTCCATCACTTTACCCTTGAAGCTTCGTGCAAAGTCTCAAAGTCTTTATTTCAGTGACCCAGAGTACAAAGCAGAGCAGCCCCGAAACTTGGGGTTTCGCCCTACCCTGTTCCGCCTTTTACAGGCCTCACCAAATTGGGTATTTTCTCCTGACCTTGACCTCTGACACCCAAGGTCACACAATCAATGAACATTGAGTATAACATTAATGTAATGAATTAAAGTGTTAAAAGTTAAAATATCCATTTTCTCAATATTATTGACCTAACTGCGACCTTGACCTTTGACAGTTTGTACCCAAAACATTTTGAAAACTTTGTACTTTTTAGGAAATAACATACAAAATCTCAACATCAGAGCACAAAAACTTTTCAAGTTATCGTGTTTACAAGGACCTTGATCTTGACCGTGAAAGTGAACATGTCATAATGATTCCCTGAAAGTGTTTACATAAAGACATGTTCATGAGTTCTGAAAAGCTAAATGGGATAAAGTTATACTCAAATTAGGTGCACATTGCAATAACTCATATCTCATGTCCTTGACCTTTGACCTTCAAGGTCACACAATCAATGAACACTTTTTATTGAGTATAACAACCATGAATAAGAGTTCTGGAAAGCTTAGTGGAAAAAAGTTATAGCAAGCTACTAATACGAGTGTGGCGGCGGCGGTGGAAACTTAACAAAAACTGATAGCAGCTTGTCCTTAGAGGGGGCTGCTAATGAGTTGCCTACTTTGTTGTGAGGAGAAGAGACTGAGACTCTACCTGAGACAGACTTCTAGATCTCCCTTCATCTTGTACTCAAACTCACGATGTTCGTTCTGCAACTCTCTGAAAACATTTCAAAGTTATACTCCAATCAGAAATGACAATTCATTGAACATTTCTTTTCATTTTCTTTTGTGTTTCAAAACTGACATTTACCAGCCTCGTTGAGGGTGCAATATTGCTATTTCTGATATTGTTCATTAAAGAAAACATGTTACAGTTAGAATATAAGAAAAGCAGTTGACATAATGTCACACAACAAGCAATTTGGGGACACCTTTCTTTAATGCTTGTCAATGTAGAGATGTGAGACACAGTTGGAATATAAGGTAAGCAGTTGATACACCAATCGGTTATTATTTAGCAGTGCCCCCTTCCTAGTTGGGAAAGTGATTTGTGAAGGTGTTTTGAAAGGGTTTTTCGGAAAACTGCCTGCCCAATATCCATCCCTCCCCCATGACCCTACATTGATGTCTTTCCAGATGAATGAATTAAGAAATTCAATGTAAAGCTCGACTTATGATTGCTGATCCATATAGCTATCACAGAGTGTCTATAACTGCTGACAGTTGAATGTACAACTTAATGAGATCACTGTACATGCCTGATTCTGCTCTGCAGGAACTGTACGTTGTCCTCCATGGCAGCCCTTGCACCCCTCATCCGCTCGTCAAATGCTTGCCTCGCAGCATCCTTCAGGGTCAAGATGTTGTCTGCATGTCGATGGTTCTCAATCTGTCAATATCAATATCTATTGACAGCCTATCTGTGGTCGGACATAACAAACAGAAAGACTACCATCTATCATCAATGAACACATGGCTGTTACAGGGTGGAATTGACAGGTTATTGATATGAATGTTTAGTAGGCAGAGAGCAATTCACCAGATGTATTCACATTAAAGTGGTTATATTTCACATTTATATGATATCATTTACACACTTAAAAAGACAATTGGAAAATGATTGATCTGGGATAAAGGTGTAAAGAATAGAAGTTTAACTGCACTTGTTGACTGCATAATCAATACGAGATCCACTACGTGAGTTGTTGAGGGTAACATATGTAAATCTTATTCAAAGGTGTCATTTCATCAAGAAGTATCGACTGAACTTGCAGGTAAGTATCCTATAAAGCTAATCAACATTGCTTAGTGACAACAGGAAGGTTTGAGGTCACGTTCATGCTTGAAACCAGAAAATGATGCGCACCAATCAGTCAAAAGTAATTTTGGAAACGTACTAAAAGCAGTCCGAATGACATTAACGCGGATAGGATACGTTATATAACTTGTATCCATGTTAATTGGACGTGGAATGTGGGTGCTATGAATACATATGACTTGGAGTCTTTTAAGATTTTCATTGAAAACAAGTATTATTGATATTTGGAAATAAATAAGTGAGATTCCTCAAATCTAGATAATAAATTATGCTATTAACGTTCTTATCAAAGCAGAACAATATATGATGAAAGTCACCGAGTTGCACAGATGAATAAAAACAATATTGATTATGTATATGTATTCATGGTAGCTGTCTTTGTGTAATCACGTTCATTATTGAAGATCTATGGTTAGTTTTTAATTGGTGCAATCTGAAGTGATGGCTAGAAGTAAGAGAAAATAACAGAAGAGAAAATACAAAATAAGGGATACCACAAGAAAGAAAGCAGTCAGTCAAAGATCATAAGCTTGTGTCAATGTATCACAATAATGATAATAGGTAATCTTAAAATATACCTATAAGTTGACTTTCAATTTGTTTGTATTGCCACAAAATGATGCAGTTTGTAGGAAGTTAATGTTAATGTTACAAAGAAAAAAGAAAAAAAATTTGTTGGTGTATTTAATTGTATTGAAGATGAAAATTGTTGAAACATGTTTGTTTCACGAAGTGCCTGTATTGTCACAACTCTACAAGATATTGATCAAAACCTACCGGTACATGTAAAACTATTTTCATATCTGCTCTCGAAAAAAAGGTGTGTAATTATTGAAATTACTAAAACCTAGAAGAATACAAGAGCGATCTGATGATGACAACCAAATGGTCACCTATTAATCAAACTATTCAACAAAGGTTACCTCATCCTCTATCATCGGGAAAACTCCTACCTGTTTTTCAACTCCCTGAGTGGTTGAGGGTTACATATGACAAACTTTATCAATAGTGACTGTCATGTGATTGAGGAGTATCCACTGTTGCAAGACAGTGTCATTGTAAAGCTAATGACTTTGAATAGTGACAAAAGGAAGGTTTGAAATCGCAAAATAAACTATAAAAAAACAATGACTCTCATCAAACTAGTCGAAAGCATTCACATGGCAGTTGCTAGTTGACATGGTCCATAGGTTATATTACTAGTATCCATGTAACTTTGGTGTGTGGATTTGCCTTCTGTGAACATAAATATCTGTTTCTAGTAAGGATGGGTATCATTCCTCATTTCAATTTTACAATATATTGCTATACAAAGCATTGTATTGCAATACATATTGCAGTACATTGGAACTTTTCAAATTTAGAATTTGCATGCTCAATTGACTAAATAAACTTGAGTAGAACAGGAATCATGACAGTCCAACGTTTTGGAAAGGGAGATATTTTAATAACTGGGTTTGAGTGTTTTCATGTGTGTTATTTTACAACACATTGTCAATGTCACACTTTTTTTAACCTTTTTGTAAGATCACATCTTATTGGGTTGTGTTTTGCTGCAATTAAAGAAAGAAATTGTTAATTTTAAAACGTCTGATATATTTCATGGAGCTTGTATCAATATGTATCATGATGTTTCTGTATTGCCATATACTGATATATCCATAATACAGCCAATCCTTAGTTTTTAGATTTTCATGGAAAACAAATATTTCTGTATATTTGCCAGTTTGAGATAAATATGTGATATTTTTTTATAATGAATTATGCCAATGACGTTTGTATCAAAGCAAAAAAATATATGATGGAAATCACGGAGTGGCTCTTTCAGTTTCAAAGAGAAAACACCAAAAATGACAATCCCAAAAAAGTTGAAAATTCCAAAGGTTTATTTATCGACACAATGTCATGCTGACTGATCTACATATTTAGTTTCAATGAGCTGGGTCTTACAGTATTGAGTTCTGCTCCAGAAAGGATACTTAATAGAAAGTTTACATGGACTTCTTTTTAACAGAAATCTTTCATGCAACTCCTCAACTTTGGAACCAACTTCTGAAATGTCATGAAGATAACTTTATCATTGACTGAAAACAAAACTCAAAGCTAACCTTTTGTCAAGCTGTTATTCATAGACAGTATTTCACTGTATTTCCCCATAGTTTCAATCACCTGACCTTATATATACTGCAAGTAATCATATCTTTTATCTTCTTCCCATACTTCCTATTTAATCCTTATGATTCAATAAGAACCTTTCATTCCAATATGGCTATGAGCTTTGAGCATGCACCTGGTGTAAATATATAACTTACAAAAATTCAATCTTAGTATTATTTATTATCATAAAAATTTGAAGAAGTTAAAAAACCCACATCAACACATGCTGACTGATATACATACTATCGGTAAGTTTAATTGAGCTAGGTCTTACAGTTATTGGGTTGTATGCAGGGCACTCAGTGATTAAGATCAGTAGTGTAATTAAACAAACAAGAAAGCACATCTACACATTAAGATTGATTCACATGTCAAGTTTCATTGAACTAAGCTTAAGTTACGGAGATTTTAGTTTCGTTCAAGAACCGAAATTCCAAATAACGTTTTCATGGAAACCTTCAACCATCGAAACAAGAAGAAGCAGCACAATGCACATCTTTACATTATAATTACTCCTATTATTATTAAGTTTTACTATACTAGGAAAAAATTCTAGGTTATGTTTCCATTGAGAAACTAAGTATCATTTTTTTTAAAACATATTCTCTGTAGGTCATAAGGTAGTTAACCATGATTATTGTATGAACGCTGTGAACAGATATTGTTAAACATCATTTAATTTTTCAGTTGTATTTATATGGCTCTTCATGAGTTACTTAATGATATTTCACAATGTGTAATGGGCCTGTGGCAAAGTTCCTGTAAACTAGTGCATAAATGTATTAAATGTATGACAATATGTATGTATTGTGACAGTTTCTAGGGCCTTTGCTTCAGGAGGATAAGAAAATACAAAGAAAAAATAAAGCCATTGGCTCAGTAGCTCATCAGGCTTCATATCAATTTTGCTTTAGGGTAGTGGCAAAAAAAGATTAGAAAATATGTTTTGGGGATGTGACCCTAATTAGGGGCCACAGGGTCACCAAAGTAAGAGTCATAATCCTCACTAGTCAAGGAGTATGTACACAAGGTATCAGCTTTCTAGGCCTTGGGCTTCTTGAGAAAAAGATGCAAATAGGTTTTAAGGGTGTGGCCCTTATAATGGGTCACAAGGTCACAAATGCTATAATCATAATCCTCACTAGTCAAGGAGTATACATGTACACAAAGATTCAGCTATCTAGGCCTTATGCTTCTGGAGAAGAAGTCTAAAAATGTGAAAAGTTAACAGACGGATGGACGGACAGACGGCCGGACGCCGGACACCATGCCATGCCATAAGCCAATCGGGCCTTACAGGCTAGATGAGCTGAAAAGGGAAATGTTTATTATATGCATATCACATACACACTATTTTAAGCCTTAACTTACAATTCTGGTCTAGAGCTATGTCTACAAACCTCATATCTGACAACACATAAAAATACCATTTTATCTATATATGTAATATAAGTTACATTATGTAACAGTATTTTATTTGTATTGTACAGCATTATATTCAGATTTGTATGCATATTGTGGTTTTACTAAGAATGACCTGTTTTATGTTTAATGACAAATAAATAATAATGAATAAAAAAACTTGTGAAAAAGATGGCAAAGAGGAAATGAAAAGTATTAATATATCGACAAAAGCAAGCTCATCATTTACCTCTATTGAAAATTATGATTCGAAATGCAACAATCTAAAGCATGATCTATGTGCAAAATTTTAATATGTGTACATCTGACTACATGTATCTACACCTATATACCCGGTTAATTGCACGCAAACTGGGCCGTGGAGACTCGTGGAGATTGAGTCTGGGAACATAAACTGGATTGGTCCTGTCCTGAACACAGACACAAAGTTACAATTGAATGGGTGAACTAGTTCAAGGAAAGCAATAAGATTTCAATGTTAGAGAAGAGTTCAATCAATGAGGACGTTGCAATTGACATACATAGGTCAAGTATCCTACTCTTTCCTAAACAAATCAGGTAAAAATGTATCATTTGAAACAACAGTGTTTTTGGCCGACAACATTGTCAGAATTATCTACATACATACATGTATATCTATGTACGGTATAATCAGCTAAACATACAACAACTGCTTCAATAGATTTCTTTTCAAGACCATGCCAATTGAATTCTAAGTAAGACAAAAGCAACATTCTGAGGTTCATCATAGTTTTCATCATTTTAGTTCCTATTGCCATGGTGTTGTATACTGATGCAGGGATCTGGTAGGAAGCATCATTATTGACTGTTGTCCGTCAAGCTGCTGGTGCTTACCCCAGGTTTAGCCAGAGGCCTGACGGAGACGTTGTCCAGGGTCATGATGTTGGTAGACTGCAGGATCTGGGTCTGGTAGTGCGCTTCACGCTCCACGGGGTTACCCTGACACAACACAACTTCAGTCTTACACACGGGCTGGCTTTTACAGTTGAAATTTCAGAAAAGTAAAATAATAATGCAGTTGACATGTAAGATTTGTAAAGTCATAATGATCTTTCATAAGTAAAAGACTCCTGGGAAACATTTGTTCATAGTTACTAGGTGATATTATGTATGTGATAAAACTACGTACATGCAGAGAGAGGACGTGCAGCTGACGCAACTTGCCTATCACTGCCGTCACCTCGTCCAGACCCGCGATCTGGTTTTCTGATGCATTCAACATCTTCAGACGCAAACAGCTGGTTACTGACACAATGTGCCTCTGAAAATAAATTTACAATAGTACCACAAAATAATTTTTATGAATCAAGATCAAGATGCATTAAGTATTATTTCAATGGTAAAGGTATCAGGATGTTCTATATTTTTGGAACACTATATAGGAAGATAGCAATTTATCTCTTCAAATGATATAAAAAAAAGAGCCATGGCCTCTGTAGCTCATCAGGCTTTACATTTGATTTCGCTATAGGGTGTGGCGGCCAATGTGGTGCCGCCTTAGTAGGGGCCATGGGGCCACCAAAGCTACAATTTATAATCCTCACTAGATAAGGAATAGGTTTTTAGGGCATGGTCCCTTAGATTCTTAGAAATAATTGGGGTCACAGGGTCACCAAAGTTACAAATCAGAATCCCCACATGCCAAGGTACCTGCACTCAAAAAAATCAGCTCTCTAGAGTCATTGGTTCTGGAGAAGAAGACGAACATAGGTTTTAAGGGCGTGGCCCCTGTGGCCCTTATTGGGGCCACAGGGTCACAAAAGTTACAAATTAGAATGCCCACATGCCAAGGTACCTGCACACAAAATATCAGCTCTCTAGAGTCATTGGTTCTGGAGAAGAAGACGATCATAGGTTTTAAGGATGTGGCCCCTGTGGCCCTTAATTGGGGTCACAGGGTCACAATAGTTACAAATTAGAATCCCCATATGCCAAGGTGCCTGTACATAAAATTTCAGCTCTCTTGGGCTTCTGCTTCTGGAGAAGAAGATGAAAATAAGTTTTAAGGGTGTGGCCCCTGTGGCCCTAAATTGGGGTCACAGGGTCACCAAAGTTACAAATCAGAATCCCCACATGCCAAGGTACCTGTACACACAATTTCAGCTCTCTAGTGTACATGGTTTATGAGGAGAAGTCGGACGCCGGACGACGGACGGACGCCTGACAACAAGCCATGCCAAATATTAAGCCCATCTCGCCTTTCAGGCCTGATGAGCTAAAAATTTAATATGCAGACCTTAGTTTAGTAAGGAGAAATAGTGTAAAAGTGTAAAAACATTACATTGACAACATAGAATTATGATAAGTATCAATAAATGCTGTATAATTTGATGACATTTCTAAAATGTGCTTCCTTGTCCAACAAACAACAAAGTGTCTTTAAATTTGTTTTGAAACTTTCACCTTGAATGCATATACAGTTGAACTGACTCAAAATTACACAATCAGGATAGTTAGCAAAGCAATGTAAATTTACTTTGCATAAAACAGGAAAAGTTCCTTACAAAGCACTGATAAGAATTTAAATCTGTCTTGAGAATGAAGAACATTGACAAATGATGGTACCAGATTGTTCCTGTGGACAACCAGCTCCTCCAGTTTAGGCAGGGCCGACACTCCGTCCAGGGTCTCCAACTGTACAACACACAAGCCACACACTCACTGCACTACACAGTAATTCCCTACACACTGAGGTGGGACGGGCCGGTGCAGGGCGGGGCGGGGCGGGGCCGGATGGGGTGAACTTTCAGTCAAGATGCTTTCGTTCTTTGATTAAAGAATAACCTCAATGACTGATGTAAACTATACTTACATGGTTGCTGCTTAGATTCAACATGCGTAGGTTAATAAGACTTGGCAAGAAGGAGATGTCGCGGATTCTATTGGAACTAAGATTGAGCTCCACAAGGGTTGTGTTCTTAGCCAGGCCGTCGATGTGTCCAAGAGCATTGTGGGCAAGATTCAAACTATGTAGATGTCTCAAAACTTCAATACCCTGAAAGCTAATTTAAAAAACATAATTTCCATTTCAATGATTTGTGATAATTACATTTTTACTAACAAAAATTATCCTTCAATAGACTTTTCCATTTTCCAAGAGTTTTCCGTGAGTATATAAACATGAATTTGATTGTCAGAAAACTTCTAAAAAATATTGAAAAGTTTAAGAAGATCAAGGTCAATGAATGGAAGTTTCACAAGAAATACAAAATCAATGAATGAACTTGACATGACTTCATCAATGTATTCACATTTTCCAAAGCAAAGTTCAAGCCCTGGAATCAATCTTAATTTTCATGACTTTCCAGGTTTGCAATGATCTGTATGAACCCTGATTACACGATGACAGCATTGCAGTTCAAGGTGTATGAAACAAGTGAAGAAGCGAGCAAAGCTCACATACCCCCGCTCCCCACTTTGTTCAAAGAATTTCAAATAGTAAAACTGATTAATATTGGTTAAAGTATGATAGTTGAGTATACAGTAAGTCATTGTGTAAGTCTTCTTTCAACTGAAACCCAAATACCGAATTCATTAATAGGATTTACAATTAAAAGGGTACATCTAGAGATAATGGTTGATCTTTGCTTCAAATTTTAGGTAGTTATCATGAATATTCTACGAGATGCACTGAGGACAAAATTATTTTTGTTGAGTCACTTTGTAAGTTATGTTTTCCAAAGAAACAGAAGAAAATCCATATATATCGTTTAACTCTCACAAGGCATATCCAGCAATCATGATTGACATATGTAGCAAATTTGGTGAAGCTGAGATGTATATTCATGAAATATGTTCAGGACAAAGTAATTTATCATAGAATCACTGTTTTAGTCATGTTTCCAAAAATGTGATGGTCTAATCCTCAAATGGCACATCTAGGGATCATGGTTGATAAGTGTATGAAGTTTGGTGAAGCTAGCATGAATAGTTTGGGAGATATGCTCCGGACAAAAGACTTGGTCGAAGAGTCACTGTTTTAGTCATGTTTCCATGGAAACCACAAAAAATAAAACTAATTTGTTGGTCTAACCCTTAAAAGGCACAACTAGGGATCATGATTGATAAGTGTATGAAGTTTGGTGAAGCTAGCATGAATAGTTTGGTAGATGTGCTCCGGACAAAGAACTTGGTCATAGAGTCACTGTTTTAGTCATGTTTCCATGGAAACCGCCAAAAATTAAAAGAATGTGATGGTCTTACCCTCAAAAGGCACAACTAGGGATCATGGTTAACATGTGTATGAAGTTTGATGAAGCTAGCATGCATAGTTTTGGAGATATGCTCCGCACAAAACGACTTCCTCAAAGAGTCACTTTTTAGTCACGTTTCCATGGAAACCGCAACAATGAAAATTCAGAAATAGTTCTTACCCTCAAAAGGCACAACTAGGGATCATGGTTGACATCTGTATGAAGTTTGATGAAGCTAGCATGCATAGTTTTGGAGATATGCTCCGCACAAAACGACTTCCTCAAAGAGTCACTTTTTAGTCACGTTTCCATGGAAACCGCAACAATGAAAATTCAGAAATAGTTCTTACCCTCAAAAGGCACAACTAGGGATCATGGTTGACATCTGTATGAAGTTTGATGAAGCTAGCATGCATAGTTTTGGAGATATGCTCCGCACAAAACGACTACCTCAAAGAGTCACTTTTTAGTCACGTTTCCATGGAAACCGCAAAAATGAAAATTCAGAAATAGTTCTAACCCTCAAAAGGCACAACTAGGGATCATGGTTGACATGTGTATGAAGTTTGATGAGGCTAGCATGCATAGTTTTGGAGATCTGCTCCGCACAAAGTTTTGGGACGGACGGACAGACGGACAGACGGACGGACGGACGGACGGAAAGAATGAACGCTATATACCCCCGCTTACGCTGTAAGGCGGGGGTATAAATATTACTTCAGTAAGTATCATCATTCAACCATCACAATGTTTTATAAAATGAACAAAACAACAATAATACTAAATCTTGCAACAGTAGATTGTGAAACAAAAAAGGATTGGCGGGTACATCCCCTCTTGTAATACCCAGTATATTGATCCCTTACTAGCCTCAAGCATTATTAAAATCGAAATATTTTAGATATTTAAATACCTACATTAACTTAGGATAAGTTGCCACTTACCTTTCCTCATGAGAAGTGGACGTTTTTCCGTGTACTCAATGTGTAACTGGAAGGGCTGCTCCCTGCCCACTGGGCATGCACGGGAAATATGTCACATCCTTAGTGAAAATTCAAATCATTCTTTCTGCAACGAATCTCAGAAGCAGAGGTCCGACGAAGTCCGAAGGGGAGGCAGGGTGGGAGTATGCCCAGCGGGCAGGGAGCAGCCCTTCCTGTTACACAGTGAGTACGCGGAAAAACGTCCACTTCTCATGAGGAAAGGTAAGTGGCAACTTATCCTAAGTTAAGGTAGGTTTAAAATGAGAACTACTTCAAGCAATTACTTCGAGAGTTGGTTGAGGGAGGCATCAAGTTCTCGCAAGTTCCGAAATGGGACAAGTCCATCATGATCAAGGGTGACCAACTCATTCAGACTGATGTCGACACGAAGGATTCGAGATGGAGACTCAAGCAGCGACGCCATCTTGGAGGGTTTTTGACTGCAAATAATATTTTACTAAATCTGTTAAAATATACAATTTGGTCAGTAAAGGAAACTTGACAAATACAAAGAGTTATACAGTCATACCTACCGGGTATTTGTAGATGTCTATAATGGATGGATCGAATAAATCTCAGATGGCAGAGAAGTCATCTTCTCACAGTGATCTAGATAATTCTTGGACTGATTAGGTATATTATTACCATTTGGTTTCCATAGCGTAAATCTGTTTATGATAATATACTCAAAAGATATTTTACAATTGGGTATTCAATATAAAAAGTGTTGAGTGTTTGAGCGGCACTGTAAAAGAAGAGCAGAACGAAACTGAGTGTCTCTCCTTCTCCATTCACATTCAGCACAACATACATGTCAAGTTTTTAAGGAAACATATACAACAGATAATTTTAGCAGTTGCGAACATTATTTTGACCTTAAATGTGATTGTGCTTACAAGCCAGTATAATCACCAAAGGATATAATTCCATCAAGCAGCGGCAACCTTAAAGAGACACAGAGTATGTTGATAGTACTATGTCAAATTTTGAAATCAATGTTATTACATCGGGAACCACTAACTGTTACTGAAAATAACAAGTTAAAGGTCAATCAGTACATAAGAGCGAAACATGGCCATTCAAAGTCAGGATTTTGATCGAAAACCGGTCAATGTGGCGCGCTGACAGGAAGATATATTCGATTCGATAGTGTTGATTAGGTATTGTAACTTATAGGTAGATTAATTGGATGCATAATTTCGAATACTAAACGTATTTGAGATGTTTTCTTGATTTCTCCATAAAATCAAGCATTTTAGAGATATGACCGGTATGCATAAATGGATATATTTGCAAGTCCAGTGATGAGATATGAACTTCAATCAGCATATTAGATATTTCGTAGCTTATCAAAACCAAATAAAATTTTAATAAAAGTACTCTGTGTCACTTTAATCAGTGCTGCTAATGAGATTGTGCATATGTCCTAGGACAAACCTGCCCCGGGGAGAAAATATCCTAGGACAAACCTTCCTCATTTGGCCTAGGCTATTTCTTCGCCGGGGAAAGTTTAGACTGGGGAAGAATTGGCCTGCTACACCGGCACATGATTCTTCAAGACTTAATGATTCTGTACGCGTTAACAAATTATCTTAAAGTTTTTAACAATCTTGGTATATCATTTAGAAAGTATGAATTTAAATTGATTTAATCTTTTGACCGTAAAAACTTATTTATTCAATTAAAAGAATTATAATTATTAATTCTGCCTTGAGTTTTTGTGCATTCTCTCATGTCTGTATAAAAATTTGAGAAACAAATTCTTCAACTGTATACTGTGATTCACTGAATGACTACCAATCTACTTGAAACATTCATGTTACAGTAAAGTGATTTCTCTATTACTTCGACATCACCAAGAATTCAACCACATAATATTTTTCTGAGGTCACATATTAAAAACACTTCTAAAGTTCCAACCAAGTGCCAAAAGTTGATGCTCCTATGATCCATTCATTGCTTGAAATAATTATTTAATTAGCAAATAAAAACACAAAAATAACAATTGCAAAGCTTCTCTACTGCAGTAATCTAATTAAAATATCTTGATTATGTTCATAGCATTGCCATTAATATGTGATCATCTTTAAAATCAAAGCATCCATATCACACATGTACTTGATATTAATCCAATATTTAGACCATAGAGCCAAATGATCGACTAAAAGTGAAGAAATAGTTAGACCTTTTCTGAAAATCTTTTGAAAATTTTAGGATCGAATTAATAGAGAAATTACGGTAATAGTGCCCACAATTCTAAGATTTATTCACGTTTTACTATACACAGATCATATATGACTTATAATCAACCATGGGAATTATTTTCCCCTTCAGAAGTTATTTTCTATTTGACCTTGTTACTGGTTTAACCATACCTACTCAGCTGTTTCAATAACCTCTGTATATATAATCATGAAGCTTGTTGTTGCTCCAGTTCCAATGACTGTGCACAACCAACAATAGTGCTATATTTGACATATGTCTTCATGGTAAAAGTATAAGAACTAAAACAAACATGAAAACTGCTAAAATGATAATCCTAAAAAGTTGAAACCCCTAAAAGGCACATCTACACATAATGATTGATCCACATACCAAGTTTCATTGAGCCAAGTCTTAAAATTCTTTAGTTTTCCCAGGACAGTCGGACGGGCTCATTTTGACAAAGTTATGATCTCTTGAAGAATGGTGGGGTCAAAATTAACTGGGAATATGAAATTGAGAAAGCACGGATTTCAAGTTTATACTTTTATGAATTAACCATCAAACAATGAAACATATGAAGTTACAGTGTGTTTGTTAGAATTCGTCTCAAAAGGCGTCAAGGTATGTTTTTCTTAAAGATGGACTGAAATGCTGTGTGGCAACTTTCGGGATTCATAAAAAAGGGATAGCCATTTGACATTGACTCAACTTAAAATTTCTCAAATCAACCTAGTAACGGCTTAATAACGACTTTATAAATACACCGCCTAATTAGGCCGGCGAACAGAATAAAACGCGCTGATGCGTGACTACCTCGTAGCTGCTTTGTGACGTGTTAGTAGGTACGGGATTCCCTCGATGTATGCCCTCTTTATGTAAAACAACACAAGCTAATAGTAAAAGCTCAAAGTTTAACCGTCGAATACACATACTAAACATCCTTCAAAAATCTCAAACTTTCAACAAATCGGTAGTTAAGTTAGTCATCTTGCAATTTCTATTTATGAATATGTAAGACAATGAATGAAACGATGATGGGCGCATAATCCTACACTGTAACAGCAAGCAGCTTGTCTCGCCTCATAACACTGAACGTGAGAACCCGGATGTATTTTCGCCATAAACAATGCTCACATGTGAACTGTTACATCTGCGTGCACAGTTGTTTGTTGTTATTGGGAAACATACTTAAGTAGCACAGCAGGAAGGACTTTATGATATAATACTTTAATATTCTTTTACACTTAAACCAATTTTTTTTAAATGCCTTTGACTTCATTTTGTATCAGGATAAAAAAAATGAGAGCCATTGGCTCTGTAGCTCATCAGGCTTCATCATCAACTATGATGTAGAGTGTGGCCAATGTGATTCCCCCTTTGTAGAGGCCACAGGGTCACCAATCATAAAATTAAGTATATAGCAGTGTATAAAATAGATTGGAAATCTAGCCTGTCCTGAAAATTCATTGGTCAATCCCTTTGGGAAATTTAAGAAAAAAATTGAAAAGTTACAAGTTCTGACCAAAAAGTTACCAGTCCTGGCAAAAAGTAGCCAATTCAAGGACTGGCTGACGGGCAATATTTTAAACACTGTATATAGGCAACAAGTTTCAGTTTTCTGGCCTTATACTTCAAGAGAAGATGAAAATAGATTTGAAGGACGTTCCTGTTGCCTTTATTATTATTATAAAGCTATAATTCATCATCCTCACTAGTCAAGGAGTCTGTACATAAAGTTTCAGCTCTCTAGGCCTTATGCTTCTGGAGAAAAAGATGAAAATAGGTTTTTAGGGTGTGGCATATGTGGCCTTTATAAGGGGTCACAGGGCCACCAAAGCTACAATTTATAATCTTCACTAGTCAAGGAGTCTGTACACAAAGTTTCAGCTTTCCAGGCCTCATGGTTCTGGAGAAGAAGATGAAAATAGGTTTTTAGGGCGTGGAATATGTGGCCCTTATTAGGGGTCACAGGGCCACCAAAGCTACAATTTATTAACTTCACTAGTCAAGGAGTCTGTACACAAAGTTTCAGCTTTCTAGGCCTTATGCTTCTGGAGAAGAAGATGAAAATAGGTTTTTAGGGCGTGGCATATGTGGCCCTTTTTAGGGGTCACAGGGCGCCCAAAGCTATAATTTATAATCTTTACTAGTCAAGGAGTCTGTACACAAAGTTTCAGCTTTCTAGGCCTCATGGTTCTGGAGAAGAAGATGAAAATAGGTTTTTAGGGCGTGGCCCCTGTGACCCTTATTAGGGGTCACAGGGTCACCAAAGCTACAATTTATAATCCCCACTAGCCAAGGAGTCTGTACACAAAGTTTCAGCTTTCTAGGCCTTATGGTTCTGGAGAAGAAGATGAAAATAGGGTTTTAGGGCGTGGCCCCTGTGGCCCTTGTTAGGGGTCACAGGGCGCCCAAAGCTACAATTTATAATCCTCACTAGCCAAGGAGTCTGTACACAAAGTTTCAGCTTTCTAGGCCATATGCTTCTGGAGAAGAAGTCGAAATCCCACAAAGTTTACGGACGGACGGATGGACGGACGGACGCCGGACACCATGCCATTGCATAATTTAAGCCCATCGGGCCTTACAGGCCAGATGAGCTAAAAATACTTATTTCTTACTTATTTCATTTAGTGATAGATAAGTTACAATTCTCAATGAAAGGCATGCATTGGACTGATGTCTTGTTTAAAACAATATTTAATAGGGCATTGAACATAATATAAATGTATATATAATTTCAATGACAATCTTAATGTTTTCACTCTTATACATGATGTATAGAGGTGATATTTTTCACAACAATACCTGATACATGGCCCAACAGAATAAAGATTTATTAAATGAACCCTACCCAAAATAATTCTTTACCTTTTTCCGATAGAGCAAAAAACAGTATTCCTAATTTCAACAGGTTATAATTTACTAATCGGAGAAAAAAGGATGTTAAGAAATACAATTGCTATTTGATGTTACCTAATTAGCTAATTAGCCAGGTGTTGATAATTGTGCATTATATAACCGTAACCTGCTACAGTCATCATTTAATAGCTTTTAATTAGGAAACAGACAGGAAGTAAGATAGACAGTAAAGTAATTATGTAAGAAGTGATATTATCTGATCTAAAGAAAGTAAATAACACCTGCAGACCAATGTCATAGTTTATTCAACATTTTTACACAAAGCTCAAATCTATATGTGAGCATTGTAAATTCGGATTATTGCCATAAATCAGCCCAAAACTTTGTGCTTTGTTTTATATTTTACTAATCAGAAAAGGATTTTTTCCAAACTGTTCATTCAGTTAAAATGCGAGCACGCAACCAAAATTCGGTGTAGTGATCGGAACACGTGAGTTCGATGTAGATTGTCACATTGCTCTCTTTGACCTAACACAGCGTGTCAATTTGAGTGGAACGATCAATGTGGTGGAAATTTATAGACGGAGACTTCATCAGGAGATATTCTAGGACAGTTGACAGCAACACAATGATATGGCATACTGTTAATCGCTTGGAAAACGCAGAATTACGGATTTCGCCTTTCATTTTCCATATAAGCAGACGAACGCTTCACCTTCTCCCACGTCATTTCCGGTATCCCCTTCCCGTGGCCTCTCAGCCGAGTGTTTTGTTTTGTCGCTGGACGGTGACAAGCAGACGCCTTGTTACGCAATGTTTACTTAGCTGTAGTTTCATTGAGAAACTGTGTATCGTTGCTGTTTTGGCATAATATTAATGTTATATGGTTATTTTACCAATATCTTATGAAAAATATATTTTAAAAAGTTTATGTATACAGCGTCTCTTTAACCAAAACGTTTTTTCCGAGTTGTCTAAATGCATGTGCATGCCTTATGGTCCAAGTGGTCCCTTTTTTCTTAAGATCAGCATATCGTCTTTATTCACAGTGATAAACCTAAGAGCTAATTTAAAGATGTTTTATTGTCACTTACACCAGAAAATGCTAGTCAGAATGCAAACCTGACTTAAAAAACAATTGATTTAAATCTGTTGGGTAAAAATGTAAATCATATCTTCTTACTGTATGTTTTTCATAGATGTCTATGATAAGTGTGTATCACACATAAGAGAAGTCAACATGCATTCTCCGAACAGTTACACTAATATGTTGAAAATACATATTAATTTACCACTATTCACAAACATAATTCATTTTTAAAGCTATTTATTAGAATAATTACCAATTAAAACTTGAGATATTAGTTTATAATAAAGGGACCACTTAATTGCGTTCTTACTTAACTAATAATATATTTTTTTAAGATGATGATGATTTTTTTGTACGTTTTACCTTGTATTTTGACAGATATATCCAAATCAAATTTTAATTGAACTAGATTAGCGTTTGCAGGACACCGCAAAAGCAGAGCAGCCCCGAAACTTGGGGTTTCGCCTTACCCTGTTCCGCCTTTTACAGGCCTCACCAAATTGGGCATTTTCTCATGACCTTGACCGTTGACACTCAAGGTCACACAATCAATAAACACATTTCATTGAGTATAACATTAATGTAATGAAATAAGGTGTTAAAAGTTAATTTCATCCATTTTCTCCATACAATTTGACCTTGCCATGACCTTGACCTTCGACAGTTCGTACCCAAAACGTTTTGAAAATTTTGTACTTCTCAAGAGATAATATATACAAAATCTAAACTTCATAGCACAAAAACTTTTGAAGTTATTGCGTTTACAAGGAATTGCAATAACTCATATCTCATGACCGTGACCTTTGACCTTCAAGGTCACACAATCATTGAACACTTTTTATTGAGTATAACAATCATGTATTGATTGAAAGTGATAAAAGTCAAAATTAAACATTTTCGCTAAACCATGCTTAAGTCATGACCTTGCTGTGACCTTGACCTTTGACAGATTGTAGCCAAAACCTTTTCAAAAATTTTTACTTTTCCAAGGATGATATATACCAAGTTAGAGCTTCATAGCACAAAAACTTTTCAAGTTATCGTGTTTACAAGGAATTTTGTAGGGACTTTATAACTCGTGACCTTGACCTTTGATCTTGAAAGTGAACATGTCATAATGATTCCCTGGAAGTGTTCACATTTAGACATGTTCATGAGTTCTAAAAAACTAAATGGGGTAATTTATACCCAAATTTAGTGCACATTGCAATAACTCATATCTCATGACCTTGACCTTTGACCTTCAAGGTCACACAATCATTGAACACTTTTTATGGAGTATAACAATAATGTATTGATTAAAAGTGTTCATAGTTAAAATTAAGCATTTTCGCTAAAACATGCTAAAGTCATGACCTTGCTGTGACCTTGACCTTTGACGGATTGTAGTCAAAACCTTTTCAACATTTTTTACTTTTCCAAGGATGATATATACCAAGTAAGAGCTTCATAGCACAAAAACTTTCCAAGTTATCGCGTTTACAAGGAATTCTTAGAGTGATTACATAGCTCGTGACCTTGACCTTTGACTTTGAAAATGAACGTGTCAAAATCGTTCCCCCGAGGTATGAGTAGTAAGTTATCAATAAGAGTTCTGGAAAGCTTAGTGGAAAAAAGTTATAGCTAGTAGTACGAGTGCGGCGGCGGCGGTGGAAACTTCACAAAAACTGATAGCAGCCCCGTCCTTAAATGGGGCTGTAACGTTAATTGATAACATATATATGCTTATCAACGAGGAATATGTGGTTGGGGGCGGGTCGTGATTCTGAGGGATCCACTAAAGGTTGCTAGCGGATATGCTAATGCAGTAAAATGTAATACAAAACTTCTTTAATGAAACTCTGGTTGTGTTTCTGTGGTTTGGCGGGTACACCCCCTTTTGTGAAACGTTAAATGATAATAGCCTCAGCACTTTTTGAACTTTGATTGATCGATTAGCCTGGTTCATCTGGGCGACATTTTAATCTGAACTACAGAAAACTGCTGAATACTGATATCCTGCAGAAGAACAATTCATATTACTGTGATTGCAGACTTTCAGTATGTGCATGTGATGTATGTGTGATCATTTTGTGTGTGTTTGTGTGTGGAAGACTGGAAGTTGAAATGTTGTTTTTTTTTAAGAAAAACCTGAATCTTGTATTATCATTTGTATGAATTTGTTTTTTTTTCAAACCTACAACCACAAGGAATCCAACTGACTAACAGTCAAATCAAATATTGATTAAAACAAATCATGGATGTTGTAGTTGATATTTCTTAGTGTGAAAAAAAAATCGCTATATACCAAAAAAATCATTTTGTTTTGATTCAGATAAGTGGACAATTCGCTATCCGAACAATTTTCAGGTTTTACCAAAAAGTATAAATAAAACAGGCCTCCACTGTGTATCATTCCTTTACAACATATTACTAGAAAATGTATTATTTCATACATTTCCAATAGGAACAAGCATCAATATCATATAAAATTGTATTTTATATATATCATTTATTTACGACTGGTCTGCAGTGAACTTTAAGGCCACAAATTTGACAGATTTATAGAAAACTCTGCTACTTGCTCATGTAACTACCACTATGAAGATGTTCTCCATTATTTATTCTCTTGCCCTAACTATTCACTTATTAGATCTAAGGGCTATATTATCATGTAAACAGATTCAATTTGAAAAACGTTCCGAATGGTAAGAAATAATTATCTGATGATACTAACTTGAAAATCATTGATTCTGTTTGTACAATTATAGACTTACGTCAACATTTCCGATAATTCAGCAAGCACAAAAATCTGGATGAATTATATTTGTATTATGCCAACATACAAAAGATTTATTACTTTTCACACTTTCTCTTTTCTGTTGAATGCATTGTTCATAGATTGTCTTGATTGTTAAATTTACAAATTCTGTAACATTGCCATGATTTGTTTCTTGAATATAACATTTGATATTGTATAAATCCTGTCCACGTCACATCAGAGAGATATTTATAAAGGGGTAACCCTGCTTATTCATCCCTCTTTCCTGTACCATCTGGAAATTAATCATACAGTAACAGGCAAAGCAATTTGTCATTCACTATCATTGGTTAACATAATTCACATTCTCAATGTATTTGTAAAGTATTGTAACTATGCTGCTATTGTATTATAGCTAGGCTCATGCCATTAACATGTGTTGATATATTTACATTTGCTATTAATTAGTGGGTTTTTCGTCATTTGTGACTATTTCCTTTATGTCCAACATTTATGTATGTTAACATGTTTAAATTTGGGTTCATTTATTTTGTTATGTTTCATCATGAATTATCTAGGCACAAAAAGTCATGTGGGCTCCTGGGTTAGTTACATCATGGTATGGTTGCACCTCAGTAGCAAATTTAATATATTCTTTTTGATTGTATCATTTTTTCATTTTTTTATTTTCATACCTGGTAACATTTGTCCCTATCGTATATTTTTGACAAACTTTCAAATCTCTTATTGAAGGGATAAATACATTGCATTTTAAATTTTTTTCGATACGTAACTTATATGTACGATGTAAAACCTGTCACATAATCATATTGCTGATATATATATACATGTATATAAATTTTTGCTATAACATACGCATATGTAACTATTTACTACACAAGTGTATGTGTAATAAAAAAGTGATGGTAACAATTTATGTAGTGTAACTCATATTTGCATGCAATGTATTACTCAAAATAGCTAGGTCAATGTATGTTATGGTATGAACATTTATAAAGCATTAATTTAACAACGGCCCCCAATTTCATTTTCTAATGAGTTCGTTCATACTATATCAAAGTACATAGGTAGACATCTTGATCCATGAAATAAATGACAGCTGAAATAGCAACAGTTCATTAAATTGTTAATAAATACTTCATAATAACATGTACTGTAGGATTTCTATAAAAATAACCTAACTGAAAAAAGTTCATATCATATCAATCTTGTAAATGTATCTTTTTGTCAGTTGAGATTTCAAAATGAATACCTTTCTTTTCCCCACTGAAAACTGTAGACAAGGGCTTTGATCTGGCACATCTTGAGGTCGAGCTGGTAGAGAGTTTGGTTCCGTGCAGCATTCCAACCCTCCGGGATGGACGTCAGACGAGTAATTCGTCTCTCAACAAAATCTGGTGTCAGGTAAGTTCCCATCTTGAATTATGTCGTTCGAATCAATGTCAACTTATAGTCTAGTCATGTCCATAATATTGCTCCTGGAGACATGGTTATGGTCACTCTGTGCCTGTGTGTGGTCAGACACCTCTACTAACTAGTACTGTACAGTGCCTTCCTTGGACAGTAAAGAAATGGCGTTATAGTAATCAAGAGTGATATATAGGCCTAAATATTTTTTTCACCAAAGGTTCTGTTCAAAACGTTTGCTTTGAATTAAGATTGACCCGTAATATGAACTTGATAAACAGTAAAACTTCGTTCAACTGCTTTACGAGGCGACATTGTCAGTTTCTAAGGAAGCTATGTGTAAGGGCCATAACTCGATGCATTTCCTTTTCCAAACTCCTTGCACGGGTCAACGTACTCCTCACATCGCATGCCTTAGTAGTACTTACTACACGCATGTATAAGATCAGATAACATAAATGAGATATATGACACTTTATTAACCAATGGGAATTCTTCTTACATCCAACAGAGCATGACATGATACAGGATAATACTATACAATACAATATAGATAGGCCTACTAATTGTAAGTAACAACACACAGACACATTAATAAAATTATACAAGCAGCACAAAGCACAATTTTAAGACTTATTAAAATGTTCAGAACTGATGTTAGAATTCAAATACTTGAGGGTATGCATGATTTACTGGTTCGATTTTACCTATGGTTAGGAACACTAAACCGTTTTCCGGATGGCAAAAGAGAATATTCTGAGTGTAAGACATGTTTTGGATCAGAAATAATTTTCCGCACATGTGTTAGCATTTTTTCATCATATATATTTTTTTTTTATAATTTTTTATTTTTGTTGCATTTTATATCATTTGCGCATACATATTACAATTGTGAACAATCATCTGAAAAGTAGGTGACAGCTTGACCAAAACTTGTTAAACCAACTTACAAACTTACAGAATTCAAAGTTGCTGCATATTTTGTTAATTCATAGTAGTTTGCAAGCTCCCGTTTGATCTCCTTGAAATTTGGTCTTTTGTGTTGCGCTCTCCTGTTAAAAATGTGGTATTTAATGATAGTTATGATAACGTTTAAAGGATTATCATAACTAGGTAAAATATGATGTAGAATCTGATACTGGAACCATTGAAATTTGGTGGCTTTGGTGCACTTATTATAGATTATAACTTTCCCGTTCTTGTTTATTGATGTCGTGACCAAATATATGTTCCCATTTTGTGAAATGTTGATTACTATGTGTATGTTTTTGCATGAATATGTCATAAATATATGAATATGTGTTTCGAGCCTTTCGGGAATTTTAACAAATTAGCTAGATGAAAGGAAATCAATGGATTGGTAATCTTGTACATATTTGTGATATTCTGTTTCCGGCAATATGTTTTGATTGATTGTAGAATACCTAAATATTCTAAGAAGTTAACATTTGTGGAGTATATCGCACAGAAATCCTTGTGGGTATAAAATTGCCCTTTGTCCTCAACGAAGTCATTTACGAATTTTACGCCTTTGTCGTAAAGTTTTTTCATCATGACAGTTTTGGAACCCACTTGTATGTTGTCGTTTAGCCATACTGATTGGGACATTACATCAACGTTAGTTAAATCACCTTTGTTCAATCCATCCATAAACATCCACCAGCATTGTACAATATCTCTGTAAAACTGATTGGTTATACAAGAAAAAAATTGTGTCTTATGTTCTTTACTCATTATTTCATATATACTATGATTTTTGATTGTTGGGGTATTTCTAAAAAATAGATTTCGCCACTTCGACTTTGAGGTGAAGGCTCTCCTTATCATAGTCATTTTCTGGGAATTAATCATCTCTCTTATTTTTGGGCATTTTATTCCACCATTTTCTTTGTCACATATTATTTGAGATCGCTTTATTTTATCGGGTTTATTACCCCAAATAAAACTGAAACACTTTTTTGGAACTTTTCAATAACTGTATCTGGTGGGTTAGGAAGTGCTGTAAATAAGTGATTCAGTTTTGGAAGTATCAGTGATTTAAGGATTGTTTTTTATCCAATAGGTGTTAAGTTTCGGGCTGACCATATTGCCATTAATGTTTCACATTGTCTAAATTTATTATCGTAGTTCATTTCAACCATTTCTTCCAAATCCATAGAAAACGTAATACCAAGTAATTTAAACGGCTCTTGTTTCCAATCCAAGTTCCATTTTTGGCATAATTTCATTTTTGATCTTTTCTTTGAGCCCATCCAAATGAGTTTTGTTTTGTCTGTGTTCACTCTTAAGCCAGAAAAACGTGCGTAAAAGTTCAAAGTTTGAAGTACAGCGTAGAGGCATCTCTCAGAACCATCAAGGGTACAAGTAGTGTCATCAGCATATTGCGAAAGAAGATATTCAATGTTTCCTACTTTGATACCTTTTATGTCATTGTTATTTCGAATAAGTATTGCCAATATTTCTACACATAGAAGAAACAAATAGGGGGATAGTGGATCTCCCTGGCGACAGCCCCTTAAGACTTTAAAGAATTGAGACCCAAAACCGTTTACAATTACAAAAAATTCAATTCCATTATAGAACGTATTGATCCATTTCTTGATTGATTCTCCAAATCCAAAGAAAGAGAGTGTTTTTTCAATAAAAGTCCAATCAACGGTATCGAAAGCTTTTTCGAAGTCAACCATTATAATAAAAGGCCAGGAATCTGATAGTCTTCAGTGTGTTGGATAAGGTCATATATCTGTCGTGTAATTTCTCCGATATATCGGTCTGACATAAATCCTTTTTGGTCATCATTGATTAGCATATCTTACACAGATTTTATTCTTTTGGAAATAGCCAAAGAAGCAATTTTATAAAAGATCGATAACAGAGAGATAGGTCTCCAATTTTTTAAGAATTGTTTTCCTTTGGAATACATGTTATGACGCCTCGTCTTTGGGAAATAGAGAGCTGGCCGCTTTTATATGCATAATTAAGTGATTTGATCAGGTTTTTTCCAATGTCATACCAAAAGAACTTTAAAAATTCTGCAGTAAATCCGTCCGATCCCGGACTTTTACCATTTTTTAGATTTTTTACAGCTTTTAGTACTTCATCATAGGAAAGGTCGCCTTCTAATTTCTGAGATACAGTTTTCGATAATATAGGTGTATCAAAGTTGTCAAGCAATATGTTTAGGTCTATGTTGGATACATCATGTTTTGAATAAAGTTTCTTGTAGAAAGTGTTTACTTCTTCAATAATCGCGCCTTGTTTATTAAGAATATCACCCTGGTTATCCTCTAAACGAGTTATAGATTTGTTCAAGTAATTTCTTGTTTCTAAACTTAAGAAATATTTTGTGGGTTTCTCTCCATGCATGTTCTAACCAATCTGCTTTTGATCGTACTATAATTCCTTGAGTTTTTTGTTTTATCAAATCTTCAAGGTCTTTTTCAAGTTTATCTACACTAGTAAAAATCTCAGTTTTCTTATCTTCATTTTCTTCTGTGTCTAAGTCTTTAAGTGCTACCTCTAATTTATTTTGAATGTCGTTTTCAAGTTTTTCACGTTGTCTTTTTTTATTCGCCGAGTATTCAATTGTTTTACCTCTGATACCTAAGGTTATCATTTCAAATAAAAGTTGATCATTTATCTTAAAGTATTTGTTTGTTCTAACTCATTACACTTATATTGATCAAGTGTTTCATGTATTGTTTCTTTAACAAGCTGTACATAATCGTGATCCTTTAAGAGTGAGTTATTAAATTTCCAGAAACCTTTCCTCGCTTCATTTCTGATGGTCTAAAAGTCAGTGAAATAAGTGAATGGTCAGATTTATAGCTTGGTTCTATTTCAGTTTTAGTTATAGAGTGGATTAAATTATGGGATACGAGAAAGTAGTCTAACCTTGACTGCTTTATTGGTGTTGGTTGTCTCCATGTAAAGCGTTTAGCAAATGGGTTTTGGTCTCTCCAAGGGTCAAATAAGTCTAATTCATCTGTTAAATATAATAGTTCTTGCCGTGCGTTTGGGTTGTTAATGTTATTATAATTATAAGCATCAAGGTAATAGTTTTGTATGATATTCCAATCACCACAAATGATAACACAATCGCTTTTAACTGCTTTAATGGTAGACAAAATGTCTTCGATAACTTTAGGAGTGTCTGTGTTAGCTAGGTTCATATATCATATATATATATAATCATAGCTAACCGAACATCTTACATCTTTATTTCTAAGGTCAATTTATTTCCAGTGGCCTCTCTCTGTTCCCTTTCGACTTGGAAATCAAAGTTTTTAGATCCGAAAATAGCTACACCCCTTGAGTTACTTTTAAAAGGACTAAAATAGTAATTACTACAACCCCATTCTTCCCGTATGCCTTGTTCCATATCTTTAGTGAAGTGTACATCTTGAAGACAGAATATTTATGCTCGTTTTCGTTTCAAGAAAGTAAGTGGTTCCTTGCGTTTGTTCTTATCATTAATGCCTCTACAATTTTGTGAAATTATCTTTACTGTTTCAGCCATATTGTAGGTGAGATATGAAATACGTTGACAGGGATATATTCAGTGTGAATTTTGGTATGCAAATTGCATTTCTGTTAAATAGTAATTTCATGCAACAAATAAAAACATGATTTAAAAAGAACATCTTGAATACAAACATATACAGAAGGTTTTTTGGACTCCGCCTTTCCACGAACGTAAGTGACATATTTTTTCTATATTGAGGTGGTATCTCCATCTCTCAAAATCAAACATTATAGCGTTGCTATTCAAAATGTTACGATGATAATTATATTCGAGTCATATATATTGACGCAGGATGTTCAAGTATGGTGCCAGCAATCTTTGAAGTTATATTTACAATATTGATTATCTTGTTTCTATTTTGAAGACTGAGAGAGCCGTACCAACACTGCATGCCATAAGAAAGAACAAAGCAAGTGTAGAATATTTTCATCAATTTTACATAAACATCAAAAGATCTTAATTTCCTAATTTGTTATTGTACGGAATACACTTACGAACAATTATAAATTCGAGTGGGGTCTATTCTTTTTCCAGGAGGACTTTCCTGTTTACAATTATATATTATTTTTAGATGATAATTCCACATTTAATTGTTAAATATGGTTGTGAGGTTAGCATTTAAAGGGTCACTCTACGCAGCCCTGAGAACACTTAGGGGAGACCAGGGCAAATTAAGCGCGCCGTCGGGGGAAAGTGACCAAGCCACCCCTACTACACTGAGTAAGGTAACTGCAGTTACCTTCTAAAAAAATGGCGGAACAGCAAAACATCGCTGACTTTTCTTCAAATGCATTTCACAACAATACTAGGATATTTTCAGTCATATCATCTATGCTCATGTCTTGGGCATGTCACAAAGATTCATTAGATGACATGTCACCATTCATACTATGAATGGTGACATGTCATCTAATGAATCTTTGTACACACTCTTTGAATCATAGAGTGTTTAAATAAATCACAATCTTTGTTTTAAAAACTCAAGCGAGAGTAAGGTAACTCGGTAAACATTTTATGACATGAGAAAGGTAACTTAAAGATGGGAGAAAGGTAACTGAGAGGGGTTTCGGAATGTGTTATTGCCAAAATATGCAAATATTCTTTGTTTATAGTGACTTTTGCAGGAAGCACTGCACTGAATGAAAGTGCACTATATAGTTAAATAGTTTGTATTATCGAAAAATACGTTACTATGTCATACATTAATATCAATATTTGTAACTATAGAAAATATAGAACAATACAAGTATTTGACTTCTCATATATCCTGGAATGCCTAGGGACATGCCACATTGGCCCACAAGACATATTTCGTTGACAAAGCAGCTGAACGGTCACTAACCATTGATAACGTAATCGGGAGTTTTCAGGTTGCGTTTTTGATCGAATAGAAATAAGTTTACCCTGACGGATTTTGTTTACGAATTTCTATTCGATCAAAAACGCAACCTGAAAACTCCCGATTACGTTATCAATGGTTAGTGACCGTTTTAGGACTCGCATGACATGCATTGAGTTTTGAGAAAATAATTCGTGTATTGATCTAATTTGCATCTTTATCAGATTTTGAGGCAATCGGATACCAAGTTTATCAGATAGCTTTATTGCATCGATAACACCCTCCATTATATGATAAATAGAGATTATTAACCTCGTGTGTCTCCGTATCATTAATATCATATAATAGGAATAAAAATATATGTATTCCTATTATATGATATTAATGATACGGAAACACACTGTTAATAATCTCTATTTATTTAATATCTATTATTGAGTTGCTTACTATACAAAAATAGCTGAATGTTTTCTAACAATTAAGAGATTTTTACGAGGATATCATTTTGAAATACCTATATATCAGTGTAAATTATATGTATCATTAGTTATCATCCATGCTATCACGTGGGAGAAAAGATAATTTTACAGTTACCTTTCTCAATGTTTCAATTTACACTAGACCACGATTAGGCCACGATGGCCACGATTCAATATCTTTTTTTAAATCGCAACTCAACTTATGAAGCGTAGGGTAGCGCAGATAGAAATCGTGGTGATCGCAACGGATCTCAATGATCGTTAGGCATCTCTATGTTTAATATTTTGCCACGATCATGCCGATTTTTTAAGTGATCGTTTCAGAACGTGGTAGGGCTAGTAGAGCGTTATCATCGGGACAGAGTGCATTAGAGCGTATTAGAGCGCACAAAAGCGCAATGGAGCGTATCGAGATGATCGTAACACATCGTGTAAGATGTTACTTCAAATGTCCCCACGATTCTAACAACATGTATTGCGCTCTTTTTCGATTGTTTTACGATCTCCTGCGTTGCGTCACGTTGTCTACATTATAGGCCTGTTTGCGCACGTTTTAGCAAGCTGTACTACGAATACCGTTCACGCTCAACCACGCTATACCTCGCTCTGTTACGCTCTGTCACGATCTATAACGCTCTCAAGTTTTGCACTACGTTCTGTTGCGTTGGGATTTTCCCTATAAATTGTCTCACGCTGCCAAGCGACAACCACTGTGATCTAACTGTCAGTAGCATAATAAATTCAAGACACATCATGGCACCCAAAAAAGCAAAGGGCAAGGGAAAGGGCTCCGAAATTGCCATCGCTTCCCGAATGCATGAGAACGATGCATCTTCTAACCCAGACACCATAGAGAGGAGAGTTACCAATTCAGACAATTCTCCATGTTGAACTCGCTGAATGAAGTGACATAAAATATACATAACATGTACTTCTTATACCAATAGAAATAATCGTGTTATTCGTGCTCGTAATTGTCACATAAAAGGCAACAAAAGGCAACAGATCATTGTGAACGTATCAAAGCGCGAGAAATCGCAACAGATCGTATGATGGAATCGTAATGATCGCAAACGATCGCTTTAGATCGTCAAGCATTCGTAACACATCTTCTCTGAAGCGCAACACGTCATTTAGAAACACATATATTGTCTTTGATTTTTAACATAAGTTTGATATTCATCACATATTTTTAGTTTTATCCATAAACATTTAAGAAGATAGGCCGTATGGGCAAGCCCGACAGAGATTAGATGTTTGTAAAATGTTGAATTTGTCTTTCAAACCAATCAGTGTCTTTATTTCTTTCATCGATTTACTGGTTTCTGATAGTAAATAAGTAAAATTGCTAAGACTCCTATAGTTTTTAAGAATTCGTATTAAGTTATCATTTTAAGTTTTTGGATAAGAACTTCGAAAATATAGCAGCTGTAGATGATTTCGTAACCTCCGTGCAAGCGTGATCGCATACATTACAAAAACTGATTTTTACGCCAATATCATAAGGTATTGTATTATTTGATAAAGTCTTTAGCATAGTGAAAGCCTCGTCGTAACACACTCAGCTTTATTCTCAATGGCCAGTTGGGCTACATTTTAATACAATGATATATTACTATGAGGATAAACGTAGAGAATGAAACTTTTTATGTATGTTCAGATGAATAGCATCCACAATTGCATTTACGTTCCGTCCATGTACTGCTTTTCACCATATATGATAAATACAACGTCTTGTGAAATTCTTCAAAGGCATTCAGAAGTTGGTGTGGTAATACAAGACAAATGTTATGGATAACAACTTCTTTATTGATTTCTCACGACGTTTCTGGGCCAATTCCTGCCCCTTCTTCAGGTATAAACAATGTTTTCATGAGTAAGGGAACAAGATTGATGACAGAAACAGAGCACCGACACCTTTTGCCTCCTGCGACTGCTGTGGAATGCCGGTGAGTATTCTATAAGGCAAACTGACCGACACCATCCAAAGTTGCTCCAACTTCAAACACTTAAAATCACAAGTGTTTGAAGTTGGAGCAACTTTAGATGGTGTCGGTCAGTTTGCCTTATAGGATAGCAGTAGGCACATACATATATAGTCTCTAAAATATACGAAAGCCTACAAAGGCAAATTCATTGACAATGCTTTTGTTGTTGAAAGTTTCAAACTTTGGCAATACAATGTTTCCAAAGTGTTTAAGGCCGCTCTTTAACCTGTAAATGAAATAAACACCGAAATCAGGATTGAAGACTTTCAAACGCAGCTTCTACAATAGAGGTTACCATTGCTACCAGTATGAAACAGTTCAGTATACCCAAGCAGCGGCCAAATTGGATGTCCGCCACGTCGCCATTTGCTGATATTGCAGGATGGCCTTCAAATAATATCTCATCGGAATAGACTTGTTTCGTGAAACGATTTGTGTTGATTTCTTATTTATCGTTTTAATACTCACATTATTCAAAAGCACGACTTCTTTTTCTAAGACTCCACATGCGTAGGGTAGAGCTGTCAATGTTCGTCCGATCCCTTCCATTTCCCTTTTCCTTACATGTACGTGTGTCATGATAATCAATTTAAATTATATTTGTAAAATTTTATGTATATCGGCAAAATTAGATTGCTGTGGAAAGGGTTAGAGTACTGTCTGATCAAAAACTTCCTGACTTTGTATATCAAAGGTTGATCAAACTTGGTATTGAGATTGATATTGACATGAGTGTGAATGTTTAGCATATTTTGTTAAAGGGATGACTCTATTAGAAAACTGTTTCAAATTCAAACATGTCTGTCTATCATTTTTGTTATTATCCATTATCAATACAGTAGATATACTATTTAGATCCTTTGCAAATCGCAGGCGCATGGCTTGGAGTTAATGATGCTATACGGATGATGAACATGCACGTACGTATACTAATTTCCGAAATTGACGAAAGTGAAATATTCTCAACAATGCAACTGAAATTTTCACATGGGGCCACAGGATCACAAAATGTACCTGATGCTCCGTGAAATAAAAGTACCGAGGGTACAGAAGCTCACCTTAAAATGAATGATGTGGTAATATGGTTTAATTGTGTAACCATCTTTTATATGATAATTGATTATGGCTGCCATCATTTTTTTATCTTATAAAATGCTATTCTTCTGTTGGAAACCACTAGAGTTTGAACAAACATTAATACAAGAATGATATAATCATGATTTGTTAACAAGCAGTAGGTTTTTGTATAACATTTTTGTATATCTATGGCTAAATTGGTGACCATCTTGGACTTTTTAATCTTCAAAATGCTACTTTTATGTGGGCATCTGTATTAATTTCATTATGATATCTTGATTGGTTTAGGAGTATTCATTTAGTCACACTCTCAACTTCCAAAGAACTAAAAAGATGATGCACATAAACATTTGGAATATATCCCTCTGACACAAATCACAAATTCAGCTAGTGATAGGTCCAATTGCCAAAGTAAACTGTCCAGGTCAATGTCTCATGTAATTCTTACTGAAGATTTCTGAATATCTTAAATCTTGACCTATGTTAGTGCAATCTGATTGATCAGAATAGGCTAGCAACATGGGGGTTTATGCTAATTACTAGATATGATGACCTATGATGACCTCTTGCACCTGCATGTAGCTTATGTAACTTATCCTCTTATGTAAGTTACTGTTATTCCATATAGTGAGTGTCCTCCCCTCATTTCAATATGCAAAACAGATACTCTTTAGAGGAGAGTTGCAGGAGAGGGGTGTTGGGGGGAGGGGGATAGAAGGAATGTGGGATAGGTTTGCAATGGAAGGACAGGAGAAAAAAGGGGAGGAGGGAAAGGGGGGAATATAAGGGGTGGGGGTAGAAGAGAGGTTTGCAATGGAAATAATCTGGAGGTCAACTCAGTAATATGTTTATTGAAGTATCTTAACAAACAGAGAGAATTGGTGAAGACTTTGTAAAAAAAGAATTGTTCAGACAGCTGTTCAATTAGTTTTGAAGATGAATATTAAATGATATCTTTTATTAGCATGACAAACAAAATAAAAGATAATTTGTTATTCATTAACCAAAATTTTCAATTTGGAATAAATTAATTGCATGGGAACTATGGACTAAAAAACCTAACAGTTAGTGTTGGGAGTGAACAAATTTAATCATTTTAAATGCTTTTGAAAAGGATTTGTTTGAATTGAATGATCATTATAATTATCTAGATAATCATTGTTCAGACCGTAATCAGATATAGATGATTATAAAATGTATATTTATCCCTCACTGGCTATGTTATTTGCCATATATATGAAGTGTCAGGAATTATGTAAAACGGAAAGGATTTATTAAAACAATCATGCTTCAGGCTGTTCGCAGATAAAGATGATTCATACAGTTTTTTGTAACTGTATTTATAGTGTTGATAAATATTACAACAAGCGTATCAATACAAATATAATGACATTGATTTGATTGATCAGGAAACGTATTCTTTTCAATGAATTTTATGAAATCTAATTGAAAATTCAATATAATTGACATATTGACCATCTTGGATTCTTGATAATAAAATAAATGCGTCTTTGTCAGGAATCACTATATAAAAAAATACTCACTTTTCAGAATGATATCTTAATTGATTTAGTAGGAGTAGTACTTGGCCTGAAATCTAATTGAAAAATAATGACTTCTATGATGACATGTTGTTCCCAGAACCCCTTCAGCATGATACAATTATCATTTATTTTTACAGGTATTTATAAAACACATGGTATTGGAACTGGAACCTGATACAAAATACCTCTATTATTAACTTATCATTTAGATTACTGAACATAAAAGCAGATTCTTGACTTGTTAATATTAACTCATCGTGCAGATTGTTGTACACAAAAGCTGATTCTTGACTTGTTTAAATTGTTATTTGTAAAAAGTATTACTATTAATAGAATACAAGTATACTTTTCATAAAGACAATTTATATACTTTCCATAAAGTCCATTATGTTCTATTTATCAATTAGGTCAGGATTACTATGCAATATACAAGCAGGCAGGGCTGCTAGCCCCAGATCCTTTAAGGAGAGTGTAGCAATTTGTGTATTTGGCTTTGTGTACGTATATTTGGAGAAGCATCCTATTGTGCTGAGCATGTAAACTTGAACTCTGGCTAAGCCCTGATGTGTGGTATTAATAGACTTGACGGGAGATAACATGAATTGTTGTGAAAAATATATATAATTTCACAAAATATAGTTAGCTTATGTCCTAAAGTGATTTTGTGTCAAGAAGAACTGCTGTTAGATATAGAAATGGTACAAATATGAGTAAAACACAGGAACTGGAACCTGATGCAAAATAACTTTTTCCACATCAACTTACCATGTAGATTGCTAAACACAAAACAAGTGACAAGTTTTGTGTAAGTTGTTATTCTTAGAAAGAACATATCGCTGTCATGAGAATACAAGTCTAATTTCCATAACTCTTATTGCATACACATGGCCATATAGCATAATGCTCTACCATATCAATTGGGTCAGGTTGATTATGCAACAGACTAGCAGCTGACACTATGATGCTAGCAGCCTGTATTGGGATGTGTATTAGACAGCAGTGGACTCAACAGAAATATCTGAACTCTGGTTGACCCCTTATGTGTGGTATTTAAAGGAATATAAGGGAGATACCATTGTTCAAAATCTAACATGATGTTTAATGTCATTGGAATTTTGCAGCTAGTTGCCATAAATATTTTAAACAAATTAATTAATTATGTTTGTCTTTCATCTTAATGTTTTAGAAACACTTAAAATATAGAACAACTTGCATGACAATCTTAAATATTCTATATTCAAGATAAAATTATGATTAGTAAGTTCAAATTAGAGAATTTATATAGTGCGAGTGATCACTTGATGAAAGCTTAAAATTTAGTAATAATGATGTGTCATCTGCAGCTGAAAAGTCAATATGGATGCTATCGCGGCCATCTTGGATTCTCAAAACTGAAACGTCTACCTTTGTGGGAGGAATCACTATAGGTATAACATACTACAATATGAAAATGATATCTAGATTGGTTTAGGAGAAGTAGTCATTTTCATGAAATCTCATTGAAAATTCAATATGGCTGCTATCGCGGCCATTTTGGATTCTCAAAACTGAAACGTCTACCTTTCTGTGAGGAATCGCCATGGGTATAACATACTACAATTTCAGAATGATATCTGGATTCGTTTAGGAGGAGTAGTCTTTTTCCTGAAATCTCATTGAAAATTCAATATGGCTGCCTTAGCGGCCATCTTGGATGCTTAAAACTGAAACGTCTACCTTTCTGTGAGGAATCACCATGGGTATAACATACTACAATTTCAGAATGATATCTGGATTCGTTTAGGAGGAGTAGTCTTTTTCCTGAAATCTAATTGAAAATTCAATATGGCTGCCATGCCGGCCATCTTGGATTCTCAAAACTGAAACGTCTACCTTTCTGTGAGGAATCACCATGGGTATAACATACTACAATTTCAGAATGATATCTGCATTCGTTTAGGAGGAGTAGTCTTTTTCCTGAAAGTTTACGGACGGACGGACGGACGACGGACGAAGCGCCATGACATAAGCTCACATTTACTTTGTAAAGGTGAGCTAAAAAAGGAGAAAATAGGTTTTAAGGGTGTGGCCCTTAAAATGAACCACAGGGCCACCAAATCTTGAAAATATAATTCTCACTATATAGTCAAGGCTATGGACGCAATGTATTAGCTTTCTAGGCCTAATGCTTCTGGATAAGAAGATGGAAATAACTTTTAATGGTGTGGCCCCTTTGGCCAATGTGAGGGGCCACATGGTACCAAAGCTATGAATTATAACCTCACTAGTCAAGGAATATGTACACAAAGTTTCAACTTTCTAGGCCTTATGACTCTGTAGAAGTTGAAAATAGGTTTTAAGGGCATGGCCACCAGAAATTCACACCAGGCTATTTATTATACAGCGAACCAGTTGACGTTTTTTACGATTTCATTGCAAGAGGTCTAGACGGAGGTAAGGAGGTGAGGGTTGTTTTGTTTGCGACATCAGTAAAGTGTTTGATAGAGTATGGCATCGAGGCATTATATCTAAACTTCAAAATTATGGCATCGATTGATCTCTTTTAAGCTGGTTTTAAAGCTACTAAGAAAATAGATTAGAATAAGTTGTCGTATATGTTTTTTGCTCAGATGGTAAAAAAACTGTACTTGCTGGCGTCCCACAAGGCTCCGTGTTGGGACCACTACTTTTCCTTGTATAGATCAACGAAATAGTAGATGGCATAGAAAGTCATATTCGTCTATTTGCATATATAACACATCATTATGAGATATTGTAGATGATCGCGATATCGCCGCTTCTCACCTTAATGAGGATCTGAACAGAATAACGAGCTGGCCCGAAAAATGGCATGAAAACTTTTAAACACTTAGCAAAACTGACGTTTAAAACCATAAACATCTTGGTCTTACTCTTCATTCAGAGTTATTGTTCATGGAAGAGTCATATTGAAGACATTGTTGATAAAGTAAGCCCAATGATAAACTGCCTCCGAAGTTTATCGCCTCTCAAGAAAAACGCTTGAACTTATGTACAAATCATTTGTGATGCCGATTTTGTATTACTTTTTTTCATATCTGGGATAACTGTACGCATGAACAATCTGACCTTCTCGTGCGGTTGCATTTAGATGCACTTCACGCTATTAGCGGCGCAGTTCGTGGTACTAATCATGAAGAACTATAACGAATACTACAGCTGCCTATCTTAAGTTTGTTCACTTGCTGGTGTATCTTAGTGCAAATGTAATGTAAATTGGGTTTCATTTTGACGTCTCTAAAATAACCCAGCGAGCACCTACAAGCGACAATCAATCATCCATCAGTAAAATAATCATTCCCAAACCATATTACACGATAATCTTGTCACTGGTACTGAATTTAGATATTTGGCATGATTAAATAGACAGATGGGGTTATATTTGTGATATTCAGATTTTCTTAAATTTCGATTTAAATATTCCATATAAACATGGTGAGAAAGAAATCAGTACAATTACATTGCATAAATGCCAAGGAACAAATATTGCTTTAGTCTAAAGCCATTGATCACTAATGAAGGATTTTGTTGCGAAAAAAAATAAATAGTGTATTTTCGAAATTTTGACTCCTGGTCTTTTTGATAGTTACGGTTATCTTTTAAGTATGAAATACGAATATGTTAACGCAAACTGAATGTAAACTTATATACTCAAATTTCAACATTATCCATTTCGTTTTGGCATTGCTATGATGCCCCAAAAACATTCCAAATTACATAATATTTGCACTAAAACACAGGTAAGTGAACAAACTTAAGATACGCAGCTGTACCATTATTTGAAAGACGACGAGGTATCAAATTGACATATTTCTACAAAATGAATAAACATTTCGCCCTGGAGTTCTTATGTGACTTAAACCTGTCTCTGACATTAGTCAATATAATCTGAGGAACAGTTCAAAGTTACAAACTATATATACAATGTAGGAATAAACTATATGAAAAATATTTCCTTCCAGATACCATTAAAACTGTTATGCAGATACAAATCTCTATTAACAAAGTCTGAATAAAAAAATAACCATGATCTTAATTACAGCATTGGTTTTTGTCCTATTGTAAACAGCCCTCTCCAGCTCGGGTGCAGTGATCTCAACGCTGACAAAGTCAATATATATTTATTGTTGAGACACCATATATATTTTAAATATTGCCGAATGCACGTGTAGATAATGCACGTGTAGATATCCGAATGAAAATGTTACCCATTATCTATTTATATGCAAACTCTATACTGAATTAAGAAATAATGCCTATTTCTACATAATGACCATAGCTTCCAAACTGTGTTATATGGAACAACAATTAAAATTCAAATATAATAGAATCCCTACACCATTTTTCATCTAAGAGTAGGCGATTTGACAAAACAATGTAAATTGTAAATGAAAAAATTTAATTTGAAGATATTCAAGAGATGTAATGATATGTTTACGATGTTTTTTTCTTCTGTTTCTTGTCTCGTTCTTGTGTACTATATTTATTATTTTTGTACTGGTGCGGTATTCATATAAGCAAAGCTAAGCATGTTCACCAAAACAGATTCATTCTCGAATAAAAATAAGTATAAACCAGCTTTTATATGATATACCGGTAGTGTAACATAACAAATGTTTTGCTTGAAAGGGCACTGTGAAGACAATTGATTATAAAAGACCTTAGTTAGAAAGAACAAGAGCCATCAGAAGAGACCTTGGTGAGACACAGGTTGAAATTAATTGTAATGTTTGAATAAAGAATGTCATTGACTTTAAACATCCTGCAATTTGAAAACACCAAAAGGCACATTTGTAAACAGTTAAATTGAATTAGCCCTAATGGTTTTCAAATTCTGCTCCGAAACACATTTCTAAATTGTGTTTCCTTGGAAACCAGAAAAATTAAAAATTCCAGAAAGTTGAAAACCTCAAAAGGCACAACTACATGTCATGATTAGTCAATATACTAAGTTTCATTGAGCTAGTTCTAATAGTTTTCAAATTCTGCTCTGGAAATGCCATTCTAAGTTGCGTTTCCATGGAATCCGCAAAAATAAAAAATCCAGAAAGTGTGAAAACCCCAACAGGCACAACTACATGTGATGATTAGTCAACATACCAAGTTTCATTAAGCTAGGCCAAACTGTTTTCGAGTTCTGCTCTGGAAACAAATTTCTAAACTGCGTTTCCATGGAAACCGCAAAAATGAAAAATTCCAGAAAGTTGAAAACCCCAAAAGACACAACTACATGTGATGATGAGTCAATATACCAAGTTTCATTGAACTAGCTATTACGGTTTTCAAATTCTGCTCCGGAAACAATGTGATCACAGACAGACGGACGGACAGACGGAGCAAATGACTATATCCCCCAGCATTATATGTCGGGGGGATAATGAATGGATCTCTTAAATGTTTGTAAAATGAGGATTTAAAAAAAAATTACCAATATTCAAGTATCTGTTGTGGAAAGAAACAGATTTGTCTTGACTTTTTGTATTTTTTGTTTGTTAACTGATAACATCTGCTTTACAAACATTATTGATTAAATCAATATCTGAATAAATTTTTGAATGAAATTCTCAAAGACCAAAAACAGTAAATAAAAAATAGAGCCATTGGCTCTGTAGCTCATCAGGCTTCATCATCAATTATGCTGTAGAGTGTGGCCAATGTGATTCCCCCTTTGTAGAGGCCACAAGGGCACCAATCATAAAATTAAGTATATAGGCGACAAGTTTCAGTTTTCTAGGCCTTATACTTCAGGAGAAGAAGATGAAAATAGATTTTCAGGACGTTCCTGTTACCTTTATTAGGGGCAACAGGGCCACCAAAGCTACAATTTATAATCCTCACTAGTCAAGGAGTCTGTACACAAAGTTTCAGCTTTCTAGGCCATATGGTTCTGGAGAAGAAGATGAAAATAGGTTTTTAGGGCGTGGCCCCTGTGGCCCTTATTAGGGGTCACAGGGCCACCAAAGCTACAATTTATAACCTTCACCAGTCAAGGAGTCTGCAAACAAAGTTTCAGCTTTCTAGGCCTCATTGTTCTGGAGAAGAAGATGAAAATAGGTTTTAAGGGCATGCCATTTGTGGCCCTTATTAGGAGTCACAGGGCCACCAAAGCTACAATGTATAATCCTCACTCTTCAAAGAGGCTATACACAAAGTTTCAGCTTTCTAGGCCTTATGGTTCTTGAGAAGAAGATGAAAATAGGTTTTTAGGGTGTGGCCCCTGTGGCCCTTATCAGGGGTCACAGGGCAACCAAAGCTACAATTTATAATCCTCACTCTTCAAAGAGGCTATACACAAAGTTTCAGCTTTCTAGGCCTCATGGTTCTGGAGAAGAAGATGAAAAAAGGCTTTTAGGGCGTGGCCCCTGTGGCCCTTATTAGGGGTCACAGGGCTACCAAAGCTACAATTTATAATCCTCACTAGCCAAGGAGTCTGTACACACAGTTTCAGCTTTCTAGGTCTTATGGTTCTGGAGAAGAAGATGAAAATAGGTTTTTAGGACGTGGCCCCTGTGGCCCTTATTAGGGGTCACAGGGATACCAAAGCTCCAATTTATAATCCCCACTAGCCAAGGAGTCTGTATACAAAGTTTCAGCTTTCTAGGCCTTATGGTTCTGGAGAAGAAGTCGAAATTCCACAAAGTTTACGGACGGATGGACGGACGGATGGACGGACGGACGGACACCATGCCATGCCATAAGCCCATCGGGCCTTACAGGCCAGATGAGCTAAAAACTAGAAATATGTGCATGTGATGCACTGTGATGTCCCCCGCTAACATTTAATCCGAAAGTGACCCTACCCCAATTATGTACAAATTTCAAATTGTTTCCATGGAAACCAGAAAAATAACAATTCCAAATAACCAAAGTAGCCAAAGGCACCACTCCTCCAGTAGTTCTAACCACATATCAAGTCTAGTAAAAATATTTTGAATAGTTTTTAAGCTAAAGTACGGAAACAGACCCTACCCCCATATACACCTAGTTCAACTTGTTTCTATAGAAACCAGAAAAAAAAAATCAGAATAACTAAAATAGCAAAAGGCACCACTCCAGTACTAGATCTAACCACATACCAAGTTTCGTTAAAAATTATTGAATGGTTTTGGAGATATGGTCCGGAAATGAAAGCGTTACGGAATTACGGACGGAACTGAAAACATTATGTCTCCCGCAAAGCTTTGTGGGGGACATAATAAATAGCCAAAATACAGTGGGAAAATCGCCAAAAAAAATTAAAAATTTAATGTCCAATTATTTCCATACATATTCACTTTTTACATAATAAACACATACTTCTTGAAGAGAAGATAATTCACGGTTCTACACTAACAAATTCCTCAACTTAATCCATTGGTCTGTTGTACATTAATCCTTTCTGGTGAATAGTTTGGGTTAGTCCATTGTTATAGTGGTAGCAGTAATTACCAACCAAGCTGAGTGTGTAACAACTGTCAATATCAGAGTGTGTAACAACTGTCAATATCAGAGTGTGTAACAACTGCTACGTGTAACTATTGGGAGACAATCGTCACACTAGGTATGCATATTTCCAGAGTTACCAGAGGCCTGAGATGTAGACTTGCAATGAAACTTATAAAAAATGCACCTAACACGACTTTGCACTCCAAACCTTTGCATCTGTTTTAAACAGGTTTAAACAAACACAGTGATCCGGGTTCTGACGAGAGCGAGAGAGTACCCACTACAGACACCGTGAGAATGTATGTCTATTGTGACTGGACTGAAACAGTATCTTGAAACAGTTTCTATGAAAGACAGATCAACTTGACCATGTCATAGTTCAAGTTGTGTTCAATACCACATGAATGGACACCAATGACTACATGTTCAATTGTTATTAACTCAATAGTTTTCATTTTAGAAAACTTCCAACCAGAAGTCAAGCAGGGATTAGAACTGAGAATGCAATCAGAGATACTATATCTGAAAGGCTGAGGTTAGGAATTATTCAACTAAAACTGAAACACGGTTCTGATATAATTGTTTTTTATTTTGTACAATAACTTATTATGGACAAGACAACAACCTCCTTGAGTGACTGCAGGTCTTGACATGTCAAACTTTTAAATGCAAAAGAATATCAATATATTATCAACATGCATCATTTCATCACTTTATTGACACATGAATTTCACAATTCTTAATAAATAGTAACTTATAAAACTCTCATGTTGTTAGTTTGAAAATAATATAGGACATTTGATGTGTATTCGGTCGTCTCTTGATTGAACTGTATACTTGATTAACTTTAACACAATAGTCTTTTATCAAAAAATGCATAGTGTTCTTTGCAGCAAAGAGCAAAATAGTATTTTTGATACAGGATCATAATTTATTACACCAATGACATGCTTGAAAACGGCACAAGAATCAAAACTGAGACATTGCTTATGTGAAAATAATAATTGTTCATCCATAGAATTTCCTTTGTCCTCCTTATACTACCAACTTCTAGAATTCCACTCAAACAGAACAGTGACATGTATCAGTGACGTAAAATGATGAAGAACTTGATAAAAGTTTATGATTGATGATGGGAGGAGGAGGAGGAGGAGGAGGGGGAGGAGGAGTGATGATAGGAGGAGGAGGAGGAGGAGCCACCACAGTGGGCAGCTATAAGGACTGGGACTTGTCCAGACGACACACCGGGTTGTCATACACCATCTGCAGGTTCACCCGCGGTCCGATCAGGTCACGAATGTTGTTTATTCCATACTTTATCATTGTTGGTCTGCAAGAAAACGATGTGACTTAAAACAGTGATGACTGTGAACCTGACTAGTTATTTCTTACTGAAGGATGAGGAACAGAGACATGAACATAGGACTATTACCAGTTCTACTGTGAAGTGAAGATGTGAACTCACCGCTCCAGGGAGAGACCCCATGCTATGACTGCCACATCTGCTGGGAGACCCATGGGCAGCAACATCTCTGGGCGGAACACTCCCGAGTTGCCTATCTCAACCCACTTCTTTAGACCTGCACATTTTATTATCAGATTTAAATCTCTACATCTTTGTAAAAATAGAGCCATTGGCTCTGTAGCTCATCAGGCTTCATCATCAATTATGCTCTAGAGTGTGGTCAATGTGATTCCCCCTTTGTAGAAGCCACAGGGTCACCAATCATAAAATTGAGTATATAGGCAACAAGTTTCAGTTTTCTAGGCCTTATACTTCAAGAGAAGAAACTGAAAATAGATTTGAAGGACGTTACTGTCACCAAAGCTACAATTCATAATCCTCAATAGTCAAGGAGTCTGTACACAAAGTTTCAGCTTTCTAGGCCTTATGCTTCTGGAGAAGAAGATGAAAATAAGTTTGAAGGGCGTGGCCCCTGTGGCCCTTGTTAGGGCCACCAAAGCTACAATTTATAATCTTCACTAGTCAAGGAGTCTGCAAACAAAGTTTCAGCTTTCTAGGCCTCATGGTTCTGGAGAAGAAGATGAAAATAGGTTTTTAGGACCTGGCCCCTGTGGCCCTTATTAGGGGTCACAGGGCCACCAAAGCTACAATTCAAAATCCTCAATAGTCAAGGAGTCTGTACACAAAGTTTCAGCTTTCTAGGCCTTATGCTTCTGGAGAAGAAGATTAAAATAGGTTTTTAGGACCTGGCCCCTGTGGCCCTTATTTGGGGTCACAGGGCCACCGAAGCTACAATTTATAATCTTCACTAGTCAAGGAGTCTGTACACAAAGTTTCAGCTTTCTAGGCCTTATGCTTCTGGAGAAGAAGATGAAAATAAGTTTGAAGGGCGTGGCCCCTGTGGCCCTTATTAGGGGTCACAGGGCCACCAAAGCTACAATTTATAATCTTCACTAGTCAATGAGTCTGCAAACAAAGTTTCAGCTTTCTAGGCCTCATGGTTCTCGAGAAGAAGATGAAAATAGATTTTAAGGGCATGGCCCCTGTGGCCCTTATTAGGGGTCACAGGGCCACCAAAGCTACAATTTATAATCCTTACTACTCAAGGAGTCTGTACACAAAGGTTGAGCTTTCTAGGCCTTATGCTTCTGGAGAAGAAGATGAAAACAGGTTTTTGGGGTGTGGCCCCTGTGGCCCTTATTAGGGGTCACAAGGCCACCAAAGCTACAATTTATAAACCTCACTAGCCAAGGAGTCTGTACACAAAGTTTCAGCTTTTTAGGCCTTATGGTTCTGGAGAAGAAGTCGAAATTCCACAAAGTTTACGGACGGACGGATGGACGGACTGACGGACGCCGGACACCATGCCATGCCATAAGCCCATCGGGCCTTACAGGCCAGATGAGCTAAAAATAAATAAATTTGGAGCTGTAATGCACAAAATTATTACCAACCTAAATGTGCCTTTTCTGTTGATATCAAATATGAATATCATTCGTCCTGCAGCACAACCAAAATGTCTAATTTCCAATTTATGAAGAATGTAAATTTCTGAGCATGCATATGTAAACACACGTAAATAAAGACTATATAATATGTAATATATTAAAGACTGTAGCATTAAACCCATAATGAACATTGTCTATATATGCAAATTAGACACCTAGTAATTCTGCTAATAATACCGGGGTACATGGTTTTGAAGGCAATTAAAAGTTTTTCGACCATATAAAACACTTAGTATGTTTTTCTTTTTGTGATGATATAAAATTGAAGAGAGGGTTCACTCAGCTATCCACAACAGGTTTTGATCATTCTTAGATTACCTTTGTCGTTTTGCATAAGCAAATGACATTTCAATAAAAGTAATTTCTCAATGATGTAAACTATCACTTAGATAGAGTAAATCTCACCTTCATGATAACTGAAGATTTCCATACTTGGTTCTGTGTAGGGATTGTATGCTGGCTTGAAACGCAGCTTTTTTATTCCTTCAAGGAAAATCCAAAAGGGACATCAATAGAAATTTATTTAAATGTATCTCCTTGAGACATGTCATAAATCTTTACCTCGCTTGATCCAATCATCATAAATCTAAATTTTTGAAGTGACTGACTAACATGACAAGCCCTTAAAATGAAATGAATGAGAAACACTTTCTATCTTTAATGACTCCTATATATAACACGTTAAGGATACTTAAACAGTTTTGTTGATCATGTGCTTACATCCTTATTTTGGGACATAAAAGAAACAAAAATAACAAGTATTTTGTATATATCTATGAACGGTCCTTCCTGTACCTCTACGTTTGTACATTCTCTTGTTTATTTTATAAACAATTAACAACAATCAAACCTTTACCCATGTCTAGAAAAAGACAGCTCAAAACCAATCAAGTGTCAGAAGCTGCACAAGTCATCTCTAAGAATGACGGTTTCACCTCTCTTGTTACCTTGTTGAGTTTCACTTACTGCACCACCCTCGGTATCATATCTTTGTCTTTTATGTATACCTTCTATGTGGTGAAGTTTGTATTGAGTATTCTAGTTCAAGAGCGTGTCTGATAACGTTATACCCAAAATGGGGGCCGCCACATGGACTCGCCTTCAAATGTTTTCTGATTAATATTCATTCTTCCATAAATGTACAAAATACTCGTTTCTGATTGGCTACCATGAAAAATTAGAGGGCGTATAATTTGGTGCTATAGTGCTCTGTTAACTTTGTTTAATGCGCAGGAATTTTTTTAATTTTTCGTTTTCAAGGAAACACTTTGAACTCATTGTATATTTTCTGATTTCAGGGCCGTAGCTCGAAACTTATTTAATTTTTTACTTCTAACTTTAATATGTGAGTGGTCCCCAACATAAATCTACAAGGAGAATCAAGATCACAGGGGATGTTGGTTCTGTGCCAACAGTTGTTCCAGTGGATTAACCAGTACAAATGTCAGATCAGAGCGAGACACATTTCAGGGCATCTGACTGATGGGCAACAGCCTGTCTGGCTTGGACCAGATCCAGTCAACAGAGTGAACTCTTCATCCCTTATTGTTCAAGATGGCAGCAGATTCATGGTATTGTCCCATGATGGACCTGTTTACAACATGTCTAAGCTTCCGGTTTATGTCAGTGCCTTTCCTCCGCCAATGCTGGTTCCTGCAGTTTTAGAGAAGGCCAGAAGACACAGTTGTATCATCATTCTGATTGCAGCAGCTTGGCCCGATTGTCCACGGTATCTGGATCACTTGATGGCGTCATCCCAACCTCCAGTCGAGCTGTTCCCTACCCTTCTTAAGCATCCAAGATATATATACAGAACGTCATACGTGTGCATTTGGGTCGTTTGTATTGAACGAGTAGATGTCATGGACGCGGAGGAACAACGAGTTCGAAGAACGAGTTGTTTCTCCGCGTCCATGACATCTTCGAGTTCAATACAAACGACCCAAATGCACACGTATGACGTTCTGTATTTATTATATACTCTCTTTTTAACCTTTTTAAAAGTAATTTTGAATTGCTTAAATAATCCGAGACGTCACACTGCGCATTGATACATAATGCAAAGAAGGCGATTACCTATGACAAGCTCGACTGATGATTTGATACCTCAATTATCTGTTTATTTTCTCATTACTTTGCGTAGTTAAACGTAAGAGGCAATTTTCTCAAGTGTGAAAACTAAATACAGTGATAAAAGGTTATCCTTAGTAATTATTTATAAGTTCTGAATATGATAAACGTAAGTTCAGGATTCCGAGCGACGGGATCCTTTCAAACGACGTCACCATGGAAATGACGTCATAATCGTTGTAGGCTATGACGTCATAGGGCCAAGTGTCGCTGGCGATGTTCTCTGAGTTTTGTTTAGGATTCCTATTTTATAGTGTTTTGCAGTTTCTTTACTAACGATAACACTAGTTTCTCACTATATTATTATCAATATCATATTAAAAAGTAGGTTTGTTACAAATGCAGTTGAGATACGTCAAATCCGGTGTTCTAATAAGGAAAATGATTGTTACGAACGGAAAGTTGCGAGAATTGCCGAAGCTTGAAAAAAGTAGAACCGGCAGGCGTGCAATACGGATTCTGGAGTGCAATACGGAATTTGAAGACGTATTCCGTATTGCACCCTTGTATTACTATCCTAAGATTACATGAGTATATAATAAAGACTGTTACTCCCAAACATATTACTAAGAACAAAATCTCATATCTGGTTAGGGAACTTCGTAGACAAGCTTCCCCTCTTTTTATCTGAGAGATGTTCAGACAGATCTACTTGGCCTCCACCAACTGGGATCATTTGTGGCAGCAGGTGGAATCCAGTCTTCACAACAATTACACAGGTGATTATATGTCTCTCCTTTTCGATTAAGAGATCACAAGGAATGAGTTCCTCCATTTGATTAACTATTTCTTTGTAGGCCAAACAGTTATTGCGTTTAGATTAATAACTCAAGATCAGTACATTATATAGATCATTGGTTGGCAGAGTATTCGTTCTCACGACCTCTGTTAAGGCAATTTATTTCCCTTTGATTATCGCTGCTACCATACCTCTTATAAACTAAACCGCCACAAATGTGTGAGACTCAAAAAGTTTTCAAGCTAGTTTTTCGAGACTTGGTAAAAGGTTTTATTGTTGTTTATGAGTAAACAAGAGAATGCGCATCTTTAGAGGTAGTGAGTGAAATAAATATCACATATTAATAAATATATATAAATTTATTTTGCAGGAGGCCGAAAAGGTGCTTAGCCTAAACTGTTCAGTGTATTTATATTAAGCTTGTAGACTAAATAATAAGACAAACCAAGCTTCTGGAAGAAAGCGTATATGATGCCCTTGAGGTCGCCGAGAGTGAGCCCCCTGTCAGCCACCACGCCCTCGATCTGGTGGAACTCAGCTAGATGGGTTGCATCAAGATTTTCATTACGGAATACTCGGTCGATGGAGAACAGCTTCACTGGCAATGAATTCTGTAATGCAGAACACACCAAATTACTAAAAAATAAGATAGGACATTCTCTAAATTGTCATATAAACCTCAGGTGTCATAATCGTGTTATTTTGGAGGTAATTCTTTTCTCGGGTAAACCTGCTTTCAATGTCACATCGCTTCTCACCGGGACATTCTAGAATATCCCAGGGACATTCTAGAATAATTTTTATTTTTACATAACTTTTTTATATATTTTACATTATATACAAGACTCATAACTTGTAAACATTAAAAAACAAACAAATGGATTTGTAAAATTTGAATTTTTAACAAATTCTGATTTAACGTTTCAAGCGGGATTCGAACCCGGAACCTCTATGTTGTTCAACAGCGCTCTTACCGCCTGAGCTACCGAGGCTTCTTGTCAGCAAATCTACATTTTGTTGTGTCATCACTGACACTGTAATTTTTATATACATAATGTTAATATATATCAAATTTGATTCTAAAATTGTATGCAAAGTGTATATTTAAAGTCTTTCGCAAAGAGCTGATGTTAAACAGACAGCTTGCAAGGATTGGCTGCGTTTGTGCGATACTTTCAGTGTTATTATATATTTCAATATTTTTACCGAGGTTTTTGTCCTTTCCTTCGCTTTATATGACAGATATTAACCTGTCCCTCAGGTTTGATTGAAAATGTAAACATTCGGGGTCGGGGAAACCCTAAGGCCTACGGCCCACGGGTTTCCCCTCACCCCTCATGTTTACATTTTCAATCAAACCCTAGGGACAGGTGAATATCCTTTACATAGAATCCTAGATATGATAGAAACTAGAAATATGTGCATGTGATGCACTTCCCTTCACCTTCTAATCAGAAAATGACCCTACCCCCCATATGTACCAAGTTCAAGTTGTTTCCATGGAAACAAGAAAAACAAGTATTTGTCACAAAGGTGACAAGATCCCCCGCCGCAAATTGATGTTAACAACAAGAAGCGGTACGGACGTACGGACGGACGTACAGAGCTGAATACTATGTCCCCCGTGAAGACTCAAGGTTAATGGGTTCATGAGATATGGCCCTAACAACATTTTCAAAACTGGTCAAAGTCTCGCTGGAACCAAGTTTGAAGATTCTAGGTTGAGCGGTTCATTAGATATCACGCTAACAACATTTTCAAAACTGGTCAAAGTCTCGCTGTGACCTTGAAAATGAGGTCAAGGTCACCAAAAGCTTTTAAGGTCTGCGTATTCCTCAGATGAAGACTGGTACCAAGTTTGAAGATTCTAGGTTGAGCGGTTCATTAGATATCGCGCTAACAACATTTTCAAAACTGGTCAAAGTCTCGCTGTGACCTTGAAAATGAGGTCAAGGTCACCAAAAGCTTTTCAGGTCTGTGTATTCCCCAGATGAAGACTGGTACCAAGTTTGAAGATTCTAGGTTGAGCGGTTCATTAGATATCTTGCTAACAACATTTTCAAAACTGGTCAAAGTCTCGCTGTGACCTTGAAAATGAGGTCAAGGTCACCAAAAGCTTTTCAGGTCTGCGTATTCCCCAGATGAAGACTCTAGGTTGAGAAGTTCATTAGATATCACGCTAACAACATTTTCAAAACTGGTCAAAGTCTCGCTGTGATCCTTGAAAATGAGGTCAAGGTCACCAAAAGCTTTTCAGGTCTGCGTATTCCCCAGATGAAGAGTGGTACCAAGTTTGAAGATTCTAGGTTGAGCAGTTCATTAGATATGGCGCCAACAACATTTTCAAAACACGTCAAAGTCTCGCTGTGACCTTGAAAATGAGGTCAAGGTCACCAAAAACTTTTCAGGTCTGCCTTTTCCCCAGATGAAGACTGGTACCAAGTTTGAAGATTCTAGGTTGAGCGGTTCATTAGATATCGCGCTAACAAGAAGCGGGACGGACGGACGGACGTACGGAGCTGAATACTATATCCCCCGCTTCGCGCTAAACGCGCGGCGGGGGATAATAAATATAGAGCCATTGGCTCTGTAGCTCATCACACTTCATATTTAATTTTTTACTGTAGAGTGTAGCCAATGGGGTTTCCACCTTTGTATGGACCACAGAGTCACGAATCCTAGAATTAAGTATATGCTATGTGATTGAGATACATCCCCTGCAAATGCACAATATGTTTAGGTTTTCCTAGGTTTTTCATATTGGAGATTAATTTTTTCACATAAAATAACAAAAACATTCCAGGATATGAAGGAAACTGTCTGAATCAAAACACTTAATGATACCAACAATATGTTCACTGTTGGACTTAATTTGAGAAAACAGACAAAACTAGATTAGCGTTTGCGGGATACCGCAAAAGCAGAGCAGCCCCGAAACTTTGGGTTTCGCCTTACCCTGTTCCGCCTTTCACAGGCCACACCAAATTTGGCATTTTCTCGTGACCTTGACCTTTGACTCTCAAGGTCACACAATCAATTAAAACATTAAATTGAGTAAAACATTAATGTAATGAATGAAAGTGTTAAGTAAAAATTATCCAATTTCTCAATATATGTTGACCTTGCTGTGACCTTGACCTTCGACAGTTCATACCCAAAACTTTTTTTAAATTTTGATCTTCTCAAGAGATAATATATACAAAATCTAAATGTCATAGCACAAAAACATTTCAAGCTATCCTACTAACAAGGAACTTTGTAGTGATTTTATAACTTGTGACCTTCACATTTGACCTTGAAATTGAACATAATAATTCCCCAGAGGTGTAAACACTTAGACACGTTCATGAGTTCTGAAAAGCTAAGTGGAATAAAGATATATCCAAATTAGGTGCACATTGCAATAACTCATATATCTCATGACCTTGACCTTTGACCTTCAAGGTCACACAATTAATGAACACTTTTTATTAAGTATAACAATCGTGTATTGATTTAAAATGTTCATAGTTAGAAGAAAGCATTTTTTCGCTAAACCATGCTAACGTCATGACCTGGCTGTGACCTTGACCTTTGACGGATTGTAGCCAAAACCTTTTCAAAAAAATTTACTCTTCCAAGGATGATATATAACCAAGTAAGAGCTTCATAACACAAAAACTTTTCAAGTTATCGTGTTTACAAGGAATTTTGTAGTGATTTTATAACTCGTGACCATGACCTTTGACCTTGAGAGTGAACATGACATAATGATTCCCTGGAAGTATAAACATTTACACCTGTTCATGAGTTCTGAAAAGCTTAATGGAATAAAGATATATCCAAATTAGGTGCACATTGCAATAACTCATATATCTCATGACCTTGACCTTTGACCTTCAAGGTCACACAATTAATGAACACTTTTTATGGAGTATAACAATCATGTATTGATTAAAAGTGTTCATAGTTAGAAGAAAGCATTTTTTCGCTAAACCATGCTAACGTCATGACCTGGCTGTGACCTTGACCTTTGACGGATTGTAGCCAAAACCTTTTCAAAATTTTTTACTCTTCCAAGGATGATATATACCAAGTAAGAGCTTCATAGCACAACTTTTCAAGTTATCGCGTTTACAACCTTTGACCTTGAAAGTGAACGTGTCATAATCGTTCCCCCGAAGTATGAGTAGTAAGTTATGAATAAGAGTTCTGGAAAGCTTAGTGGAAAAAAGTTATAGCTAGTTGTACGAGTGCGGCGGCGATGGAAACTTCACAAAAACTGATAGCAGCCCCGTCCTTAGACAGGGCTGCTAATTAAATTCAAACCAATAACTTTATGTATTATGAACAGTATTAAGGATCTCCATGATCAATTGGATCAATAAATAAACTGAAGAACATATGATAAAAAATAGAGCCACTGGCTCTGTAGCTCATCAGGCTTTACATTTGATTTTGCTTTAGGGTGTGGCCAATGTGGTTTCCCTCTGAGTAGGGGCCACAGGGTCACAAAATCTACAATTATTAATCCTCACGAGTCAAGAAGTCTGTACACAAAGTTACAGCTTTCTTGGCCTTAGCTTCTGGAGAAGAAGATGAAAATATATTTTAAGGGCATGTCCCCTGTGGACCTTATTAAGGGGCACAGGGCCACCATAGCTACAATTTATAATCCTCACTAGTCAAGGAGTCTGTACACAAAGTGTCAGCTTTCTAGGCCTTATGCTTCTGAAAATGAAGATGAAAATGGGTTTTAAGGGTGTGGCTCCTGTGGCCCTTATTAGGGGTCACAGGGTTACCAAAGTTACACTTATAGTCCTCACTAGTCAAGGAGTCTATTCAAAAGATTTCAGCTTTCTACACTCTTTGGTTCTGGAGAAATAAACAAGGAGACTGTACACAAGATTTCAGCTTTCTTAGCCTTTTGGTTCTGGAGAAGAAGACGAAAATGGGTTTTTAGGGCGTGACCCCTGTTGCCCTTATTAGGGGTAACAGGGCCACCGAAGTAACAGTTTATAATCCTTACTAGTCAAGGAGTCTGTTCAAAAAATTTCAGCTTTCTACACCTATTGGTTCTGGAGAAGAAGACAACAAAGATTACAGACGGACGGACGGACGGACTTCTGACACCTTGCCATGCTATAAACCCACAGGGCCTTTCAGGCCTGATCAGCTGATTAGAGTATTAAAAAAATTGAGCAAGTGGCTCTGTAGCTCATATGGCTTCATATCAATTTTGCTTTAGGGTCTGAAAAATGTGGTTCCCCCCTTACTTTGGACCACAGGGTCACCAAATGTACAATTTGGAATTCTCCTTATCTTACTTAGGAGTTTCTTGAGAAAAACATGAATTTAGGTTAAAGGGTGTGGCCCCTGAGGCCCTTATTAAGCTATTACCGTATTCGCCGTTATAAGCGCCCAGGGCGCTTAAAAAATTGATTTGGGTGGGCGCTTATTAAAATGATGTGAGTGACGAACGGAAAATATAGACTACTCACGTGGAACTGTGTTTAGGTTGTCTTTGATGATTGATACAGGCGTTCAAAACATACTTACACATTATCGAGTTCAAATCACATTGCCTATGGCGGCGAGAGACCCCAACCAAGAACATCATTGTGCGAGTTGCATTGAAAATTTACATCGATACTTTTGACTATATTGTTAAAGTCTTCTTAAATATCAAGTGACACTTTTCCAGACGTATATTATTGAAAAGAATGATAAAAGAAATTGCAAATGCTAACTTACATTGTTTGTTGTTTGTCTTAGTCAGATTACATAATATTATTCTCATGAAAAACGAACGTGAATAATCAGTCGACAGCTTTTGCTGCATGTGTTTACGGGAGAGAGATCTTTGTTACAAGCCTTTTAATTGGTCCAGAAATGTAGGTCAACCAATCAGCAAGTCGATTTGAAAACGATGTATGAAACTGAAACGTGGTTGTAATAAATTCATGACAACAAATTGTCGATACATTATTAAATGTCTACATATTCAAATATTTGTTAAACATTTTCGATATATTACATTTTCCAAAACAACATGTAGTTAATTGAAATATTTACTTATATAAAATTCGAAGAAAAACATGCAAAAATTATGATCATGAGCACGAAAGAATATTAATAATATTATTTGTCGTCAAGAAATTACGATAGAGATTCCAAGTGCAGTAAAACAACGTGCTTTCGCGAAAGTATATTTGACAAAAATATCTTTGAACTTTGATTAAATACGATAAATAAGTTTGGAAATGGACATATTAAACATATAGAATGGATAACAAGCCTTATAAAGCGATAGTTCTTGATAACATTTAGGAAATCAAATAATTCAATTCCCGATCGATGATGCAAGTGAAACCACATCCATCTTGATTTCTGCTGAATTTAACAGTACGTTTATAATGCCTGAATATTTAAAAACAATATATTAATTTATATTTATTATTTTACAATGCATATAGTCATTAAAAACAACAACTGGACAATGTATTTTTATTTTTTAAGAAATGACATCGATGTAAACTTGTGCATTTTTTATTCCGGTGTAAACATCGCTAACTCGATCGTCTGACATCGATTGTGTCACACTTCCCAGAATTGCGTGGTGACAGATGATAAATATATAGACACTCGACAGGAGCAGGGCGGAAATTCCTTGTCAAGGGCTCTTAGCGACTAGTTTCTCGTCTGAAGGGGTTGTTGGATTGAAGTTAGGTAAGTTGAATTTATTATTTAGTACCGCTGGTACATGGGCGGTTATTAGAGTTAATTGCAAATACCTTTGGGGGGCGCTTATTGGAGCAGGGCGCTTATTACGGCGAATACGGTAGTCATAATCCTTACTAGTCAAAGAGTATATTCACAAGGTTCCAGCTTTCTGGGCCTTATGGTTCTCGAGAAGAAGATGAAAATATGTTTTTAGGGTGTGGCTCCAGTGGCCCTTATTAGGGGCCTCAGAGTCACCAAAGTTACAATTTATAATCCTCACTAGTCAAGGAGTCTGTACACAAAGTTTCAGCTTTCTCGGCCTTATGGTTTGAAGAAGAATATGAAAATATGTTTTACGGGCGTGGCGGCTCTGGCCCTTACTAGGGGCCACAGGGCCACCAAAGTTACAATTTATAATCCCCATTAGTCAAGGAGTCTGTACACAAAGTTTCTGCTTTCTAGGCCTTATGGTTCTGGAGAAGAAGTCAAAATTCCACAAAGTTTATGGACGGACAGACAGACAGATGGTTAGACGGACGCCAGACACCATGCCATGCCATAAGCCCATTTGGCCTTACAGGCCAGATGAGCTAAAAATGTGTTTTACATTGTTATCTTTGACACACCTTCATATGATTATGTGTCTCAAATATCAAAATTGATCAAAATGTGATAAGTTTAGAAGTTGTAAATCAGACAGGACTTGTAACAGTTTTTTTAACAATATTGACCCCTTTTTCTCCATAATCCCAATAATTTAAGGAGATTTCACAATATTTTACTCATGACACATTATTACATGTTTATTCATTCTCACATCGAATTTGAATTAAAATGATTGATTAGTTTTAAGTTATGAGTTGGACATAAAGTGCAACAGACGGACAAATGTACCCATCTTAACATCCCCCGCAACTTCGTTGTTGCAGGGGATAAATAGGTTTTAAGGGCGTGGCCCTTGTGGCCTTTATAATCCTCACTAGTCAAGGAGTCTGACACCAGACACCATGCCATGCCATAAGCCCACCAGGCCTTACAGGCCAGATGAGCTAAAAATTCAAAATAACCAAAGTTAACAAAACGCACCACTCCACCAGTAGGTCTAAACTCATACCAAGAATTTTTTTTTAAATATTGACAGTTTTTAAGATAGGGTCTGGAAACAAAAACATTTCAGAACCACCGAACAACAGACTAACGGAATCACTGAATCACAGAATCACAGAATAACAAACGGGACCCAAGCTCCCATAAAGCTCTGCAGGGGACATAATTACAAACATAAAATTATCAACCATTTGATTAGAGGACTGGTTTATTACAAATGTAACATAAAACCTTTTATTTTCTCTTGGACAAATTAACTTTTCCTGCTTCCTGACTGTTTCATACAGTACACACAAAAATGTTTAATGAATAGTTTTGTTCATGAAACAATCAGTACAGACCAGGAGACGGAAAGGCAATGACATTATTCCGAGGCTTTTATACAGTAGGGTAACAATGTATACAAAAGAAAATGAAGGAACAGGCCTACCGTCTGGGCAATCTTGTACAACATACGGGCACTGACAGCTGTGGTATGAGTCCTCAATATGTTTTTCCTGGCCTCGTCAGTCTTCCACTCACACTGGTACCTGCACAACACACACAACTTCCTTCTCTACTTCACACATCAACAGCTTCATGAGACATGCATTTCACACCAGAAGCAATATATAAGGTCATGAAGTCTTTCTTATTAGCAACAGGGCCATTTACCGTAGTTAGTACTGACCCTTTTCTGACAACAAGAGATAGAGATGTGCCATGGCCGAGTGTTTAAACATGCTGAAGAGCATTGAGAGCAGAGATATATTGCATGTTGATAAGGGGTGCAATGATATAGCGAGGAGACTGACCCGAGAGAGCCGTATCCGCCCTGTGAGTGGACCTGTTGGACCCGCTGTCGGTACTCCTCCTCGTGGATCTCTGCACTCGCTGGATCTACAAACATTTACATTCACTATACCAAACTTCTAAGTTGCATCAAGCAAATTTGATATCACACTAGTTAAGGCAAACTGAGCTAGTTTCCATATGAAGACTTTTTGTCTATCCATATATGAAAACTGGTACTAAACTTGAAGATGCCCAGGAGATATATGATAATATGAACATTGGCAAAAGTCTTGTAGTGAACTTGAAAATGCACAGGAGACAGAAGCTTACCTGACACAAAGAAGGTATCGTGAGCGTCCCTGGCCGGGTGCTTCTGGGGCTGGAACAGTGCATCAAAGTTCCAGAAACTGCTTTCAACAAAGTTGTTAGTTGGCATCTCTGAAAACCTGAAACAAAATAGTACACGTTATTAACTATGATTATTCTTAAAAATGTCATGCAGCTTATTCAAATTTAAACAGTTCCTTCAATCTTAATTTAAAAGCGGTTGACTGGATTATTGGATTGTGATAATTGTTTTTAAAAGAATCATAAGGATATTCTATGAGCAATTACGTATGATGAAAATTTTGTCGAAAAAATCATACACAAAGATACAAAATGTTCATAGACTATCAACTGTTCATGTTTCATACACATGATGTATGATGAATTTTGTAAAAGTTATGAAACTTTTGCTTAAGAGGAAACAAAATTTAAAAAAAACATTGGCTCTGTAGCTCATCAAGCTTATATTAGATTTTGCTTAAGGGTGTGGTCAATCTGGTTCAGCCCTTAGAAATAGCCACAGGGTCACCAAATGTACTTTTCAGAAAAGGTTTAAGTAAGGGCCACCAATTCTACAATTTATCATGTAAGCGATCTGGTTTCAGATGCCTGGCATCAATTTGGAAGTGAAAATTGCTGAAACATTCAAAAGAAAAAGTTGTTACAGTCCAACCCAAAATTAAGTGAGAGGGCTACAAAATCTGCAAGTGATAATATAGGGTATCCAAGGGTTCACCAAGCCCTTTTTAGGGGCGATAGGCTGATCAAAACTGTAAATTATAATCCTCACAAGTCAAGGAGTCTGTAAACACAATGTCAGCTTTCAAGGCCTTATGCTTATGTAAAAGAAGGTGAAACAGGTTTTAAGGACGATGCCCCTCTGGCCACTATCAGAAATCTAAATAAATATCACTTAAAGGTTTTTTATTACCTCCAGTAGGACGTAATAAAAAACTGTTGAGCTACATTCATAAAGATTGCATTATTCAGAGCCACAGGGCCTCCAAAGCTAAAAATTTTAATTGAACTAGTCAAAGAATCTACACACAAAGTTTCAGCTTTCTAGGCCTTATGCTTCTGGAGAAGAAGGTAAAAATAGGTTTTAAGGGTGTGGCCCCTGTCACCCTTCAAACGGGCCACAGGGCAACCAAAGCTAAATATCATAATTCTCACTAGTCAAGGAGTTTGTACACAAAGTTTCAGCTTTCTAGACCTTATTCTTCTAGAGAAGAAAATGAAAATGCACAAAGTATACAGACAGACAGACAGATGGGCCGAGACACCATGCCATGCCATAAGCCAATCGGGCCATACAGGCCTGATGAGCAAAAAATGTAAAAACACAGAAACATAAAGAAACATCAATGTGGACAGATAGATAAAGACAGAGACAGGAGGAGATAGATAACTGACCCCATCTCGAGGAAGATCTGGCGGTACTCAGCCCGCACCTTGAGCAGGGGGTGGAGGTGGCCCGTTGGAGGAGCCACGCCAAGGGCATTGAAGTTGTACGGTTTGAAGGTCTTTGTCTTCCATGAACCACTGAAATGTACCGAAATAAAAATTCCCAAGAATCTCAAACTCCAAAAAGGCAAATCTGAAATGTTGATTAGTCCAAATATCAAGTTTCATTGAACTAGATCTTACAGTTTGTAAATTATGCCCTGAAAACAGATTTCTAAGTTCCATTTCCAAAGGCTCTGGGAGGGGAGTAGTATCAAGCTCACAACCAAATCCAAAACTGGAGTATACAGTTCAATAAAAAGCCAGTCTGATTAAAATCGACCGTCCTCCGAGGAACAAAATAGGAAAAAGATTGTCTATCAGAGTTCGAACCAGTCGGGATATCCTCTCCACCCACCTGCACAAACCTATTTTGCATGTTGCTTTAACCAGTTTAGCGTAGACAAACCCAGTCGTAAGCTATCCAATCACATCCTCGTTCTTAAATAGCATTTAGCGGCGATTATGTATAACAAATGGTAGACTGGAGTTACCTGCCCTTAGCATGATATCAAAGGCTTTGCTGCTCACCTTGCTATTGGTTAAATGAGCTTGCATCAGAAACATGTGATAGCGTTTGGTGCATTCAGACAGAGACAGAGAGGATATCCCGACTGGATCGAACCCTGATAGAGAATCTTTTTCCTATTTTCTTCCTCGGAGGACGGTTATTTTTAATTCACACAAAACAAATTCCAACATGAGAATTACAAAAAATGTTCTTCCATGAAAATCATATTTCCCTGAACAATATAAAGATTAGTTTTACCTTGAAATCATTTCTGGTGTCAAATCAACATCTGCCTTAGAAACGGAGAGGGTGAAGTTGTCTCCCTTGCTGATGAAGTAGCTGGTGACCTTCCTATTGAACAACACACAGTTATCAAACATAAAACTCACATTTAAAAAATCTTGTTTGTAAGCTTAAATAAACAAATTTCAATTGAATTGAAGAAATGAATTGAACTGCTGTGAGACGATATCCGAGAAAAATCTTTAAGCTTTTATTGGCGTGCAACAGGAAAACATTTGCAATGTCAGTAAATGAAACACTTTTCTCTAAAGGACATCCATTTCCACGTGAGCTGTGTTGCAAGGAATTATAAATCCGCTTGACAATTTAGTGACATATGATATCGAATGTAGAAATTCTGTCAGAAATGAGTTGTGCTATTAGTTTAAATTTGAGAAACAAATCTGTTATTCAAACTGTGCTTGCCACTACCCCAATATGGTAGTCATGAAACTTACTAGATAAGTGTTAGTGTGACATCATTACAGCAGAGTAGCCATAAAATTGAGGCTTTTTATTTCCTCTTTTCATCCCTCTACACAACCCAAATAACAAGTGAAGAAGCGAGCAACGCTCACATACCCCCGCTCCCCACTTTGTTCAAAGAATTTCAAATAGTAAAACTGATTAATATTGGTATGATAGTTGAGTATACAGTAAGTCATTGTGTAAGTCTTCTTTCAACTGAAACCCAAATACCGAATTCATTAATAGGTTTTACAATTAAAAGGGTACATCTAGAGATAATGGTTGATCTTTGTTTCAAATTTGAGGTAGTTATCATGAATATTCTACGAGATGCACTGAGGACAAAATTATTTTTGTTGAGTCACTTTGTAAGTTATGTTTTCCAAAGAAACCACAGAGAAGAAAATCCATATATATGGTTTAACTCTCACAAGGCATATCCAGCAATCACGATTGACATATGTAGCAAATTTGGTGAAGCTGAGATGTATATTTCATGAAATATGTTCAGGACAAAGTAATTTATCATAGAATCACTGTTTTAGTCATGTTTCCAAAAATTAAAAAAATGTGATGGTCTAACCCTCAAATGGCACATCTAGTGATCATGGTTGATAAGTGTATGAAGTTTGGTGAAGCTATCATGAATAGTTTGGGAGATATGCTCCGGACAAAAGACTTAGTCGAAGAGTCACTGTTTTAGTCATGTTTCCATGGAAACCGCAAAAAATAAAAATAATTTGTTGGTCTAACCCTCAAATGGCACAGCTAGGGATCATGATTGATAAGTGTATGAAGTTTGGTGAAGCTAGCATGAATAGTTTGGGAGATATGCTCCGCACAAAACGACTTCCTCAAAGAGTCACTTTTTAGTCACGTTTCCATGGAAACCGCAAAAATGAAAATTCAGAAATAGTTCTAACCCTCAAAAGGCACAATTAGGGATCATGGTTGACATCTGTATGAAGTTTGATGAAGCTAGCATGCATAGTTTTGGAGATATGCTCCGCACAAAACGACTTCCTCAAAGAGTCACTTTTTAGTCACGTTTCCATGGAAACCGCAAAAATGAAACTTCAGAAATAGTTCTAACCCTCAAAAGGCACAACTAGGGATCATGGTTGACATGTGTATGAAGTTTGATGAGGCTAGCATGCATAGTTTTGGAGATCTGCTCCGCACAAAGTTTTGGGACGGACGGACAGACGGACGGACGGAAAGAATGAACGCTATATACCCCCGCTTACGCTGTAAGGCGGGGGTATAATAATAAGAATAACAGTTGTGAATGTTAACTTTTACCTTCATTGTAACCAAGACTTGCAAGTGGGAATTCAATAAATCATTCAGAACTGCAAGGACTATTTCAATTGGGAATAAGCATGGCATTGAACGTTAACAATGAATTAATGATCTCTTTTCCGAGTTCAAATTGGGAAAACAAGAGATCTTTGACTAGGTGAATGACAAACACAATGAGTGAGCAAGATGGTGTTTGATGACCCACACTTCAGCTATCAACTTGCGCTTCTTCAAGTCATTCCTCTGCTCCTGTGGAATACCGTCCAGCTGAAGGTTCTGGATCTTCACCAGGCACTGCTGTACTCGGTCTTCTATAGCATCAACCTGCACACATCATACATACATACATACTCAACCATCGTCTACCTCTGTATGAGATCAATACTAACATACTAATATTGACTTTATAAAAGATGAGATGACCTTTGATCAGCTTTAGAATGATGGCCGTTAGAATGATGCACATCAAGTATCTTTCACTGACCAATCAGTTGCTTTGTATCTACGGCCATGGTTAATTTTTAAAGGAAAACAAGTAATTGTCAACAATTGTTAACAAGAAGACCAATGTATAAAAAAAGTCTATTGTCTACACTTGTCATGCTACTAGAACTAATCAATGTACCTTACATATCACACAAATATATTATGCATAGAATGCTGTCACTATTCCTGGAAATTCCCTCTTACTAGCTGAATATGCAGGTTTTGAAGCTGAATTTTACAAAGCCTTGCAGTGACCTTAAACATAATGTTATGGTCACCAAATTGGCTCGGCACAGTGTCTTCCATATAAGAAGCCATGTGTAAGTTATGACGAGAATCCAGGGAATGGCTCTTGAGATATCCTGCTTAATTGGGTAAAATGTCGTAGTTTCTTTGTGACCTTGAAATGAACGTGAAGGTCATAAACGTCCATGACACTTTACTGTCATGGGGATATGCAACAAAAAAAACACAAAAAAATCCAGTCATTGTATGTGTTCTTTGCTTTTACACCTATGGACACACACTGCAGAATAATATATCCCCAACTTTGAGGACATGTAAAAGATGTTACATAACTGAAGACAAGTGACAAACATACTGCTCTGAAAAGTTTGGGACCTCCCTCTGCAGTTTTGTCCATCTTGATCCATTTAGCAGACATTGCTTTGCTGAAGCCAATCTTTGCATTTGGAACAGCTCCCTGTTGTTAAACATAAAAACATTTGAAAATGATGTCATGTCATCTTGCCCTTCCAATATACAAGGCAAAGTTAACAACAATCTCCCTTCTGATGTTGATAAATCAAAGCATTACCATTTGAAACCCAAGCTCAGGAATAATGACTTCATGACGCAGTATTCAACAACCTGTCACACCATGAAGCTTCTAAACACATACATATGTTTCAGAGTTCTAAGGTAAAAGGTGGTTCTGCTACATACGTCAGCATATTTAATCAAAACAACTCCCACAATACCATGATAACTATTGCAGAACATGAATTACATCACTTTTTTTATCTTACCTTAATATAAAATACTCGTTTTTGATTGGCTGACGATCAATTCGTTTTATCTTATGTACCCAGCGATTCTCACCTCTCACAGTGTACAAATTTCATGTACCCCGCTGCCATAGCAACAGCTCCTCTCCAAGAAGACTTGTCGCATAGCGCTAAGATAACATTATCAAATGACGCACGCGGTGTACAGAGTTTACATATGTCTTCATGATTATTAATTATAGATTTGTTTTCTCACTATTCTATGTTTTTTTGGAAACAAATTTCGCATTGCATTACTTGCACTTGCTTTAGAATTAAAATCAAATAGTTTATAAGCATGTTTTGGCTAGTAGTTTTACGTAACACTATTCATAAAATTTCAGTCGGGTTGGCTGATGCCATTTTGTTCACATTAAAAGTCAAGGCCGTCCGGCAGTCAAAATAAAATGAATATATTTTCTTCCGACATGACGATAAGATAAATTTGTATAACCAAAATATATGACTATATTATACAACTAACAATCCAACCCAATCTTCTCCTTTTCACCCTCCCCTTTTGTCCTTGATTAGGGCCATAAGGGGCCTCAAAATAATCAAAGCTGCTCATTGCTATTTCCCAAGGGCTTGTCTGTCCACAATAGTTCAGCTCTAAAAGTCAATAAAAGAAGGCAGTGGAATAGAAGTAAGTGTTCATGGCATATATATATTATAAATTGTCAATCGTTTTGTTAAAAGCCAAAAAGAATTTTCTTGCATGTTATGCATGCAACTGTGCCTTAAAAAAAAAAGATATTAGAAAACAAGAAGACATAGTCATCAACATCCCCCGCCAGATTTGTTCTTATTATAAGTCAGAACCTTCTCCTAAATACTTGAGTGTACTCAAAAATATCATGACACCAAACTCCGGAAAAATATTTGCACGGTTCTGATTTTCGAACTCCATCAAGGTATTGATACCCTGAAGGCACACATCAAATTTGACGATCATATCTGTAACAGTTTCTGAGAAAAATTGGCTCCTTTGAAGACACCTCGAACAGAGTCCCAAAAAACGTAACAAGGGCAATAACTCCAGAAAAAATATTTGCACGGTTCTGATTTTCGAACTCCATCAAGGTATTGATACCCTGAAGGCACACATCAAATTTGACAATCATATCTGTAACAGTTTCTGAGAAAAATTGGCTCCTTTGAAGACACCTCGAACAGTCCCAAAAAACGTAATAAGGGCAATAACTCCGGAAAAAATATTTTCGCTGTTCTGATTTTCGAACTCCATCAAGGTATTGATACCCTGAAGGCACACACAAAATTTGATGATCCTATCTTAAACGGTTACTGAGAAAAATTGGCTCCTTTAACTCGGACGTACGGACGCACGGACGGACGGAGCTCAAACCTATATCCCCCTTCCACTTCGTGGCGGGGGATAATAATTGACTTGAATGTAGTTGGTCAATTATATTGCAATATGTTGCTTGATGAAAATAAGATTGCAATAATTGTATTACACAATATGTATTGAGAAACATTGGTATTGCTATAATATTGCACAGCCCTAGGACCTAAGGCTAGGAGTAATACACTTTCAGCTGATCTTGCAGGCTAAAAATTTGCCACTTGTCTAAAGTATCTAGCTTTTCAGATGCAACCAAACGGGTCATTGTCTCACTCTTGCAAAGTAGATTTTTGAAAGCCAGGTTAGGATAATAGTTCATCACTTATATATCGACATTAACTGTTATATTTGCAACCATTTTCATAGTTTTCACTCTCTTGTCTTCTGTGTAGAAGTATAAACTACCACATCTTTCCTATAATTGTCTTAAGGCTTACCATGTCAAGTCCTTAGTTTCACTTTACAAAGAATAAATAACCTTCAATTTCATATATAAGTTATATGTGTACTTACATAATCATGAGACTTATAAAGTTGGCAGTTGCTGATAAAGACAATTTTCTTATCATGATATTACAGTTGGGACAATATATCCATAAATGAGAAATCCTGCTACTCATCTTACTGACGATATTATGATCGGGCGGATATGCATACCGCAATGTTTCATCATATTTATCAGTGATTATAATTTTGCTTGATTAGCATAAAAATAGAGCCATTGGCACTGTAGCTTATCAGGTTTCATATCAATTTTGCAGAAAGGTGTGGCAATTGTGGTTCCCCACCTTATTAGGGGCCCACAGGGTCACCAAATGTTAAATTTAGAATCCTCATTACTAAGGAGTCTGTTCACACAAAGTTTCAGCTTTAAAGGACTTATGCATCTGAAGAAGTAGTTAAAAATAGATTCTAAGGGTGTGGCCCGTGACCCTCATTAGGGGTCACAAGGCCACCAAAGCTATAATTATAATCCTCACTAGAACAGTAGTCTGTACACAACATTTCAGCTTTCTTGGCCTTTGGTTCTGGAGAAGCTGAAAATAGGTTTTAAGGGTTAGGCCCCTGTGACCTTTATTAAGGGCCACAGGGCAACCAAAGCTATAAATTATAATCCTCACTAGTCAAGGAGTCTTATTACACAAAATTTCAAAAAATGAACAAGAAGACAAAGGTATAAATTTGAAATGACATCGTTGATTGTGTAATGTACATCAACACTGACTCGCTTGACTTGCTGGGCTGGCAGATACCCCTCACTTGGCCTCTACATATTTATCTGAAATGTAGACCTTGTGTACAAGGTGATCCCCCTCATTGACTTCCTAATTTCTAGTATAAAAAACTTGCCCTATACACTGAAATATAAGGTATAATGGTTGTGAAGTTGTTCGTTACGAGATTACTAAACTATAAATTGTATACTCATTGAAGTGCAGGATACAAACTGACCATTTCTTATGAGATTTGCTGCTTAAAATTGAAAGTAACAATATTTTGTTGTACCCCTTTCGCCATGTAAATATGCCCTATCTTGTAAAACATATCCTTTCCTGTGACATAGTTATATTTAGCCAGCGCTGTCAATAAGCAGAAAACCATAGTGACCAGAGTATTGAAAAGTTCAACCACTGAGCCTATATTGGTCATAGAAATTTTAGCAACTTCAGGGTTAGTCAGGAAAAGGTTGATGCCATATTTGCCTGGAACGAATAAATATTTGACTTGCAAAACTGAGACAATGACTTGAAGAAAAACTTATGAGCTATCACAAGTTTCAGCGTTTACCATGATTTCAGCTTGTGTAATACCGCTTGATGGAATGGCCTGAAAAACTCTGGCTTCATGACTGCCATTGGAGATCACTTCTTGTCCCTCACTTGTCACTTCCCAGTTCTTGTTCTGCCTCTGTTCAACTTGGATAATCTGTTAAAAGGAAGTGTGCTGATCATGAATCATGTCAACTAACAAGAAAATAATTATTCATGTGACAGGGTGAGGTCTTAAGCATTCCCACTGGCTTTGACTGGAGGGATAACACTTTAGCCGAACAGGTAGAGTGTAGAATTCTCAACCTGGATGTCCCGGGTTCGAAACCCGCAGGACATGAAAATATTGGGTTTTCTTTCCTGCTACATTTACATACACTTGAATGAAAATATGACTCTGGAAAGTATTTAAATTTACACCACTGAATGTGGGAATAATTTTTTTCATCAACAGAATTGTTTTCTGAAATATGAATTTTGAAAGGGTAATACTTTGAAAGTGGTCAGTAAAATAACTAGGAGCCATACCCTCTTTATTCTTATTCTTCATATAGCCACACATTACTTCTATGCAAATAATATTATGTTGTTTTCACTTTACTAAAACCATTTATTCAAAGTGAAAAAATAGAAATATAGCACTCCCCCAAACTCATTGCAAAGAGTGACATGCTTTTTTTTGACAATCAGATTTCCTTGTTGAGATCAGTTTTCTGCTATTCTAGTTTCATGGTAATTGAAAAGTATATAAAACTAGTTACAATCACTCTTAATAGGATTATAATTTTATTTCAAAAGCTTCAAATAAAAACATCTTTTAAATATATCAAAAGGAAATCTTGGGCAGACATTTACCAGCAGATTACGCTTGAATATTTTGTATAGCTCATCATAATCATTTTCCTACTACCGGTATCTAAGTCTGCTGGAACCAAATAATAAGTCATGCGAAAAAGTCATTTAGCACTTACTGACATTAATATGTAAATGTTATGAAAAACAAGTAAAACGCTCTAATGATACAGTACTCCTCTTCCAACCTAAGGTCATAATTCTCTAGTGTATGTGTTGAAGATTTTTTTCAAATTGTCACAATGTATAGGCAAGACACCAATAAAGATATGTTTACTTAAAAGTATTGGTGAAAAGTGTAGAAATATCTAAAAATAACCTTGAATAGCTCAAGCTGAAGGACATAGCCAGTATAATGCAACAAGGCAGGCTGAGATGGCTAGGACACATAGAACGCAGCAACAGCTGGATCCCGCAGATCAGAGGCCTGGATATACCGGCACAAAGGGGGCAAGGAAGACCCAAGTTAACGAACTGGGCGCTACTGTACTGCTTTTCAAAGTGTATGAACTATACAACGTTTAAGTTTCATAAGAGTATTTTAATTCTAATATCCAAACGCTTGGGCTTGCCAAGCATACAGGTTTCACTTATGATTGAAGTACTGACAAGTCATAAAACGCACTCAGTGAAACAAAGCTTAGGATTTTCTAGTAATTCTGTCAATTCTAATTTTTTTAGATATTTTATTTTCGTACAATCTCATTTGATGTCATTAGGGGTGCAACGATACACCGATACACCGGTGCATCTCGATTATATGGCTGTTGATAAGATACACGATACGTTTTGCTTCTGAATCGATACACTACGATACGACCTACAGTGGAATTAAATTTCTTAATTTTAATTTTTTACCCTGTCAGTGTCAACAGTGTTTATTATAGACAAATAAAGTAAATGTTTACAATTTCACTATCCTGTGTAATACGTATCGAGATACGTATCGTATCGTACCCCAAATATCTAGATACGTATCGTATCGCGACCCTCCTGTGTGGTTGCACCCCTAGATGTCATAGGTAAGGTGTTGCCAAATCCTCTTTAAGCAAGTTTAAGGCAATTGTACACAGACAGTATAGTCTGGTATCATGAACGCATCCTTGCTTGTTTATAAGTTTTTCCTTTTTTCAAATCACCACAAAATATTATTCATCTGTTGAATACTGTAGTGGTATTACCATAAGCTTTTGCTTGTGGTTTAAACATATTTATTTCAAATAAGAATTGGATTGGTAAACAATTAAGCTTAAAGATTATGTTAATATTACTCCATAATAATATTGCATTTATCTATTGCTTGTTTAACAATCCGATTCTCCTAATAAGCCCTTTCCCCATTTTTGTTGTTTTATTGTTTGAAATAAAATAATGTTTAAACCAGTCACTTTGAAAACAATGCTGCTCTTAATAACTGCCGAGACAACCATGCAATAGGTAGGAAAGAAAAGGGGCTTTAAAGCAATTTCCTCCTGTGATCCATTCATTTCGTATTGTCGTTTTCATGGTTAAATTTGTGTGATAAATTGAAAAGCTTGAAATAACACTTGATATATTTTCTAAAAAGTACCCTGAAGACGACGGGACATCTGCCATTTGAAGTTGTGTATTATGGAGACGGATGTTACAGATAACAGGTGTTAGGTGTCAGTTTATTGACGTCTTGTGATTCTTGTGATGTGTCGTAACAGGTATATATAACTGCCGGGTCGCTGTTTGATGGCGCCATCATGTCTGGCTGAGTGGACAATGGATGTGTACAAGACAATTGTCGCCAATTAAAATGTTATTTCCTTCGCCGACAGAATGTCTGGCTTAACAAACCAAATTAAACTGTAGAACAAATATCCGTCTAATGAAAATCAGTAAGTGAAGAAAGTTTCATCGTTCGGAACCAATTTTCATAATTGAACATTTCTAATATGGTACCGGTACGCCAAAATGGAAAGTTTTGTTCAACATATTCATTAGTCCAGCATGCTAGACGTCTTCCTACGTCGACGTCTAGGATCCGAAGCCTATTTTTACTGTAGCAAGTTCCCGACGAATTTGCTCGGGAACATTTTTTACTTGCTATGTCAGTGAAAATGAAACATCCACTATAAATCGACACACGGATCGAAAGATTGAACCTTATACTCTAACTTCATCTTGTTGTCTCACCTTTGAAAATTTTCTTTATTATTCAGTTACATTGAATTCATCGCTACCCCCACTTTTCAGCGAGTTTGTGTCAGCCATCTTGAGCTGTTACGTCACGAGGTCAAGTGTGAATGACTGATTTTAAAAACTCGGATCGGGAATGAAACGGAGGACATACACGCTTTCAACTTAACTGTTGTAGACAGTGCAGAAACAACTGTGCATTTAGTTGACATCTAGAATTTGATGGAAATCGATTGTTTTGAATTTGAACTCTCATGCAGAGATCATTTTAATCTACATAAGGCATTTGAAACACATCATTTATTACATTAAATGAAGTATGTGGTAGTATTTTTTACTGTAATATTTTCCTTACCAGGAAAAGCATTATTTAAAATTAATTAAGCATGACACATTTGAAGGCCTTTTTTTGAAAAAAGATTTCTGAATTTATATTTTTCTATTATTTAAAATAAATTATTTAATTGGCAAAATCCTCATTTGCCATATTTGTTATAAAATTAATGTAAGTTTGTTTGAATTTATTGAAAAGATTTGTCATAATTAAGTTTTTATTTGTAAATTTATTTCTTTTTACATTTTTTAAACATTTTTATTTTTTAGATTGTTTTTTTCTTCTAAAACATTATTCTTTCATTGGCAAAATCCTCATCTATCATATTTTAAAAGAAAATTCATGTAAGTTTGTTTGAATTATCAAGTTAATGAAATAAACCATAGAATAATGACGTATAAAATAATATTAAAATTGCTCTCTTCCAAAAGGAAAAAGGCAAATGATATTGCAGTTTACATAAATGTTATATAACAATAGACAAAATGACTATTTATCCCTTGAAGGTTAAACCACAAAATGTAACTCTATTTGAAATGATGCAAAATTGATTTGAATTGTATACAAAATGATTAATTTGAAAAATAGAGCCATTGGCTCTGTAGCTCATCAGGCATCATATCAAGTTTGCTTTATACAGGCCAGATGAGCTAAAAATTAAACTGTTACCTATTGCAAGAAAACCTATAAAAAAAATTCAAAACAAATGTAACGATTACTGAATAATTTTCCTTACCCAAATGATTTATTATTATTCAACACTTTCTAGATCGCCAATAATAGACAGTGAAAGAAGTCCACACTAAAATATCCAAGGAGATATAAATTTGCCATAGACTGTCATCTAATGGAGAAAAATAGGTTTTTAAGATTGTGACCCCTGTGACCCTATTTGGGGTCATGGGGTCACGAAACCTACAGTATAGAATCCCAATTGGCCAAGGAGTCTTCATGCAGTCTTTCAGCTCAATAGACCTTTTGGAACTGAAGATGATGATGAAAAAAATTTTTTAAGGTTGTGACCCCTGTTACCCTAATTGGGGTCATTGGGTAACAAAATCTACAATTTAGAATCCCCATTGGCCAAGGAGTCTGCACATATAGTTTAAGCTCTCTAGACCTTTTGGAACTTGAAACTTGAAATAGGTTTATAAGGTTGTGACCCCTGTGACCCTATTTGGGGTCACAGAGTCACCAAAGTTACAAATTAGAATCCCCATTGTCCAAGGAGTCTGCACATATCATTTTTAACTCTCTACTCCTTTTGCAACTAGAGAAGAAGATGAGAATTGGTTTTTAAGGTTGTGACCCCTGTGACCCTATTTGGGGTCATGGGGTCACAAAATCTACAATAAATAATCCCCATTGGCCAAGGAGTCTGCACATATCATTTTTAACTTTCTAGTCCTTTTAGAACTGAAGAAGAAGAGGAAAATAGGTTTTTAAGGTTGTGACCCCTGTGACCCTATTTGGGGTTATGGGGTCACGAAATCTACAATTAAGAATCCCCATTGGCCAAGGAGTCTGCACATATCATTTTTAACTCTCTACTCCTTTTGGAACTGGAGAAGAAGATGAAAATAGGTTTTTAAGGTTGTGACCCCTGTGACCCTATTTGGGGTCACAGAGTCACCAAAGTTACAAATTAGAATCCCCATTGGCCAAGGAGTCTGCACATATCATTTTTAACTCTCTAGTCCTTTTAGAACTGAAGAAGAAGAGGAAAATAGGTTTTTAAGGTTGTGCCCCCTGTTACCCTAATTGGGGTCATTGGGTAACAAAATCTACAATTAATAATCCCCATTGGCCAAGGAGTCTGCACATATCATTTTTAACTCTCTAGTCCTTTTAGAACTGAAGAAGAAGAGGAAAATAGGTTTTTAAGGTTGTGACCCCTGTGACCCTATTTGGGGTCATGGGGTCATGAAATCTACAATTAAGAATCCCCATTGGCCAAGGAGTCTGCACATATCATTTTTAACTCTCTACTCCTTTTGGAACTGGAGAAGAAGAGGAAAATAGGTTTTTAAGGTTGTGACCCCTGTGACCCTATTTGGGGTCATGGGGTCACGAAATCTACAATTAAGAATCCCCATTGGCCAAGGAGTCTGCACATATCATTTTTAACTCTCTACTCCTTTTGGAACTGGAGAAGAAGATGAAAATAGGTTTTTAAAGTTGTGACCCCTGTGACCCTATTTGGGGTCACAGGGCCACCAAAGCTACAATTTATAATCCTCACTAGACAAGGAGTCTGTACACAAAGTTTCAGCTTTCTAGGCCTTATGGTTCTGGAGAAGAAGTCGAAATTCCACAAAGTTTACGGACGGACGGATGGACGGATGGACGGACGGACGCCGGACACCATGCCATGCCATTAGCCCATCGGGCCTTACAGGCCAGATGAGCTAATAAAAAGACTTTAAACAAGGAAAATGGTCGAAAAGAAATTCATAAAACATTCGTACCTTTACTTTTTTCTATTCAAACGTCAAACTGTTGTCTTTTTTTGCAGATAGACATGTTGACAGGATGAAGTTGAAATAAATATTGTCATATCTTAGCTGCATAGATTTTGCAGAACATACTAGTGTCACATTTGTTTGTACAGATAAATGTGTATGAATTTAAGTTTGACAATTTCTGCTTATAATAATTACAAATCTCATGGACATTTTCTTAAAATTTGTTTGTTCTGACAACTATGGTAAGTCATTGCTGTTTTGTTGTTACATGTGTATTTGACTGTTTGCTGGAATTCTACGTGAAAGAAAACTTGGTAAACATGGATCAGGTAAGCAGGTAAGTAATAATAAATAATTCATAAACCCCAGATAATTTCTTCCAATCTTTCCAATTTTAGGAAAGACAGATATTGAATTAAAAAGCATTCTGTTCATTAGATTTATTTTTGTAAAATAATATATTTAAAACCACGTTGTAAACCTCCATGGGATAATAAATAGTTTCAGCATGCAACATCAAACATAAAATGATATAATTTAGATTAATCTGACCCTTCTGAGAGAAAAATACAAAATAAAATGTACTTTAGTTTATTAGTTTAAATTTTGTGTTTCATAATTCTTTATGTTACTCAAGATGACATTGAAAAATAATTCTATCATAAAATTCAATGTTGGTTGTTGTTACTATCAAAATTCTTCAGCATTCATGAATAAAAAAGTTATCATACAAATAAATATATGTATAACAACACAAAGCACTTTACAAAGGATTGAATCATTTTATTAAATATAGCAACATAAATGATTCCTTTGTTAAGAATGTAAGTTAATGATATAATGTTTAAAAAAGTCAACAAATTTTGTTTCTGCACTGTAACAGTGAAGTAGGAAAAAAAGTAACAGGAAAAAAAGTAACAGGAAAAAAAGTAACGGAAAAAAAGTAACAGGAAAAAAAGTAACACTTATATAAAGAAACACTTTAGTAGGAAATTGAGTTTGAATTATATAAGGATTAGTGTTGATAATCTTGTTATTAAAGAAGAGTATCACACTTACATCCCATTTAACGTCAAAGGTACACTTGTTACTTAAAACAACATAATTACATTGGTATTAACTGTTTCCTTCTCACCTGCTCAATTATATCAACATAATACTCTCCCTTAATTGATCATTTGGACTGGGCTCCCTCATTTACTATCACACTGGCCTCACTCATTTACTTAATAATTACCTATCAAAACTTTAACCACACAAAAACAATACCAATAACAGTTGGAATTTTAACAAAGCAAATTTGGAAATATTTCAAAATATTTGAGAGCAAAACCTAAACAATGATGTAACATACTGGAAAGAAATTCTTATTATACCATTACACAAACAGGGAAAAGACCCTGCCAAATCCGATTCATATAGACCAGTCTCCTTAACATCCAATCTATGTAAAACACTCGACTACAAGACTACAACACTATCTAGAAAATAACGAATTGATCAAACAGAATCACCTCATTAACCTCATTAAATAAAAAAAATAAAAAAATGTTACTTTTTTTCCTGTTACTTTTTTTCCTAGCAAAAACTGTTACTTTTTTTCCTGTTACTTTTTTTCCGATCACCGTATGTCCTCTGTATCATTCCCGATCCGGGTTTTCAAAATCAGTCAATGACACTTGACCTCATGACGTAACAGCTCAAGATGGCTGACACAAACTCGCTGAAAAGCGGGGGTAGTGATGATTTCAATGTAACTGAATAATAAAGAAAATTTTCAAAGGTGAGACAACAACATGAAGTTAGAGTATAAGGTTCGATCTTTCGATCCGTGTGTCGATTAATAATAGATGTTTCGTTTTTACTGACTTAGAAGGTAGAAAGCGCCCCAGAGCATAATCGTCGGGAACCTGCTACAGTAAAAATAGGCTTGGGATCCTAAACTTCGCGTGCGCAGTTATCGCACATAAAGCGAAGTTTAGGTTATCTGAACTACATATTCATAAGTTATGGTACTGTATGTTGCACAGTGTAAAGCATGAAAACAACGCTAGTTTATAATTAGACACTCGCGTACGGTTGAGTATCACGCTTGTATGGAAAGTAGGGGAGGTTGCGCAAAGCAAACATCGCTGAGTAGGGATGACGCTTATTGAGATTCTCGACCTAATTAATTCTCGCTTTCCAAAATTTTATTCTTCGGCCCAGACTGCCTGTAAAATCAAATATCTTTTTGGCGGGATTTTTTGTTAAGAAAATTGAAGTTGTTTAATTTTTTCAAACATTTACATTGCTCTTAAAACAAAGCAAGTTGTGTTGATTTAGGTCTTTTCAAAAATCATCATTGGATATTTACCTAACTTTCCACGCGATTTCATCATCCTATATGCTGATGTAAATTTCACTTACGTATGAAAACACACACAAATACTTACATCTTCGTGACTTTGCAGACTCTTAATTGCGCCAACTATTTTTTGATGATTAATTTGTAACTTTGAGGCCAGATCTAGACTGTCGATGCCGCCGGTATCGGCAACAGCCTGCAACACGAGTTCAACGTCAGCCATGTTGGTTTGCTGTAAATTCTAAATTAATGTAGCACCTAAAACGAAATTCGATCAAAAAAACATCATTATCGGTGAACGCGATTCAAAAAGAAATGGAAAATGGTTGAAAATAATTAATTAAAACAATTAACAGTAAATCGATCGGGTCTTTTTAATTTTAAAATGGAGTAGTAACATTCCAAAAGTAAACCGATATACCGATGTACTATATTCATCTCATAGATCTACGAACGAAAGTAGTGTTAATTTATAAACTCGACAATATACAATGTAAAAAAAACTTTGCATCCTTATGTTTGCAACTCATTATTGTTTCAGTATATTTCAAATTATTCGTCGACATTCTACAGTATTTATGATTTTTTTGTTATTGCATTTGAAGTTGTGTTGATTGTCAGGGAACGTCGATCGTCACACCTAAACGCACCAACAGGTGCCCTATGAACTCCGAACAGAGTACTAGGGTTCGCTTTCTGTGAACTGTCAGGACAAAGCAGTGTTCCGAGCAACAACATTTCCGGAAGTTTACAATTTTGTAGGTAAAGTCTATATTCCATTCACATGGCGACCACCCTTTTTCTTCGTTTTTATCGACTGGTACGTCCTTGTACACGCGCCGGTATCGTTTCCTGCCCTGCGTTCAGTACAGCTGGCGTTCGACCGCTGGTATGTTATTCAACATAGCGGGATTTCAAGCGCTCGCGAGCTCAATCTTTCTGAACACATGATATCGTACACGAAACGCAAATAAGATACGGGGAGTAATTTAACTCTTAATAGACAAAGAACCATTCTCAATAGCACTCAGCGTAAGTATTTGGAAGTTAGCCTACACTCTGAGGTACCCAACCAAAAAGAAAAATATAGAACATGTCGAAAATTAACTAATATACAGAAGTTACAAAGTGGTCGACGAATGGATGAGATTTAGAAATTGCTTATATAGGGAATACGGGTGGTCTCCTTTAAATCTTTGCAGGCAACTGACAGTTATCAATATCACTCAATATAAGTATCTGGTCTTTAGATTGTATCCTGAAGTATCCCCCCATAAAGAAAAATATAGAATATGTAGAAAATTAAATAAGATGCAGAAGTTACAAAGTGGTCGACGAATGGATGAGATTTAGACATTGCTTATATAGAGAAACAGGGGGTCTCCTTTAAATCTTTACAGACAACTAACCATTCTCGATGTCACACAATATAGGTATTTGATCTTTAGCCTACATCCTGATGTACCCCTCCATGAAGAAAAATATAGAATATGTGGAAAATTATATAAGATACAGAAGTTACAAATTGGTCCACGAATGGATGAGATTTAGACATTGCTTATATAGAGAAACAAGGGGTCCCCTTTAATCTTTACAGACAACTGACCCTTATCAATATCACCCAAAATAAGTATTTGATCTTTAGCCTCCATCCTGAAGTACCCCTCCATGAAGAAAAATATAGAATATGTTGAAAATTAACTAATATACAGAAGTTACAAAGTGGTCGACGAATGGATGAGATTTAGAAATTGCTTATATAGGGAATACGGCGGTCTCTTTTAAATCTTTGCAGGCAACTGACCGTTATCAGTATCACTCAATATAAGTATCTGGACTTCAGCTTATATCCAGAGGTACCCCTCCATAAAGAATAATATAAAATATGTTAAAAATTAAATAAGATACACAAGTTACAAAGTGGTCGATGAATGGATGAGATTTAGATATTGCTTATATAGGGAATACAGGGGGGGGGGGGGGGTCTCCTTTAAATCTTTACAGACAACTAACCATTCTCGATGTCACTCAATATAAGTATTTGATCTTTAGTCGGCATCCTGAAGAAAAAGACAAATATAGAATATGTCGAAAATTATATAAGATACAGAAGTCACAAAGTGGTCGACGAATGGATGAGATTTAGACATTGCTTATATAGAGAAACAGGGGTCCCCTTTAAATCTTTACAGACAACTAACCATTCTCGATGTCACACAATATAGGTATTTGATCTTTAGCCTACATCCTGATGTACCCCTCCATGAAGAAAAATATAGAATATGTGGAAAATTATATAAGATACAGAAGTTACAAATTGGTCCACGAATGGATGAGATTTAGACATTGCTTATATAGAGAAACAAGGGGTCCCCTTTAATCTTTACAGACAACTGACCCTTATCAATATCACCCAATATAAGTATTTGATCTTTAGCCTCCATCCTGCAGTACCCCTCCATGAAGCAAAATATAGAATATGTTGAAAATTAACTAATATACAGAAGTTACAAAGTGGTCGACGAATGGATGAGATTTAGAAATTGCTTATATAGGGAATACGGCGGTCTCTTTTAAATCTTTGCAGGCAACTGACCGTTATCAGTATCACTCAATATAAGTATCTGGACTTCAGCTTATATCCAGAGGTACCCCTCCATAAAGAATAATATAAAATATGTTAAAAATTAAATAAGATACACAAGTTACAAAGTGGTCGATGAATGGATGAGATTTAGATATTGCTTATATAGGGAATACAGGGGGAGGGGGGGTCTCCTTTAAATCTTTACAGACAACTAACCATTCTCGATGTCACTCAATATAAGTATTTGATCTTTAGTCGGCATCCTGAAGAAAAAGACAAATATAGAATATGTCGAAAATTATATAAGATACAGAAGTCACAAAGTGGTCGACGAATGGATGAGATTTAGACATTGCTTATATAGAGAAACAGGGGTCCCCTTTAAATCTTTACAGACAACTAACCATTCTCGATGTCACACAATATAGGTATTTGATCTTTAGCCTACATCCTGATGTACCCCTCCATGAAGAAAAATATAGAATATGTGGAAAATTATATAAGATACAGAAGTTACAAATTGGTCCACGAATGGATGAGATTTAGACATTGCTTATATAGAGAAACAAGGGGTCCCCTTTAATCTTTACAGACAACTGACCCTTATCAATATCACCCAATATAAGTATTTGATCTTTAGCCTCCATCCTGCAGTACCCCTCCATGAAGCAAAATATAGAATATGTTGAAAATTAACTAATATACAGAAGTTACAAAGTGGTCGACGAATGGATGAGATTTAGAAATTGCTTATATAGGGAATACGGCGGTCTCTTTTAAATCTTTGCAGGCAACTGACCGTTATCAGTATCACTCAATATAAGTATCTGGACTTCAGCTTATATCCAGAGGTACCCCTCCATAAAGAATAATATAAAATATGTTAAAAATTAAATAAGATACACAAGTTACAAAGTGGTCGATGAATGGATGAGATTTAGATATTGCTTATATAGGGAATACAGGGGGGGGGGGGGGGGGGGAGGGGGGGTCTCCTTTAAATCTTTACAGACAAGTAACCATTCTCGATGTCACTCAATATAAGTATTTGATCTTTAGTCGGCATCCTGAAGAAAAAGACAAATATAGAATATGTCGAAAATTATATAAGATACAGAAGTCACAAAGTGGTCGACGAATGGATGAGATTTAGACATTGCTTATATAGAGAAACAGGGGTCCCCTTTAAATCTTTGCAGGCAACTGATCGTTATCAGTATCACTTAATATAAGTATCTAGACTTCAGCTTATATCCAGAGGTACCCCTCCATAAAGAAAAATATAAAATATGTTAAAAATTAAATAAGATACAGAAGTTACAAATTGGTCGACGAATGGATGAGATTTAGACATTGCTTATATAGAGAAACAGGGGGTCTCCTTTAAATCTTTACAGACAACTAACCATTCTCGATGTCACACAATATAGGTATTTGATCTTTAGCCTACATCCTGATGTACCCCTCCATGAAGAAAAATATAGAATATGTGGAAAATTATATAAGATACAGAAGTTACAAATTGGTCCACGAATGGATGAGATTTAGACATTGCTTATATAGAGAAACAAGGGGTCCCCTTTAATCTTTACAGACAACTGACCCTTATCAATATCACCCAATATAAGTATTTGATCTTTAGCCTCCATCCTGCAGTACCCCTCCATGAAGCAAAATATAGAATATGTTGAAAATTAACTAATATACAGAAGTTACAAAGTGGTCGACGAATGGATGAGATTTAGAAATTGCTTATATAGGGAATACGGCGGTCTCTTTTAAATCTTTGCAGGCAACTGACCGTTATCAGTATCACTCAATATAAGTATCTGGACTTCAGCTTATATCCAGAGGTACCCCTCCATAAAGAATAATATAAAATATGTTAAAAATTAAATAAGATACACAAGTTACAAAGTGGTCGATGAATGGATGAGATTTAGATATTGCTTATATAGGGAATACAGGGGGGGAGGGGGGGTCTCCTTTAAATCTTTACAGACAACTAACCATTCTCGATGTCACTCAATATAAGTATTTGATCTTTAGTCGGCATCCTGAAGAAAAAGACAAATATAGAATATGTCGAAAATTATATAAGATACAGAAGTCACAAAGTGGTCGACGAATGGATGAGATTTAGACATTGCTTATATAGAGAATATGGGGGGTCTCTTTTAAATCTTTAAAGACAACTGACCGCTATCAATATCACTCAATAAAAGTATTTTGACTTTAGCTTATATCCTAAGTTACCCCCACATAAAGAAAAATATACAATATGTAGAAAATTAAATAAGATACAGAAGTTACAAAGTGGTCGACGAATGGATGAGATTTAGACATTGCTTATATAGAGAAACAGGGGGTCCCCATTAAATCTTTCCAGACAACTGACCGTTATCAATATCACTATATATAAGTATTTGGTCTTTAGCCTACATCCTGAAGTACCCCTCCATAAAGAAAAATATAGAATCTGTTGGAAATAAAATAAAATACAGAGGTTACAAAGTGGTCGACGAATGGATGAGATTTAGATATTGCTTATATAGGGGGGAAGGGAGGTCCCCTTCAAATCTTTACAGGCAACTGACCGTTATCAATATTACTAAATATAAGATTTTGGCCTTTAGTCTACATCCTGATGTACCCCTCCATGAAGAAAAATTTAGAATGTATTGAAATTTAAATGAAATACAGAAGTTACGAAGTGGTCGACGAATGGATGAGATTTAGACATTGCTTATATAGGGAATATGGGGGGTCTCTTTTAAATCTTTACAGACAACTGACCGCTATGAATATCACTCAATAAAAGTATTTTGACTTTAGCTTATATCCTAAATTACCCCCGCATAAAGAAAAATATAGAATATGTCGAAAATTAAATAAGATACAGAAGTTACAAAGTGGTCGACGAATGGATGAGATTTAGACATTGCTTATATAGAGAAACAGGGGGTCCCCATTAAATCTTTGCAGGCAACTGACCGTTATCAGTATCACTTAATATAAGTATTTGATCTTTAGCCTACATCCTAAAATACCCCTCCATGAAGAAAAATATAAAATATGGTGAAAATTAAAGAAGATACAGAAGTTACAAATTGGTCGACGAATGGATGAAATTTAGACATTGCTTATATAGAGAAACAGGGTCCTCTTTAAATCTTTGCAGGCAACTGACCGTTATCAGTATCACTTAATATAAGTATCTGGACTTCAGCTTATATCCAGAGGTACCCATCCATAAAGAAAAATATAAAATATGTTGAAAATTAAATAAGATACAGAAGTTACAAATTGGTCGACGAATGGATGAGATTTAGACATTGCTTATATAGGGAATATTGGGGGTCTCTTTTAAATCTTTAAAGACAACTGACCGCTATCAATATCACTCAATAAAAGTATTTTGACTTTAGCTTATATCCTAAGTTACCCCCAAATAAAGAAAAATATAGAATATGTCGAACATTGAAAAAGATACAGAAGTTACAAAGTGGTCGACGAATGGATGAGATTTAGACATTGCTTATATAGAGAAACAGGGGTCCCCATTAAATCTTTCCAGACAACTGACCGTTATCAATATCACTATATATAAGTATTTGGTCTTTAGCCTACATCCTGAAGTACCCCTCCATAAAGAAAAATATAGAACATGTCGAAAATTATATAAGATACAGAAGTTACAAAGTGGTCGACGAATAGATGAGATTTAGACATTACTTATATAGAGAAACAGAGATCCCCTTTAAATCTTTGCAGGCAACTGACCGTTATCAGTATGACTTAATATAAGTATTTGATCTTTAGCCTACATCCTAAAGTACCCCTCCATGAAGAATAATATAGAATATGTTGAAAATTAAATAAGATACAGAAGTTACAAAGTGGTCGACGAATGGATGAGATTTAGACATTGCTTATATAGGGAATATTGGGGGTCTCTTTTAAATCTTTACAGACAACTGACCGCTATGAATATCACTCAATAAAAGTATTTTGACTTTAGCTTATATCCTAAATTACCCCCGCATAAAGAAAAATATAGAATATGTCGAAAATTAAATAAGATACAGAAGTTACAAAGTGGTCGACGAATGGATGAGATTTAGACATTGCTTATATAGAGAAACAGGGGGTCCCCATTAAATCTTTGCAGGCAACTGACCGTTATCAGTATCACTTAATATAAGTATTTGATCTTTAGCCTACATCCTAAAATACCCCTCCATGAAGAAAAATATAAAATATGGTGAAAATTAAAGAAGATACAGAAGTTACAAATTGGTCGACGAATGGATGAAATTTAGACATTGCTTATATAGAGAAACAGGGTCCCCTTTAAATCTTTGCAGGCAACTGACCGTTATCAGTATCACTTAATATAAGTATCTGGACTTCAGCTTATATCCAGAGGTACCCCTCCATAAAGAAAAATATAAAATATGTTAAAAATTAAATAAGATACAGAAGTTACAAATTGGTCGACGAATGGATGAGATTTAGACATTGCTTATATAGGGAATATTGGGGGTCTCTTTTAAATCTTTAAAGACAACTGACCGCTATCAATATCACTCAATAAAAGTATTTTGACTTTAGCTTATATCCTAAGTTACCCCCAAATAAAGAAAAATATAGAATATGTCGAACATTGAAAAAGATACAGAAGTTACAAAGTGGTCGACGAATGGATGAGATTTAGACATTGCTTATATAGAGAAACAGGGGGTCCCCATTAAATCTTTCCAGACAACTGACCGTTATCAATATCACTATATATAAGTATTTGGTCTTTAGCCTACATCCTGAAGTACCCCTCCATAAAGAAAAATATAGAACATGTCGAAAATTATATAAGATACAGAAGTTACAAAGTGGTCGACGAATAGATGAGATTTATACATTACTTATATAGAGAAACAGAGATCCCCTTTAAATCTTTGCAGGCAACTGACCGTTATCAGTATGACTTAATATAAGTATTTGATCTTTAGCCTACATCCTAAAGTACCCCTCCATGAAGAAAAATATAGAATGTGTTGAAAATTAAATGAAATACAGACGTTACAAAGTGGTCGACGAATGGATGAGATTTAGACATTGCTTATATAGGGGGAAGGGAGGTCCCCTTCAAATCTTTACAGGCAACTGACCGTTATCAATATTACTAAATATAAGTATTTTGCCTTTAGTCTACATCCTGATGTACCCCTCCATGAAGAAAAATATAGAGTGTATTGAAAATTAAATGAAATACAGAAGTTACAAAGTGGTCGACGAATGGATGAGATTTAGACATAGCTTATATAGGGAAAAGGGAGGTCTTATTGAAATCTTTACAGAAAACTGACCGTTATCAATATCACTATATATAAGTATTTGGCCTTTAGTCTACATCCTGATGTACCCCTCCATGAAGAAAAATATAGAATTTGTTGAAAATTGAATAAAATACAGAAGTTACTAAGTGGTCGACGAATGGATGAGATTTAGACATATCTTATATAGAGAAACAGGGGGTCCCCATTAAATCTTTGCAGAAAACTGACCGTTATCAATATCACTCAATATAAGTATTTGGTCTTTAGCCTACATCCTGAAGTACCCCTCCATAAAGAAAAATATAGAACATGTCGAAAATTATATAAGATACAGAAGTTACAAAGTGGTCGACGAATGGATGAGATTTAGACATTACTAATATAGAGAAACAGGTTCCCTTTTAAATCTTTACAGGCATCTGACCGTTATCAATATCACTCAATATAAGTATTTGGTCTTTAGTCTACATCCTTATGTACCCCTCCATGAAGAATAATATAGAATTTGTTGAAAATTAAATAAAATACAGAAGTTAAAAAGTGGTCAACGAATGGATGAGATTTAGACATTGCTTATATAGCGAATATGTGGTCCCCTTTAAATCTTTGCAGGCAATTGACCGTTTTCAATATCACTTAATTTAAGTATTTAGTCTTTAGCCCACATCTTGAGGTACCCCTCCATAAAGAGAAATATAGAATTTATCAAAAATTAAGTAATATACAGAAGTTACAAAGTGGTCGACGAGTGGATGAGATTTAGACATTGGTTATATAGGGGAACAGAGGGGTGTCCTTTAAATCTTTACAGACATCTAAACATTCTCGATGTCACTCAATATAAGTATTTGATCTTTAGCTTATATCCTGATGTACCCCTCCATAAAGAAAATATATAGAATATGTCGAAAATTAAATAAGATACAGAAGTTACAAAGTGGTCGACGAATGGATGAGATTTAGACATTGCTATATAGGGAAACAGGGAGGTCCCCTTTAAATCTTTACAGGCAACTGACCGTTATCAATATCACTCAATATATGTATTTGATCTTTCGTCTACATCCTGATGTACCTGTCCATAAAGAAAAATATAGAATATGATGAAAAATTAAACAAGAAACAGAAGCTACAAGGTGGTCGGCGAGTGGATGAGATTTTGACATTGCTATATAGGGAACAAGGGGGTGTACTTTAAATCTTTATAAACAATGGGCCATTTTCGATAGCACTAACTATTAGTATTTGGTCTTTAGCCTACATGCTGAGGTACCCCAACAAAAAGGCAAATGTAGAATATACCGAAAAATGAAAATGAAAGGTACACAAGTTACACAGTGGCCAACAAGTGGATGAGATTAAGACATTGTTAATATTGTTAGAAAAGATTGGTCTACTTTAAACCTTTATAGATAACTAACAATTCGGAATATATCTTTATATACATCACATTATCTTTACATATTATTTAGATACTAACCTCGAACAAGTGACCTTAGCTTTGTTATCCATATAACATATAATTGACTCATTCCCACAGATGAAATGATACATCATTACTCAGAACAATTAGAGTTACCCGCCCGTCACTAGCCCACTAGGTTGCGTGACCTGTCAACCAATCAGCTTCATTCAAATTACAGAGTCATTGTTTTTCAGACGTGTTTCTGTTCCCTGATTGTGTTGAGCTATTTAACATATTCAGGAATTCTTGACTCTTCTCTCTTTATCTTTTTCTGTCTTCTTTCCCTATGGAGTTTTCAATCCTTGGGTTGAATACTGTGTATTAGGAAGGTGTTCTGTTGACAAGGCGGCTGTGTCAACTTAGGGCAGATTTGCTGCGTGTTGTGTCAACTTCGGTCGGGCTGAACGTACAGGACAAGTGACGGGCGGTGGCCCAGTTTCTCTCTTTGGTCGCCACATACTTCGCGTGCTGTTGAATGCTTCAGGCACTTACTATCAAGTAGGTGCTTGCTTGGACGGGTGCCTAAGTGTTTGGGCGCCCCTCGGGCTCGTGTGTCTCTCTCTTAACTCAGAGGAGCGTCCCTGTCGATTGGTAGGCGTCTGACGCATAGGCTCTCGGGACGGAAGGTGAGGCGCACCAGGCGCTCGCACTCTTCATGTCCACCTTGGATTTGTGCCTGCCCTTCAGGCGGCGATCGGTTAGCGGGCAAGTCGCTCAAGACGCTTTCCCCACTTCACTAATCTTGGGTTGTGCTTGTCTCTTCAGGCTCTTACAGGTTAGGTCGAGGCGTTCCAGGCGCTCTCTTCTTTCCTGTTTGGACTGGAACTTGTGGTTGAGTCGTCATGGACATACTCCCCTTGTTTCATTGGACTTGCTTTCGGGTTAGGACGAGGCCTTCCAGGCGCTCTCTCCTCTCCTGTTTAGACTGGAACTTGTGGGAGACGTCTTGGACGTGCTCTCCTTGTTTCATTGGACTTGCATATCATGCTAGTGGTCGAGGCGCTCCAGGTGCTCTCCTCTTAAAGATTCTAAATCATACTTGCAATATTTTTTAAGTATTTTTAATGTATACGTTGTATTTTTAGAAAAATTTAGCGACCAACCTTGAGGAGATCGGACCAAAATTCATCAAATAGGAAATAATTGACCAAAAAATACCGAAACGGCAGTCGACATAAGGGCGAATCAAGTGTGACCATTTCACAACTTCCTGTTTCTAATTGTACGCTTGAAAACCGTCTTTGTCGCGCTCTACTAGATTTTATATTCTTTTTCTCCAAATTAGGTATTCGTTGTTGTCAAAGTTGATACCCATCGAACGCAATTACGGTAGTTGAGACACGGTGTACATCCTACAAGCATAATGATTATGTCATCGAAAGCGGGTTCGCAAAATGACATGCCCTTTCCAGGAGGAGTACTGTGCTTGAAGTGTCGAAATAAGTATGTTATTGTTGATTAAACAATCTAAATATGGTATCAAAATTTCGACGAAAGATTTTTCTACAAAGTGATGTATTTGATTTCTCAATAGCTAAGTTTCATCCTGAACCGCTTGCAAGTATGATACAGCATCTTTAAAGACTTGGGATGGATTTGATTCCGTGCGACTTGGCTCACCTTGAGTCTGGCTCTTCCACCAGCGCTTTAGGGCAAAGAAGCTGAGTGCTAACTCCTTGATGACGACCTCCGTGGCGCCCCCCCTCATTATCTCTGAGGACGCCACGGAGTTTGAGGAAATCTCCTCCCTGGTTCCTGGGCGGTTGCGTCGCCAAGATGCAACTCCACAGGATCCGCTGGCGCTCCCCCACTGAGGGGTTTGTCCCTAGGGAATTTCAGACTCGCCTGCCTGCTGATCCCCAACAGAAGGCAAGTCGCCACTGGAGGACCAAAAAGTCCAAAAGAGAGAAGCATGCCAAGGCGCCGTCAACTATGGTTTTCAACCAGGATGCGTTCAAGGACAACATCCTGGCTTTTGTTTCGGGACATGGTACAGTCTCTGATCAGTGTTCGCCCTTCACAGCAGGTCGAGCCTGGGTCAATCTCTGTTTCCACAGGATCTGACAGGAGGGATCACCTCCCCATCCATCTTCTCCTGAAGTGTTTGAGCCTTCCTCACCAGGTTCCAAGGTGGAGGACAGAAGCGAGTAGTGTCTTCACTCTGCTGTCTTCCTCCTCTGGCGGCTCACGGGATGAGGAGGCGCATGTCCAGGTCGAGTGCATGGGCGCCATTGTAGACTGGTGTCAGGTCAAATTTCAGGAGACAGGTGAGGAATGCTCTCAGACCAAGAAGGTGCGGAAAGAGGAAATAGCGAGTCGGCACAGTGTGTCTCTTCCTGGCAGCAGGCAAGGATCATGAGACTCATGTCTCCTCGGCAGCTCTGGACTGTCTTCTCCCGCCTCTAGTGATCACTGATCGCCAGAGGTCGGGACTCCCAGTCGCTTCACCACCCATCTTTCTCTCTGAGTGATGATGACATCATCGCCCACTTGGTGTCTGACGGCCACTTGTCCCACCTGGTCAAGGAAGCCTGAAGCATGTTGAGGATGGCAAACTCAGTCGCCCATGCCTGCCAAGTCATGAGCGACTTCGCCAAGGAGGCGGGGATGGGGTTGGTGCGTAGACATTGTATCGGCGTTTGGGTTCTGTGGCAGGGAACCTGGCCCAGATAACGTTGAGCGCCTCCCAAATGTCAGCAGAGATCACCAATCTGAAACAAGATTTGTTTCTGGCCCACACCAATCTCCCTGCAAAGATGTGCTCTCGTTTCAGAAATGCCCCAGGAATGTCAGTGACGCTCTTTGATGGGCAGGTCGCAGAAGCGCAACAAGAGCTCACCAACCGCCTAACACCTGGAGGTGGCAGGGTCTCCTGCATAGGCAAAGCAATGCCTAAAGACCTAAAGGGAGCTCGCCCGAATCGCCGGCAAGTCGTAGGACCGACATCTTTTCCTTTCATGAAGGGGGGTTCCAGGCAAGGGTCCCAATCAATCTCAAAGCAAAGCAAATTTGTGACGGGCAGGGACAGGCCAGTAGGAGGTCATCTTACGGGGCTACCCCGTGGTTTGCAAGTATCTCCGGTTCGTTCTGGCGGGACGTCACTTCAAATGGAGCGTCCTACCGTTCGGAATCTCAACAGCACCATGGCTGTTCACTCGGACCAGGCCGTCGTTCAGTTCTTGCACAAGCACGACGTGCAATTTGCAATGTATCTGGGCGACGTGTTCAGCAATCATCACTTCCCATCTGTTCTTTCGATACAAGGAGACTTTGTAATCGATCTGTTCAGACGCCTGGGTTGGCTCGTCAACTCAGACAAGTCGGATCTTGTACCAACTGCATCAATCGTCTTCCTAGGCGTCTTGCTGGTCACGGCTCAGGACCAAGGCTTGTCACGGAAGAACGGATGGGACGCTACAAGAAACTGCTAGGGTGCAACACAGGGGTGGAAGGTTCGAGGCGATTTGTCTTCAGTTCAGGGAACCGAATGTTGACCTTTTAGCTGGTGGCCAGCGCAGTGGCGAACTCTCAGCAGTCATCCACGAGCAAACTGTACGACTTCCAATGGTCTTCCTTTATGGCATTTTGCAAGGTGGAAGGGTTCGAGGTGCGAGCAGTGAGAGTACCTTAAGGCCTCTTCCATCAACATGAACCTCGCAGCCATTATGGCCGTCCTTCACAAGAAGGATCACAGGTTTGATACAGTCTTGCAACAGATTCATATCTGCGAGAACCAAAGCGCCAACAAACGCAGGAGGACGTTCTTACTGCCATCAATTTCCCCTTCCATCAAGCCGACAGACAAGAAGGAATGTCTCCTTTGTCTAGACGTCCCTTTTTTCATATATAACCAATGTCTAAATCTCATCCATTCGTCGACCACTTTTGTAAAAGCAGTGGCGAACTCTCAGCAGTCATCCACGAGCAAACTGTACGACTTCCAATGGTCTTCCTTTATGGCATTTTGCAAGGTGGAAGGGTTCGAGGTGCGAGCAGTGAGAGTACCTTAAGGCCTGTTCCATCAACATGAACCTCGCAGCCATTATGGCCGTCCTTCACAAGAAGGATCACGGGTTTGATACAGTCTTGCAACAGATTTCATATCTGCGAGAACCAAAGCGCCAACAAACGCGGGAGGACGTTCTAACTGCCATCAATTTCCCCTTCCATCAAGCCGACAGACAAGAAGGAATGTCTCCTTTGTCTAGACGTCCCTTTTTCATATATAACCAATGTCTAAATCTCATCCATTCGTCGACCACTTTTGTAATTTCTGTATCTTATTTAATTTTCAACATATTCTTTATTTTTCCTAATGAAGAGGTACTTCAGTATATAAGCTAAAGAACAAATACTTTTATTGAGTTATATTGATAACGGTTAGTTGTCTCTAAAGATTTAAAGGGACCCCTCTTTTACCCCCATATAAAAAAATTCTAAATCTAAACCATTCGTCGACCACTTTGTAACTTGTGTATTTTATTTAATTTTGAACAAATTCTATATTTTTCTTTATGGAGGGGTACATCAGGATGTAGACTAAAGGGCAAATACTTATATTAAGTGATATTGATAACGGTCAGTTGTCTGTAAAGATTTGAATAAGACCTCCCTTTCCCCCTATATAACCTATATCTAAATCTCATCCATTCGTCGACCACTTTTTAACTTCTGTATTTTATTTAATTTTGAACAAATTCTATATTTTTCTTTATGTAGGGGTACATCAGGATGTAGACTAAAGGCCAAATATTTATATTTAGTGATATTGATAACGGTCAGTTGTCTGTAAAGATTTGAATAAGACCTGCCTTTCCCCCTATTTAACCTATGTCTAAATCTCATCCATTCGTCGACCACTTTATAACTTCTGTATTTTATTTAATTTTCAACAAATTCTATTTTTTTCTTTATCGAGGGGTACAACAGGATGTAGACTAAAGGCCAAATACTTATATTAAGTGATATTGATAACGGTCAGTTGTCTGTAAAGATTTGAATAAGACCTCCCTTTCCCCCTATGTAAGCAATGTCTAAATCTCATCCATTCGTCGACCACTTCTTAACTTCAATATTCTATTTCATTTCCAACAAATTCTATATTTTTCTTTATGGAGGGGAACATCAGGATGTAGACTAAAGGCCAAATACTTATATATAGTGATATTGATAACGGTCAGTTTTCTGTAAACATTTGAATAAGACCTCCCTTTTCCCTATATGAACAATGTCTAAATCTCATCCATTCGTCGACCACATTGTAACTTCTGTATTTTATTTAATTTTCAACAAATTCTATATTTTTCTTTATGGAGGGGTACATCAGGATGTAGACTACCGGCCAAATACTTATATTAAGTGTTATTGATAACGGTCAGTTGTCTGTAAAGATTTGAATAAGACCTCCCTTTTCCCTATATAACCTATATCTAAATCTCATCCATTCGTCGACCACTTCTTAACTTCAATATTCTATTTCATTTCCAACAAATTCTATATTTTTCTTTATGGAGGGGAACATCAGGATGTAGACTAAAGGCCAAATACTTATATATAGTGATATTGATAACGGTCAGTTTTCTGTAAACATTTGAATAAGACCTCCCTTTTCCCTATATGAACAATGTCTAAATCTCATCCATTCGTCGACCACATTGTAACTTCTGTATTTTATTTAATTTTCAACAAATTTTATATTTTTCTTTATGGAGGGGTACATCAGGATGTAGACTACCGGCCAAATACTTATATTAAGTGTTATTGATAACGGTCAGTTGTCTGTAAAGATTTGAATAAGACCTCCCTTTTCCCTATATAACCTATATCTAAATCTCATCCATTCGTCGACCACATTTTAACTTCTGTATTTTATTTAATTTTGAACAAATTCTATATTTTTCTTTATGGAGGGGAACATCAGGATGTAGACTAAAGGCCAAATACTTATATATAGTGATATTGATAACGGTCAGTTTTCTGTAAACATTTGAATAAGACCTCCCTTTTCCCTATATAACCTATGTCTAAATCTCATCCATTCGTCGACCACTTTGTAACTTCTGTATTTTATTTAATTTTCAACATATTCTATATCTTTCTTTATTGAGGTGTACATCAGGATGTAGACTAAAGGCCAAATACTTATATTAAGTGATATTGATAACGGTCAGTTGTTTGTGAAGATTTGAATAAGACCTCCCTTTTCCCTATATAAGCTATCACTAAATCTCATCCATTCGTCGACCACTTTGTAACTTCAATATTCTATTTCATTTCCAACAAATTCTATTTTTTTCTTTATCGAGGGGTACATCAGCATGTAGACTAAAGGCCAAATACTTATATATAGTGATATTGATAACGGTCAGTTTTCTGTAAACATTTGAATAAGACCTCCCTTTTCCCTATATAACCTATGTCTAAATCTCATCCATTCGTCGACCACTTTGTAACTTCTGTATTTTATTTAATTTTCAATAAATTCTATATTTTTCTTTATGGAGGGGTACATCAGGATGTAGACTAAAGGCCAAATACTTATATTAAGTGATATTGATAACGGTCAGTTGTCTGTAAAGATTTGAATAAGACCTCCCTTTCCCCCTATATAAGCAATGTCTAAATCTCATCCATTCGTCGACCACTTCTTAACTTCAATATTCTATTTCATTTCCAACAAATTCTATATTTTTCTTTATGGAGGGGAACATCAGCATGGCATGTAGACTAAAGGCCAAATACTTATATATAGTGATATTGATAACGGTCAGTTTTCTGTAAACATTTGAATAAGACCTCCCTTTTCCCTATTTGAACAATGTCTAAATCTCATCCATTCGTCGACCACATTGTAACTTCTGTATTTTATTTAATTTTCAACAAATTCTATATTTTTCTTTATGGAGGGGTACATCAGGATGTAGACTATCGGCCAAATACTTATATTAAGTGTTATTGATAACGGTCAGTTGTCTGTAAAGATTTGAATAAGACCTCCCTTTTCCCTATATAACCTATATCTAAATCTCATCCATTCGTCGACCACTTTTTAACTTCTGTATTTTATTTAATTTTGAACAAATTCTATATTTTTCTTTATGTAGGGGTACATCAGGATGTAGACTAAAGGCCAAATATTTATATTTAGTGATATTGATAACGGTCAGTTGTCTGTAAAGATTTGAATAAGACCTGCCTTTCCCCCTATATAACCTATGTCTAAATCTCATCCATTCGTCGACCACTTTATAACTTCTGTATTTTATTTAATTTTCAACAAATTCTATTTTTTTCTTTATCGAGGGGTACAACAGGATGTAGACTAAAGGCCAAATACTTATATTAAGTGATATTGATAACGGTCAGTTGTCTGTAAAGATTTGAATAAGACCTCCCTTTCCACCTATGTAAGCAATGTCTAAATCTCATCCATTCGTCGACCACTTCTTAACTTCAATATTCTATTTCATTTCCAACAAATTCTATATTTTTCTTTATGGAGGGGAACATCAGGATGTAGACTAAAGGCCAAATACTTATATATAGTGATATTGATAACGGTCAGTTTTCTGAAAACATTTGAATAAGACCTCCCTTTTCCCTATATGAACAATGTCTAAATCTCATCCATTCGTCGACCACATTGTAACTTCTGTATTTTATTTAATTTTCAACAAATTCTATATTTTTCTTTATGGAGGGGTACATCAGGATGTAGACTACCGGCCAAATACTTATATTAAGTGTTATTGATAATGGTCAGTTGTCTGTAAAGATTTGAATAAGACCTCCCTTTTCCCTATATAACCTATATCTAAATCTCATCCATTCGTCGACCACATTTTAACTTCTGTATTTTAGTTAATTTTGAACAAATTCTATATTTTTCTTTATGGAGGGGAACATCAGGATGTAGACTAAAGGCCAAATACTTATATATAGTGATATTGATAACGGTCAGTTTTCTGTAAACATTTGAATAAGACCTCCCTTTTCCCTATATAACCTATGTCTAAATCTCATCCATTCGTCGACCACTTTGTAACTTCTGTATTTTATTTAATTTTCAACATATTCTATATATTTCTTTATTGAGGTGTACATCAGGATGTAGACTAAAGGCCAAATACTTATATTAAGTGATATTGATAACGGTCAGTTGTTTGTGAAGATTTGAATAAGACCTCCCTTTTCCCTATATAAGCTATCACTAAATCTCATCCATTCGTCGACCACTTTGTAACTTCAATATTCTATTTCATTTCCAACAAATTCTATTTTTTTCTTTATCGAGGGGTACATCAGCATGTAGACTAAAGGCCAAATACTTATATATAGTGATATTGATAACGGTCAGTTTTCTGTAAAGATTTCAATAAGACCTCCCTTTTCCCTATATAACCTATGTCTAAATCTCATCCATTCGTCGACCACTTTGTAACTTCTGTATTTTATTTAATTTTCAATAAATTCTATATTTTTCTTTATGGAGGGGTACATCAGGATGTAGACTAAAGGCCAAATACTTATATTAAGTGATATTGATAACGGTCAGTTGTCTGTAAAGATTTGAATAAGACCTCCCTTTCCCCCTATATAAGCAATGTCTAAATCTCATCAATTCGTCGACCACTTCTTAACTTCAATATTCTATTTCATTTCCAACAAATTCTATATTTTTCTTTATGGAGGGGTACATCAGCATGGCATGTAGACTAAAGGCCAAATACTTATATATAGTGATATTGATAACGGTCAGTTTTCTGTAAACATTTGAATAAGACCTCCCTTTTCCCTATATGAACAATGTCTAAATCTCATCCATTTGTCGGCCACATTGTAACTTCTGTATTTTATTTAATTTTCAACAAATTCTATATTTTTCTTTATGGAGGGGTACATCAGGATGTAGACTACCGGCCAAATACTTATATTAAGTGTTATTGATAACGGTCAGTTGTCTGTAAAGATTTGAATAAGACCTCCCTTTTCCCTATATAACCTATATCTAAATCTCATCCATTCGTCGACCACTTCTTAACTTCAATATTCTATTTCATTTCCAACAAATTCTATATTTTTCTTTATGGAGGGGAACATCAGGATGTAGACTAAAGGCCAAATACTTATATATAGTGATATTGATAACGGTCAGTTTTCTGTAAACATTTGAATAAGACCTCCCTTTTCCCTATATGAACAATGTCTAAATCTCATCCATTCGTCGACCACATTGTAACTTCTGTATTTTATTTAATTTTCAACAAATTCTATATTTTTCTTTATGGAGGGGTACATCAGGATGTAGACTACCGGCCAAATACTTATATTAAGTGTTATTGATAACGGTCAGTTGTCTGTAAAGATTTGAATAAGACCTCCCTTTTCCCTATATAACCTATATCTAAATCTCATCCATTCGTCGACCACATTTTAACTTCTGTATTTTATTTAATTTTGAACAAATTCTATATTTTTCTTTATGGAGGGGAACATCAGGATGTAGACTAAAGGCCAAATACTTATATATAGTGATATTGATAACGGTCAGTTTTCTGTAAACATTTGAATAAGACCTCCCTTTTCCCTATATAACCTATGTCTAAATCTCATCCATTCGTCGACCACTTTGTAACTTCTGTATTTTATTTAATTTTCAACATATTCTATATCTTTCTTTATTGAGGTGTACATCAGGATGTAGACTAAAGGCCAAATACTTATATTAAGTGATATTGATAACGGTCAGTTGTTTGTGAAGATTTGAATAAGACCTCCCTTTTCCCTATATAAGCTATCACTAAATCTCATCCATTCGTCGACCACTTTGTAACTTCAATATTCTATTTCATTTCCAACAAATTCTATTTTTTTCTTTATCGAGGGGTACATCAGCATGTAGACTAAAGGCCAAATACTTATATATAGTGATATTGATAACGGTCAGTTTTCTGTAAACATTTGAATAAGACCTCCCTTTTCCCTATATAACCTATGTCTAAATCTCATCCATTCGTCGACCACTTTGTAACTTCTGTATTTTATTTAATTTTCAATAAATTCTATATTTTTCTTTATGGAGGGGTACATCAGGATGTAGACTAAAGGCCAAATACTTATATTAAGTGATATTGATAACGGTCAGTTGTCTGTAAAGATTTGAATAAGACCTCCCTTTCCCCCTATATAAGCAATGTCTAAATCTCATCCATTCGTCGACCACTTCTTAACTTCAATATTCTATTTCATTTCCAACAAATTCTATATTTTTCTTTATGGAGGGGAACATCAGCATGGCATGTAGACTAAAGGCCAAATACTTATATATAGTGATATTGATAACGGTCAGTTTTCTGTAAACATTTGAATAAGACCTCCCTTTTCCCTATTTGAACAATGTCTAAATCTCATCCATTCGTCGACCACATTGTAACTTCTGTATTTTATTTAATTTTCAACAAATTCTATATTTTTCTTTATGGAGGGGTACATCAGGATGTAGACTATCGGCCAAATACTTATATTAAGTGTTATTGATAACGGTCAGTTGTCTGTAAAGATTTGAATAAGACCTCCCTTTTCCCTATATAACCTATATCTAAATCTCATCCATTCGTCGACCACTTTTTAACTTCTGTATTTTATTTAATTTTGAACAAATTCTATATTTTTCTTTATGTAGGGGTACATCAGGATGTAGACTAAAGGCCAAATATTTATATTTAGTGATATTGATAACGGTCAGTTGTCTGTAAAGATTTGAATAAGACCTGCCTTTCCCCCTATATAACCTATGTCTAAATCTCATCCATTCGTCGACCACTTTATAACTTCTGTATTTTATTTAATTTTCAACAAATTCTATTTTTTTCTTTATCGAGGGGTACAACAGGATGTAGACTAAAGGCCAAATACTTATATTAAGTGATATTGATAACGGTCAGTTGTCTGTAAAGATTTGAATAAGACCTCCCTTTCCACCTATGTAAGCAATGTCTAAATCTCATCCATTCGTCGACCACTTCTTAACTTCAATATTCTATTTCATTTCCAACAAATTCTATATTTTTCTTTATGGAGGGGAACATCAGGATGTAGACTAAAGGCCAAATACTTATATATAGTGATATTGATAACGGTCAGTTTTCTGAAAACATTTGAATAAGACCTCCCTTTTCCCTATATGAACAATGTCTAAATCTCATCCATTCGTCGACCACATTGTAACTTCTGTATTTTATTTAATTTTCAACAAATTCTATATTTTTCTTTATGGAGGGGTACATCAGGATGTAGACTACCGGCCAAATACTTATATTAAGTGTTATTGATAATGGTCAGTTGTCTGTAAAGATTTGAATAAGACCTCCCTTTTCCCTATATAACCTATATCTAAATCTCATCCATTCGTCGACCACATTTTAACTTCTGTATTTTAGTTAATTTTGAACAAATTCTATATTTTTCTTTATGGAGGGGAACATCAGGATGTAGACTAAAGGCCAAATACTTATATATAGTGATATTGATAACGGTCAGTTTTCTGTAAACATTTGAATAAGACCTCCCTTTTCCCTATATAACCTATGTCTAAATCTCATCCATTCGTCGACCACTTTGTAACTTCTGTATTTTATTTAATTTTCAACATATTCTATATATTTCTTTATTGAGGTGTACATCAGGATGTAGACTAAAGGCCAAATACTTATATTAAGTGATATTGATAACGGTCAGTTGTTTGTGAAGATTTGAATAAGACCTCCCTTTTCCCTATATAAGCTATCACTAAATCTCATCCATTCGTCGACCACTTTGTAACTTCAATATTCTATTTCATTTCCAACAAATTCTATTTTTTTCTTTATCGAGGGGTACATCAGCATGTAGACTAAAGGCCAAATACTTATATATAGTGATATTGATAACGGTCAGTTTTCTGTAAAGATTTCAATAAGACCTCCCTTTTCCCTATATAACCTATGTCTAAATCTCATCCATTCGTCGACCACTTTGTAACTTCTGTATTTTATTTAATTTTCAATAAATTCTATATTTTTCTTTATGGAGGGGTACATCAGGATGTAGACTAAAGGCCAAATACTTATATTAAGTGATATTGATAACGGTCAGTTGTCTGTAAAGATTTGAATAAGACCTCCCTTTCCCCCTATATAAGCAATGTCTAAATCTCATCAATTCGTCGACCACTTCTTAACTTCAATATTCTATTTCATTTCCAACAAATTCTATATTTTTCTTTATGGAGGGGTACATCAGCATGGCATGTAGACTAAAGGCCAAATACTTATATATAGTGATATTGATAACGGTCAGTTTTCTGTAAACATTTGAATAAGACCTCCCTTTTCCCTATATGAACAATGTCTAAATCTCATCCATTTGTCGGCCACATTGTAACTTCTGTATTTTATTTAATTTTCAACAAATTCTATATTTTTCTTTATGGAGGGGTACATCAGGATGTAGACTATCGGCCAAATACTTATATTAAGTGTTATTGATAACGGTCAGTTGTCTGTAAAGATTTGAATAAGACCTCCCTTTTCCCTATATAACCTATATCTAAATCTCATCCATTCGTCGACCACTTTGTAACTTCTGTATTTTATTTAATTTTGAACAAATTCTATATTTTTCTTTATGTAGGGGTACATCAGGATGTAGACCAAAGGCCAAATATTTATATTTAGTGATATTGATAACGGTCAGTTGTCTGTAAAGATTTGAATAAGACCTGCCTTTCCCCCTATATAACCTATGTCTAAATCTCATCCATTCGTCAACAACTTTATAACTTCTGTATTTTATTTAATTTTCAACAAATTCTATTTTTTTCTTTATCGAGGGGTACAACAGGATGTAGACTAAAGGCCAAATACTTATATTAAGTGATATTGATAACGGTCAGTTGTCTGTAAAGATTTGAATAAGACCTCCCTTTCCCCCTATATAAGCAATGTCTAAATCTCATCCATTCGTCGACCACTTTTTAACTTCTGTATTTTATCTAATTTTGAACTAATTCTATATTTTTCTTTATGGAGGGGTACATCAGGATGTAGACTACAGGCCAAATACTTATATTAAGTGATATTGATAACGGTCAGTTGTCTGTAAAGATTTGAATAAGACCTCCCTTTCCCACTATATAAGCAATGTCTAAATCTCATCCATTCGTCGACCACTTTATAACTTCTGTATTTTATTTAATTTTCAACAAATTCTATATTTTTCTTTATGAAAGGGAACATCAGGATGTAGACTAAAGGCCAAATACTTATATATAGTGATATTGATAACGGTCGGTTTTCTGTAAACATTTGAATAAGACCCCCCTTTTCCCTATATAACCTATGTCTAAATCTCATCCATTCGTCGACCACTTTGTAACTTCTGTATTTTATTTAATTTTCAACAAGATCTATATCTTTCTTTATGGAGGTGTACATCAGGATGTAGATTAAAGGCCAAACACTTATATTAAGTGATATTGATAACGGTCTGTTGTTTGTGAAGATTTGAATAAGACCTCCCTTTTCCCTATATAAGCTATGACTAAATCTCATCCATTCGTCGACCACTTTGTAACTTCAATATTCTATTTCATTTCCAACAAATTCTATTTTTTTCTTTATCGAGGGGTACATCAGCATGTAGACTAAAGGCCAAATACTTATATATAGTGATATTGATAACGGTCAGTTTTCTGTAAAGATTTCAATAAGACCTCCCTTTTCCCTATATAACCTATGTCTAAATCTCATCCATTCGTCGACCACATTGTAACTTCTGTATTTTATTTAATTTTCAATAAATTCTATATTTTTCTTTATGGAGGGGTACATCAGGATGTAGACTAAAGGCCAAATACTTATATTAAGTGATATTGATAACGGTCAGTTGTCTGTAAAGATTTGAATAAGACCTCCCTTTCCCCCTATATAAGCAATGTCTAAATCTCATCCATTCGTCGACCACTTCTTAACTTCAATATTCTATTTCATTTCCAACAAATTCTATATTTTTCTTTATGGAGGGGAACATCAGGATGTAGACTAAAGGCCAAATACTTATATATAGTGATATTGATAACGGTCAGTTTTCTGTAAACATTTGAATAAGACCTCCCTTTTCCCTATATGAACAATGTCTAAATCTCATCCATTCGTCGACCACATTGTAACTTCTGTATTTTATTTAATTTTCAACAAATTCTATATTTTTCTTTATGGAGGGGTACATCAGGATGTAGACTACCGGCCAAATACTTATATTAAGTGTTATTGATAATGGTCAGTTGTCTGTAAAGATTTGAATAAGACCTCCCTTTTCCCTATATAACCTATATCTAAATCTCATCCATTCGTCGACCACATTTTAACTTCTGTATTTTAGTTAATTTTGAACAAATTCTATATTTTTCTTTATGGAGGGGAACATCAGGATGTAGACTAAAGGCCAAATACTTATATATAGTGATATTGATAACGGTCAGTTTTCTGTAAACATTTGAATAAGACCTCCCTTTTCCCTATATAACCTATGTCTAAATCTCATCCATTCGTCGACCACTTTGTAACTTCTGTATTTTATTTAATTTTCAACATATTCTATATATTTCTTTATTGAGGTGTACATCAGGATGTAGACTAAAGGCCAAATACTTATATTAAGTGATATTGATAACGGTCAGTTGTTTGTGAAGATTTGAATAAGACCTCCCTTTTCCCTATATAAGCTATCACTAAATCTCATCCATTCGTCGACCACTTTGTAACTTCAATATTCTATTTCATTTCCAACAAATTCTATTTTTTTCTTTATCGAGGGGTACATCAGCATGTAGACTAAAGGCCAAATACTTATATATAGTGATATTGATAACGGTCAGTTTTCTGTAAAGATTTCAATAAGACCTCCCTTTTCCCTATATAACCTATGTCTAAATCTCATCCATTCGTCGACCACTTTGTAACTTCTGTATTTTATTTAATTTTCAATAAATTCTATATTTTTCTTTATGGAGGGGTACATCAGGATGTAGACTAAAGGCCAAATACTTATATTAAGTGATATTGATAACGGTCAGTTGTCTGTAAAGATTTGAATAAGACCTCCCTTTCCCCCTATATAAGCAATGTCTAAATCTCATCCATTCGTCGACCACTTCTTAACTTCAATATTCTATTTCATTTCCAACAAATTCTATATTTTTCTTTATGGAGGGGTACATCAGCATGGCATGTAGACTAAAGGCCAAATACTTATATATAGTGATATTGATAACGGTCAGTTTTCTGTAAACATTTGAATAAGACCTCCCTTTTCCCTATATGAACAATGTCTAAATCTCATCCATTCGTCGGCCACATTGTAACTTCTGTATTTTATTTAATTTTCAACAAATTCTATATTTTTCTTTATGGAGGGGTACATCAGGATGTAGACTATCGGCCAAATACTTATATTAAGTGTTATTGATAACGGTCAGTTGTCTGTAAAGATTTGAATAAGACCTCCCTTTTCCCTATATAACCTATATCTAAATCTCATCCATTCGTCGACCACTTTGTAACTTCTGTATTTTATTTAATTTTGAACAAATTCTATATTTTTCTTTATGTAGGGGTACATCAGGATGTAGACCAAAGGCCAAATATTTATATTTAGTGATATTGATAACGGTCAGTTGTCTGTAAAGATTTGAATAAGACCTGCCTTTCCCCCTATATAACCTATGTCTAAATCTCATCCATTCGTCGACAACTTTATAACTTCTGTATTTTATTTAATTTTCAACAAATTCTATTTTTTTCTTTATCGAGGGGTACAACAGGATGTAGACTATCGGCCAAATACTTATATTAAGTGATATTGATAACGGTCAGTTGTCTGTAAAGATTTGAATAAGACCTCCCTTTCCCCCTATATAAGCAATGTCTAAATCTCATCCATTCGTCGACCACTTTTTAACTTCTGTATTTTATCTAATTTTGAACTAATTCTATATTTTTCTTTATGGAGGGGTACATCAGGATGTAGACTACAGGCCAAATACTTATATTAAGTGATATTGATAACGGTCAGTTGTCTGTAAAGATTTGAATAAGACCTCCCTTTCCCACTATATAAGCAATGTCTAAATCTCATCCATTCGTCGACCACTTTATAACTTCTGTATTTTATTTAATTTTCAACAAATTCTATATTTTTCTTTATGAAGGGGAACATCAGGATGTAGACTAAAGGCCAAATACTTATATATAGTGATATTGATAACGGTCGGTTTTCTGTAAACATTTGAATAAGACCCCCCTTTTCCCTATATAACCTATGTCTAAATCTCATCCATTCGTCGACCACTTTGTAACTTCTGTATTTTATTTAATTTTCAACAAGATCTATATCTTTCTTTATGGAGGTGTACATCAGGATGTAGACTAAAGGCCAAACACTTATATTAAGTGATATTGATAACGGTCTGTTGTTTGTGAAGATTTGAATAAGACCTCCCTTTTCCCTATATAAGCTATCACTAAATCTCATCCATTCGTCGACCACTTTGTAACTTCAATATTCTATTTCATTTCCAACAAATTCTATTTTTTTCTTTATCGAGGGGTACATCAGCATGTAGACTAAAGGCCAAATACTTATATATAGTGATATTGATAACAGTCAGTTTTCTGTAAAGATTTCAATAAGACCTCCCTTTTCCCTATATAACCTATGTCTAAATCTCATCCATTCGTCGACCACATTGTAACTTCTGTATTTTATTTAATTTTCAATAAATTCTATATTTTTCTTTATGGAGGGGTACATCAGGATGTAGACTAAAGGCCAAATACTTATATTAAGTGATATTGATAACGGTCAGTTGTCTGTAAAGATTTGAATAAGACCTCCCTTTCCCCCTATATAAGCAATGTCTAAATCTCATCCATTCGTCGACCACTTCTTAACTTCAATATTCTATTTCATTTCCAACAAATTCTATATTTTTCTTTATGGAGGGGAACATCAGGATGTAGACTAAAGGCCAAATACTTATATATAGTGATATTGATAACGGTCAGTTTTCTGTATACATTTGAATAAGACCTCCCTTTTCCCTATATGAAGAATGTCTAAATCTCATCCATTCGTCGACCACATTGTAACTTCTGTATTTTATTTAATTTTCAACAAGTTCTATATTTTTCTTTATGGAGGGGTACATCAGCATGTAGACTAAAGGCCAAATACTTATATATAGTGATATTGATAACGGTCAGTTTTCTGTAAAGATTTCAATAAGACCTCCCTTTTCCCTATATAACCTATGTCTAAATCTCATCCATTCGTCGACCACTTTGTAACTTCTGTATTTTATTTAATTTTCAACATATTCTATATATTTCTTTATTGAGGTGTACATCAGGATGTAGACTAAAGGCCAAATACTTATATTAAGTGATATTGATAACGGTCAGTTGTTTGTGAAGATTTGAATAAGACCTCCCTTTTCCCTATATAAGCTATCACTAAATCTCATCCATTCGTCGACCACTTTGTAACTTCAATATTCTACTTCATTTCCAACAAATTCTATTTTTCTCTTTATCGAGGGGTACATCAGCATGTAGACTAAAGGCCAAATACTTATATTAAGTGATATTGATAACGGTCAGTTGTCTGTAAAGATTTCAATAAGACCTCCCTTTTCCCTATATAACCTATGTCTAAATCTCATCCATTCGTCGACCACTTTGTAACTTCTGTATTTTATTTAATTTTCAACAAATTATATATCTTTCTTTATGGAGGGGTACATCAGGATGTAGACTTAAGGCCAGATAGTTATATTTGGTGATATTGATTACGGTTAGTTGTCTGTAAAGATTTGAATAAGACCTCCTTTCCCCTTATATAGGCAATGTCTAAATATCATCCATTCGTCGACCACTTTGTAACATCTGTATCTTATTAAATTTTCAACATAATCTATAGTTTTCTTTGTGGAGGTATAAAAATGTATAAATGGGTAATATTGAGTAATGGTTCGTTGTCTATAAGCCTAATGATTTAAAGGAGACGCCGTCTTTACCCCTGAATAACCAACGTCTCAATCTCATCCATCTCAAATGTTTACATTTTAAATCCATTGTTTATCTGAAAAAAAAGATTTTATATTTGTGTGTTACTTTCCGTTAGAAGGTTGCTGCAAGCTATAGCCATACTCTAACTGCTTATGTTGAGTATATCTTCTTGAAACTATGATAATGCAGCACTCCCGTTCGTATTTCGTCAGCGCTCGCGATAGTTTTAGCTTCTGAACGCATGTTTTGGGATTTCTATTTATAGAAGTCGCTATGCAATAATACGCAAGGTCGTACCAGTCGATAAAAACGAGGAAAATAGGTGGTCGCCATGTGAATGGAATATAGACGTTACCCAATTTTGTATGAACTGGCTGTTTCGTAAGCAGTTTTCGTCAAAGGCAAACATGGCTGTGAATAAGAGTTGTTTCTATTTAACTCAAGTTGGGCGCCTGGCATTGAATTCCAGTCGACGGTCCTATGGATCAGTTGTGGCTGCGACAAGTATCTTTTAAACGCAATTTAGAAACTTGCATAGAAACTTTGAGGCCTTGGCCTAATTAACTGTTAACTGATTGCTCGCCTTTAATATAATATCTGGTTTGTCTTTTCTAAGGCAGGATTGGATGACAGTGTGTTATGTAAAGGAAAATCGACAATCAAAGTAACATTGACTCTCAACAAGTCTTTTATTTGTTACATTGCAAAGTTATTATTAGCGTTCTCTCTTGAAAGTTGGCGAAGAAAGAGGTGTGAAAATAATATGCATTATGATTGGTTGAAAGCTATTGCCCAAGGTCAAACACAACAAATCTACAACATGATTGTTTCCCTTGTGTTCCTCTAAATTCTTCATCATATGAAGTGACTAAAAGATATTCCATCTGCTTTCTAAATTTGTTTTTGTCCTATATACATGAAATAGTAACGTTTATATCTCATTTCAGTTGCTTTGTGGTCATGTTTTCTTATGTTTCAGATCATGACATTGGTAGAACTGATGAACGTTTGATGATTATAATAATTAGTTTCTTTGAGAGGCATTTAGAAGCTGGTTGATGAAGAAGAACAAGTTGTATGGATAGTCAACTTCTTTATTGCATGAATAATAACTTGTTATCCATTTATGTATATATAACTCCCCATGTCCAGTATCATTTGCTTATAACAGTGTTATAGTATCTACACCGAAACGTCACATTTCATGCAATAAAGAAGTTGACGATCCATATAACTTTCTTCTTCTTCTTTATAAAAATTAGTCTTATGCAAATATTTCAAAATGATTGCTCATAATGTAAACTTAAAGCCCAAAAAAAAGCGCACGTTGAGTCATATTATAATGAGGACAAAAGCTTATTTTACTGGTAATAGGTAATTGTTGATATTGTTTTTCCTTTACTTGATTAAAGAAAAAAAAAAGGAAGACAGCACAAGCATAAACAAAGGTAACTTTCTCAAATTGTCAGTTTATTTTCAATATAGTTTTAATTTTTTAAAGGTAAACAAAATGATAAGTTGATTATAGAATCCTCTCTGATGGTTTGTACCTGTTTGACGAGAAAATGCTACTCAGTATTTCCACTGAAATGTTTTTACACCTGAACTTATAAAAAGAAGGAATCTTTTGATATATTTTATCTATTCAAGTACCTATTTTATATTTCTTGAAATGTTTTAGAAAATTAATTTTTTGCCCACTAATTTAGACATTTTGCCCCCCCAAAATGCATGAGTCTATAGTTATTTATATTTCTATGGCAATTGTCTCTTTCAGAATATTTGTGAAAAATGACTGGCGAATGACCTTGGTGAATGTGAAAATATTTTGGGTTATGTTTCTCTCTAATACACCAAACATATCATAATAGTCATGCCTGCTCTGTAATGTTTTTGAGAGGCATTTTAGAAGTTGGAAATATCAAAAAGACAAGGAGTTGATGGATTATCAGTGAGATATCAGTCACAATTTTTCTTTTATTCTTTTAAAGTTGTCTTTGACTGGCGAGATGCCTTGAATTTGGAGAGTCTTTTGACAGAAGAGGAAATTATCGTCAGAGATCAATTTCGTTCTTACTGTCAGGAGAAACTGATGTCCCGGATTCTCCTTGCAAACAGACATGAAGGTAAAGAAATACTTTCACCTAAAACGATTCTTATTAGAACTTTGATTTCAATTTTAAGCAAGTTTTAAGCGCACAGTGTATTATTTTACCTAGAGAACATAAGAATCAAACATTAAAGCTAAGATTTCAGGAATGTTCATAAGATCTTTTCATTAAACATCTATTGACAGTGATCAAAATACCTTTGAGTTCTCCCCTTGGTAAAAAAAAGATTTTTAAGAAATTAAGAAATTACTTTGCAAATTTCAGGTGTGATAAATTCCAAATCTGTTCTGATATTACCATATCTCTTACGATTTATTATTTTGCCTTTGTAAAGTATCTAATCATAATTTGATTGAGCATGAAATACATGTCTCACTTTACTGTAAAGCTGATTCAAATGAAGAATATATTTTTTATTGAATAGTTTAAACGACCGTTATCACAGTATACTTTAATATTTTATCTTCCAAAATTATACATATATAAAAATATAGGGTGATTAAAAGTGTATGCCTATTCTTACAGCGATTAAGGAAAATAATAAATTAAATTGTATTTTTGTGACAATCATGCTACATTTAACTTCTATGAATGTATAATAGGCTAGTTGCCTTTACTAAGTAAACTGTTTGTCTAATGCATGAGGTGGAGACTCTGATGCACTGCAATGGGAAAACTTCATCGCTGGTGCCTATTTATAGATGTATCTTCTTAGACTACCGTACCTCTGTGATAGAGAGTTAATGCTCTGAGAGCAACGTTTCTCCTTATCACTTTAACTCGCACAAAAATGTAAAATAGGTATTAAGTTTGAATCCTGTTTGAACTATATGTATGTAGAGTTTGACCGGAACATCATGCGAGAGATGGGAGAACTGGGAGTGCTAGGGCCAACTATCCAGGGCTACGGCTGTGCTGGGCTCTCTTCCGTGGGCTATGGGCTCATCACCAGGGAGCTAGAAAGGTACTGCACCGACCATACACTATGAATTCTGTTACTATCATTATTTGTGTCTTATGAAATGTTTTATACACATTCATTTGTTAAATGTTATGTTTATTCATCAGGAAACTACAGGAGAAAGGCAGGCAGGCTTGTAAATTTATATATTTTGTTCTTAATGTAATCTATATATTTCCTAAAAAGCAGAGTACTGCAGTGGTAAATGATTTCATTTATAAATCCTTTTGATCCCTCCAAACATTACGAGCAAAATGTAGTTTTTGTGTTTTTATGCCCCCAAATCAGAGATTCCGGGGGTATATTGTTTTTGCCCTGTCTGTCCGTCTGTTTGTCACAAAAAACATTAATCTTTCTCATAACTTTTGATTGCTTTGGGGTAAACCTTTGATATTTCATGATCTGTCATGATAAGACCTTTTAGATGAGGTCATAATTTTTTATCTTGTGACCTTGACTGTGCACAGCAAGCGTTTTTAAAAAACTTTAACCTTGGTCATAACTTGTATCTTTGATATTTCATATGTGCATCTATAATGATAAGACCTGTCAGATGAGTTCATGGTTATTGACCTTGCGACCTAGACCTTAGCGCATAACTTGTGGTTGGATAAAGGTTGATCTTTGATATTTCAGAAATGTCTTGGGTACATATTGCCAAAAAAATATACGTTAACAATTTCATGATATCCGGGGGCATCAGTGTTTAACAAACACATCCTGTTCCATATTTGAATGTTAATTATGAATTGATGTTGACTGTCTACATCAATGGCAGCTAAATCATTATAAAAAGATAAGTATTTGCACCATTTTGTTGAGTGATGCGATATGAATTTAGTAAAATTTCAACCTTTTTTTCCATTTCACTTCGTCAATTCATGATTCTATTAATATTGCTTTGGTTCAAAAAGGTGGACATTTCAGTGCTATTTAAATGCTATTCTTTATTATTCTCTATATCTATTGATTATCATTTTCTTGTCTCTATGTATCTTTAAAAAATATTTATTCTTTATAACATCATTCGGGTAAATTGGACTGAATAGGATAAGAACAGGTCAGTGAAGAGGCTGAAGACTTAGTAGAATAGGTCACGACAGGTCAGTAAGGCGAGCAGTTTGGGCTGGGGGCATATATACACATTTCTATTTCACGCAACGATAAGAGTTATCCTTCTTGCTCGCTAGGGGCGCTGACGTCGTCCGCCATTGAGGTGCTGAAGATCGGCGTGATGATATCATGCCGGGTGAAGCCTACACTCAAAACATAAGGGGAAACTCAAAAAAAAATGTCTGAAAATGTCAGAGGAATTTGATAAGGGGATCAAAGTTAATTGAGCAAAATAGATAAAAAAAATAAAATAAAGAAAGATTTTTGTTCCCAATATTTATTTGCAAAAGAGGAGAGAAATATCTTAGAAAAGATCCCACAACGAAAGAAAAATACAGAAATAAATAGAAAATCATTATTAAATATTTCTATTAAAATAATAGAATTCAGGAAAATAAAAATTCGAAATTCACCAATATAAAATATTCAACGTTAGTTTAATTCAAAAATTTAAAATAATAATAGTGCCCGGGAAAATCTTAAAAAGGGGTATGCTAACATAAACTAAAAAAACTAAACTATATATGAAATATATATTTATATATATAGGAAAATTGCAGGCACTTTGAGGAATTTCTGTTTCAATTCAAGCGGTATTGAAGCTAATCTTACTGCCGCTGGCAAATCCACTAGATATTATCAATAACTATTATTTATTTCTTAAAAAGTTTTCCTTCATCCTGAAAAAATCTTTGTATCTTCTATTTTCACTATTTATTTTATCAAATGTTGGTAATAGCAAAAAATGCGAATTTCATCTTTGAGTTATTATATTAATATCTATTAATGTAAAATGTTTGAATTTTGCAATTACAATAAGTTAATACAATAAATATAATGTTAAAAATCTTAATTTGATCGTTTAATCTTGGTTTTATAAGTTGTTCGGATATGATAAGCGAAGAGTTTTACGCCGCTTCCCTACGGACGTCAGGCCGTTTGACGTTTTCTTCAGCACCTTAATGGCGGACGGTCACGTGACACCAAGATGGCGGCGCCCATGACTTTGGGAATAGAAACGTGTATATGTGTAGGGTGATGCATGTTAGTTGTCCCAACAGAGTCGACAGCAGCTACCGGTCAGCCATGAGTGTTCAGTCCAGTCTTGTCATGTGGCCCATCTACGCTTATGGTACAGAAGAGCAGAAAGAAAAATATGTTCCAAAATTAGGTAATTGTTTTCTATTACGATATGAAATTACATTTTTAGCTCATCAGGTCTGAAAGACCCGATGGGCTTATGGCATGGCATGGCCATCCGTCCATCCGTAAACTTCTTCTCCGAAACCAATGACTCTAGAGAGCTGAAATTTGATGTGCAGACTTCTTGGCAAATGGGGATTCTAAATTGTAGATTTTGTGACCCATTGACCCCAAATGGGGTCACAGGGGTCAAAACTTTAAAAACCTATTTTCATCTTCTCCAGTTCCAAAAGGTCTAGAGAGCTGAAAAGTTGTGTGTAGACTCCTTGGACAATAACGATTCTAAATATTAGTTTTGGTGACCCCTTGACCCCATATGGGGTCACAGGGGTCAAAATCTTAAAAGCCTATTTCCATCTTCATCTCCGAAACCAATGACTCTAGAGAGCTGAAATTTGATGTGCAGACTTCTTGGCAAATGGGGATTCTACATTGTAGATTTCGTGACCCCATGACCCCAAATGGGGTCACAGGGGTTAAAACCTTAAAAACCTATTTTCATCTTCTTCTCCAGTTCCAAAAGGTTTAGAGAGCTGAAAAGTTGTGTGTAGATTCCTTGGACAATAACGATTCTAAATATTAGTTTTGGTGACCCCTTGACCCCAAATGGGGTCACGGGTCAAAACCTTAAAAACCTATGTTCATCTTCTTCTTCAGTTCCAAAATGTCTAGAGAGCTGAAAAGTTGTGTGTAGACTCCTTGGCAAATGGGGATTCTAAATTGTAGATTTCCTGACCCCATGACCCAATATGGGGTCACAGGGGTCAAAACCTTAAAAATCTTTTTTCATCTTCTTCTCCAGTTCCAAAATGTCTAGAGAGCTGAAAAGTTGTGTGTAGACTCCTTGGCCAATGGGGATTCTAAATTGTAGATTTCGTGACCCCATGACCCCAAATAGGGTCACGGGGGTCAAAACCTTAAAAACCTACTTTCATCTTCTCTTCCAGTTCCAAAAGGTCGAGAGAGCTGAAAAGTTGTGTGTAGACTCCTTGGACAATAACGATTCTAAATATTAGTTTTGATGACCCCTTGACCCCAAATGGGGTCACGGGTCAAAACCTTAAAAACCTATGTTCATCTTCTTCTCCAGTTCCAAAATGTCTAGAGAGCTGAAAAGTTGTGTGTAGACTCCTTGGCAAATGGGGATTCTAAATTGTAGATTTCCTGACCCCATGACCCCATGACCCCATATGGGGTCACAGGGGTCAAAACCTTAAAAACCTTTTTTCATCTTCTTCTCCAGTTCCAAAAGGTCTAGAGAGCTGAAAAGTTGTGTGTAGACTCCTTGGCAAATGGGGATTCTGAATTGTAGATTTACTGACCCCATGACCCCAAATGGGGTCACAGGGGTTAAAACATATTTTAATCAAAAGTCTGATGAGCTACAGAGCCCATGGCTCTATTTTATCTGTAAATGAAGCAAACGTCATGACTTCTTGTTTATTACTGCCCTGACTGATGTCTTGTTTTGCTGGCAGCTAGGGGTGAGTTGGTTGGTGCATTTGGACTGACTGAACCCAACCATGGCAGTGACCCAGCATCCATGGAGACCAACGCCAAGTACAACTCTTCAAAAAAAACCTATATTTTGAATGGATCTAAATCTTGGTATGTTATTATTTCTTTACAATGGTTTATCTTATTTGCTTGGTATGAGGATATAACAGAATCAAAGAATCTGTTCAAAATTATCATATTTATACCTTATGTATTTTCAGCTTATCAGACTTTTTTCTCTCAGACAAACTCTTTTACTAATCCTTGGTTTATTGATGTTGTGATAATGGGCTGCTTTTGAATGACCCACATCCTAATGTTAAATTACCTGTCTTTGTCCTTTGCTTCTGAAAGAAAGCCGAAATTCTATGTATACTTGTCGAATAGGGACAATGTTTCATCTTGGTCCACTAAATTAATATATATATATATGTAGCCTGATAAACTATATAGTTTTTGGCTAAATGTTTTGTATGTTATGTTCAGGATAACAAACTCGCCCATTGCTGATGTTTTCGTTGTGTGGGCCAAATCTGATGTTGATAACAATAAGATTCGAGGGTTTATCCTTGAGAAGGGAATGAAGGGACTCTCTGCCCCTAAGATCGAGGGGAAGTTTTCTCTGCGGGCCAGCGTGACCGGACAGATAGTGATGGAGGATGTGGAGGTCCCGGAGCAGAACCTCCTGCCTGGAGCCTCGGGACTCGGGGTACGAACCTGCATCAACATTACCATTATAATGGAGGTCAAACTCTTTTGGTTATAATAACCGAATAGATTGTCTCAAATTGCTTTTATATTTGAATCTGAATATCATCAAGTTTCTAAGTTTAAACCCTCAAGTTGTTGAATAGTTCCAAGACCAATTTAGCACCTCTGGCTGATCTTTCAAGCTCTCTGCTTGCTATCTTTATCTGCTAATTTGCACTGCTGGCTGAATATTTTGTTGGGCAAGTGGCGATCAGTTTGACAGGATATGGCATGTTTAATAAGCAAAAGGGTATAAAAAAAGTCTGTTGCTTACAATTCTTTGTAAATAAAAGGCCAATACCTTCAATGAAATTTCTATCACTCATCAAATGATTTCAAAATCAGTATTACTCAATAAATTTTGACCAAAAAAAAGCACCTTATTAAGTACTACAGTAGGTCTCTTGGAATGAACTGCTTCACAACCATATGGAAATTGTCATGACAAATTCTTTAAAACAAGCTTTGCATTTTTCTGGGAGCGAATATGCAAATATCATACGTACATGTTGTTACGAGTGGCGAACCAACCATAACAAAGAACGGATAAGACACAACAAGTAAAGTATATACAGATTTAATTACAAATAAAACATGGAAATATAGATACAAATGGTTTGGCAGTCTAACAAAATATCACAGCACAGTTGCAAATATCAATAAAGCTTACTTTTTCACAGTCCATGAATTACAGTCCAGAGAAGAATATTCACAGTAAAATCCAACAGCCGACATGGCTAGTATAATCCAATAGAACAAGGGCCGACATGGCTAAAGTCCCGACATGGGAAACACTTTCAAAGTCACTATGTGATCATTTGTATTGTAACACTTAGACTGAATAATAACTTAGAAATAAGGTTATCTTAAGGTGTTTGAAGGCTTGTAGTGAATTGTGTTATGTAAGAGTAAGCTGGCTAGGGACATTCATTAAAGGTATAGTGTAAGCTGGTTTAATTGAATGCTTTGGCTGTAATTGAGTTTAGTACAAGCCAGATGTAGAAGGTAAAATATGTACTGAATGAGTGCATGGGAATGTATGAATTTATAGTAAATGCAAGTGGATGGATATTAAAAATGGTAGATATATGATAAATATATGATACTCATAACATTCCCCCACTTGAAAAGAAGTTTTATACAAGAATTTGGATAAAACTGAAAGGTATTAAGTAGATAATACATATAATTTACATAAAATTCTGTTATATACAAACACATTTTATACAAAATGGAATAAGTCCAATCAGGGTATCAACGCCGCACTCACATAGCGCGGGAGAGGGCATCAGCCAACACATTGTCTTTCCCAAGGATGTGTTTAATGTCCAAGTCAAAGCTCTCCAGCTGGAGACTCCAACGCATTAGTCTCTGGTTCTTTGTCTTCAGTTTCTTGAGGAACACCAGAGGATTGTGGTCCGTGAAGACAGCTACAGGTGACACTGTGGTACTCAGATAAACCTCAAAGTGTTGTAAGGCTAGCACTAGAGCAAGAGTTTCTTTCTCCACAGTTGAGTACCTCTTCTGGTGAATGTCAAACTTTCTGCTGAAATAGCACACTGGGTGATCGACACCACCATTATCCTGCTGCAACACTGCACCTGCTCCTGCATCTGATAATCATTGCTCTTTATGGTGATAATTGAAAAATACCTTTTCTGAGGCACTCACGGATTTGTTATTTGTTTTAATGTAGGTACATAGTAGATATCAAAATAACGATAATTCTTCCCTCTTTGCAATGATATGAAATGTTAAAAAAAGTTCACACGTACATCGTTAACAAATCATGACTGCCTTATGATCTGCACATGGATAATTTAGGAATAACAACTCTCGAGAAAGCCAACTTTTAAGTGATCGGTAAACAGCAGAAACTTTTAGCTTTATAAACAAAGAACATTCCTTTGGAAAAGAAACACCATCAGCCACTTGATAAATTCAGAACATTTAATCAGATGAAGCTTCTTGTTATTGTTTAACAATGATATAATTACTATCTACAATGATAATTAACTTGTTATACTAAACCACTATCTAGACAATTTACTGTCTTTTTTAGTTTAGTTTTCGAAACCTTTTCGCTATTCAAACCTTTGATCTGTAGGTAAAAGGATAAACAACAAGAGAAAGCACAGTCATTAACAATTTGTTTTGTTTTTTAAGAAAAAAATTAGCAAACCCGAATTTGAATAACATGAATCATTTTTATCTCACTACACACCAGTGTTCAAGTTTCTGAACATTAAACCATAACACGGACATAAATTTATCCTTCCATCGCGTAGAATAATTAGTATATCAGAGGACAAGGTTTTCTTTGTTGTTTAAAGTTCTTATGTTTTGAATTGATTCGTTGAGGAAATACGATGAACACCATAATTTTGATGTTTCAAGTATTAAAACTTAGACCTACATATTCATTTGTTAGTCATTAAGATATAACTTAGGCAGTAAAACTTGAATGGTTTTGCTACGATGATATATGATAACTTGGATTTTATATGAAATGAATAATCTGTTTGTGTCGTTCAATTTTCTCTATTCCGGCATCTTGTGACAATTGAGAGTCCGATTGACTGTTAGCGGCATTAGAGCCTTCGTATAAACACACCACGATCCCATAATGCAATGCCCTAGTATCCTCTCTAGTCGATCTATTTTTAGACATGTCAATTCGGTTCCAGATTTTGGCCTATATCATCAAAAATCATGATCGGAAAATTTAAAAAAAAATTGGATATGCTTTTCGTACGTTTGTTGATTTTTTGGTAATTTTTATAACGGATTGTTAACTCCCGGAGTGTCTCTTTAAGTAAGTAGTACCAATGATGAAAAACAAACATGTCTTTGTAGTTCACTGTTCAGTGTTCTTCACTGGCTGATGTTCATTTAATTGTTTCTATGTTATGAATAATGCAATGGCCTGTGGCATTTTTATATTATCTATGGATCAAAGCATCAAAGAATAGTAGTGAGCACTGTGGAAGATGTGTGACTGAAGGCCGCCTCATATTTCAGGGCCCATTTGGATGCCTGAACAATGCACGATACGGCATAGCGTGGGGAACACTAGGAGCAGCTGAGTTCTGTCTGGAGACCGCCAGACAGTACATGTTGGATCGTAAACAGTTTGGTAAACCTCTGGCCAAAAACCAGCTCCCTCAGAAGAAGATGGCTGACATGCTTACAGAGATATCTCTAGGACTGCAGTCATGTGTGCAAGTTGGCCGTCTCAAGGACCAGGGGAGGTAATAATGTCATCAGGTCTGCTCATATCATCATGCCACCCTAGCAGCAGATACCAGTCAGTGGTGTCCATTGATCTGTAAATGGAGATCCAGTAAACATTGGGCTAGTACTGACTTCATACTGGCTGATAAAGTTGGTAACTAACTAACTTGGTAACTAACTGGTTCTGAACCTTTAGCCAGAATGGCTTAGTTAAACTAAGCCATTCTGGCTAATGGCACAGAACCAGTACTAGTCCAGTATCAGATTTCCTGAAACATGCCACTGCAGAACTGCAATTGTCCATTACTGGCAATACAGTATTGGACAACTGTACTGGCACAATACTGGCCGAGAAATAGCAATCGCTTCCTGTCCATATGGGGTAATTTTGAAGGGCCAGTACTGGTCAAGAACTACTTGATTTTGATGAATCTCTAATGCATTCTGCATTGTCTTTCTTTCCTACATTTGTGATTTGCATCAACAGGTAATGCTGTTTTAGTTTGATGTTGGATGTTTTGATATCATGATAATAAAGGCCCTATTTGTAAGACAAATCACAAATTCTTATTTTTGTAATTGTGTAAGTGGTGTTTGCCTGTTAGCTTGATAAAAAGCTATTTTTAGCTCATCTTGCCTGAAAGGCCCAATACTGGGCTTATGACATGGCATGGTGTCAGGCGTCCATCCATAAACTTTGTGCACTTTTTTTCTCCAGAAGCATAAGACCTAGAATGCTGAAACTTTGTGTACAGGCTCCTTGACCAGTGAGGATAATAATTTATAACTTTGGTGGCCCGGTGGCCCCTAATAATTGCCACAGGGGCCATATTAAAAAAAAACTATTTTCATCTTCTTCTCCAGAACCATAATGCCTAGAAAGCTGATACTTTGTGTAGAGACTCCTTGACTAGTGAGGATTATAATTTATAACTTTTGTGGTCTTGTGGCCCCTAATAAGGCTCACAGGGGCAATGCTCTTAAAACCTATTTTCATATATATTTCTCCAGAAGGCCTAGAAAGCTATGTGATGTTTGCGTGAGAATAATCATTGGCAAAAGCTCTATTAAGTTGATTTATGGTCAGAGTTTTGTTCTAACATGATGTTGACTTATTTTAGTTAAAAAATCTTTATTAAGAATCCCCATGAATAAAAACAATTTGCTAAATTATACCCCAGAACCAAATAAGAAAAAAAGAGAATTTCAATATGTTTTTACTTATTATTCGTACTTTACGAGTTTTGGAAACTCAAGCAAATTTGAATCAAATCTGTAAGCCAAGTGGTTTATCATTGTCTGGTTTCATGCACTCAAATCACTGATCTTACAGGGAGAAAACACCTAATGGGTAACAGCTTAAAAGATGAAGGTTGTTAATTGAGAACTAGTGAGAAGATGATATTGGTTTGGTTGCAGAGCAACACCAGAGATGATATCTCTGATCAAGAGGAACTCCTGTGGGAAGTCCCTGGAGATAGCTCGCACAGCAAGAGACATGCTGGGGGGCAACGGCATCAGTGACGAGTACCACATCATCAGACATGTCATGAATCTTGAGTCTGTCAACACATACGAGGGTCAGTCATTGATAATCTGATTCAATTTGACTTGAATTTCAGATTTTTACCTTTGAGTTACTAACCTGAATCGTATAACCTTTATTTCCAACTTACAATTGTGTCTCGTTCCAAAAGATGATCATTGGTCTTTGATGCAAAAGTCTAAAGACCTATTGTTTTGATCCAGATTATTAGGTTTTCAAGGGGAAAGTCAAGTTTATTATTTTTATTTGAAACTATTTTGTTACACCAGTTCTGAAGTAATGACTTATAATATTTTAAAGATTTTCAGGGTTGATAGCCTGTGTCTAAAGTTAGATGGTTACAGAGCCGACTTTTTATTTTTCAATCTTGTTCACGAGCAATCTACTAGGGCTGGGACGGCTAACCCGGGTACCCGGGACGGGCGGGTAATGAGTTGGACCCGGGTACCCGTAACATTACCCGGACCCTTTTTGATCATGTGACAAACATTGAAATAAGTGAAGAATTAATAAAAAGTGTGTCAGTGTTTGTTATAGTTTTTAATTACAACAAATTGTAGTAGTTCTTGCAACTTAAGAAGCATTTATATTGTGTAAACTTTTGTTCTGATCCCACCCGTTGAAAATCTATCTTAAGTAGTTGACTTGTTGGTGAAAACAAATTACTAGTATTGATGTGTTTGATGTTTCATACCAAATTTCTTAATGATGTAAAGCCAAATAAAATCTTATGTTAATCTGATTGCATCAAACTTCAAAGGCATGAAGGTTATTCATATTTTATTACCATATTTCCCTAATTTACAATTTGAACAGATCAAGATATAATCTGCAAACATCTCAAACAGGTTAAGAGTACAATAGAAAGACACATTAAACTAATTTTGATATGTTGTGAAAGGGGTATTTTTTATTCAAATGATTTTATATTGATGATTTTCCCCCTCCTTTGTGGCTGAGACGAGTTGGAAACACAATATATTTTGTTCTGACTAAATAACTAACTTAAAACAGTGTTATGAAGGGTACCCGGGTAGGGTATGGTAATAGGGGGTCGGGTACCCGGGTAGGAAATTTAGACCCGTCCCAGCCCTACAATCTACCCTTGAAGTTGAAATTTCAAACCGCAATATCTCAGGGAGATAATTTCATAAACTTTCACCCAAGTGTGTAAAAATAACATTACCTGTCCATTAAGCAGTGTTCGGTTTTGCTATTTTCGAGAAACTGAAAATTTCATTAAATTTTTTGTAAAAAGACTCCCCCAACTTGCCCTCTATTTTCAGTGATATTTAGCAGTTTTTGTGAAGTTTCCGCTGCCGCCGCCGCACTCATATTACAAGCTATAACTTTTTTCCACTAAGCTTTCCAGAACTCTTATTCATAACTTACTACTCATACCTCGGGGGAACGATTTTGACATGTTCTCTTTCAAGGTCAAAGGTCAAGATCACAAGCTATGTAATCACTCTAAGAATTCCTTGAAAACGCGATAACTTGAAAAGTTTTTGTGCTATGAAGCTCTAACTTGGTATATATCATCCTTGGACAAGTTATACTCAATAAAAAGTGTTCAATGATTGTGTGACCTTGAAGGTCAAAGGTACAGGTCATGAGATATGAGTTATTGCAATTCCTTGTAATCACGATAACTTGAAAAGTTTTTGTGCTATGAAGTTTAGAATTTTTAACCTACCTAAACGTAGTTAAGTTGCCATTTACCTTCTCATGAGAAGAGAGACGTTTACTGCGAAAAACTCACTGTGTGTAACCGGAAGGGCTGCTCCCAGCCCACTGCTCATGAGCGGGAAACATCACATCCTTAGTAAAAATTCAAATCATTCTTTCTTACTCATCACATGAGTTTGCATGTGTTTTTTCACTGCTCGTAATCGGACTCTTCTACGTTTTGATTTTGGTGATTTTTCAATTTTAATATCATTGTAGTTATTTCATGCTGCTCCCATACGTCAATCCAACACCATGCACCTATTTTTCACTTTTTGTCACGTTCCGCGATCTTGTACACTTTGAAAAATTTCTTTGTCTCTAATGCATTCTACCTCCATTCCCTGGCTGTGTTTTGCATTTCTGCACGTATTTTATGACCCTGGGTCGGGTTAGACTGCTTGCTTTTCTGCACGTAGACACATAGCCTTGCTTCAGGCTCTCCAACCATTTGTTTGGTTTTGGTCATTCCTTGTTTGTGTTCATGCTTTCCATGTTTGCTTCTAATTCCAATCGTAATTATACATTATATTTAATTATAATTCTTATTATAATTAATTAAAAAAATATAACATAAAAAAAACCTTTTCTTGTAAATTTTTATACCCCCGCTACGATGTAGTCGGGGGTATATAGCGCTCTGCGTGTCCGTCCGTCCGAAATCGTTTCTGGAGCATTACTCTAAAACTATACCACTTACAAACTTCAAATTTGGTATGGCAGTAGCCTATATGATGCTGTTGTGCCTTTTAGGGGTTTTATCTCAATGGTTCAAATTATTTTTGAAATTTTGATCGAAAACCATCCGATTTCTGGACTTTGTCTCGTTTCCGGATCATAATTTAAAAACTATACCACTTGGAATTTTCAAACTTGGTATGGCAGTAACCTATATGAACCTTTTAGGGATTTTAATTCCAAAGTTCAAATAATTTTTGAAATTTTGAACCAAAACAGTCCGTTGAGGATCAAGCTTGTAAATATATTTCCTAATGACAAACACATACCGTATAAACATTGTAAATGTGACTGTTTTGCCTTCAAGTTATCTTTTGGGAGGTAACCAAAAGAAAGGGATTGTGACCTATTGTGATACTCATATGGACACTGTATGAACATAGAACATGACTGATGTTTTTACCACTGCAAAGACTACATATATTGGAATGTTGATACCACTGCAAAGAATACATATATTGGAATATAAATTGACCTACATGGAACTAAATGGAAGGTGAGAGTTTGTTGAAAAACTTTTATTATCATAGTTATTCCAGTTCACACCTATTCAGACAAATTAAATTATAATGTTATTTTCTATATCATGTGATGGAAAAATACGGTATTACAATCCTTGGACTTATCAGAACATATGACTTTTCACTATATTCGCCAAAGAAAGGCGGTCAAACTACAGGCGGGGGTATGTGAGCTGCGCTCACTTTTGCCTTGTTTTTATAATGAATAAAATTTTAAAATAATTTTAAAATACAAATTATTTTTCACATTTTATTTCCTATTCATCGGCAAGCTATTCATACCATTTTATCAAATTTATCTGCCCATATTTTGGGTATTTAAATTTCTTACCCTTTTTAAAGCTTGCTGCTTCGTCCCACATGTTGGCATGTTGTTTCCCTCTACAGTGACTTATGCCTAGAGTCATTGTTCGGAGTGTCGAACGTCCAAGTCAGCGAAGGACCCCCATCAAAGTTGTCCTGACTGTCAGCCAAGGACGTGTGACGTCGACGCCCGCTGCGACGAGTGCCGCTGCCTCTCCCCTCAGGACTTCCAGCGCTTCCTGTCAGCCCGCAAGATGAGGTTTTTGCAGCGCCTACGTCGCAGCATGTCTGACCCTACTTCCGAGCGCCCTCCTACGTCCCCTCGTCCCGGGACCAGCGCCAGCGCAGAGGACTCCCGACACTCGCCTACGCCGCCTCCTCCTCCTCCGAGCGCCCCAATAGCCTCTCACCCGTCCGGACTTGGAGCTCTTTATGACCTCCATGTTTACCAGTGCCTTGACCAGCGCCAGGACCAGCGCCAGTGCCTAGACCCTCCTCAGCGCCCGGACCGGCGCCAGCGCTCCAGCCGCAGGATGTCCAGGTCTCCTCAGCGTTCCAGGAGCCCTTCTCCCTCTTGGCGTCAGCGATGTCACAGACGTTCTCACTCGCCGTCCCGCTCACGCAGCCCTCGGTGTGGTTGCTCTCGCTCCTCATCCAGGGACAGATCTTTGTCCAGACGCTCATGTCGCTCAAGGTCCTCTCCCGACGCTTGACGCTCCCGTTCCCGGACGCCTCCTTAGACTCCTAAGTCCACTAAGAAGACTGGGAAGAGGACTTCGTCCCTGACTACCAGGAGGATTAAGCTGCGAGCTCCACCTACCTCACGCTAAAGCTAGTCCCCGACTGAATCGCGGATCGCCTCCCTGAGGGCGCGTCCCCTGGTGCCTCAGACCCTCTCCGTTGCGTCCGACAAGACCCGGACCTCAAGCTTCCACCTCACCCGGAAGTCCTGGATGGCATCACAGCCTTGGAGGAGGAGCCCTCTCCTCTTCCTTCAAGATTTTGAAGCCTCCTGCAGCCATCCCTGTACACTCCCTCAGCCGCTTTGACAGCTTGGACGATGCCATCGGAAGCCTCCTCCAAGATCGTCTCCTCTGCAGAGGTTGAAGAGCTCTCCCTGTGCCCAGTCTGTGCCCTCCGGGAATACATTGACCGCTCCGCCCCTCGTCACGGCACTAGGAAGAGACTCTTCATCCCCTTCTCACCTTCCGCCAAGGGCGAGGTTACCAGGAACACTCTCCCGTTGTGGCTCCGGACCGTCATCTTAGCTGCCTACGACGCGGCCGGCTTGCCTAACCCTGTCGCCAGCAACCCGCACGAGATTCGAGCACTTGCTTCCACCATGGCCTTGCATCGTAACTGTTCCGTTCCAGCCATCATGGAGGGATGCTTCTGGCGCTCCACGACAGTTTTTGCTTCGCTCTACCTCCGGGACCTCGCTGTGGAAGGGACTTCAATCCTTTGGACTGTTGGTGGTAGCCCAACAGCTAGCTGCCCCAACGTTTCTTTAGGGTAAGCTGAACGCTTTACTTCGTTACTTCTCACTGATGCACCTGTTGAGTTGTTTCGTTGTTGTCGACAACTTGGGGTTCACCGTCTGCTTCTCTGTGCAGCAGCCGTCTGGTCGCCCCCTCCGGGAGGATGTTTGCTGGGAACTCTTCTAAACCTTGACTCGTCCTCCCTCCTCCCTGCTGTCGGATCAGTGGCAACTTAACAAAGTTTAGGTAGGTTAAAAATTTATTAAAATCTAAATATTTTAGATATTTAAATACCTGCCCTAACTTTGTTGGATCCCTCTTCAGAGTTTCGTTCCAGAAAGAATGATCTGTACGACGCGGCCGGCTTGCCTAACCCTGTCGCCAGCAACCCGCACGAGATTCGAGCACTTGCTTCCACCATGGCCTTGCATCGTAACTGTTCCGTTCCAGCCATCATGGAGGGATGCTTCTGGCGCTCCACGACAGTTTTTGCTTCGCTCTACCTCCGGGACCTCGCTGTGGAAGGGACTTCAATCCTTTGGACTGTTGGTGGTAGCCCAACAGCTAGCTGCCCCAACGTTTCTTTAGGGTAAGCTGAACGCTTTACTTCGTTACTTCTCACTGATGCACCTGTTGAGTTGTTTCGTTGTTGTCGACAACTTGGGGTTCACCGTCTGCTTCTCTGTGCAGCAGCCGTCTGGTCGCCCCCTCCGGGAGGATGTTTGCTGGGAACTCTTCTAAACCTTGACTCGTCCTCCCTCCTCCCTGCTGTCGGATCAGTGGCAACTTAACAAAGTTTAGGTGGGTTAAAAATTTATTAAAATCTAAATATTTTAGATATTTAAATACCTGCCCTAACTTTGTTGGATCCCTCTTCAGAGTTTTGTTCCAGAAAGAATGATCTGAATTTTACTAAGGATGTGACGTTTCCCGCTCATGTGCAGTGGGCTGGGAGCAGCCCTTCCGGTTACACACAGTGAGTTTTTAGCGGTAAACGTCTCTCTTCTCATGAGAAAGGTAAGTGGCAACTTAACTAAGTTTAGGTAGGTATTTAAATATCTAAAATATTTAGATTTTAATAATTTTGTGTATTTTATCTCTTGAGAAGTACAAAATTTTCAAAAAATTTTGTTACGAACTGTCGAAGGTCAAAGTCATGACAAGGTCAACATATATGGAGAAAATGGATTAAATTTAAAAAAATTTCATTAAATTAACACATTGACTGCCATTGAAAAAGTAATTTGTTCATCAATTTGCCAAATGAAAACTATATATGCATTTTGACTGTCTATCGATATGTAGCACTTTGAGATAGGAATAAGTTAATCATCATTGATTATGATGGAATAAGAAGATATTCTTTATCTCGTACCTGACAAAGGGTAACAGTTTGTTTCTGCATTATGCCAATCTACAACTCGTAGCATGGCAGAGAACCTTACACTTTCTACCTTGTTTGCCAACTACGAGTCGTATGCTGGCAGTATGATATAATCATTCTTTACTAGTTGCCAGCTACGTTAACTATAGCTTGGAAATTCATTTAGAGTGATCTCCCTTTGTCATATTTGGAAAATGGCACGTAAATGTTTGTCTGTTGATGAATTTGCTGCCAATTTGATGGAAAGCGATGCTGAAAGTGACAGTGAATAGAACTTAGTTCTGAAGACTCATGGCACATGCCAGATGAGTCAGATAGTGACGATTCTGTGATGGAAGATGACGAAGATGTCCCTCTTGATGAACACACACCACGTGGTCGTCAGGAATTCCGTGCGGCACGGACCAGGGGCCCCCGTGGTTGTACAAATACAGGAAGAGGGCGTAGTGCTGTCAGACGAGTGCGTGGCCTTGGATTAAGTCAATGTGGTCTTCGTTTAGCATGTCCAGCTCCCGGGAGAAGGATTGGACAAATTAGAGGAAGACAGAATCAAGTACAAGTTCATTTGTGGTCGGATGTTCCTCAAGACCGACCAGTGTTTCCTTTCAATGAAGATCCTGGGCTTAAAGTTCAAGTTCCTGGCGACACCCCTGGTGAATATTTTGATCTCTTCTTAACTGAGGATTTGATCAATGTCATGGTGTTAGAAACCAATAGATATGCCAATGCAGAAATAAACAAGGAGAGACCTCTCAGAAGGGAGTCACGTCTCAAAGATTGGAAGGACACGGATGCAACAGAAATGAAGCAGTTTATTGGCCTGATGCTTCACATGGGTCCATACAACCTGCCAACAATTGAACATTACTGGAGTAAAAACATCATGTACAGGTCACCATTCTTGTCTGGTACTATGAGCAGAAATAGATTCCAGTTGCTCCTGCGTTTCTGGCTCTTTGCTGACAATGAAACTCCAAATAATGATCGCCTGTACAAAGACTGTGTGGTTGTTGACAAGTTCAATGATGTCATGAATAACATGTATTATCCCGGAAAGGATCTCTCCATCGATGAGTCCATGGTGCTATGGCGGGGAAGGCTCTTATTTCGGCAATACATCAAGAACAAACGTCATAAGTACGGCATTAAACTTTATGAATTGTGCGAGTCTCAAGGTTAAAGTAGTGGAATTGGTCTGACCGATGATCTCGGCCTGGGTCAATCTGCTGCGATTGTTCTGAATCTGATGGATGGCTATCTTGACAAGGGGCATGTTGTATATGCAGACAACTATTATAACTCTGTTAGTCTTGTGAAACAGATGACAGATAGATCCACCTACATTTGTGGCACGCTTCGTCATGATAGAAAAGAAAATCCTAAGGATGCGTTCCGGCTCAGTTGTTGTCTGTAAATGGAAGGCTAAGCGTGACGTCCTCACAATCAGCAATATGCACAGCATTGAGATGGTTGATGTCAGAAACAGAAACAACAAACTATCAAGAAAACTAAACACAGTTCGCGACTACAACCAGGGAATGTCTGGAATAGACAGGTCAGATCAAATGCTGTCTTATTACTCAGGTCTGCGGAAAACAATTCGCTGGTACAAGAAGATCGCCCTTCACCTGCTTGAGATGTCACTTCTGAATGCATTCATTCTCTACAACACAAACCGTCCTGAGCCCATGAAGCTACTGCAGTTCCAGGAATTGGTGACAGTTAGTCTCCTTGGTGAAGCTTTTGAACAGGTTGAAGCTCGTATAAACCCTAGAGCTGGTCTGGCCCCAGACGCTATGGACTTTCATCACCTCTCTTCCCTACCACCGACAGAGAAGAAGCAAAGACCAACCAAGCCTTGTCGTGTGTGCACTAGGGCTGGTATGCGTTGTGAAACCTGCTACATGTGTGAGGTCTGTCCAGAGAAACCAGCGTTGTGTGTTGAGAAGTGCTTCAAGAAGTTCCATGCTCCAGAGTAAAGTCATGAAGCAAATCAAGCTGAAATTTTAGTGATTCCAGTTTTCGTTGTTCAATATACTTAATAACATGTTTTTGCACATGAATTGTCTTCTTGTTGTTCTTTGTCATTGCCAGGATACTATTAGTTGTAGTAAACAATTTGCCAACATTTGAAACTTAACATGAAATACCATTGATATAACTACAAGATAACTTGTAATGGCAAACTGGAACAAAATATAAAAACGAGTATACTCGTAGATGGCAGTCAACGTGTTAATGTTATACTCAATGAAATGTGTTCATTGATTGTGTGACCTTGAGTGTCAAAGGTCAAGGTCACGAGAAAATGCCCAATTTGGTGAGGCCTGTAAAAGGCGGAACAGGGTAAGGCAAAACCCCAAGTTTTGGGCTGCTCTGCTTTTGCGGTGTCCCGCAAACGCTAATCTAGTTTATTCAGCAATTTTGAAACCCACCTGTCTCCACATCGATAACAGATAATTGCACTTTTTTCAACATCTAGGAATTACATTATCAGTAAATTGATTTCATAACTGATGATGGTCGCCATAATAAAATGCTCAAACATTTCATATTATGTGAAATTTTGTGGCATTTTTGATGATATGTAAGTTACAGTATACCTCCTTGACAAAAATGCATGTGAAGGTCAAACACTGTGTAAAAGTCAGAGAGACCTGCTGAAGTACTGCCGCACCAGTCCTAGTTACAGTTTTATTAATTTAATACTTTATACAATACAGAAATCATTATCATCATACTTGTGAAATAAGTAAAGTAAAACATGGACGTTATTCAGCTTAATAGACATAAAAGGCTGTGTTGGTTTTTGTATCAGGTGACTAACTGTTCACCTCCATTTGTCTTGCTGTTGCCTTTCCATCTGTCCCAAAAGAGGGCACTATCATCGAATAATCATCATTTTAAGGTCAAAACAAGACTTTGATTTTGACTTTTTGCTCTTGTAAGCTTGATATCTGAAGAACCAGTTACTGGATTTTATTAAAAACTTGCACAAAGCCTCATAGGAAAAGTTTCAAGCCCATTTTAATTTCAATTTGACAGAAAGGCATTGATAATTTCAGCGTTGAAACCTTGATATTTGGCTAATGAGAGAGATATCTGACCATTCACTGGGTTCTCTTCAAAATCTACACATAGCTTTTTATTGCAGGATGTTATGCCCAGTTGATTTCTGCGAAATTTTGGCTCATCTGTAAGGCCCGATGGGCTAATGGCATGGGCATGGTGTCCGACGTCCGTCCGACATCCGTCCATCTGTCTGAAAACTTTGTGCATAGAGAGCTGAAACTTTGTGTACATACTCCTAGACTAGTGAGGATTAAAAATTGTAGCTTTGGTGGGTCTGTGGCCCCTAGTAAGGGCCACAGGGGCCACGCCCTAAAAACCTATTTTCCTCTTCTTCTCCAGAAGCATAAGGCCTAGAAAGCTGAAACTTTGTGTACAGACTCCTTGACAAGTGAGGATTAAAAGGGCCGCAAGGGACGCACCCTTAAAATCTTTTTTCATTTGCAAAAGGTCTAGAAAGCTGAAATCTTGTGTACAGACTCCTGCTAATGTGGATTATAATTTACAGTTTTGGTGACTCTATGGTACCTAAAAAGGGCTTAGTCCTTTGGATCCTATGTAACAAAATTGGTTGGAATGGTATCCAGCAGGGATGCAGAAATCGGTCTATTTGCCGGACATGTCCGATTGGGAATCCAGTTTGACCGATTGAAAAAGTGACCTGTCGGACATTCAAGGAGTCATTTGACCGATTGAAGATAATCAAAGAATTACTAAACAAACATATAACCAAGCCTGAGTTGAGTAACAAGCAATCAATAAAGGCCGATGAAATGCTCCGCTTGTGTCGGTCATAATTGTAATAAAAACACGAACCGGTCATCAATGAAACAACTAATCCATTCAAACGACATAATTACCTTGTTATCTTTAATTATTGGATCATCTCAGTGTCATGCATTGAGTAAAACAAGTCAATAAGGCCAAACTTTTTTACAAAAAGACATCAAACAACTTCACATCGTTATTTTACATGCTGTTACTATATCCTCCCTCCACTAACTTCACAAGCTCGATGCATCGACTTTGCAAGCAAGACTTCATTAACACAGTGTTGGGAGCTTTCATTACTGAAGGGAGGAGAAAGGAACAGCCGGATTACTGCAGTGATAGGGAAACGAAAACAGGCTGATCTGTTGGCAAGTTTGACAGGCTAAAAAAACATATGCAGTGTGTGTCAAGTAGTTGATATGCATCATAACTTAATAAAATTATATTTAAAACAGCCAAAGTAATTTTATTTTACTCAATGTAATGTATTTTCAGTGTTTTGTTTTTGCATTGCTTTGCATGCGTTGCTATAAATAGATCTGTACATCGTCTGCTTTCCAGTTAATATTAGATTCTAAGCACCTGGCATTTGTTTACTGAATAACTGACACAATTGAAACTTGATTATTTATTTAAATTATAAACATATTCATATACCAAGGCCTAAACATCATAGTAATAAGTAAATTACTGAGTAATAATTTTAGACTTAAATTTAGTCTATGAAATATTTCCACATGTTCAATCGTGTATTTACGTGAGATAAAGCACCAAAATTTATTACAAAATATCATTATTCGTCGACTTATACGTGGAATGTCCGATTGGCAAAAATTTGAATCTGCATCCCAAAATTAGTTGGAATGGTATCCAGTGTGATTGGCTAGAGAGATACTGTATTTCATCAGTTTAAGAATAGTAACGGTTTTGTCATTGAGCCTTCATTTACTGTTATCTCATTTCGAAGCTTGTCGAGGGCGAGATAGTGCAGTGGTTAGTACGTTCAGCTTCAGATCCAGTGGTTTGTCTTTCCAATCCCACCATAGGCTTGGCAATTTTGTCTGCAGTAGAACTGATTTGCACAAAGTTAGGTTTGGGTGCAATGATACAGCACAGTACAACCATGATTCACTTATTCCACCCTATGCTTTCAGCTTTTAGTCGCAATGCATAGCCACAAAAGGGTTGCAGCTTTTCTCTCATTTGAGGTGGTTCCGATGAAATGAAAGAAGTTATATATTTGTATATTCTGGTGAACAGTCTAATCATCTACAATGCCCTTGACTTGTTATGTTAAATCACCATGTAAGTATAGAAAATGAAGGATTAACATTGTTTGACCCGTGTTTGCTTTTGCCAGGTACTCACGACATCCATGCCTTGATTCTTGGTCGAGCTATCACTGGACTGCAGGCCTTTACCAGTGATTGAGAGTGACTGTCACAGAGAACATCAACACCTGACCTATCCTTGTGCTTCCACCAGTTATCTTTCTAAACAGAATCTTGAGAAATTTCCTTGATTTAACAATGCTTATTATCATAAAATATCATACAAAGTCAGTTGAATTATATTAGTTTCTAACATTATTACAGCAATCAAAATTCAGCTTCAAATAAAAAAGACTTTTCTTGGCTAAAGCTTCATCAGGCCAGACAATGAAGAAGATAAAGTCTAATGCACTAAATAGTCTAAAGTTTTGTGACTGTTCCCCTCCACTGCTTATAGTAAATGTTTTATAACCAGTATTGAAGAGAAATTCCTAAGCTATTTAAATTTTGAATGAAGACAGGTTATGTGAGCAAGTTGAGCAGAGAGGGGATCACCTACGTATACAAGTCTGATATGAGGTTTGAAAGTGTGTGTGCGGTGTGTGTTTGTATTGCTGAACCACTGATGTCTATCTCTTTTTCTAGTCACTTCAAATGTTTCAATCCTGCCAGGACTGTAGAGAATGTAAGAGTTCTCTGCTTAACTGAAATTCACTGAACTACCAGCCATGCTTGCTGGTTCAAGTAGGTTTCACTGTAATATAGAGACACTGTTGCTGTAGGCATCACTTACAATAGCTGCCATCGTATGAAAGAAACATTTTCGAGATGGCACTGTGTAAGGCAGCCTCTCTTACCTGGAATCAGAAATATGGGACTTAGATAACTGTTATGACGATGTTGATTTATCTTCTTGTCAGTATGTGTACAGATTAATTATTTAAAGGAGGTAATATTTTGCTTTATATATCTAATGGTTTTATGATCTTAATACCAATAAAAATGGTAAGGTTTCACTTCTAATTTATTAACATGTGCATGCATTTGAATGGGAATTTAAGAGCTGAGAATTGGACAGTCTTAGTTTAAGATGCTATCAGTCTTATAAAAATCAAACTATTTCTGAGTAATAATCATTTAAAAATATTAACTTTCGAGATAAGTAATGCTCTATATTACGTCTGACTGCAGCTCCATAGGTCACATGATTTTATACAAGTCAAGAACAGACAAAACCTAGCCATTAGCGGACCAATGACTCCATTTCACTCATAACACCGCTAGCAGCGATCTTGTTTAAAGCATGGTTCTCAGGAGTTACTTGCCCCTAGCTACTGATACCGCTGACTTTTACCAGACAACTTTATGATTGGTTAGCTGAATATAAAACAGAACATGCAACTTACGAAGCTGCAATCGAAGCTACTGGAGAGAAAAATGATTCATAGATTGAACAAGTTCTATTCTCGATTGAGTTAAGATTTTGAAATGATTATTAATCAAAACGTGTGCAATTGTAATCAGAATGAAATTCTGTCTTGGTCAAAGCAGACTTATAAAAGAAACTGAATTTTGTTTCATTTTTGTGATGTGCGTGTTTTGAATGATTGTGTGCATACATATGAACATGTATATATAATTTTATGCAAAAATAAAATACTCAAGTGTAAATAAATAATTTTGATGCAGACGTGTTTTTCTTCTGTAGATTTTGGGACAGCAATGCCTCAAACTGATCTGAAATGACGTAGCTGTTAATTAGAATGAAAATGTATGGTTTTCAAAATTTAATTACAGGGCTGGAAATTAAAGTTTGCCCAGTTAATCTACAGACTGGGCTCATTAGGATAATCCAATGCATATCTAGTGTGTCTGTCCTGTAGCAGATTTTGATAGCTGATATTCACCATATTTATTATTATTAACTTTGTTACCAATTAATTCAAAAAATCTCTGCATGGCTACTATATGATAAATATTTGATTAAGATGAAATTTTGAAAACGGTCATACATGTTTGATGCCAAAATCTCTTGTCGAATTAAAATGAATTTAAGTTTTAAATGGCTATTAAAATCATAAACTCTTAATTGTCCATATTATTTCTTTAAATACGGTTCCAGCCTTTTGACTGAAGTTTTGATCATATTTGCTGTTTAATACGTTTCTATTGTCACTATACAACATTAATAAGCTTTGAAAAGATACTTTTTGCAAAAAGTCGTTTCTGTAATTGAGGACAATTGATAAAGTTTGGCACCCTGACATCTCGTTGAGGTCAAAGATTGTTGATTCAGTGCTCTCGCTTCCCATCATGAAGGTCAGTCTGGCTTCCTTCCCGAAAAGGCCAAGACCACTGATAGCAACTAATTTTGTATGTAGATAAGCTCTTTGCAAAACAGGGATATAACCAGTAGATGGAATGACCAAAAGGCAGTTGGGCACTGAGGAGTACCTTATGTGTGAATGAAGGTGTAATGGTAACTATGTAGCCTTAAAATCCTCGAAGATAACGTTACTTACCCGAGTTCTATGAAAATATTATTGATCTAGTTAAATACTTTGACAGTGATGAAATATGTATTTGTGGCAATTGCAATTTGGTATTAAGCCAACGATTAGACACCTACATTTACAAACATGAACATTATTCAAAAGCAAGAAACAAAGTTTTCGAACTAACTGATGCCTGAAAATGGAGAAAACTTAACTATGATAGCAAAAGATACACATCACGTCAGCCAAATTACTTGAAACAAGCCGGACTCGTTTTTATTTGATATCACATGACCTGATGCCAAATAAGACTAAACTTTGACCATTTTTTAATAACATTAACATTATCTTCCTCCACTCAATGTAGAGGAAATTTAACGATTCCCTTTTACACGACAAAACAGTATGTCGACCTTATTGAGGAAACAATTAAAACAACCGTGAATGAATACAAATTCAGAGAGGAAAAGTGTTTAGATTAATTTTCAATTGATAGATCAATTATTATGAGAGACCCTATTTAAATGATACGGGGGAAAACTTTATACAAGAGAAATCCTTAGATTAAGAGCTAGAAAATCTAGAGGAGAGTGTAGATCAATCCGGTGATCATGATGAAAACCTAGCCCTGAGATCTTGGGTCATTTTTGTCAATTCGTTAAACAAAGGGTAAGAAGGTTTTACTTGTTGATCACCCAAAACTTAACTTAACACATTACACTCTAAAGGAATAAACCAAAGTCATTTCTTGAAAATTGGCGGCCAAATTAACTTTTAAATACCTTTTACAAAATTGGGTCTTCAGCAATAGCGAATAGAATTAAAAACGTTTCGCCATGTATTATAAACGAGGCTATATCAATTGAAGATTCAGAGGTGAATTTACCAGACTCCCGTTGCACAAAACACTAAGGTAACTTATAGTTGAAAGATGGCACTAAGGTTTACCTTAGTGTTAAGTTGTTTTGTACAACGGCCCCTACGCTTTGGTGGAACATAAAGAAACATATCAAATACCAGATCTTCTCTTGTCAATAGACTTTGAAAAGCATTTCATTCAGTTGATAGAAGTTGCATGTCAAATGTTTTATCTTCTTCAGTTTTGGTTCAAACATTCTTAAACGGGTAAATACCTTTTATAATGGGATAGAATCAAGGATTAAGATAACTATATTTGCTACGGAACCTTTTCGAATTGAATGCGATGCCAACAAGGAGACCTCATTGCTCCATACTTATTCATTCTTTCTTTAGAAATATTAGGAATGATAGTAAAATAAAGGGAATTAGTTTCGGTAAAAACAATATATTCTTGGTCAATTTGGTAATTACAACCCTAGCATTAGAAGGAACAGAAACATTACTCTATACAGTTATGAACGTCATAGATCTATTTGTCCGCTTTTCTGGATTGAACGCAAACGTTGACAAAACTAAACTCATTTGGATTGGTTAAAAAAAGAGCACATTACAAAATATAGAAACAGAAAATAACTTCGATTGGCCAAAAACAGACTTTAACTTGTTATATATGGAATAAATTGTGATATTATAGAAAGAATTCATTGAAATTCATGAATGAATTAGCTTATAACATAACCATACAACATCTGGCCTGGCAGTTCAAAAGAATGTTGTATTCTAAGACAAGTGGAGAAGCGAGCAGAGCTCACATATCCCCGCTCCCATATTTGTTCAAAGAATTTCAAACAGTAAAATTGATTAATATTGGTTAAAGCTGTATGATAGTTGAGTATCCAGTAAGTCATTGTGTAAGTCTTCTTTCCACTGAAACCCAATACTACATTCATTAATAGGTTTAACAATTAAAAGAGCACATGTAGGGATAATGGTTGATCTTTGTTTCAAATTTGAGGTAGTTATAATGAATATTCTACAAATTGTACTGAGGACAACATTATTTTGGTTAAGTCACTTTTTAGTCATGTTTCCCAATGATACCACAGAAAAGAAATTCCATATATCGTTTAACTCTCACAAGGCATATCCAGCAATCACAATTGACATGTGTAGCAAATTTGGTGAAGCTGAGATGTATATGTATGGTGCTATGGCGGGGAAGGCTCTTATTTCGGCAATACATCAAGAACAAACGTCATAAGTACGGCATTAAACTTTATGAATTGTGCGAGTCTCAAGGTTAAAGTAGTGGAATTGGTCTGACCGATGATCTCGGCCTGGGTCAATCTGCTGCGATTGTTCTGAATCTGATGGATGGCTATCTTGACAAGGGGCATGTTGTATATGCAGACAACTATTATAACTCTGTTAGTCTTGTGAAACAGATGACAGATAGATCCACCTACATTTGTGGCACGCTTCGTCATGATAGAAAAGAAAATCCTAAGGATGCGTTCCGGCTCAGTTGTTGTCTGTAAATGGAAGGCTAAGCGTGACGTCCTCACAATCAGCAATATGCACAGCATTGAGATGGTTGATGTCAGAAACAGAAACAACAAACTATCAAGAAAACTAAACACAGTTCGCGACTACAACCAGGGAATGTCTGGAATAGACAGGTCAGATCAAATGCTGTCTTATTACTCAGGTCTGCGGAAAACAATTCGCTGGTACAAGAAGATCGCCCTTCACCTGCTTGAGATGTCACTTCTGAATGCATTCATTCTCTACAACACAAACCGTCCTGAGCCCATGAAGCTACTGCAGTTCCAGGAATTGGTGACAGTTAGTCTCCTTGGTGAAGCTTTTGAACAGGTTGAAGCTCGTATAAACCCTAGAGCTGGTCTGGCCCCAGACGCTATGGACTTTCATCACCTCTCTTCCCTACCACCGACAGAGAAGAAGCAAAGACCAACCAAGCCTTGTCGTGTGTGCACTAGGGCTGGTATGCGTTGTGAAACCTGCTACATGTGTGAGGTCTGTCCAGAGAAACCAGCGTTGTGTGTTGAGAAGTGCTTCAAGAAGTTCCATGCTCCAGAGTAAAGTCATGAAGCAAATCAAGCTGAAATTTTAGTGATTCCAGTTTTCGTTGTTCAATATACTTAATAACATGTTTTTGCACATGAATTGTCTTCTTGTTGTTCTTTGTCATTGCCAGGATACTATTAGTTGTAGTAAACAATTTGCCAACATTTGAAACTTAACATGAAATACCATTGATATAACTACAAGATAACTTGTAATGGCAAACTGGAACAAAATATAAAAACGAGTATACTCGTAGATGGCAGTCAACGTGTTAATGTTATACTCAATGAAATGTGTTCATTGATTGTGTGACCTTGAGTGTCAAAGGTCAAGGTCACGAGAAAATGCCCAATTTGGTGAGGCCTGTAAAAGGCGGAACAGGGTAAGGCAAAACCCCAAGTTTTGGGCTGCTCTGCTTTTGCGGTGTCCCGCAAACGCTAATCTAGTTTATTCAGCAATTTTGAAACCCACCTGTCTCCACATCGATAACAGATAATTGCACTTTTTTCAACATCTAGGAATTACATTATCAGTAAATTGATTTCATAACTGATGATGGTCGCCATAATAAAATGCTCAAACATTTCATATTATGTGAAATTTTGTGGCATTTTTGATGATATGTAAGTTACAGTATACCTCCTTGACAAAAATGCATGTGAAGGTCAAACACTGTGTAAAAGTCAGAGAGACCTGCTGAAGTACTGCCGCACCAGTCCTAGTTACAGTTTTATTAATTTAATACTTTATACAATACAGAAATCATTATCATCATACTTGTGAAATAAGTAAAGTAAAACATGGACGTTATTCAGCTTAATAGACATAAAAGGCTGTGTTGGTTTTTGTATCAGGTGACTAACTGTTCACCTCCATTTGTCTTGCTGTTGCCTTTCCATCTGTCCCAAAAGAGGGCACTATCATCGAATAATCATCATTTTAAGGTCAAAACAAGACTTTGATTTTGACTTTTTGCTCTTGTAAGCTTGATATCTGAAGAACCAGTTACTGGATTTTATTAAAAACTTGCACAAAGCCTCATAGGAAAAGTTTCAAGCCCATTTTAATTTCAATTTGACAGAAAGGCATTGATAATTTCAGCGTTGAAACCTTGATATTTGGCTAATGAGAGAGATATCTGACCATTCACTGGGTTCTCTTCAAAATCTACACATAGCTTTTTATTGCAGGATGTTATGCCCAGTTGATTTCTGCGAAATTTTGGCTCATCTGTAAGGCCCGATGGGCTAATGGCATGGGCATGGTGTCCGACGTCCGTCCGACATCCGTCCATCTGTCTGAAAACTTTGTGCATAGAGAGCTGAAACTTTGTGTACATACTCCTAGACTAGTGAGGATTAAAAATTGTAGCTTTGGTGGGTCTGTGGCCCCTAGTAAGGGCCACAGGGGCCACGCCCTAAAAACCTATTTTCCTCTTCTTCTCCAGAAGCATAAGGCCTAGAAAGCTGAAACTTTGTGTACAGACTCCTTGACAAGTGAGGATTAAAAGGGCCGCAAGGGACGCACCCTTAAAATCTTTTTTCATTTGCAAAAGGTCTAGAAAGCTGAAATCTTGTGTACAGACTCCTGCTAATGTGGATTATAATTTACAGTTTTGGTGACTCTATGGTACCTAAAAAGGGCTTAGTCCTTTGGATCCTATGTAACAAAATTGGTTGGAATGGTATCCAGCAGGGATGCAGAAATCGGTCTATTTGCCGGACATGTCCGATTGGGAATCCAGTTTGACCGATTGAAAAAGTGACCTGTCGGACATTCAAGGAGTCATTTGACCGATTGAAGATAATCAAAGAATTACTAAACAAACATATAACCAAGCCTGAGTTGAGTAACAAGCAATCAATAAAGGCCGATGAAATGCTCCGCTTGTGTCGGTCATAATTGTAATAAAAACACGAACCGGTCATCAATGAAACAACTAATCCATTCAAACGACATAATTACCTTGTTATCTTTAATTATTGGATCATCTCAGTGTCATGCATTGAGTAAAACAAGTCAATAAGGCCAAACTTTTTTTAAAAAGACATCAAACAACTTCACATCGTTATTTTACATGCTGTTACTATATCCTCCCTCCACTAACTTCACAAGCTCCATGCATCGACTTTGCAAGCAAGACTTCATTAACACAGTGTTGGGAGCTTTCATTACTGAAGGGAGGAGAAAGGAACAGCCGGATTACTGCAGTGATAGGGAAACGAAAACAGGCTGATCTGTTGGCAAGTTTGACAGGCTAAAAAAACATATGCAGTGTGTGTCAAGTAGTTGATATGCATCATAACTTAATAAAATTATATTTAAAACAGCCAAAGTAATTTTATTTTACTCAATGTAATGTATTTTCAGTGTTTTGTTTTTGCATTGCTTTGCATGCGTTGCTATAAATAGATCTGTACATCGTCTGCTTTCCAGTTAATATTAGATTCTAAGCACCTGGCATTTGTTTACTGAATAACTGACACAATTGAAACTTGATTATTTATTTAAATTATAAACATATTCATATACCAAGGCCTAAACATCATAGTAATAAGTAAATTACTGAGTAATAATTTTAGACTTAAATTTAGTCTATGAAATATTTCCACATGTTCAATCGTGTATTTACGTGAGATAAAGCACCAAAATTTATTACAAAATATCATTATTCGTCGACTTATACGTGGAATGTCCGATTGGCAAAAATTTGAATCTGCATCCCAAAATTAGTTGGAATGGTATCCAGTGTGATTGGCTAGAGAGATACTGTATTTCATCAGTTTAAGAATAGTAACGGTTTTGTCATTGAGCCTTCATTTACTGTTAAATGCTCATTTCGAAGCTTGTCGAGGGCGAGATAGTGCAGTGGTTAGTACGTTCAGCTTCAGATCCAGTGGTTTGTCTTTCCAATCCCACCATAGGCTTGGCAATTTTGTCTGCAGTAGAACTGATTTGCACAAAGTTAGGTTTGGGTGCAATGATACAGCACAGTACAACCATGATTCACTTATTCCACCCTATGCTTTCAGCTTTTAGTCGCAATGCATAGCCACAAAAGGGTTGCAGCTTTTCTCTCGTTTGAGGTGGTTCCGATGAAATGAAAGAAGTTATATATTTGTATATTCTGGTGAACAGTCTAATCATCTACAATGCCCTTGACTTGTTATGTTAAATCACCATGTAAGTATAGAAAATGAAGGATTAACATTGTTTGACCCGTGTTTGCTTTTGCCAGGTACTCACGACATCCATGCCTTGATTCTTGGTCGAGCTATCACTGGACTGCAGGCCTTTACCAGTGATTGAGAGTGACTGTCACAGAGAACATCAACACCTGACCTATCCTTGTGCTTCCACCAGTTATCTTTCTAAACAGAATCTTGAGAAATTTCCTTGATTTAACAATGCTTATTATCATAAAATATCATACAAAGTCAGTTGAATTATATTAGTTTCTAACATTATTACAGCAATCAAAATTCAGCTTCAAATAAAAAAGACTTTTCTTGGCTAAAGCTTCATCAGGCCAGACAATGAAGAAGATAAAGTCTAATGCACTAAATAGTCTAAAGTTTTGTGACTGTTCCCCTCCACTGCTTATAGTAAATGTTTTATAACCAGTATTGAAGAGAAATTCCTAAGCTATTTAAATTTTGAATGAAGACAGGTTATGTGAGCAAGTTGAGCAGAGAGGGGATCACCTACGTATACAAGTCTGATATGAGGTTTGAAAGTGTGTGTGCGGTGTGTGTTTGTATTGCTGAACCACTGATGTCTATCTCTTTTTCTAGTCACTTCAAATGTTTCAATCCTGCCAGGACTGTAGAGAATGTAAGAGTTCTCTGCTTAACTGAAATTCACTGAACTACCAGCCATGCTTGCTGGTTCAAGTAGGTTTCACTGTAATATAGAGACACTGTTGCTGTAGGCATCACTTACAATAGCTGCCATCGTATGAAAGAAACATTTTCGAGATGGCACTGTGTAAGGCAGCCTCTCTTACCTGGAATCAGAAATATGGGACTTAGATAACTGTTATGACGATGTTGATTTATCTTCTTGTCAGTATGTGTACAGATTAATTATTTAAAGGAGGTAATATTTTGCTTTATATATCTAATGGTTTTATGATCTTAATACCAATAAAAATGGTAAGGTTTCACTTCTAATTTATTAACATGTGCATGCATTTGAATGGGAATTTAAGAGCTGAGAATTGGACAGTCTTAGTTTAAGATGCTATCAGTCTTATAAAAATCAAACTATTTCTGAGTAATAATCATTTAAAAATATTAACTTTCGAGATAAGTAATGCTCTATATTACGTCTGACTGCAGCTCCATAGGTCACATGATTTTATACAAGTCAAGAACAGACAAAACCTAGCCATTAGCGGACCAATGACTTCATTTCACTCATAACACCGCTAGCAGCGATCTTGTTTAAAGCATGGTTCTCAGGAGTTACTTGCCCCTAGCTACTGATACCGCTGACTTTTACCAGACAACTTTATGATTGGTTAGCTGAATATAAAACAGAACATGCAACTTACGAAGCTGCAATCGAAGCTACTGGAGAGAAAAATGATTCATAGATTGAACAAGTTCTATTCTCGATTGAGTTAAGATTTTGAAATGATTATTAATCAAAACGTGTGCAATTGTAATCAGAATGAAATTCTGTCTTGGTCAAAGCAGACTTATAAAAGAAACTGAATTTTGTTTCATTTTTGTGATGTGCGTGTTTTGAATGATTGTGTGCATACATATGAACATGTATATATAATTTTATGCAAAAATAAAATACTCAAGTGTAAATAAATAATTTTGATGCAGACGTGTTTTTCTTCTGTAGATTTTGGGACAGCAATGCCTCAAACTGATCTGAAATGACGTAGCTGTTAATTAGAATGAAAATGTATGGTTTTCAAAATTTAATTACAGGGCTGGAAATTAAAGTTTGCCCAGTTAATCTACAGACTGGGCTCATTAGGATAATCCAATGCATATCTAGTGTGTCTGTCCTGTAGCAGATTTTGATAGCTGATATTCACCATATTTATTATTATTAACTTTGTTACCAATTAATTCAAAAAATCTCTGCATGGCTACTATATGATAAATATTTGATTAAGATGAAATTTTGAAAACGGTCATACATGTTTGATGCCAAAATCTCTTGTCGAATTAAAATGAATTTAAGTTTTAAATGGCTATTAAAATCATAAACTCTTAATTGTCCATATTATTTCTTTAAATACGGTTCCAGCCTTTTGACTGAAGTTTTGATCATATTTGCTGTTTAATACGTTTCTATTGTCACTATACAACATTAATAAGCTTTGAAAAGATACTTTTTGCAAAAAGTCGTTTCTGTAATTGAGGACAATTGATAAAGTTTGGCACCCTGACATCTCGTTGAGGTCAAAGATTGTTGATTCAGTGCTCTCGCTTCCCATCATGAAGGTCAGTCTGGCTTCCTTCCCGAAAAGGCCAAGAGCACTGATAGCAACTAATTTTGTATGTAGATAAGCTCTTTGCAAAACAGGGATATAACCAGTAGATGGAATGACCAAAAGGCAGTTGTGCACTGAGGAGTACCTTATGTGTGAATGAAGATGTAATGGTAACTATGTAGCCTTAAAATCCTCGAAGATAACGTTACTTACCCGAGTTCTATGAAAATATTATTGATCTAGTTAAATACTTTGACAGTGATGAAATATGTATTTGTGGCAATTGCAATTTGGTATTAAGCCAACGATTAGACACCTACATTTACAAACATGAACATTATTCAAAAGCAAGAAACAAAGTTTTCGAACTAACTGATGCCTTTGACCTTGGAGGATCAATGGAGAAAACTTAACTATGATAGCAAAAGATACACATCACGTCAGCCAAATTACTTGAAACAAGCCGGACTCGTTTTTATTTGATATCACATGACCTGATGCCAAATAAGACTAAACTTTGACCATTTTTTAATAACATTAACATTATCTTCCTCCACTCAATGTAGAGGAAATTTAACGATTCCCTTTTACACGACAAAACAGTATGTCGACCTTATTGAGGAAACAATTAAAACAACCGTGAATGAATACAAATTCAGAGAGGAAAAGTGTTTAGATTAATTTTCAATTGATAGATCAATTATTATGAGAGACCCTATTTAAATGATACGGGGGAAAACTTTATACAAGAGAAATCCTTAGATTAAGAGCTAGAAAATCTAGAGGAGAGTGTAGATCAATCCGGTGATCATGATGAAAACCTAGCCCTGAGATCTTGGGTCATTTTTGTCAATTCGTTAAACAAAGGGTAAGAAGGTTTTACTTGTTGATCACCCAAAACTTAACTTAACACATTACACTCTAAAGGAATAAACCAAAGTCATTTCTTGAAAATTGGCGGCCAAATTAACTTTTAAATACCTTTTACAAAATTGGGTCTTCAGCAATAGCGAATAGAATTAAAAACGTTTCGCCATGTATTATAAACGAGGCTATATCAATTGAAGATTCAGAGGTGAATTTACCAGACTCCCGTTGCACAAAACACTAAGGTAACTTATAGTTGAAAGATGGCACTAAGGTTTACCTTAGTGTTAAGTTGTTTTGTACAACGGCCCCTACGCTTTGGTGGAACATAAAGAAACATATCAAATACCAGATCTTCTCTTGTCAATAGACTTTGAAAAGCATTTCATTCAGTTGATAGAAGTTGCATGTCAAATGTTTTATCTTCTTCAGTTTTGGTTCAAACATTCTTAAACGGGTAAATACCTTTTATAATGGGATAGAATCAAGGATTAAGATAACTATATTTGCTACGGAACCTTTTCGAATTGAATGCGATGCCAACAAGGAGATCACATTGCTCCATACTTATTCATTCTTTCTTTAGAAATATTAGGAATGATAGTAAAATAAAGGGAATTAGTTTCGGTAAAAACAATATATTCTTGGTCAATTTGGTAATTACAACCCTAGCATTAGAAGGAACAGAAACATTACTCTATACAGTTATGAACGTCATAGATCTATTTGTCCGCTTTTCTGGATTGAACGCAAACGTTGACAAAACTAAACTCATTTGGATTGGTTAAAAAAAGAGCACATTACAAAATATAGAAACAGAAAATAACTTCGATTGGCCAAAAACAGACTTTAACTTGTTATATATGGAATAAATTGTGATATTATAGAAAGAATTCATTGAAATTCATGAATGAATTAGCTTATAACATAACCATACAACATCTGGCCTGGCAGTTCAAAAGAATGTTGTATTCTAAGACAAGTGGAGAAGCGAGCAGAGCTCACATATCCCCGCTCCCATATTTGTTCAAAGAATTTCAAACAGTAAAATTGATTAATATTGGTTAAAGCTGTATGATAGTTGAGTATCCAGTAAGTCATTGTGTAAGTCTTCTTTCCACTGAAACCCAATACTACATTCATTAATAGGTTTAACAATTAAAAGAGCACATGTAGGGATAATGGTTGATCTTTGTTTCAAATTTGAGGTAGTTATAATGAATATTCTACAAATTGTACTGAGGACAACATTATTTTGGTTAAGTCACTTTGTAGTCATGTTTCCCAATGATACCACAGAAAAGAAATTCCATATATCGTTTAACTCTCACAAGGCATATCCAGCAATCACAATTGACATGTGTAGCAAATTTGGTGAAGCTGAGATGTATATTTCAAGAATGAAATTCTGGACAAAGTAATTTATCATATAATCACTTTTTTGTCATATATCCATGGAAACGAAAACAAATAATGGTCTAACCCTCAAAAGGCACATCTAGGGAAAGTGGTTGATAAGTCTATGAAGTTTGTTGAAGCAAGCATGAAGAGCATTACCAGCTATTAGAGTCAGTTTCTGAAATTATCTGCCCTTGGCTCGTTACACAGTCGAGTGTGACGGATGACCTGCCCTTGTTGCGTCATTGAGACTAAGAAAACACACATGGCTATGGCTATGTAACATGTCAAGCTGAGCTACTGATTTCGGCCAGTGAAAGTCTGAAACTTAGCCCTCTTCCATGACCGTGGAAAAACAAGGATGCCTTAATACAGTCTAGATCCTCGCTTAGCAAGTCTAGCGTTTACAATTACACTCTAAAACATGAAGACCAAAATAAACTAGGAAAAGCGTTCAATTATTTAAAGAAATATTTCATAGAAATAATACGTCTATTACGTGCGTAACAGAACAGTTCTATTAGAACGCAGAAAATAAAAGATGAACAATAGATTGATGACAAAATTGAACGCATCTTGTCTGATTGAGTTTGTGAGCAAACCTATAACACTACTATTATGTACAGGAGAGTCTAATCTTAAAAGGCAACCTACGTTGTATGGTGACCATAGGGAGGTTTGAACTCTGGGCTATGACCGAAAACCAGACAGTTATATGCGCGTCAATCAATAAAACGTAATGTTGAAAACGCTATACGACTAGTTTCTATGTAAATTTGACGTGTGAATTAGCTTCTGAATTCGTATGACTTAAATATTTTCACTTAAAACAAGTATTTATCCCCTGCCATTTAGGATGTATATTGGAGATGTTTTGAGTTTACATAATGAATCTGGGTTACTTTTGAAATGTTCATGTTCATATCAAAGCAAAACAATATAGGATGAATATCATGAAATTGCTCTTTAATCACATCTTTTATTGACAGACATACGTAGTTAACTACCTATATCTAATATCATTAAAGTAAGTGCCTAATAAATCGTAACATATATTAAGTAAGAGAAAGATTTCTTCATATGTCCATACATATTGCAAGCTGATGTAAAGAAGTAACAAACGCTGTTTTATTCAAGCAGGTACATTTTGAGCGGTATAGATTTATCATATTATTCTTCACTTTTCACATGTACTCAAAAAGGATTCACATGATAGTTCCACAGGTCTTTGTTCTATTAACAGACACGTGTTCCAATAAGCTAAATCATAACGACGCAACAGTGCACTTGTGTATCGATGTAATCTAGTTGTAAGATTTTTACTTTGTATGCTCATAGAATGCAGCCGACTTTTTTATATTTCAAAGAACAAAACGCTATTTTGAAACATGTACATGTCAAAAATGTTAATCATGTTCTATCACTTAAAGTTATAAAAGAATCGACAAGCAACGTAACCGTTGTTAGAGTTGGATTGCTATAAACGTTCTCGGTTGAATTAATATCAAACTGATATTTTCTTTCATTAAATAAAAAGGGATATTTATTCAGAGTTGGCACTGGGTCGACGTGATGTTAATACCCACTGCTAGAAACTTCTTAACATTTATTAATTTCACGAATTCTTGCTGGGATGAAGGATTGACGATCTCTGTTCGAAGATAGCCGAAAGCGGCGTCCAGAAGGACGAACTTCGAATAATGTGACAGTATATCGGTTCTATTTTCTGTGCCTTTCTTTATAAGCTGGCGCTCAAAGATAAAATAAATGTTTTCGAATGATACTCCACTGATTTTTCTGGCGGTATTAACAATTTTTAAAACTACTGAGTTAAAGTGTTTGCAATAAAGGGTTATTAACAACATTATGTCTACTTTAAAAAATAAAATACACTGATTACCTCTTTGTTTTTTTCTGTAAACAAGATCTAGAGACAGTAGAACACCTTTTTTTAGAAATATGAAATTGTAAAAGGAATATGGGATGAAAATATATCAACGGCTTCAATCGGTACAAGTAACAATACTTTGTTTGTTTGGTTTTAAAAGTATTAATTAAAATAATGTAAATGTAATTATTCTTATTAAAATAATACATTTTCAAATGTGATCTTTGGAGTAACATGCCTCATATCCGGTTGGCTAAAAGAGAAATTATTAAATACAATGATATCACTAAACATATCAATCCATCAAATGGTACTGAACAAAGATTTGATAAATTCTGGTCAACAGTGCATTTGCACAGGAACCCGATATCGTAAATAAAATGTAGGTAAAACGTGGGTAAGAAAGATCCGTTCCTATATGTTTATAGAGTACTCTATATACATATAGGAACGGATCTTTCTTACCCACGTTTTACTCTATATACATATAGGAACGGATCTTTCTTACCCACGTTTTACCTACATTTTATTTACGATATCGGGTTCCTGTGTGCATTTGTTATTGAGTTAGATTTATACAATGTATTACTTACACCATTATCATCTGATCTTGTTTACAATTATATTCTCTATATATCATGTAATGTACTGTTTGTTGACGACTTTATGCCTGTAAATGCAAAATATGGAAATAAGAAAATACATCAAAAACAATTTGCACAGTACATAATTATTGCATAAATTTACCACTAGACTAACGTTGACGTTAAGATCGTATTACGGAAGCGCTGAAGGGACATGGTAAAATAATATTTATCTCGTGCGCACGACTTAATATCTCGTGCGCACGACTTCATGTCGCGTGCGCAGGACTTAGTATCTCGTGCGCACGACTTTATGTAGCGTGCGCACAACTTAATATCTCTTGCGCACGACTTCATGTCGCGTGCGCACGATTTCGTATCTCGTGCGCACGACTTAGTATCTCGTGCGCACGACTTAGTATCGCGTGCGCACGACTTAATATCTCGAGTGCACAATTTGACATCTCTAGGTACACAGATCACAAACCGATTTACATCAAATCAATGGAAGAGCGGAGGCGTAAGTTAGTACGTGTGTATTTCAGTCTTGGATTCGAATACAAAGACATAACACATCTTCTGGCCAAAACTCATGATATAATATTGTCGGAACGCCACTTGAAGCGTATTTTGAGGTCCATGTCTCTCTTTCGCAGATCCAATTATACCAGAATTGCTGAAGTTATAGATTTTATTACAGACCAACTTCGACAATCAGGACAAAGGCACGGCTTTAGTTGGATGCATCAGAAATGTATCCAATGTGGCTTAATCGTAAAACAGGACACTGTACGATCGTTGCTGAGAGTGTTGGACCCGGATGGTGTTGAATTTCGTTCAAGACATCGTCTTCATCGACGTGTTTATTCTTCAAAGGGACCTAACTTCCTGTGGCATATGGACTCGTATGACAAACTGTCCCCATATTGAATTTGTATCAATGGATGCATTGACGGATTTTCCCGAAAGTTGATATGGTTGGAGGCTGCGAAAACCAACAGTGATCCACGTGTCATAGCAGGATATTATGTCATATCATGTCGCAGATTACAGGGGAGACCGATGTGTATTCGTACCGACATGGGTACCGAAAATGTCAAAGTTGTGGCCATGCAAGAGTTCTTAAGTGAAACTCATCCTCAGCAGTTTCCATGCAACTTACGAGGAACTAGTCAGCATAACCAGAGAATAGAATACTGGTGGGGAATGCTTAGACGACAAACTGTTCAGTTTTGGATGTCATTATTTCATGACCTGAAATCAGATGGTTACTTTTCAGGAGATTTGTTGGACAAGAGTCTGATACAATTTTGCTTCCTCCTTCTTATTAAGGTAATATCAGGAATCCTTGAATGCAGTTAATAGGTCCAGATACGTTGAAAGTAACACTTTTTCGCTTAAAGCTTTATCAGAGACCAAGGGCGGAGATGTTTGAAAAACCTCTGTAGCACTCAGATAGTATTAAGAAACATTTATCAACATTGACTTCAACACTTTTTCTTACTTTAAAGGGGCAGTAGCACGTTTTTTCAGTGAAATAAGTCGATGAAATGTATTTGCAAAATAATGTCACCAATGGTAAACACCATCCTCTCTTCGGAAAATCAAGTTAAAAAATGAGTGTACATGATTCAGTGAAGCCATGGGAATCGTTTTTGTCATTCGAAATATTAAATTGTGTTCACAATAAAATGGCCACCATGCAATTTTTGCTTTATAAGCAACACCGTTATTAACACTACGGATAATTGGTTTGAGTAACGAGATGATTTACCCTCTAAAGTAAATATGAATAACATAAACTATCCTTATAAATGGGAAATTTGAAAAATTAAAATTTGCAAAAAACGTGCTACTGCCTTTTTAAAAGAGCTTCAACAATCCAGACCAAGGTACATATGGTACCGGAACAGAAAAGAAAGCGATTTGAAATAAATTGGTGTTATGTATTGTTTGATTTGCAGAAGATACCAAACAGTTTTCTTCAAACGAGGGTTGTCATACAAGGTTAATATTTTTCATACTATTCCTTATATCGCTTTGTCACAGTGATTTGACGTCATGAACAATACTATGAGGTCATGATTCGTAACGGCTGGTAATATGTCCTATGCTTGATCTGTTGATAAGGTGTATTTTCCCCCTAAATTTCAAGATATCGGCAATTATTAATAGAAGATTATTTTTTACATTCATATCATATTCGCTCTTGCTCGGAAATATTCACCATTCGTATCATAAACATAGTATATGGCATGAACCTTATATCATCTCCTCTATTCATAAGGCCTGTATACTCATGACAATTAAGATAGTAAAACAGGCAGTAAGGTTGACGTCCTCAAATTCCATATTGTTTTTCCGTTTTTTATGAGTTAAGATTTCTGTTTATTACTCGCTCACATTAATACAGGAAAATTAGAGAAATTTATCTATTCGTGAGTCAGGTGGGCCCTACCATTGTGACGTCACAACTGCAAACTCTATTGAGATGTAATACATGAAGTGATAGTTACACTAGTGTATTTCTGCCATACTTACATTACACTGCAGTCTCTTGCACAGGCGAGTAACACATTGTGATTATCAGTTTTTATTATATGACGAACGGTGAAATACTAGGATTTATTATATGTTAAGCGATGTGAGACTGAGTTTTCTCAGTTTGATAAAATGTGTTCTCATAATCTTATCACTCCATGGCCAGTTTGATATCATTTTCTCAACACAGTGAAATTGGGGATGACATGTATACAAGGTTATGACGCGACGTTCACAATCCACGTGACAGAGAAACTTTGGTATGACGTCGCAAGAAATCGATCTATTGAAGCAATTTTGGACTTATAACTCTACAGAAGCAGAAGCATATAATAAACATAATATTTTGTGTTTCCAGTGTGATATCACTTATCTCTCATCGAGTGTCTTTATCCCGTCACGAGATGAGAGATAAGTGATATCACACTGAAAACACAAAATATCATTTTTATATTTTCACTGTGACCAGTGACTAATATAATTTGACGTCATAAATCAATGGCAACAAATTATATTGTGATGTCACATTGTTACTGTGGTTACTGTTCTTGCGACCGCGGCTCAACATGAAAACGACGCTACTTAGGCGTAATTACAAGAATAACATCATGTAATAAATATAAAAAATATGTCAATAAGTTGACAAATACCATGTTTATCTGCGCCACTCCTGAAAATATAATATACCTCTCTCGATGAAATGAACATGGTATTAGTCAAGAAAAGACATATCCTCTATATATTTTTCATACAAATTTGTTTTGATATGTTAAACAGGAAGATCTAGTAGACACACAGAAAGTTTGGAATGCTCATCGCATAAGGCCAACAATGAATTCTGTGGGAGGTCGACCTTCAGTGATGTTTTCTCTTCAAGAAGTGTATGATACAAGGGATTACCTTTGTCCGATAGACCCTCATCGACTCGATGCATGTGCGACTGAATGCACGTTCATGGGTGATGCACCACCGTGCGATGAAGATGTGCACATGCTATGCAACATGTACATGGAGGAGAACGCCTTAGAACTTCCCTCTGACGCATTCACTGCTTCCAACCTGTACTTAAAGCTGAGGGAATACATCCTCAGTGAACTCTGAATTGATGGAAACTCATGCTGTCTGTGGAAGTTCATGATCAGGAATAAAGGCATTTGACCAATTAATTAGTATTTTATTATCATATAAGCACTCAAAGAACACGCACAATGGATAAGAAACTAAAAGTGAAGTGAACACCAGTTTAATTTGTAACGATAAGGATATATTAAAAGCAATATCCAGACTACATAAACAGACTTAACAACATGGACTTTAGAGAAAGTCACGTTGAGCGATTTGTCATTCACAATCAAACTTCAGAAACGTTACTGTTTTAATTCAGCCAATCGACCATTGAAAAGTAGAAAACACTCCTAACATAATTTCCACAATAAAGATTTATGATTGGCTAAAAAAATAACCTACATTTTAATTACCAAGTCGGCACTTGTTGTATGCACTTGTAATAGAATCAAATCAGTGTTTACTAAAAGTGACGTTTATCAAATCTATCAAACGTTTTAGGTTTTTAAAAACTAAATAATGTAGAACGAAATGTCGTCTTTCACGACAACAAGAGAACTGATAAGAACGTTTGAAAGCTCAAAAAGAAATACCCAGAATAGCTTACGTCACATTCTGTTGAGTGTTCACCAAATGTGAAGTAAATCTATAATATGAAATGAAAAAATACACAATCACTGGCGAATCTACATAAAACGGCATATAAAGTGTTCAAATGATATTACACTTCGTAAAATGTCAACATTTCAGCCTTTTCATGAAACCTGTTCATCATAGCTGACAAAAGTAAACAGCACAGCCCCGTGCTCGGGAGTGCACTGATGAGGAAACATGAGGTGTCTATGCAATATCCATAATCCAAACCTCACTTGATAGCAGATTGTTGAATTCTGACCTGAACGCTGCGAACCTCTCATATTCTGAAGAAAGTTTCAAAAACCGTGCCACATGTGTGAGCAATAGGAGTTCTCTGTAGTCCATATGCTGTGTAGAAGATCACCTCGATAACTTTTGGTGCTTGCAACATCAGATCTGAACCTGTTGTGAACCTGAGAAAATGCTTCAGTGTACTTCCATCAGTTTCACGTACAAACCGTCGCAGATAGTTCATGGTTTCCCTCTGAGAATCCGACATGATCTCAGGTGCCTTCAACAGTTTTGTCACCTTTCGATTTGTTGGCTCCAAATCGTCATATAACTTGTGCAAGTCTTCAGGACTCAGAACCTTTGCAAGATCTTTTAAAACTTGTGACCAACTCTCTATAATGTAAGCAGGTGTCTGGACCAACTCCTTGTGGGCTACCTCATGCACCAGTTTTTTTAAGATTTTCTTTTGTTTGATACACTCTGCATTTATGGTCATCAAGAGTGTCGACAAGATCTTCCAAGTCCTCCGGAAAATTGACAATGGCCTGCTGCAGCGTTGTTTTGCCGTCTGTTGAGAGCGTGTCAAGAAAAGAGTTGACGAGGTCAGAATCATAATCGCCAAACATTGCCAATTCAATAACAATTGGTGTCAACGCAATTGGAAAGTAGCTTTCTTGGATCCATCCTTTGTAGATGATGCGTTCAATGGACATCCACTCTTCCTGTTGGAAGTCATGGCGAATAGTCGGGACTTTCTTCTCATTGCCATCGCATGAAGACTCATAAAATTCATTCCAGAACTGTGTGAGACAATCCCTGAACACACCATCACCATATCCATGTTCTTCTGTTCCATTAGGAAGTACCATCGTACAGGCAATTTCTGTAGAAACAAGCACTGGATCCTTGAAATAGTGCACCATTTCTTGTAGACAATTTCCTCTGTGTATTGTCAGGGTAACATAGGGCAATGTGACATCCAAGTCAATACCTGAAGTTCCTGGAGCTGGTTGGACTTGCGTTCTGGGATCATTTACAGTGTCTGCTGCAGGATTCGGATTTCCATTGCCAGTACCACTCTCGGAATGCACGATCAGATTTCAGTTGCATCATTCTGTTCTGTACATGTGTGTTGTTGCGAGGCAGCCATATTGGACAGATCTGGAAGCTCTTGGTCTGATGCTGAAGTCTTGGATACTGAAATAGTGTGTTCTGTTACATCTGCCACATCCTCGTCAACTGGAAGCTTTTCAGTGGAAGATGTAGTTGGCGTTGACATGACAATATCGGATGCATCAGGTAACTCTCCATCATCTGACATTTTCTCAGCAGATTCTTTTTTCTTAGTGCACATGTAGCATCTTAGAAGCATTCTCATTTTCGTCTGCTCGTACAGAGAAGCCACTGTCGTGTTAGAAGCAATGGCTTCCTGTTTGAAATCCTTCATTTCAAAGCAAAAGTCGTCAATATGTCCTTTAATTGATTTACACTCTGGGAAAAACAACTGTTTCCCTTGGGAAAGAATTTCTCCTACAGTAATAATCTTGTCAACCTTTAGATGCCTGATGCCACCTCCTATTTTGGCCCGTACCTGCTTGTATTGGTTTGTCGACACATCATAGTTTAACCATCCTAGTTCAATACGTCTGCTACTTTTGATTGCGTTCTTATTTCCAGATCCCTTTATTGATGTCAGTGGTCCGTCTTCGGCGCTGTTTTGCGGTGAAGGTCTATGCATTTTGGCCCTTAGGTTCCGTAGGTGTTCTTTCCTTTTTGTGCTATCTAAGTCTCGTTCTACAAGTCTACGAGCGAAGTTCTTCGCAGCAAGCCGATCTGCATAAAGTGGCAAATATTCGGATAATTCCTCATCCTCTAGCAGAAGAAGCACATCACAGTCAATCTGAAAATAATTTCATTGTAAGTGAATGCAAAAGAAGAACGAAATTAAGTTGACTTACAAAACACTGTTACTATGAGTGCCACTATAAGCGTTATGTCGTAACCATCGGAAATTACTTTGGACGAAATTGATAATGCGATCTCAGTTTTGAGAAAAAGGGGATATCGTAAACAAGTTGAATTTCATTGAGAAGGTGCAACAAGAGATTGTAACATTGTCACTTACACCCACTTAAACTTTTTTTATCCAATGGACAACGAACCCGTTGTCTAAAACTGTCCATTGAATAATAAACGATACATCAAGTATCAATGTCAAATGACCAACACTGACCAATAAAAATATGACTTATGTTTAAGTTTCAACGTAAGTCAAGGTCATTGAATTATAACCTCAAAGTATACAAATATTGAGAAGTATCAAAGGCCTATGCTTAAAATGTTATGGTCAAACTTAAAATTGGCTTGCCCCTGCAGACAGGCAGGTTAATAAACGGACATGTGAAAAACCACAATATAGCCCTGGAATTTTCAATTAGGAGACATACTACATGTAAATCTAGGACTGTGTTGTAGTACTATATATACTGTTACATTAACGAACTCTTTTGATTTAAACAAAGAGTCGACTTTCATCATTGATCATTTCTGAAAATTCTCAACAGCTTTAGGTATACCAGTTCATCACTGCTATACATGTGTATCGTGGAATAACGCCAACGAGTCATATGGTAACGGAACTATCCCTTAATAACTTTGTATAGTTTTGAAATTCTAAGTAAAAAACACCACTCCACAAATTCCTTGGCATGTAATACCACAGTTCACTGAGCAATGACCATTATTAAAGGCGCTGTAGCACGTTTTTCTTAGTGAAATAAAGTGATCTCTCCAAAAGTTAAATAAGTGCTACCAATGGCTAAATAATACTCCTTAAACAATAACATTAGTTCTGAAGCGAATGTTCATTGTTCGGTTTAAGCCATGAGAGTCCATTTCCTTTCGAGCGGCTATGTTAATGTGTCCAAATTAAAATGACCGCGCCGAGGGCAGTTAAGTGATCTGAATGATGAAGCGAAACCTAAACACTCAGTAGAGTTTTAAATATGGAACGGTCATCCATCTTGCTGTCTGAACTCGCAAATCGCATGAGACCAATAAATCTGCCTCTCACACTGACGATTTCCACACTACTGTCGTTTTATATGTCGCAACATTTTCTTTCAATACTGATGACCTTTTCTATGGATACGGCTTATTGGGTTGTGTAAAGGGATGTTTTATCCTCTAACAAAACAATATATTGTATAAACTTTAATAATAAATAGCAAATTTGCGAAAAAAAATATACAGAAAAAAAAACGTGTTACAGAGCCTTTAAGTTTACAGTTACCTTCGATATTGTCCAAATTAAACAGGTAAATCATTCACGTTTTTTGTGTTTCAGTTTTTGGCTAACATCATCGAATGTAGACATTATATAGTTGCTTCAGGTGGAATTATTGAGTTGAGGTGAGTTTAACGCCGCTTTCAAGAGTTTTTCAATTATACCACGGCTGCTACTGCTAGTATTATGGCAGGGAGAAAGTCCACAATGCATTGCAGTGAAACCCGCGAGCATCGGCTGGAACTAGCGAACCATGGGTGGTACTACGCTGAAATTCATTGTTGAATTGCAACCAACCCGTTCTGCGTGTAAAACAGTTATATCTAGTGCAAACAAAGTTCCCGTGTCCCTTGCGGGATTCGAACCTCGGCCCCCTCAATCCGAACCCGAATGCGCTAACTACTGCACTCTCCCGCCCCGGTATTAGTTGCAATCTAGTTAAAACTAACTGTATTGTTATATGTCCCCTTAGTCCGTCATTACGAACCAGGGGACGTATTACACTTCAGCTACTTATCCAAAGATTTTGTTATTTTTCATTCTTTCGGTGTCTTCTCTTGATATTCGCCGATCTTCAAGAAAGGAAATGAGTTTCTCCATTTTAGCCATTTTGAAGCACGCGATACTAAGTCGTGCGCACGAGATACTAAGTCGTGCGCACGAGATAAATATTATTTTGCCATGTCCCTTCAGCGCTTCTAATACAGTACAGAGAAAAGAGAGAGATTTTTTTAAATTAGTGGTCTAGCTGCGTATTGTTTCTTACTGTGTTATCTCCCTTACCTCCCCTGAATTCTAAGCTGAAACTGTCCTTCTTTTCTCTGTACGCTGAGAGCGCAGATCGTTTTGAGTTGAGAGAGATTTGCCTCACCCTCTGTGATTGTGGACTTTGTGTTATTCATTCCTTCGATTACCACCTATCTGGATTACTGTGTGTTTCGTTTCGGTTCGTGGATTTTCTTGGATTAAGGATATTTTTCACCCGAGTCCTGATCTGGGTGAGATCGTTTTCATTGTGATTTTGCTTTCAAAATTCAAGATGGCTTCTCCACAACAACGTAACTGTGTAAATTGTCAACATTTTCTATCACTTGGAGATCCCCATTCGTCTTGTTTGGCTTGTGATTCTTCTGAATTACCTTGTACTTTTGACTCTCGTTGCATTATCACTGTGCGTAAACCGATGACCGTAACTTCAGTTACGATCATCCCAACATGGCGGCAGATAATACGCTTCGGAACTTTTCACGCGATATTCTAGTTGTTCAGCTACATTCAGATAAATTAAATAATGCGCTTAGATGCAGGTTGACGTGGAGACGAGATTCTAAAAATATTACCTTTTGTAAATGCATATTAATGAAGATATTCAAGTTTGAAAAATCGGGCATGATGACGGTAACTGAAAAAGCATAAATGAGAATGATGACAGTAACTGAAAAGGATAGATGACGGTAACCGGCGCTACCGCATACAGTAAAGTAATAAAATGTGTATTAGCGTGTAGGAAATAGCAAATTTTCATCATTGAAGAAGTCACAGAGGGTTTTTAAAGTCGGAATCACCAGCTGATCATCTGGTAACCTGTGTAATGATTTGTATTGTAGGTTTTTGTTGTATTTTAGAAGCACTAAACAACGTTCTGGACAACGCAATGCAGGTATCTTTTTAAAGATATATAATACACTGTTTTCATTTTGTTACCAGCACTGTATATCTTTAATGCAAATGAATTTTATCTAAACATGATGCGGTTTTTTCCTTATGATTTTTTTTCAATTTGAATTTAGAGTTCATTTGAAGGTGTGGGATAAGTAGATCTATATTAACCCTTACGATGCGGGGAGCGGTATATTTCCGTGCCAAATATAAACTGGCGCGCAAGCCCTCTAGGCGAAATCCGGAGTCCGGACTCTAACTTTCACGAGAAGGCAAAAATTTACTGCAAGCAGTTTTGGCGGCTCCCGGATTGCTCGTAATTATTTTCCGCGCCTCGCTAAACGCCGTTGTTTTATGAAAATTGGTTTAACTGGCGCAGACAGCGAGCCCCGTGAAAACATGTATTTTCTCTGTTGAATTGTTGACAAAAAGCAGACAAAATGTGTTCTTTCGCGCTTGATATTTCACTAACCAAGTGGCGCGCTCTAACACATGATATATCGATGGAAAGAGAATAAAATTGTCTTCAATTTGGTGTATAATTTGTATATGCGCAGTTGCAAATAATTGTACTATAAAGGCCGTAAAAGGCCGCAAAAGCAGACAAAATGTGTTCTTTCGCGCTTGATATTTCACTAACCAAGTGGCGCGCTCTAACACATGATATATCGATGGAAAGGGAATAAAATTGTCTTCAATTTGGTGTATAATTTGTATATACGCAGTTTTCAAATAATTGTACTAAAAAATATTTAAAAGTTTTCGACTTTCGTGCATGATATTTCACTAACCAAGTGGCGCGCTCTACCACATGATATATCGATGGAAAGAGAATAAAATTGTCTTCAATTTGGTGTATAATTTGTATATGCGCAGTTGCAAATAATTGTACTATAAAGGCCGTAAAAGGCCGCAAAAACAGCCAAAATGTGTTCTTTCGCGCTTGATATTTCACTAACCAAGTGGCGCGCTCTACCACATGATATATCGATGGAAAGAGAATAAAATTGTCTTCAATTTGGTGTATAATTTGTATATGCGCAGTTGCAAATAATTGTACTATAAAGGCCGTAAAAGGCCGCAAAAGCAGACAAAATGTGTTCTTTCGCGCTTGATATTTCACTAACCAAGTGGCGCGCTCTAACACATGATATATCGATGGAAAGAGAATAAAATTGTCTTCAATTTGGTGTATAATTTGTATATGCGCAGTTTTCAAATAATTGTACTAAAAAATATTTCAAAATGTGTTCTTTCGCGCTTGATATTTCACTAACCAAGTGGCGCGCTCTACCACATGATATATCGATGGAAAGAGAATAAAATTGTCTTCAATTTGGTGTATAATTTGCATATGCGCAGTTGCAAATAATTGTACTATAAAGGCCGTAAAAGGCCGCAAAAGCAGACAAAATGTGTTCTTTCGCGCTTGATATTTCACTAACCAAGTGGCGCGCTCTAACACATGATATATCGATGGAAAGAGAATAAAATTGTCTTCAATTTGGTGTATAATTTGTATATGCGCAGTTTTCAAATAATTGTACTAAAAAATATTTCAAAATGTGTTCTTTCGCGCTTGATATTTCACTAACCAAGTGGCGCGCTCTACCACATGATATATCGATGGAAAGAGAATAAAATTGTCTTCAATTTGGTGTATAATTTGCATATGCGCAGTTTCAAATAATTGCACTATAAAGGCCACAAAAGGCCGCAAAAGGCCGCAAAAGCAGACAAAATGTGTTCTTTCACGCTCGATATTTCACTAACCAAGTGGCGCGCTCTACCACATGATATATCGATGGAAAGAGAATAAAATTGTCTTCAATTTGGTGTATAATTTGTATATGCGCAGTTGCAAATAATTGCACTATAAAGGCCGCAAAAAGCCGCAAAAGCAAACAAAATGTGTTCTTTCGCGCTCGATATTTCACTAACCAAGTGGCGCGCTATAAAACATGATATATCGATGGAAAGAGAATAAAATTGTCTTCAATTTGGTGTATAATTTGTATATGCGCAGTTGCAAATAATTGTACTATGAAGGCCGCAAAAAAAAAGCTTTTGCGCTTGATATTTTACTAACCAAGCGGCGCGCTATAAAGCAAGATATATCGATGGAAAGAGAATAAAAGTGCCATCATTTTGGTATATGATATGTATATGCGCAAAGAGAAATAAAGATGCAAGAAGCCCCGCAAAATGTGTGTAGGTCTTTTTGACATAAAACATTTTTTCCGGTTTTTAGTCATGACGTAATGGGAAACTTGTCCCATTACCAAACTTACATGATCGGGTTGCGATGACGTCAGAGGTTCCGAACCACTTCCGGGCATCGAAATTTTTTTCCGGGTCTCGGCATGAGGTAATGGGAACGTTTTCCCATGACGAAAGGGACGTCCGAGTGTTCTGACCACTTCCGGCCATCGGAAATTTTGTCCCGGGTCTCGCCATGATGTAATGGGAAAGTTGTCCCATGACCACATTCACACTATCGGGTTTTGAGCACGATCGTGCTTTTGTTCTACTTTTCCGAGACCACCCGGCGGTATGGGCTTTTTTTGGGCCACTTTCACTCTCGGGTTATGACGAAGGCCGGAGATTTTGACCACTTCCGAGCTTCGCCGTGAGGTATGGACTTTTTTCCCATGAAAAATCGAGCGTACTCGGAGTTTTCTTTCGAGGATTTTCAATATTTTTAGTGCGGGCCTCGCCACGAGACATGGTACAAATTTACCCTTAGCCCCCCAAGCTAAAAACTGTCGAAGCGAAAGTTTGCTTCCAGTTCTGCCTAAAAAGTTATAACTCGGAAACAGAAATATTGTCATGATCGAGACGCTTTTTCCGACTATAGTCGTTTTTGTGAGAAAAATTTCCCACTAAATTTCGGCTGCACTCGGGTTTTTTAGAACTGCGTGAACATTTTTGTTTGTGATGCCATTTGCTGAAACTGCACATGTCCAAACTTTGAGTGTCAATGTCTACCCTTTCACGTCCCTGGAAGAAAGGAGAAGTTACTAATTATTGAAATATTTACATAAAACCGTTTTCGTCAATAACAAAATAAAAAAAATTTATTTGTGAAAAGTGACTTATTGGAGAGGTGGAAAAGTCGGGGCTCTATCTGCGGTATAAATGTTGTTGACGCGAAGCAATCGGTTTTTGACTTATTCAACTTTTTCGGAGACCGAGAATTTTCTCCCGAGAGGGACGGAACGTTTGTGGGAATTTTTCCCATGAAAAATCGAGGGTGCTCGGAACATTCATTCGAGAATTTTCACTATTTCTAGTGCGGGCCTCGCCGCAAACCATGGGAAAAATTGACCCTTAGCACCCAAACTTTCAAAATCAATATCATGTTTAGTGAAATTCAAAAACTATTTTCGGTGTTATTCCGAGGTCTGAAACATTTTCCTTATATGTCGGGCGAGGTCCTTCCATTCGAGAACAACCAATTTCATGGGCAACGTTGCCCAGTGCCTCGGATTTCAGAACACAAAGTCCGAGAGATTGCTTTCGCGCTTGATATTTCACTAACCAAGCGGCGCGCTCTAACACATGAGATATCGTTGGAAAGAGGATGAAATTGCCTTCATTTTGGCATATCATTTGTATGTCCGCCCATGCAAATAATTATACTATAAAGGCCGCAAAAGTATGTACTTTCGCGCTTGATATTTCACTAACCAAGCGGCGCGCTCTAACACACGATATATCGTTGGAAAGAGAATAAAAGTGCCATCATTTTGGTATATCATATGTATATGCGCAAAGAGAAATAAAGATGCAAGAAGCCCCGCAAAATGTGTTGATGTCCTTTTTTTGACATCGGCAATTTTGTTTGGGTTTCGCCGCGACGCTGCGGCGGTTAGGTCCGTGGAACCTATCAAAAGTTGCAAAACTTTTGTAATCCACAACTGACAATCAGAGCTTCCCTGACGTAGATGGTTGTTTCGTTCGCGACTCGCCAACTCGTCGCCTAGGAAGTCAGAAGAAAGCCCAGGTTTTCGACTTTTGGGGAGTCGTATGAATAAAAGAACCGGGGTTAGCCGGGACAGTCATGAAACGTCCAAATATGTGAATTTTACCATTGCCTTTGGTGCCGTCGGCGCCGATGGTGTGATTGTTTCAAATACTTTGGAATGACGGCAAATGAATGTCCATGAGGCTCACACTGATTTTCTCTGTAAAATGCTCCTGAGTTGTTCTTACTTGCACATGTCTAAATCTGTTTCAATCTATTACAGATGATATAGAAGATGCCAAGATTTAGAGGAAGGAGACCGAGGACTCGGAACTATGGGGGGCCGTATGCTTCAGACGACGAGTTCTCTTCCGAAGTCCATGCTGATGAAACTTCTGATATGGAAACTACTGATGATAGTGATGTGAATAGTGATAGTGATGGATTGGTATCGGACATGGACAGTGATCCAGACATAAGGAACATTGCAAGACGTATACTAGCTGCTACGGCGAGCGCAGCTTCTGCTGGTTCTTCCACTGACGAGTTCGTTGACTTGGATGATCAAGACAGTGACACCTCTGATACAGGGGAGGGGGATTTTGCGGCAAACTGGAAGGACGGGCCGAGGCCACGTGGACGTGTTGATCTGCCTTTTACGGGACAGACTGGGCTGGGACAGTTCAAAGAATTGCCTGAGCAACCAAAACCTATTGACTATTTCGAAATGTTCTTACAAGAAGATGATTACGGATTAATGGCAACGGAAACCAATAGATACTTTCACCAAGAATGCGACGACGAGGTCCTCCCGCCCAAGTCAAGAATGCGCCAGTGGAAGGATACGAATGCTGAGGAAATGAAAGTATTCGTAGCGATGACTATCGCCATGTCCTTAGTTGTACAGAGGAACTTTTCAGAGTATTGGTCGACTAGTGATGTTACCTCGACGCCTTTCTTCCCAAAGTGTATGCCTAGAGACAGGTTTTGGTTGTTGCTCACGTTTCTTCACTTATCTGATAACAGTACAATGCCAGGACGAAACACACCACAGTTTTCCCCACTCAATAAACTTGGAATATTGTATAACCGCATCATACATCGGTTCTCAAGAGTTTATATACCGCATCAACATATCTCAGTTGATGAGGGATTGGTGCCTTGGAAAGGCAACCTCAGCTTCAAGGTTTACAACCCTGACAAACCTAAGAAGTATGGCATCAAGGCTTACATGTTGTGTGACTCGCACAATGGATACGTCTGTAAATTCAAACTCTACACTGGAAGAACCAACGAAGTTTCTATTGGAGGGAAAACGTATGATTTGGTCATGGATTTGGTCAAAGATTACTCTCGCAAGGGATATCATGTTTACATGGACAATTTCTATTCATCTGTGACATTGTACATCAATCTGTGGAAGTGTGGTTTCGGTGCGACGGGGACTTTGCGAGGAAATAGGAGCGGAATCCCAGTCAAACTGAAGAGAAAAACGAAGAAACCAGAGAAAGGTTCTATGTTGCAGCAACACAACAAAGAACTTCTGATCGTCAGGTATGAGGACAGAAAGTCAGTCTTGCTTATGTCCACTGTTGAGGACACGGAAGATGTCGAGTCGGGAAGGAAGAACAGGGTGACTGGAGAACCAATTACAAAACCTCGGATCGTTCATGAATACAACAAGTACATGGGTGGCGTCGACCGGGCCGGTCAGATGTTGTCGTACACACCGTTCAAGATGAAAACTCTAAAGTGGTGGAAGCGTGTGTGGTTTCATATCCTCAACGTTGCTCTTTTGAATGCCTACGTTCTGTACAAAGAACTCTCCAAAGATAAAACACTGAAGACAAACAGAGAATTTAGAAAAGAAATAGTTCAACACATCATAACATTTGCCGACAGAGATAAGGTTGCATCTCTCGGCAGACGTCCCCGGGGTCGGCGATGTACGACCGACGACAGTATTGTACGCCTGCATGGCCGTCACTTTCCTTCAAAGATCGAGCCTGTAGGAAGAAAGAAGAATTTGTCACGCACCTGTGTTGTATGTTCTAAAGCCAGACGTGAACTCTTGCGGCGTGGAGCGGCAGCTGCCAACCAGCCAGCAAGAAAGAAGAAAAGAGTAGGAAGAGAATCTTGTTTCGAGTGTCTAGACTGCAATGTTGCTTTGTGTGTAGAACCATGTTTCCGCCTATACCACACATCACAAGATTTCTGTAAAGCCTATATCAGTATGATAGAGAGGGAAGAGGAAGATGGGGATGAAGATAATTGAAGAAAGAAAAAAGAAGTAGAAGTGTGGACTGAACTCTAGACCTTGTTAGGTTCTATAAAGCTGTTATTCGCACCTTTGAAGGTGATTATTGTTATACTTATATATTTGTTGATTATATTGTACAAGCAATTATAAAAATAAATTTTTCTTTTTTTATTTCGTAACAGAGACAGAGAAAGTCAATGTGAGCTGTCCGTGGAAGTTCAACTGAAGCCGCATCATGAACCCCCACCCCTTCTTTGGCACTATATACAATTTTGGAAGGGGGTGGGGATCAAATCATTTACATGATTGTAAAGAGCGAAGAACGAGCTTCAGTCCAATGTGTCATTTGTAAATGCGCACGAAAAACTAAAGAAACTGCAAGCTATCTGTCGGAAATATCAAACCTTTTCTCAAAAATGATTGGGGTTACCCACCTTGCGGCATTCATATCTCACGGAACGTTTGAGATAATTTCAATTTTTTTTCTCCATTTTGTAGAGGAGTAAATTGTCTTCATTTCAATGTATCATTTGTCTATGCGCGCACAATGATAAAGAAGCGGCAGCGATGCACGGAATAAATGACATCGTCCACCCGCGCTACTTGCGCGCCGGCGTTCGCTAATTGAACTTGTATTTAACTCCCGCACCTTGTGGCACTCATATCTCACGAACCATTAGAGATATTTTTATAATTTTTATATCAACTTGTAGAGAAAAGAATTGTCTTCATTTCCATGTATCATATGTCTATGCGCGCACAAAAATAAAGAAGCGGCAAGCGAAAGATAAGTGATCGTTCACACGCGCTACTTGCGCTCCGGCGTTCGCTAATTGAACTTGTGTTAACTCGCGCACCTTGCGGCACTCATATCTCACGAACCATTAGAGATATTTTTATAATTTTTATATCAACTTGTAGAGAAAAGAATTGTCTTTTTTTCCATGTATCATATGTCTATGCGCGCAATGAAGAAGCGGTGCGCGCTCTACTTGCGCTCCGGCGTTCGCTAATTGAACTTGTATTTAACTCCCGCACCTTGCGGCACTCATATCTCACGAACCATTAGAGATATTTTTATAATTTTTATATCAACTTGTAGAGAAAAGAATTGTCTTTTTTTCCATGTATCATATGTCTATGCGCGCACAAAAATAAAGAAGCGGCAAGCGAAAGATAAGTGATCGTTCACACGCGCTACTTCCGCTCCGGCGTTCGCTAATTGAACTTGTATTTAACTCCCGCACCTTGTGGCACTCATATCTCACGAACCATTAGAGATATTTTTATAATTTTTATATCAACTTGTAGAGAAAAGAATTGTCTTTTTTTCCATGTATCATATGTCTATGCGCGCAATGAAGAAGCGGTGCGCGCTCTACTTGCGCTCCGGCGTTCGCTAATTGAACTTGTATTTAACTCCCGCACCTTGCGGCACTCATATCTCACGAACCATTAGAGATATTTTTATAATTTTTATATCAACTTGTAGAGAAAAGAATTGTCTTTTTTTCCATGTATCATATGTCTATGCGCGCACAAAAATAAAGAAGCGGCAAGCGAAAGATAAGTGATCGTTCACACGCGCTACTTCCGCTCCGGCGTTCGCTAATTGAACTTGTATTTAACTCCCGCACCTTGTGGCACTCATATCTCACGAACCATTAGAGATATTTTTATAATTTTTATATCAACTTGTAGAGAAAAGAATTGTCTTTTTTTCCATGTATCATATGTCCATGCGCGCAATGAAGAAGCGGTGCGCGCTCTACTTGCGCTCCGGCGTTCGCTAATTGAACTTGTATTTAACTCCCGCACCTTGCGGCACTCATATCTCACGAACCATTAGAGATATTTTTATAATTTTTATATCAACTTGTAGAGAAAAGAATTGTCTTTTTTTCCATGTATCATATGTCTATGCGCGCACAAAAATAAAGAAGCGGCAAGCGAAAGATAAGTGATCGTTCACACGCGCTACTTGCGCTCCGGCGTTCGCTAATTGAACTTGTGTTAACTCGCGCACCTTGCGGCACTCATATCTCACGAACCATTAGAGATATTTTTATAATTTTTATATCAACTTGTAGAGAAAAGAATTGTCTTTTTTTCCATGTATCATATGTTTATGCGCGCACAAAAATAAAGAAGCGGCAAGCGAAAGATAAGTGATCGTTCACACGCGCTACTTGCGCTCCGGCGTTCGCTAATTGAACTTGTGTTAACTCGCGCACCTTGCGGCACTCATATCTCACGAACCATTAGAGATATTTTTATAATTTTTATATCAACTTGTAGAGAAAAGAATTGTCTTTTTTTCCATGTATCATATGTCTATGCGCGCAATGAAGAAGCGGTGCGCGCTCTACTTGCGCTCCGGCGTTCGCTAATTGAACTTGTATTTAACTCCCGCACCTTGCGGCACTCATATCTCACGAACCATTAGAGATATTTTTATAATTTTTATATCAACTTGTAGAGAAAAGAATTGTCTTTTTTTCCATGTATCATATGTCTATGCGCGGACAGGAATAAAGAAGCGGCAAGCGAAAGATAAGTGATCGTTCACACGCGCTACTTGCGCGCCGGCGTTCGCTAATTGAACTTGTATTTAACTCGCGCATCTTGCGGCACTCATATCTCACGAACCATTAGAGATATTTTTATAATTTTTATATCAACTTGTAGATAAAAGAATTGTCTTTTTTTCCATGTATCATATGTCTATGCACGCACAAAAATAAAGAAGCGGCAAGCGGAATTAAAGACTTTCTTTTGATGACTGTGGGAAAAAAAATATGAGGCGCATCGTAATGTTTTTTTATATATTTATAAAGAGGCTAAGTGTATCTAGAAGTCCATGTAAAAAGAATTATTCTGTGTGCATAAATAAACATTTTACAAGGCTCTAAATAAAAATCCGGGATCCGCGAAATAGATACACCAATTGTTGTAAAAGACCCGGGACTCGCTACATAAACATATTCAGTGGGCGGTGCAATCAGGATATAACGGTGGCTGGCACCGGACAAAACAATGTCGCCACGGGGGCTAGTTGAGCAAAAATATATAGCCGCATCGTAAGGGTTAACAACCGTTAGCAAAGCATTGTCCTTGTTTGTTGATTGTTAAATTTTAGAAAATTGATGTTTGAATTATTAAGAAATCGTAAACATTTTCAATGCATTCTTCCTGAAAATAATGTTTCAAGTAATTTAGGAAATCCATGGAAGTCCATTTGATCACTAGCAGGTGTTGATATTTTGACAAGTAAAGGAAACCAATAAAAACTCCATATCAAGAGGTAAGATGACCCCGACCCAACCAGGGTTGCACTTATTTAAGCCCAGGGCCTAATTACGGGTTTTACGTATATCTATTTTGATGGAGAAACATGAAAAACGGTAAGCCCTGGGCTTAAAACGAAATATGACTATAACATAAGGATATTTGTATTTTTATGAACATATCAATTTCAAGGGGTAGTAACACGTTTTTAGGGATAATATAAGATGAAGCCCGGAAAACAAAATAAATGGTTCCAATTGAAAGGCAATGGGTATTTACACTAAATAAGACCATACTAAATCAAATATATTATATAAAATTCAGCATATGGCTTTTGCGATTCATTTCCTCACACAAAATCAATTAAAGGTGTCCACACAAAAATGGCCCAAAGTGAACCTTATAATTTGTTTTCTGACTATGTATGATTGGTTTGTCTAATGAGAATCTTGACACTATCAACATCATACATTAAGCATTAACTTACAATTATCAGTGAAACATTTGTTATATTAAATTTTCAAAAAACGTTCTACTTTAAGTTTCATAGTTGTTATAGAAATTTCATTAATTATCAACCGCTGGGAATAGCCATTTCACAGAACACAATAATTTTGTTTTTATACTTATACTTATTATAAGTATATAGATACTAAGTGGTAACTGCTAAGTATATATATTATATCTCCTTTTGTCTCAGTATTGAAATCTTCAAAAAATATGTGTAGTGTGTAGTTCCTGTGTGCAGTAAAATACAATGAGCTGGCTACTATCAGGAAGCTATGCAGTTTGAAATTAACAAAACGTTACTTATCAGACTAGTATATGAATCATCTTGCTAATGTTGTTTATTCCGGTATCCCGGGGTGCAAATGTAATTCGACCCTTCTTTTCTGTGACGAACTTTAGAGTCGCATTGAACATAGACTTTGTAAACTCTAAAGAATTGCTTCAAATATTGTGAATGAGACCGGTTTAGAGTTTTATTCTATTCAGTGTCTTCATGTGAACCAGACTACATATCACAATGCGATTAATATTCTCAGGCTACAAAACCCAGGACAGCGGATGCTTGCCGGAAAATGCAAGTTTTTGTAAAACTATGGTTTAGCAAAATCGTTTCTGATTTGATTCAGGGTGAAAAATTTAAGATAGAATAATTAATAATAGATTTTGACAACTATATTCTTTGTTTTAAATGTTTTTTTAATTCAATTGTACATTTTAATGTTGGTAGTGAAATATGTTCATGTTATTCGGTAACAGATTATTTCTGAAATGAATCGTTTTCAAAACCAATATGCCAGCAATTTCGCCCAGAATTTTTTTTATGTAAATGGGACGTTTTTAGATTGTTCATGTGCTGTTGTTGAGTGAAGTACATAGGAATGAAATAAGTTATGTGGCTTCATGGGCACTAGTATAAGCAAACCCTTTCTCCTGTAAATATTATACAAAAATATACCATCAACCTTCGTTTTGAATTACTAAAATGTATGTCCTTTAACGATTGTTTGCTTTAAAAGTTACACATACTGATCTAGGAAATGCTCAGTTACCGTCATCCTAGCAATGACAAACATTTCAGTTACCGTCATCATCATGTTTCAGTTACCGTCATCATGCCCGATTTTTCAAACTTGAATATCTTCATTAATATGCATTTACAAAAGGTAATATTTTTAGAATCTCGTCTCCACGTCAACCTGCATCTAGGCGCATTATTTAATTTATCTGAATGTAGCTGAACAACTAGAATATTGCGTGAAAAGTTCCGAAGCGTATTATCTGCCGCCATGTTGGGATGATCGTAACTAAAGTTACGGTCATCGGTTTACGCACAGTGCTTATGTGTAATGCAATGCCTGACAAAGAGTGGATCAAGATGAATGATTAAAGATCTAGGACCCAGTGTAGCAAGCACAAGGGTTCTGATTCTCCCTCCACTTCATATAAAGCTAAGAAATCTAAGACTACTCCTTCTTCTGGCCCCTCGGCATGTGACCAGCTAAAAGCATGATTTTGACTCTTTCATCAAGTGTGTTAAAGATCCAGCAAGACACTAAGGATCAGATTTCATGTTTGGAGGATAAGATGGTGCACCAAGCGGTAACACACCGTGAAGAGGATCCTGATGGACCGCTGTCCAAGGCCAAGTCCAGCCATGCTAACACGGTTTCCCTGGCCCTAGGCGGTAATTGGGCAGTTTTGTCAAGGCAAGGGCACACGGGCCACGGACCCAGTGGGTCCCACGGCAAGGAAACTGCCACTGTATCGGCTACCTCCCTAGCCGCACGGAATGCCACGGCATCTAGCGATGCACGGGCTTCCCGGGCCGGTGAATGGGACTCCGTTGACCCAGTGAACTAGTCTGTTGGCACGGACGGCACGGGTCAACATTCTGAGGAGGACGGACGGGTTGATCCTTCACAGGTGTCTGATAAGCAGGTTAGCTCGGGCTGCAACAACCTGCCGTTGTTTCCATCGCTGAGTGACAACGCCTCACGCCCTACAAGGTTTTTTCATGTATACGGATACGGAATCGTAGGATTTTGCCGTGTTTTTGCATGTGGGTCAACCTATCATTATTCCGGGGAATTTGGAACACAACTGGCCCTTTGGGGAAAAGTTACAGTACCTGCACAAGCTTAAGCCCCCTACCATACCCGTCAGTTTGGACATTCTGGACTCTCCCAGACGGGATGAGTTAGGGGCGTCAGGACTACTCCCTCCCCCTTGGGCCTCCAAGTTAACACTGCCTCACTCCTCTGTGGTTAGACAGCTTGGAATACTGTAAACGAGAAGTTGATCTCTCAGTCGGCCTTCATTGCCAAGTCAAGACCCAAGGCAGCTACTTGATTCGCTACTGATTCATGGATAGCTGCTTACCCTCCAACTTCATATCAACGTGCTGGAACTCAAATCAGTACTGCTGGCTCTCAATCACTGGAGCCGGACTTTATCTCATTCAAGTGTGACTATTGCAACGGACAATTCCAGTTGTTGCGTACATCAACAAGCAGGGGGCATGAGATCAGACCAACTCATGTACATCACGAGGGATCCCTTTGCCTTAGTGCTAAATATAGATCTCTTCGTGACGGCATGAGGAATGTCCGCTGCAATTTCCCCCTTGGCACAACCTTCTGCGACAGCCGAGGTGGCAGCAAGAGAACATCTACCTGGAAGCCTTCAATCTTAACGAATGGCGTCAATCGAGTCAACACTCCGACAGTGGGGTTTTACACAGGACACTTTAAGAATATTTTATATAAGTCTATCAGATCAAAGCCTTAGAAGATTACAAGCGGGAGCGATTCCGGAGGTGGCGATGAGATCATGGAGTTGCTGATGTTCCCTTAACCATTCCCATTATTGCTGAATTCTTACATCACCTAAGGTGAGATGGTAACCTGAAAGCAGTAACTATTGAAGGTAACAGATCAGCCATAGTCTTTTTTCACAGACCTTCAAGGCCTTTCCTTAGGATCAGAACTAAACTGATCAAGTCCTTCAACCTGAGCAACATTAAAACTCCTGACGTTTTTTCTTGGGTCTTGTCTGTCCCAACCTTTCTACGTAGATGGTGGACGTCGACCACATGACAAGGTGTGAAACATTCGTGTCCTCCCGGTTATCCACACTAACTTAGGTGGTGGCTTGTTAAGCCTTTATATCATCTAAAATATGTTATGTTTGTTTTCTCAGTTTTTGGTGGAAAGGTGACGGGTTAATCACTCTTTGGGGAAAATTAACTGCTAACTGCCTAACATCATGTTTTCTTGTCGTTAATCCTTCCCTTAACACTAGATATTCCCTTGACAGCTAGGAATCTAGTAGTTTTCCCAATGAACAAAGACAATAATTCACTTAAAATGCGGGCAGGAGGAGAAATTTATCGTCATTCGCCATTTTAGACCTAGTAAGCGTAAATTTTCCTCCATGACCAAGGTTTTCCCTATTCCGAATTTTAGGCTTTAAGACCTAGTTTCAGGAATCGTCGTGTTATTTTCGTAAATTTAGCATATTTTTTCGGTCATTTTCCAATGATGTTTCACTTCATTTTAGCGGCTGCTTATTCCCTTCAAGGATTTGGAATAGTTTTCTCCCTTGTCTTCCCAAATCCTCTTAAGGGGGTTGTTCAGTATTATCTTTGTATACTGGATGCCCTCCTCCTTGCGCGGGATTCTGTCAACATTAGTCTAGTGGTAATGTTTATGCAATAATTATCAAACAATCACAGTAATTGTTAGTAATTATAAATAAACTTACCACTAGACTAAGGAATTACACCCTCACAGCCTCCCCGTCATCAAGTTTCTCTTCTGTTACTTCGCAAAGAATGACAGTTTCAGATTTTAATTATGGGGGGTAAGGGAGAGAACTTTATCAGAAACAACACACCGATCAATAAAAATTGTTTTATTTTTTTCTCTCTCTCTTCTCTCTGTACGATCTCTCCTGTCGTCGAGAATGACGTCAACATTAGTCTAGTGGTAAGTTTATTTATAATTACTAACAATAATTGTGATTGTTTCATATTTAAAGGTTTTGTCATAACACATTCTCTCCCCACAATGACAGATCAAGTCATGAAATGTTGATACAGCCTCTGTCATATTACACCAACTTTGTGGGATAGTATGGGAGATGTCTGATTGGAGGCAATCAAAGATATTTGGGCAATCAGCGAGGGAAACTGCCGGAACCCAAGGATTTCGGCGTAATAGAACAGGAGCTGTATCATCATCTAATGACTTGAGCTGCCTCTGTGGGGAGAGAATGGCACTATGTAACACGTGACATTAATTTTAATGCACAATCCGACTGCAAGTCTAATTGTAGAACAGCTATGCATTAGCAATTGCGACATTAATCGTTGTTTAATTCAATTTTGAAAATATAATAAAATAAAAGTTATGGTTAAAATAATGGTTTTTAGCTCACCTTTACAAAGTAAATGTGAGCTTATGTCATGGCGCTTCGTCCGTCGTCCGTCTGTCTGTCCGTCCGTCCGTCCGTCTGTCCGTCCGTCCGTCCGTAAACTTTCACGAAAAAGACTACTCCTCCTAAACGAAGTCAGATATCAATCTGAAATTGTAGTATGTTATACCCATGGTGATTCCCCACAGAAAGGTAGACGTTTCAGTTTTGAGAATCCAAGATGGCCGCCATGACAGCCATATTGAATTTTCAATACGATTTCATGAAAAAGACTACTCCTTCTAAACGAATACAGATATCATTCTGAAATTGTAGTATGTTATACCCATGGTGATTCCTCACAGAAAGGTAGACTTTTCAGTTTTGAGAATCCAAGATGGCCGCCATGACAGCCATATTGAATTTTCAATTAGATTTCATGAAAAAGACTACTCCTTCTAAACGAATACAGATATCTTTCTGAAATTGTAGTATGTTATACCTATTGTGATTCCGCACAGAAAGGAAGACGTTTAAGTTTTGAAAATCCAATATGGCCGCCATGGCAGCCATATTGAATTTTCAATTAGATTTCATGACAAAGACTATTTCTCCTAAACCAATCTAGATATCATTTTTATATTGTAGTATGTTATACCTATAGTGATTCCGCACAGAAAGGTAGATGTTTCAGTTTTGAGAATCCAAGATGGCCGCAATATTAGCCATATTGACTTTTCAGCTGCAGATTACACATCATTATTATTAAATTTTAAGCTTTCATCAAGTGATCACTGGCACCATATAAATTGTCTAATTTGAACTTACTAATCATAATATTATCTTAAATATGGAATATTTAAGATTGTCGTGCAAGTTGTTCTATAATTTAAAGTGTTTCTAAAAAAAATTAAGATGAAAGACAAACATAATTGATTAATTTGTTTAACATCTTTATGGCAACTATCTGCAAAAACCTAATCACATTAAACATGTTAAATTTTAAACAATGGTATCTCCCTTATATTCCTTTAAATACCACACATAAGGGGTCAACCAGAGTTCAGATATTCCACTATGCTGTCTAATACACATCCCAAGGCAGGCTGCTAGCATCACAGTGTCAGCTGCTAGTCTGTTGCATAATCAACCTGACCCAATTGATATGGTAGCGCATTATGCTATATGGCCATGGCCCATGTGTATGCAATACAATTTATGGACTTGTATTCTCATGAGAGTGATATGTTCTTTCTAAGAATAACAACTTACACAAAACTTGTCTACAATAAGCTTTGTGTTTAGCAATCTACATGATAAGTTGATGTGGAATAAATATGCAGATGAAAATCGAAAAGGGTTTAGTAAGAAAAGTAAGGAAATTTGATTTGTCATATCTCTCTGTTGATTTGACAATGCAAAAATGTTTACCATTATAGTACTGTATGAGTGTTAAATAAATTGACACTTTAATGAAAAACATCTCATGGTCACTTGACATGTAAATATTATGTGAACAAAATAAACGTGTCTTATGCATTGCTGTGTTTATGACTTTCCTCTCAATCAGTCATTCATTTTCCTTGAAAAATCTGTACTTTTGGGATTCTAAATATCCCATGCAGCATAACCATCAGTGAAATAATCTTGAAATCATATAAATGATTCACTACAAAACAAATGTAAGTGTCCACCATCCTGTAAGTAATGAATGACATTTAAATGGATACACCTAAACCAATCAAGATATCATATTGAAATTAATACGGATGCCCACATAAAAGTAGCATTTTGAAGATTAAAAAGTACAAGATGGTCACCAATTCAGCCATAGATATACAAAAAAGTTATACAAAAACCTACTGCTTGTTAACAAATCATGATTATATCATTCTTGTATTAATGTTTGTTCAAGCTCTAGTGGTTTCCAACAGAAGAATAGCATTTTAAAAGATAAAAAAATCATGATGGCAGCCATAATCAATTATATAAAAGATGGTTACATGTATAATTAAACCATTTTACCACATCATTCATTTTAAGGTGAGCTTCTGTACCCTCGGTACTTTTATTTTTAATTCTATATAATGTATCAAATATATATCTTCAGGTAATTGTCACTGAGGTGAAAATGATCCCTCGCCGCAAAATTCAGTTGAATATTGAGAAACCTGTCAAGAGGAACTGCAAAACTCAAGTTGAATAACTTTAAAATTATTTCGTTGTTGTGACATTCAGAAAACTGGTTCTGTTTTCAAAATAAACAGTGAACTTGAAATCAATTTGAAATCAGACTAGCTGTACAATCGGTTTGTAATGTTGAAAACTTTAACAATGTAAAAACTGAGCAAATTTTGGTTTGTCTTCCACATACGATACCAGTTTTGAAGATACCCTAAAGACGGTTCTTGGTATATAGCGTGCTGTAAAAAAAAACAAGTTGGCATCGAGTTTGGTACAGGTCTTCTGCCTGGTCTTCTATCCGTCACTCAGACTCTCTTTCCGTGACAGTTTCATGTAGGTTGATATGGGATTCATTTTGACTTTCTATCCGTCACAGTTCCCTGTAGGTCGATATTGCATTTACTCTGACTCTCTACCCGTGCCAGGTCCTGTAGGTTGAGATGGGATTCACTCCGACTCTCGATCCGTGACAGTTCCCTGTAGGTCGATATTGCCGCATTCACTCCGACTCTCTATCCGTCACAGTTGTCTGTAGGTTGAGATGGGATTCACTCGGACTCTATACCCGTGACAGGTCCTGTAGGTTGAGATTGGATTCACTCGGACTTTCTATCCGTGCCACTTCCCTGTAGTTCGAAATGGGGATGTTTCCTGCTATCCTACTGAAAACAGGACAAGCGGATGTTACATCAGTCCGTACAGTAAACAAAAGCAATAATGTTTTCTTCATTGAATTTTTTAATAAACTTATTGATTTCTGTATAAATTTAATGTTTATTATTCTATCATATTGATATCATAAAATGCGAATGTTTAAGATGGAAAGATTTAGTCATTACCATCGGCGCACAAACCAGATAACCACGAGGACGACTGTAACAATGACAATGACGACGGTGACCACAGACCAGATGATTCCAGGGCTTGTGCTATCTGTTGATGAAAACAACAGCAAGTCTATCAGCTGGAAGATATCAACCACACATATTTATTATCTTATAAAGAATGTCAGGTTCTTTCATAATTTTATATACATTTTTATAGTAGTTATGTACTTTTTGTACATACCCAAAAAGTTAAGCACCCCCTGATTTTTCAGAGGGGTGTACTTTGTTGAAGTTTATGTGACTGGGAAATAAGCAAAACCAATCTTTATTGAGAGAACAATCATTTGATTATTTGCAAGAGAAGTTTTGTAATCGTGTGGGCACTAAAATTGCATGAAAATAAAGAGGGAAATGGACATGGAATTTCATCCAAAACAAATGGATGTTTAAGTATTGTCAGTACAAGCTCTTGGTGTGTGCCGCCCGTTCAAAGCAGCTTAAATATAGAGAATCAGTGTTTCAAATATCAGAAAACATCAGTAACGTGTGGTGCCACCACGTCCGCGAATAACTGCAGCCACTCTTCTTGGCATATCCCTATCGCTAATCCGCTGCTTTTTACCGTGAAGAGCGGCAACAAGTTCCCTCGGGTTTTGTACCGAAGGATCCCTTCTTTGTGTCCGACGACCCAAAATGTCCCAAACATGCTCGATTGGGTTCAAATCAGGTGACATTGCTGGCTATGGAATTAGTGTTACACCATTATTTTTCCAGATGTTGGTTTACAGCAAGTGAACGATGGGGTCTAGCATTGTCGTCCATGAACAAGCGTCTTGTGGAAAGTCTGTGGCCATCGAAATGATCGATAATTACAGGATCCAGAACCTCCTGAATGTAGCGAACCATGTATAGTCACCAAATCGAGTCTACAGTCATAGCAGAAGCCTCCCCAAACCATCACTGATTCCCCGCCATATGGTACCCTTGGGAAAATGTTTCTGGGGAGGGACATGTAATCCTGGTCCTCTATACGCGGGCTCAGCCATCAAAAGCATACAGGAGGAAACGATTTTCGTCGGTTCAGTGAACTCTCCTCCATCTCAGGTGCCACCTCTGCCTGTCCACACACTATAACCTACGCTCACGTATGTGGTGATTTGTGAGCATTGGACGCCTGATGACCCTTCTGGCCCTTAATCCGGCATCTTTGAGACGATATCTCAGAGTTTGGTTGCTCAAGCGGCAATGAGGTAACCATACCCGTTTCAGAAGGGGACTTGAAGCAAACAGAGCTCGTTTAGTCCATGAGCCAAGAGAAATCTGACTACCAAATTAGGGGACAAAATGCCACTATGATTCCCTAGTATATGAATTCATGTGATGGACAGCTGACAGGCTCAGCCAAATGTGTTTTGGCGACCATCTTTGAGAAAAAAATGCCCCTTTCATACATTATCACCTTTTTTACTAAATTTAAAAAAATATTTGATAGCAAATTGATTTATTTGGTGTTCAATAATGAATGGCATTTATTTTTATTTAAAATATGTTAGGTTTGACTATACTTTTACTATTTTTTGAAGATGCAAAATATAAAAAAGTGATTTTTTAGTAAACAAAAATGACTTTACTTCCAAACAGAATCATTTCTAAGGACATTAAGGAATGATTATATACCTTTTTAAAAGTTATGCAAGTATTCTACAAAGACATATTAATATTTCTAGACTGTTTAAAGCGACAGTCCTATCAGGTTATTTTTGTGGAAACAATATACAAGAGTACTTCCCTGTTAATAATTACATATGTTTTTACATGATTATTTCACACTCATTGTCAAATATGTTAGTGAGGGTTACATAAAAGTTACATATTAGTTGTTCTAGATTTAACAATTGACTAAGAAAAGAATGTATCGCTGTGTCCACAAAAATACACCAATAGGACTGTAGTGAGCAAAAGCCATATTTTGCAATATTTTATGAACGCTTCAAGCAATTTTGTTGTAAGTGGAAGCTTAGCCCAAGGGAGGTTACTCTAATCTTATGTGACGGAGTTGAACATGTGCTTTTGAACAGGTTCAGGACACCCCTCAATTCATTCCAAATGAATCAATCCATTCATTATCCCTCGATTCAGACCCCAAAATGGCCAATATCGGCTATAAAAACGCCCGTTTGCCTCGCCAGCGCTCTTCTGCTAACCTGGCGAGAGATGGTATGTGTACTGTTTACAACACGTGGGACCCACCTATCACTCGAAATTCATTAAACTTTGGGAATTTACCGCATTTTCGTCGACTGGCCCGAAAGAAATATGGCCTTTCTCGCCATTTTGCATGTATTTCCCCTCCTATCACTTCAATAAAGTATTACAAAATGAATTTTCTTACTCGGTATGTTCATCAGCCTCTGTACACTTGACTGCCAGCGGAACTACTGCCTGTTAGTGGCGCGTACTTCCAGGAAGGGAGGTAACTTGGTCAAGGGGTCTGGAATTGCCGATTTTCTACTGTTATCCGTTAAAGGGACCATCACTTCACAGAACTTGTAAGTCACTTCACAGAACTTGTAAGTCACAGAACAATAGAAATATTCCTTGACACATGCAATTAAAAGTCAATTCAAGGAATTATTTAACATAATTGTCACTTCACATCCAGTGACCGTACCTCTGGGGAGGTCTCACTGTCCGACCGGATCGCGTTGTGGGCCGGTTAGTGTCTGACACTGGATTACAGACACTGCTGCTAACTGGAGATGACTTCTCAAACTCAGCGTTAGTTTGAGAGTCTTGTAGAATGTCATTGTCTGTTGTCTGAGATGCATCAAACCTCAGATGACGACGGTTTCTTCTTACGTCACCCGCCGCTGTCGTGATGTGGTAACTCCGAGGAGTCTGCGCCCAGGCCTTGACAGTGCCTGGAGTCGACCATGTCTTCTCGCCGTCAAGCTTGACTCTGACTGGCGCACCTAGTGGCAGCTTTGGTGGACACTGCACACCATGTCTGCGGTTGTAGTGCTTCTCATGTGAAGTCTTCTTCTCACCATCCCTCTCCTTTACCTTTTTCAAGTTCGGCCATCTTGGAACGAGGTTTGATTGTAGAGTTGGCAAAGTCGTTCTCATTTGACGGCCCATCATCAGCTGAGCTGGAGACGCTCCTGTTGCTGTACTTGGTGTAGCTCTGTAAGCCATCAGAGCTAAATATGGATCCTCTTGGATGAGAATCTTCTTCGCTATTCGCACTGCACTCTCTGCTTCGCCGTTGGATTGCGGGAAGTGCGGACTTGATGTGGTCAACTTGAAGTTGTACTCTTTTAGTTTAAAGTCTGTCGCTGTGAATTGAGTTCCGTTGTCTGAACGAAATTCTTCTGGTATGCCCCATCGAGCAAACATTGCCTTCAACTTGCCCATCACTTGCGAACAGGTTATGTTGGTCAGATGAGCAATTTCAACGTATCTTGAATAGTAATCCATGACTACGAGAAAATTCTGCCCCTGGACAAAACACAAGTCGGCTGCTATCTTCTGCCAAGGTCTCTCTGGTAGTGGAGCTGTCATGAGTGGCTCTTTTCGCTGAGTTGGCTTATGTGTCTGACAAAAGTTACACTGGCTAACCTTCATTTTTATGTCGCTTGAAATTCCTGGCCACCACACGCATAACGCTGCTCTCTCCTGGCACTTGTTTATGCACTGATGTCCTGAGTGAATGTGCTCCAAGATTTCATCTTGAACTTTAGGAACGACAATTCGATCTCTAAACACTAGCAAGTCATCTACAACTGACAGTTCTCCTCTCACTGTGTAGAACTGCTGTAATTCAGATGGTACACTTTTACTGTACTCTGGCCAACCTGTTCTGGTTAACTGCATCGCTCGTTGGATATCTGGGTCGCGGGCAGACATCGTCTTCATTGTGTTGACTTTCTCGTCCGAGATAGGTCTCTGTGTTGATACTGATTCCAAGTAAGTTTCTACTTCCTCTCTCAATGTTGAGTCTTCATCTGAGCTTTTCATAGGACTTCTTGAAAGTGTGTCTGGGACAACTAGGTTTTTCCCTGGAACATATTCTGTTGTGGCTTGAAATCTTCTCAAGCGCATCAACAGTCTTTGACATCTTATAGGCACTTTGTTGAGATCATATAAGTTGATGAGTGGGACGAGAGGTTTGTGATCTGTTTGTAGCTTGAATCCATCCAAACCTATCAGGTAGCGGTTGAATTTCTCACACACCCATACCCCAGCTAGGGTCTCTTTTTCTATTTGCGCGTAACGGCGCTCAGAACCCGTTAGCGTTCTTGAACAGAATGCGACTGGCTTCCATCTGGTTCCACCATGAAGCTGTAGAAGCGCACCTCCTAGACCATAGCTGCTTGCGTATGCACTCACCATAGTTGACAACTTGGGATCATAGAATGCCAGTACAGGTGCACTGGTTACCATAGCCTTCACCTTTGAGAAAGCAGATTCTTGATCAGGGCCCCAATACCACATTGTATCGGCATGAAGCAGATCAGTCATTGGTTTCATGACTGTGGAAATATCCGGCAGGAATTTCCCCAAATAGTTTATGAGTCCCAAGATGCGTCTGATTTCAGAAATGTCTTTCGGAGATTCGAGTTCAAGAATAGCATCAACCTTGCTTGATTCTGGACTGATTCCATCTTTGCTTATTCTGTGTCCGAAGTAGACTGTTTCTGATTTTCGAAACTTGCACTTGTCCTTGTTCAGTTTCAATCCTGCTTTTTGGATTACTTCAATTGTGTCTTTGAGTCTTCTGTCATGTTCCGTGTCCGACGAACCGTGGATAAGTATGTCATCCATTATTACTTCAGTGCCGGATAGGCCGGTCAAGAGTTCAGTCATCTTGCGCTGAAATATCTCTGGAGCTGAGGTCACTCCAAATGGCATTCTCTTGAAACAATAACGTCCAAAAGGCGTCATGAACGTTGTTAGTTTCTGGCTCTCTTCATGTAGAGGGATCTGGTAGTAACCACTAGAGGCATCTAGGGTTGTGTAAATCTTGGATCCACATAGTTTTGGAGCAATATCTTCCAATGTTGGCATCATGTATCTCTCTCTTTCAACTGCTTCATTCAGCTTTTTCAGGTCAACGCAAATTCGTACTTTTCCTGATTTCTTGATTACAGGAACCATTGGCGCACACCACTCTGTTGGCTCAGTTATCTCTTCAATGATACCTGCATCTTCCATACGTGTCAACTCTTCTTTCACCTTGTCTAGCAAAGGAAATGGTACTCTCCGTGGAGTTGCAATACTGAATGGGACTGCCTCTTGTTTCAGCTTGATCTTGACTGGTTCACATTTCACAAGACCAAATGCACCAAATACATTTGAGTCAATTTCATCTATGTCTGTGCTGATTTCATGGATGTTTGGTTTAACGAAACCCATCTTATGTGAAACATTTCTACTCAGCAGATTGTTATGACCATCTGTGACATAGACATTGAACTTGTAAAGTTCACCATGATATCTCACCTGTGCAGGAAACAATCCTGAACCCTTAATCATGTGAGAATGTCATGATAATTCACGATCTGATGATAATAACTTTTGTTTGTCAAAGAGTTTATCATAAGTCTCTTGTGAAATCACTGTTGTGTCTGCACCAGTGTCTACCTTGAATTCAACAGGTGTGTCTTGAACATACAGTGTAATCATCCATGCATCACTATCGTCATGACAACTGACAGATCCAATATAAAATCCACTTGCCTGATCATCCGCCAAAACTTCTGTTTCTACACTGTGAACATTCTGTTTTCTATTGTTAGTACACATCCTGGCATAATGTCCTTTCTTGTTACAAACATGACATGTCTGACCACTAGCACGACACTTTCCTGAATGATTATTACCACAACGTGAACAGGGCTTGTTTTGACTAGAAAATTGATGATTTCTTTGGTTGCCATGGTAACCATTATTTCCATTATGTGAACCTCGTGTTGGACCATTTCTTCTACTTTTATGAGCATTAAAGTTCATATTTCTAGAATGTCTTCCTCTTACCTCTTCTAGAGTCTGAATATTATCCTGATTCTTGAGTTGAGACTTGACTAATTCCGTTTCCTTCGCTGTCTGTATAGCTTGATCCAATGTTAATCCAGGAATCAGTTGCATCCGTTCTGAAACTTGCCTGTCAGAAATTCCAATGACAATCCTGTCACGAATACTCTCGTCACGCATATTCCCAAATTCACAGTACTTTGCAAGTTCATACAACAAGCGTATAAACGCTTCCACACTTTCACCTGATCTTTGTGTACGTTGATGAAACTTGGACCTCTCGTGTATCACATTCCGTTTTGGAACAAAATGTTCGTCATATTTCTTGATCACAACATCGAATTTATCTTCCTTACCTTCATTGAATGTGAAAGAGTTCATGATATGTTCCCCTTCCTTTCCCATAGCATAAATGAACGAACTTATCTGAACTTCTTCTGACTGTGCAGCCAGCTTCGTCGCAGAACGAAATCTCATGAACCGTTGTCGCCATTCGGGCCACTCTGCCGTCTTCTTATTTACTTCTTCATAAGTTTACTTCTGACACCATGTCATAGAATTCAGGAAGGCGTGATGATTTCTTGGAGATTTATTATCAGATAGTTACATCATGTTGACAGTTGTGATTAGCGCCATCGCGCGTTGTCGTCTGCTTAACAGGAAACAAAGAACTGCGCATGTCAGCTAGGGAGGATCAATTATGTAATGAGAATAAGGAGTAATCATTATTACGTTATCATATGACAGTAACTAATTTAGTTTTCCATTAATTTTGCAGTTAATCGTCTTCAATAGCGTCTTCAATAACATCTTCCATATAAGCATCTTTAGTATGAGTCTAAGCTGTCTTCATTGTGAATCTTCAATACAGATTCAGTGATGTTCAATAACAGTGTCAATGTTTATGAATAAAGGACATGAAAGCGATTATGAAGAATATGACAATGTAGAAATTATGAACTTGGAAATAAGAATTTTTGTATGAGGATTGGAGAACTGAACTAATAGAAATAAATTGAAGAGGAATTGACATCACCTTATTCTTTCTTTTATTTGCATGAGACCCAAGAAATCCTGAGTAGATCAACATTAACTTAGAATTGAGAAAACCAAGCAATGTAACACCACAAGGACTGTCCCTTTAAGGCATGCCCGATAGAAACCAGAAACCAACCAAATTTCTTCGATTACATATACTGCTATACTGCATATTACAGGATACTGCCATTTTAAACAACAATTGTTTGAAACTTATTTATTCACATTCATTTGTCATTCAAAACAACATTCCTCATTGGCAACAACAAATTGCTGATAGTTGGCTCGAATGGTATGTTGCCGAACTGCATCAGAACATGGTGGCAACTGTCCTGATTCAACATCCCCTCCCTGGCTGCTGAACAAAATGTATCTCAGTTCATTGACACTCTTTACTTCAGTATTCTGACAAGAGAGCTGGCATGTGAAAGCTTCAACTTTCTCAAAGAAACCTTGTGTCAGAAGGCAGTTGTTTCCCAGATTTGCAAAAGTTTCTTGAAACTTTGAATCCTTTTGAACCCTTTTGGATGCCTTGATCTTTCCTTGTCCAGACAAGCACTGGTTGAGTTGCAATCTGTCCATGCATGTAATCCAAGTAGCGCAGCACACACAGCATTCCCAAGGGCATCAACTACTTTGTTGACATCAACCAGTCTAACACGAGCCTTTGTTCCACGTCTGAGGAGGATTTTGATGCTGATGTGTCGGGCAAAGGTGAGAAGGAGGATAAAGGCATCAGTGTCATCAGCAACACACATAACTGTTGAAAACTCTTCCGCAGCATGTTTTGCATGTAACAGCAACCTTGTGTCAGATTCTTCATGACTGCATGTTTGTACATCCACAACTTGCCAGTTCTCTCTAGTCAGCTTGATACACTGGCTTCCGACTGTCACAAACATGGTTCTCTCACCCAATCTCTGTCATCTTCCTGTATCTTTCCAACTGTTAGCCAGATACTTTGTCAAATTATTTTTGCTTTCAGTTGAGGAGAGAAACTTATTCCAATTCTTGATCTTGTGACCTGATTTGATGTGTCTGTCAAGACGATTCCATCCTTTGAGCCTCAGATAATGTGTTCAGCATTCTTTATGGATTCTTCTCTATAAACAAAGATGACATCAATGCGCTTGGAGTTCTGGCTGGTGTGCAGCATTTGTGACATGACAGTGTCTGACAGCTCATTGAAAGTATGGTTGTCTCCCTTCAGTCTTTGAATTATTGCCATTGCATCAATGAGAACCGTACTCTGATCAGGGACACATTCAGCAAAGGACACTATCCTTTCAAGGTGATTTGACAGGAATGTTTGTTGGTTTTCTTTAAGGAACCATCAATATTTGCTAGTGCTAATAGTAATGGACCAAGAGGGTGGCACAGAACTTTGTGCATGTCAAGTTTTCTATTTTGTGCAATCAGGACCATGTTCCCAAAGAGCCTTCTATCTGCTTTCAACATGTTTTTGTCATTACTAATGTCTGTTTTCTTTTTCATGTCGCTGAAGGTTTTCAAATTGATTTCTTTAATTGGGCCATAGAACCCATCGCCTTTTTTGAGTCTGTTAAAAATTGTTGTAAGATTCTTGTCCTCTCTGATATAAGATATGATGACACTTGTGCTGTAGCTGCTGAGTTCTGAGTGATCTTCATGAAATGGATTTGTCCATTGTTTGTCAGGAGTTCAAGAAGTGCCTGGACATCTGATTCATCTTTCTGTTTACGAGTCTTTTCTAAGTCAGCATGGCTAAGGGCCTGGTGTTTGATGGCAACTTGATCACGGAGTTGTCTCAGTGCAGCTGCCCTGTGTTCTGCTGTCCCAGGCTTCAGGCTGAAACCAGGAGTTCCACCGGCGGTTTGTGTGTTTTTGTTAACAGTTTCCTCTGTGGCTTGATCAATGGCGATTCGCCTAAATGGATTGCAACTGCTCAGTTGTGTAGAAAATCCTTTATTCAGGAAATGTTTGTGGAGCTCTCGAGAAGTTTCATGAACTTGTGACATAGTCGCATAGTAGATAGGAAGGTATCTTGCATAGTTAATCTTGTTCATTGCAAAACACCAAGGGATCATCTCATGTATGCAGGCCAGATGAAGGTTTCAATTTCCTTCTCTGTCAGCTCGTATGAGGCCAAGTAAGATTTCTACCATGCCAATGTATGTCATCCAAAAAGACGTCAGTTGCCCTCTTTGATGTCTCAAAACATCAAGGTATGACATAAATTGGTTGAATATCTTCATCCATGAATCATTTCCAGTGGCATTCATCTTGTTGGTATGGTTGAGATTCTGATGCAGTTGGTCTATTTGTCTAATAACATCTTCTAGATGATGTACATCTGCTGGACTTGATTGCTGAATCCATTCGATGAATCCTGGCCAGATCAATCTCATCATAGCTTCATATACAAGTTTGTGAAGTCGAACTGCTCTGTTGTAGTGTTTTCCATCAAGGACTTCACTTATGGAACCCTCTGCTGTGATTCCTGACTCAACAGCAAGATCCAGCATCTCCAAACATCTTTCCAATTGATGACATGAGGTTGCATATTGTATGAAATTGCCCATCATAAGAACATTTTTGAACTTGTCTTTGTCCCTTCAGCTTATCTCAGTTGCTTTTGCAAAGAGGACTTGATCCAAAACTACAGCAATTTTCTGCAAATGAAGTGAGCATTGAATTGTGACAGAAAATGTCCTGTACTGTTGACATTTCTCTAGCAGGAGCATTTATTGTTGGTAGATAGCCAAGTAGGTCTGCTGTGACTTCCTCTTCATTCCTGCACAATATATTGAACCCTGTCCATGAATTGACCACTTGGTTGGATGAATCATGTATTCTGCTGAGGATCCAAAGCAAATTTTCCTGTTGTGCGGAACGCAAAGAGGTCTTATGAGCTTGAGAAAGTTCATCTGGTTTCACTGGTGGAGGACTCTTCTATTTCCCTACAGTGTAGATTGGTAGAAGTTGGTCAGAGGGTTCAATACTCCTTTTCTTTGTTTTCTTGAATGACACATCTGAATCTGATATTTGACTACTACATTTGAAAGACATTGGTTGAACAATGATGCCATTAACACGATGTGACGTACCAGTGCCACTTAAAACATCCTCTTGTTTGTCAATATTGTCAAAGGCTAATACTGTTAGAACTGATGGATGAATCTTTGAAGGCAGAGGGATATCTTCACATCCAATATGATGCAGTTTCTCAATACCCAAGGCTGTATCAATTTCTTCCATGGTATAGTATGAGCATGAGTGACCTAGACGATTCAAAATCTTGATAAGTTCAACATTTCCGGTCAGAGTTTTTATAACCCAAGGCAGAAGAACATGTTTTGGTGTGATTGCCTTACCAACGCTTACACAAACTATGATATCTTGAGCAATGGATGAAGACAATATCTTAATGCGTGAAGAAGGTTCACTAAAACCACCAAGCAAGACATCTAAAAACTTTTTGTGAGTGTTTGGGATATCAGTGTAGTCTGGAGTCAAATCTTCAGGCTTAGGGAGCCATCGCTTTTCCTTGAAGTTTGCTTTGATTTCTTCACGCAAGAACTTTGCAACAGTACTTGCTTTCATTTCCATGTTGTCACTTTTCGAATCTGAGTCTAATTTGCTTTTGAGAGAAATGTAATCAGAAGCAATCTTTTCTACCAATAGATTGTCTGGCCTTATATACACATTGTGTCCAACTGAAGAAATGCAAAGCATCTCCAAATTCAGACTGCAGATTTCTACAAAGATGGTTTTTTGTTGATTCCTTAATTGTTTCAACTCCACGTGACTGTATGAATGATAGCAAAGTTGTGGTCAGTTCAATAAGTGAATCAATACTGGGTGATGTGAATATATCTTGTCGGATATATTTAAAAAGTATTCCCAAGGATTCCTCTTCTTCCTGTCTATAGAAGTCAGTACCTTCAGAAATTCTTTTTTCACTGTCACATTTCTGACGTGTGTAGTTTTTGTAGCATGTCCTGTGGTAATGTGCCTCAGCTGCAACTATGTCCCGTGAAGTGATGGATACTATTTTTTCATCCAAGCGTTTAGTGGCGATTTCACGAATTGTACTGTCAGCTCTAAGGTCAACTGCAGGTTTCAGTGGTTCACGACTGTTCGTTCCTTTGACATATTTTGTTTGACGTTCACAAAATATGCATACCTTGTTGTAAACTCTAGAATAAGAGGCAATATTTTCTCGGCTCATATGCCTTGTTGTGAAAGGAGTTCCATGATTTTGTTCAGTTTCTTGTCTTGAAATTTGAAAAAGTTGCTTCTTATGAGTGAAGTCACTTCTGCACTGTCTGTGATAGGTTTCTTATTCTGGATTGTGGAGACATTACTCTTGCCGACTTTGACGATTGGTTGAAATTGCCTAATGACTGCTGCATCAAAAAAAACTGTCCATGAACGTTCATCTTGTGGGCAAACTAAATCTGCAGCTGATTTCCATTGCAAATAGTGCATACTCCAAAATCATGTTTGCTTCGTTTTAATGGTTGGTTATTCTCGGACATAATTGGACCCCTGTGCTTAACTAAGCTTCCATTATACCTGAAACAAAAAATATGTGTTGCAATGAAATCCTAAAATCATCCAAGAAATAAATGATGTGATTCAACTTTATTTGGAATGAAATGATATTTCATGTTTTAGAAGATAAATCAACAAAATGTTTTAAAATTTTTTTTTGGGCATGTGCAATACATTTTGGAAAAATGACTTCTCCCTTGTTTTGTGAGTTGTCTCCCTTTATTAGCAGACGGCAAGTTACAGAGTTCTCATTACAATTTTTCCTCATTTATACATTAATTCTATTTCTTTTTTAGTGATTTGTATTCTCTGTCATATCAAACAGCCATATTCCAAGTTTTAAGCAGATGTTAAAGGTATAAAGTGTTGTATGCTTACCTAATGCAGCTTGATAGCACAAGCAGACTTCAAGGTTGAAGGCAGCCATTTTTAAGGGACCAGTCATTGCACAACATTGCCAGCATGATTATTATAGGTAAAATTTACAGATGTCACTTCTACTTTGGAATGTCTATTAACATTTAGATATAATATTTGGGTGTTATGTATTTGTTTGTATGTAAGTGTGTTTAATACAAAAGTAAGTGTTTTTTATGTGTGTATAATGTAAACATGTATATATAAATGTATACACAATATTTGAATGCATATTTGTATAGTCAGAAAAATTCTGTAACTGTAACTTATGGAACTGATTAATTGCAAAATAATAACATAAGTAACTTAAAACTTTATAAACTTTAAATGTGGTTTCAAAAAATTTATATATGTGGAGTTTGGTTGTTGGCTGCAACCTGACGGTCATGCCTTCAAATGCACTAAAGAAACCAAAAAAAGTGCTTCCATAATATTTGTTGATCATGGTTCTATAGACATAATTGTTCCCCTTTACAATATCTATATAATCATTATTAACTGACTTTATTTAAATGCTTCTGAAATAGATAACAAGTGTCCTTTTCGTAAAAAATGTCACTTTTTGATCTTGGACGTTTTGATTTAATTATTGAAGTATAGAAGAACTTAACATATCATATATCAAAATAAAGAAAATTCATCAGTGAACACTATTTCATAAAAATCTAATACATAAAACTCTTCTAAATTAGTTAAAAAGGTGGTTATCTGTGACGAGGGCCTTTTTTCTCAAAATAAAAATGGCCGCCAAAGCAGCATTTAGCTGGACTTGCCAGTAGTAGCGTGGTAGCTTTTGGTCTTCCTGAACGTGGAAGTCTCTCACATAATTTGGTTGTGCATGCTTCCTGACCAGACGGCTTATGACGGTGAAGTGGAAGTGAGTTCTTCTGGCAATTTCCTTGAAAGAAAGACCTGCCCGATGGAGCCAAATGATCTGTCATCTCAATACATTTGAAATTCTCCTTCGTGCCATTGTCAATAAGCAGTGAAACAAGTGGTAATGAAGTCGGAACCGATCATTAAATATATATACGATCCTTGTGCAGCACATGGGTGGCGGATTCACGTGCATGTGATTGCGTTCATAGGACACGTTTTTTCAAAAAGTAAAACCTTATTTTATCACCAATAAAACACTCCTCGATTTGCTTTATTGAGGGTTAAAGTTTGGTTTAAGCATAAACTGAATAGTAAACTTTTATTTGGAGGTGCCTAACTTGTTTTGGTGTGTATACATCGTATGTGTTCTTGATTATTAATTGTTGTAACAATATTTATTTAGTGGATGCGCGGTATGATCAATATATCGGTATATTGCAATACAGGAACAACGTGATACGAATCGGTACACACTTCTGAAAATATTCAATATATCGATCGTTTTGAAACGATTTCTATCTACGATTTAAATAAACACAACCAAATAAAACATGATTGATCGAAAGCCCTTTACAATGTTAGAAGTTGTGCTAAGAAAATAGCTTAGATATCTATACAGATAATAAACAGTGATTGAAAAACTATCCCTTTCCAAAACGGCTTATACGAGTAGCTGAGCAATGATGATCGTTCTTAACGCTCATATTAAGACAAGATTGCATCCACATTCTTGAATTAAAGAAGTACCAATATATTGCAATACGCGTTTCTGTATCGCAATATATTGCAATACATAAATGAGGAACGATACCCATCCTTAATTATTTTGGGTTAATCTCATTTTCCTGTGCGTGAAATATGCTCGGTATATTTGTGAACAAGAGAACGATTATGCTGTGTGCCTAACGACCAAAGGATCCTGGAGAGCATCTTCATAGTTTATGATATCCTCCTTGTCCACTTTTTTAATTTCCTGATTTCTATAAGGGCATTTGCCTCCTTTCGCTCACTCATGGGTATTCAAAGCTATATCACACACGTGATGTTTTCAGCTTGTAAATAGCCTTTAAGTATGCTAATGTTTCTGATGCTTGTACTGATAACATTCGGTTCTTAAATCTGTTAACTACAATTTGATATACGAGATGATGTTTTTGAATCACGATTAGCTGATGTTATCATGCCATACAGACACCTACTGCAGCCGGAGGCGCGCTGGTAAATTGTCACTGTGAGTAAAACGATGACGGCAAGTAATAGTTACTTGCATAGTTTGTGATATGTATCGGTTAATGGCACTTGACCCGAGAGGACAGTCCGAGGCGCAGCCGTCCCTACCGTTATCCGATACATATCATAAATACATATCATAAATCCATCTCACTTGATCCGAGTACAATCAACCACAAAAATAATAGTTTTAAATATAATTTCATTTTTAAAATCCTTCCAAGGGCCCCTTAAATGATGTATAAATGAAGTTTGTAGTACTATATATAAAGAGTGTGCGAGCACGTGTTTCTTGCGTGTCAAAGCGCAAGGCTCGAAGGAAATGTTTTGGGCGTGTAAACTTCGCGCAATTCATGAATAGGAGCCTGCTTCAGGACAAAGTTTCACAGGTTGTCTATTTCTGTTGGATTTCCAATTGAAAGGTACTTTAATCATTCACGTAAAAAGCTTAGTTCAGATGTTACATTCATTTCATTTCTATGTATGTGATGTTGATAAATTGTTTTAAACCTTGTGTAGGAAAGGATAACAAAAGTTTCCTTGCATCAGATGTCAGGACTCTTTGGTCTCATCTTCACAACGTCACGGGCGAAACGAAAAAGTTTTTAAACCTTTCCATTCCTCCCTTTACATCATTGGCCGTAATTTCTGTGCTAGCATTTCAACCCGCTGCACGGAAGTAGAATAGTCCAATCAGAAGTCAGCATGTTAAATGAACCGATTTGAAAAAATACTTTTGTATGCGTTTTACAAGGGCGAGAAACACTTTATTTGAGTGATACATTAATGTTTATTTACTCTGCATTCTCGGTGCTCATCAAAAACATGAAAACAACCATGCGGACTGAAGTTTAAAATTAAATTTCACTCGGATAGTTTTCAAAAAGATCGTCTGTTAGTATTTTGAATTTGTTCCGAATGTAAACAGCAATTTCATTGGCTATTGTTGAAAGAGCTGGTAAGGGGCGTAACTCGTGATCACGATAGGTGTCGCTGCTCCGGATCACCAGTTTTCTATCTTGTGATGGCAAGGTCTAAACGAGGAGTTGCTCGATACGTTTTCACCTTGCCGTGGGAAGATGCTTTGGTCTAAGAGTTCCCGATATCGATAATGAACAGGACACTTATATAAATTGTTGCCATGGACAACGAAGTCTAAGTGGGACGTAACCATTATCCCAACATGGCGGCAGGTAACACGCTTCGGAGCTTTTCATGCGATGTGCTAATCGTTCGGCTACGATCCTATTCTACCATAAATGTACAAAATACTTGGTTTTGATTGGCTACTGTGAAAGATCAGAGGGCGCAAGAATTAATTTGTTGCCTAGCAATAACTAGTTCTCAAATATTGCTTTTTTTCGGAAGGTTTTCTAAATATGCCATTATTGCGTTGTATGTACATTATTTATAACATTTATTCAAACTTTCCACAAGCTTTACGCTTGCAGTATGTCAAAAACATTTCAGATTTCCCGTTGGCATGGTCCGTCATTCAGTAGCGTTAGATAAAAACGGGCCCGACAAAGTTTAACAGGCCAGAATATCATACGAATTAAATCAAAAAGCGGAATACACTTACCTTAAATTTATTTACATCACCAATGCAATTATACTGACGTCAAGTTTGTGAAAATATGCAGAACTTAACATATTAAAAACGCTAACAACCGCCAGGAAATAATAAATTTAGAGCTATAATAATTCTGTTATATGCCGCTGATTTCCAAACACAGTATGTTTATCTCCTAATTATTTCAACATTTCACGTAGAGGCAGGTATATGTGGAAACGTGATTCTATGAATATTTTCTTTCATAAATACGTAGTGTGGTATCATAATGCATGTGACAAGGAATGGCTGATGTCATCATGGCAAATATTTAAGGGGGGAATTGTAATTCACGTTGTTTAACAAGAAAGTTGTTAGATGGGTAGAGTAATTATTGCAATGAGCTAGATATGATAAAAAGCATGCGACAATTAGAAAGGGATATAATATAAATTGGCCATGACAGATAGGGAGTGTATTCGCACAGAGCAATGACAATGACAATGACAATGGCGAGACAAGACTACACGTACCATCTTGGACCCGTACAGTGAGTGCAGCACTCCGCGGACCGACTGTGTGGTTGAGTGAGACTGCCCGGATGGTCAGTCTGTACATCTCACCTGGTAGCAGCTTCTCCACTCGGTACTCTGTCTGGCTTCTCGCAATAACAATCTCCTTCTCCTTCCCTTTGGGTGCAGATAAACAAAACATAAGTATGATTATTGCGCCATTTTCATGAGGGGGGACAGATGAGGTGTAATGTATTGAGATGAATATCTTGGATCGAGACTATTCACGTGCATAGTGAACCGCATGGCCGGGTTAGAGATTATATCAGGAAGACTATAAATACAAGCGAGTGCTATCTGACGTCACTCGGCGGCCATATTTGAAACTGTAACATGTACTGTTTCTTGGGGTAATTAAATAGTGTGAATCAAGAAGATGTTGTGTCGTGGTATTATATGGTGATATATCCGCAGTTACCGAGGCGAGGAGCCTCGCATTGAAAAAAGTGGAAATTTTCCTCCGAAATTTTCTAAGTCGAATTAAATTAATAATATGCTCTTCCCAATCAAATTATTGTCATGTATCGATGCAAAATTATGAAATACAACGATTAAGGTATTGAATGTATTGTTACTAGCTTAAATTTTTCATTTATTTGCTGAATTCGTCGATTTGAAAATCGGTCCCGACTGAAATCCCAGTCGGCCTTTGAGCATTAGTAACTTCTTGAATACTTCACCTTCATTGATATAATTAAACTTATGTATTCTTCATCAAAATAATTCTTGATTTTTAATGAAATCACAGTTAATTATGAATCTCAAATTTTGTAATAAGCAATTTAAAAGTTGGTGTAAAATGTCGATGCTCGTTTGTTTTCATCGATTGCGCATGCTCTCTAAGCCGGAAAGAACATTAAAGCGATGACCGGCGGACCTTTGACACGGCAAAACAAACATGCCAAATCCAAATGTATTTTCAAGACTGCTGACAACATAATCACTGTGTATAACCGTACACCGGAACTAGCGAGGTGTACGGCGGAGAAATGTTGCTAGCGAGGAGCCGAAATCGAAAGTTAGGTAATATTTTACTTCATAACTTTCAAATAATGAACATCATGTAGTAATTTTAGCACACATACTTGTAAAAATGTATGTGCTTGTCATTCTGTATCCAAGGGACAGTTACAATGACAGTTGCGAGTAATGCTGTTGTTAGTAACATATTTGCTATTTCTGACTATGAACAGGATATGACGTTAAATAGTTATGTCTCGGAAAGATATTGACATGATAATGACATAGAAAAAGTTGATGAAACGGCGATGATTGCTTTTTTAGTGATCCAATTTGCGATCACGCTCCTCGCTAGCAACATTTCTCCGCCGTACAACTCGCTAGTTCCGGTGTACGGTTATACACAGTGATCACAGGCACAATTATTTTAAAGGATTTCGAAGTAGGTAGGAAATTTGAAAATCTAATTTAAAATAAGTAACAATATACACTTGCAAAATATCTGACAATGATATTAATGTAATGTTGCATTTGAAATTCTTTTAAAATTGACAGTAAAACAACAAATGAAAAACTTTTTTTTTTTTAGAAAATTCAGATTTTAAAAATAATACACTACAATGTATTTGGAATTTTATATGAAAAGCCTAAATTTGGAACTTGGTTGCAAAAATATCCTTAATATTTCAAAAGATGAATTTTAGGTTGTTATATCTAATTTTATTGTCTTTTTTTAATCACCCATTGCAAGATCTTTTAGTCTGTCAGTCCAAAAAAAATTCGGTTTTGGTTTCAAACATTGCATAGTCCCCATCATTCAGCAAGTATCCTCCCATGCAAGTACCGGCGATATTTATTTAAAAAATAAAATTAAGCGAAAATCTTGAAGAAGGATCAGTCACAAGACTAAGTGCTGTGATGACCGGCTGATGCCAAAATTTGCTATGCGCATGCGCGAAATAAGCTTTGCAAATGGCGGACGTTTCAAATAAACAAACTGAGATCGCCTGAAAAGTTTGATGAGTTACAAACCTCATTGTCATCATGACACACATTTCCTAGATAGTTTATCGATAAGATATTGTTGAATACATTCAGTCAGATACATAAGAATGAATTGTACGTATGATTGGGAAAGTCCCCACTTTATACATACATTGTAGGTCGGCACCTCGTCGTGGGAACGGAGGTTTACCGGAGATAGTCACGGCGAGCATACATCGTCTAGACCAAAACAGGCTCGACAAAGTTTAAACGGCCAGAATTTCATACGAATATGACTCGAAATGCGGCGTACACCTACCTTAAATTTATTTACAACACCAATGCAACAAGAAAAAAGTGAGCATGGCTCACATACCCCCGCATCCCGTCTGATTTTTCTTCTACCCCAAGAGTCAAGAGTATCATCAGGTGAAACAAAAACCCCATTTTCATCTACCTAACTGTTAAAGTTCAGATAAAACATGTCCAAATTGGAGCATCAGACTAGTCATTTGCACCAAGTTCAAACCCAAACCCAAGGGCGAATTTGGCAGAGACCATATATTGAATATTCAATATATGGTCTCTGAATTTGGTAACAGCTTTCAAACTCAATGAAAAGTATCATCAAGTGAATCCATTTTTAGTCAAATTGCAGAATCAAGGGCAATAACTCTGTGAAAAATAATATTTCGGGAATATCTTTCAAACTCGATGAAGAGTATCATCAGGTGTACCCATAACCAAAATTTAATTCATCTAGGTGTAATAGTTTCTGCGGAAATCTGTCCCCATTGCAGCATCGGACCTGTTAATCGCCCCAAATCAAATTGCGCAATCAAGGGCCATAACTCTGTCAAAAATAAAATTTTAAAAATTTTTTTCAAACTCGATCAAGAGTATCATCAGGTGTATCCATAACCAAAATTTCATTTACCTAGGTGTTATACTTTCTGAGTAAATCTGTCCCCATTGTTCACAGCATCAGACCTGTTACTCGCTCCAAGTACAATTTCAGAAACAAGGGCCATAACTCTGTCAAAAATAAAATTTCGGAAATGGCTTTCGAACTCGATCAAGAGTATCATCAGGTGTATCCATAACCAAAATTTCATTTACCTAGGTGTTATAGTTCCTGAGTAAATCTGTCCCCATTGCAGCATTAGAACGTTACTCGCTCCAAGTTCAATTTCAGAAACAAGGGCCATAACTCTGTCAAAATTAAAATTTCGATAATGGCTTTCGAACTCGATCAATAGTAACATCAGGTGTATCCATAACCAAAATTTCATTTACCTAGGTGTTATAGTTTCTGAGTAAATCTGTGCCCATTGTTCACAGCATCAGACCTGTTACTCGCTCCAAGTTCAATTTCAGAAACAAGGGCCATAACTCGAACTCGATCAAGACAATCATCAGGAGCATCTATAACCAAAATTTTATTCATCTAGGTCCAATAGTTTCTGAGAAAATTAGTCCCCATTGAACCCTATTAAACTAAGTCCAAAAAGTGACGTTTCCATGGAAACGGCCAAAAATTAAAATTCCAGAATGCTACAGATGGTCAAGAATTGATGAGAACGACATGTTTAACAATTCTGCAAAGTTTGGTTGATGTAGACCAAGTAGTTTTGGAGATATGTGACCGGACGGAAGGACAGACGGACGGACGGACGGACGGAATGACCGCTATATACCCCCGCTTACTTCGTAACGGGGGTATAATTATACCGACGTCAAGTTTGTGAATATATGCAGAACTTAACATAACGCTAACAACCGTCACGAAATAACAAAACGTCTTCTGAATAGAGTGAGCTCCCTTCGCAGCATTCGGATACTTGTCGGTAATCTCCGAGGCCTTCTATTTGTAGCGTCATTCGAGATAACCAAATCCGTCAACACTGTGTAAATGTCGCTCCGTGGAAATCGTGCACGGGCATCATGACACAGCACACCTGAGTCAATGCGAAATAATCTAGTTCAATTTTAAATCACTATTATGGTAGAATGGAGATAAACATACTGTGTTTGGAAATCAGCGGCATATAACGGAATTATTATAGCTCTTAGTTTTCCATTTAAAGCCTCACGCTACGCGTTCGACTGTAAATTAAATTTAGAGCTATAATAATTCCGTCATATGCCGCTGATTTCCAAACACAGTATGTTTATCTCCATATCCTGTATATCAACCTATGGCACATAGAAAAAGACAACCACCCTAGTAACTTTGGGCCTTGTTTTTTTTCAACAATAACATTTAGTCAACATACAGCTTTGCCAATGCGGAGTATTTGATATCGCATGCATGGATAGGAGTTGAAGCTTTTATTTTCTATATGTATTGTACACTATAACGACGAACATCCTGAAAACCGTAAGCAGTTTGTTGCCTTCATTTCCAATGCGTTTCTTCAAAAACTTTGAAGCCATATACATATCATAAATCATATGAACACAACTGTTATTTGTTAGTAGGCCTACGATATGTATTGTGATGTTGGATGTACAGAGAGAGCTGACATATGACGCAAATTATCAATACTAAATGGTGTGGGTATGTAATATCTGCACACAAGAAGACCGTGTGTTCACCTGTACCTGTACATGTAGCACTCTGCGAGGGGACGGGACAGAAGACGAGCAGATAGTGCCAGATATAGGGGGTGTTGTAGCAGCCACCAGACCCCCACCTCACCTCTACTCCTCCAGGGGGGTGCGTCTCGGCGCCTTCAAACTTTTCTACCACTCTTACTGAAATTGATTTGCATTAAAACCATTTGTAGACCTACACTCATGATCAAAACAAACATCCTTATACAAATTGCGACTCTCACAAGGGTCGACCAGGGCACATCATATTAGATATATCAACTCAGAGTATATTGTACAGCTTGTGTAAACATAACGATTCAACATTTGTACAGGTATTCGAGCATGTAAGAGTAAAACCTCAACACAGCATAAAATGTTCCAAATGTCATCAAGGTCCCTAGTGTCGCATATATCAATCTCTGATGTATGAACAACGCTTAGTTATCATGATGTTTTGAGGGGGAACAAGGTGTCAGAAAATATTACTTGCTTTCGTGATTTCAGTATATGAAATTAACTCTTCACAATATAATGGCTGCCACAAATAAAAAATAGAGCCATTGGCTCTGTGTCTCACCAAGCTTTACATTTGATTTTGCTTTAGGGTGTGGCCAATGTGGTTCCCCCCTTACTAGGCCTAACAGGCCAGATGGGCTTAAAAGGCTAGCCCAGTAAAGATTTTGACGATGAGCTTCAGCGTCAACGTCATGACACGAAACATTCAGTACGTCTGGATATCACATACACAAAATCGCCAGGTAATAATGTTTCCGTGCTCAGGCGGTTCCAAAACGCTTATCTTCCTGATGACAAAGTGAGGGAACGACTTCTCAAATGAAGCATGCAGTACCAGCAGTATGCCTCGTCCCCTGAAGGGAGTTGCCTCTAGGTTTCACGTCGTCTGGACCATCTGCAGTCATGGCATAGCGTCCATAGCGTCTCGCCAACACTGACCAACAATCGGTCTTCTAGCACACATGATGCTTTTATTGTCAAATTGGTAACTCTAATTTCCAGCAAATGTATTTTTATCCATTGTTTTCGAAGAAAAAAATTAATTAAGAGCATGTTTTAATTCGTATATGATGACAATAAATAGTTATGTCATGAATACAAAAATATCATGAAGGTATCTTTACACACATTCTATCAATTTTACAGATTTTGACGTGCTACATGTTCCGACACAATGAGTATTAAGTGATGTTTTCAAGGCACAATATCATACTTTAGACTATCTAAAATAATGGCCATAATAACATATATTTTGAGGACTGATGTTTTGCTGGTGAATGAAGGTTTAAATTGTCCCCTGTTTGAAAATTGAGACCAGTATTTACTGAAATATAACAAAGAATAGAAATATCCCAAGACTGAAATGCCTGGCAAAGGCAGCAGTGTTGGGCATTATGGAAGCGAGTCCTCACGAGCAGTGGTGGTGTACAGGCAGGCAGTCCAGCTGATAGAGGATCGGGCATGTCGCCGGGCCAAGGACAGACCCGTCACCAGTCGGTGTGAAGCTGTCAGATCCACGGGAAGGACAGCACTCTGCTGGTCACACCTCATCGTCACCCAGTAGACTGCGCCCTGAAACAACCCGTTGTCATACTCACATTGCTTCCTACTAATTTCAACTCCATATTTAATATAATCGAAAACAACCAATTTCCAAGCGCTAACTAACCGGGCACGAGTGTAGATGACGTGAAGCAGACGTGAGACACCAGACGACAGTGCAGTTGCTGGGATCCCCCTCCACCTCCACCACCTCCTCCCAGCGACTCACCACCCTCTCCCCCTCCCTCCACACACGAAACTCGGGCGGGCTCGGCTCTACGGAGAATATTCAGCTCAATCAGTCAACACAACCAGTAACATACTAATGTTCAAACAATAACAAAATTCTAAACAACGATTGAAATAGTGGATGGTTACACTTCACTGACTATACTCAAGAATCAGAAACTATTTTCCTCTTACCCCTTTCATGCATTACTAAAAAACAGTAGATACAACGATCTATGTCACAGTACCCGTTTGACAAATGCCCTCAATTTAAAAAAACGACAAACAAGCATGATAACAAGTCAGGTTTTACATTTTTGGTACCTTGTTAATTAAAAGGGTTCTGTCATGATCTTGCCATTTTATTTGTTTAATATACGATAGAGGGCGAAATGATTACATTTTGTATATCAATACCATAGTGCAAAAAAATTATTCGAATTTAAACCTAAATTCGAAAACCGGTTTGAGTCAACGCATAACGTACATGTGAAACCAGTCAAACACGGTTCTGTTTACTATTGACGAGTTTTGACCTATTGACACTGGAGCTCAATGCCATTCTCAACAACTGCGCTTTAACAACACGGTTAAAATGTCCCGAAAAGTCATGAAATTCATAAACTAGGACATTTGTAAGTTGTTGGTTTTATATAAATAATGTCATTTTGTTGTGTGACTTCCATCACGACTAAAAGGAGTCATTGCGAAGACTTACAAGTTACAATATACCGGTACCTCATTTAAGACAAGTATTTGTCACAAAGGTGACATGATCCCCCGCCGCAAATTGATGTTAACAACAAGAAGCTGGACGGACGTACGGAGCGGAATACTATGTCCCCCGTGAAGACTCACGGTTAATGGGTTCATGAGATATGGCGCTAACAACATTTTTAAAACTGGTCAAAGTCTCGCCGTGACCTTGAAAATGAGGTCAAGGTCACCGAAAACTTTTCAGGTCTGCGTATTCCCCAGATGAAGACTGGTACCAAGTTTGAAGATTCTAGGTTGAGCGGTTCATTAGATATCGCGCTAACAACATTAACAAAACTGGTCAAAGTCTCGCTGTGACCTTGAAAATGAAGTCAAGGTCACCGAAAACTTTTCAGGTCTGCGTATTCCCCAAATGAAGACTGGTACCAAGTTTGAAGATTCTAGGTTGAGCAGTTCATTAGATATCGCGCTAACTACATTTTCAAAACTGGTCAAGGTCTCGCTGTGACCTTGAAAATGAGGTCAAGGTCACCGAAAACTTTTCAGGTCTGCGTATTCCCCAGATGAAGACTGGTACCATGTTTGAAGATTCTAGGTTGAGCGGTTCATTAGATATCGCGCTAACCACATTTTCAAAACTGGTCAAAGTCTCGCTGTGACCTTGAAAATGAAGTTAAGGTCACCGAAAACTTTTCAGGTCTGCGTGTTCCCCAGATGAAGACTGGTACCAAGTTTGAAGATTCTAGGTTGAGCGGTTCATTAGATATCGCGCTAACAAGAAGCGGGACGGACGTACGTACGGACGTACGGAGTTGAATACTATATCCCCGCTTCGCGCTAAAGGCGCGGCGGGGGATAAAAATGACCAATTGTATCATGTCAAGGGCATCATCCTCACATCCCCAAAATCATGATATTGAATACCACATTATGTTTACTGTGCATTCCGCTATTTGTTCACTTACTGGTTATCTTAGTGACGTTATTAGAAAGTGACTTTCAGCTAACCTGGCAAATCGACGCCCATTTTTCGTATGTTATATTACCGTTTAATGACATCGTGAAGACAGAAAAGGCCTTTTTTTAAAATTTAGATTTCCTTATCTCTGAGAAATCATATTAACAAAAAGAATAAAGAGATAAAAAGAGACATAGGCTCTGTAGCTCATCAGGCTTTACATTTAATTTGGCTTTAGGGTTTGGCCAATGTGGTTTTCCCCATAGTAGTGGTCACAAGGTCACAAAATCTACAATTATTAATCTTCACTAGTCAAGGAATCTGTTCACAAAGTTACAGCTTTCAAGGCCTTATGCTTCTGGAGAAGAAGATGAAAATATATTTTAAGGGCGTGGCCCCTGTAGCCCTTATAAGGGACCACAGGGCCTCCAAAGCTACACTTTATAATCCTCAATAGCCAAGGAGTCTGTACACAAAGTTTCAGCTCTCTAGGTCTTATGGTTCTGGAGGAAAAGATGAACATAGATTTAAATGGCGTGGTCCCGTGGCCCTTATGAGGGTCCACAGGGTCACTAAAGCTACAATTTATAATTCTTACTAGTCACGAAGATCCATTTGCCCCATTGAGAGCATTCGATATGTTCATCACAGAAAATTATTAAAGCAACCAATATAAATTTCCTCAGGGAATGAATGCACGATACCAATATATATTATGGGTGCAGGAGAGTTCAAAGTTTCGTTTTATGTTTAATGAAATAGTTGAATTAAGCCATTTTTTATAGCAAAAACCGGTTTTTTTAATATTTAAAATCCTACATCCCCGAGCAAAATATTCCAGCGTGGGTCACAACGCTGCTTCACCTTTGCTTTCTTTGATTGGTAATGATAATCTACGCCATTTATCGATCGTTAAGAAGAAATAACGCATGGTCACTTTGCCCTAGCTCCCCTACATCATTAGTTAGTCAGGACGCAACCCACAAAGGGAACTATTATACGACTGATATATTAATTGTATATTAAATAACTTAATGCATTAATCATACATACAATCATTGCAGTAGTATTACATGTTAGTATAATCAGCCAGAAAATAAACCGACTGCCTCGGGTGAAGGGTAATAAACTCAGATCGGGTTACGTACCTGCTAGTTGTTTGGCATAATCCTTCTGTACTGGGTAATTATTTACTACATACCTACTTCTGACGTTAATCTGATATCTGCAGTATGTGGTGTATAAGGATTTACTCATAACTCATTGACTCTGGGTATCAAATATTTATTTGACCGAGCTCATAGTATGGACAGGATCCTGTGTCTGGAATGCTAGATTCATCTTGGTACAATCATGATGGTTCATGTCCGGGCATGTTGACCTCATGGTTCATGTCCGGGCAAGTTGACCTCATGGTTCATCAAGTGCAAAGTGAGCACTGAAAGGAACACTTTAACTTCAAGGTAAACGGATGTGGTATTCCTCCAGGTAGTAATTTGTCAGCTGTCTGCTATAACCAAAGTAATGGTATGATTGACAAGAAACGATAGAAAGAAGGTAAGACTGACGGCTATCTCCTATAAACCAGTTTCTTATGGTCCTTTTTGAAATTTAAACCTCCGTCAATAAGAACGATAGGGAAAGAAATCACATACATACCCGTATCCTTCTGGAGGATTGTTAGCTGTGCAGAGGGGGAAGTCCCCACGTTGTTGACAGCAGAGAGACGCACAGTGAAGCTGGCGGGGTGAGGCACGGGAAGGGTGAGGGTGTGGCTGCACGGTCGGTCTTCCGCCTTCACGATAGCAATCTCCCCTGCCCACTCCAACAAGTAATGTTCCAACCTGCCATGTTCTTCTTCCCTGCTGAGACACTGACAGATACATCCCTCTGTCAGTGGTTATCTATATGTGCTTTGTGTCAGAAATATAATTCTAGCGATTGCTCTCTGTAAACGTACTAAGGTTTGACCTTAAATCCCATTCTTTAACATTGCACTAAGGCTACCTTAAGGACTTATGATCAACTAAGGCCTTGTGAAAGGGGACCCAGGTATATGCATTACAGTATATTGACTTCTTAATTCAGGCAAAGATTTCAAAACACAGACTGTTCAAATAATTTGCTTCAGGTTATCATTACATCATATTGTTCAAATTGCAAATTTCAGTAATATGCCTTAAAAGTCAAGGTGTCTATGACCTGTAAGGTAGCGCAACACTGAGGAGTGAGGGAGTGAGGGAACTAGACGCTATCTTGACTGGGGAGTGAGGGAACTAGATGCTATCTTGACTGGGGAGTGAGGGAACTAGACGCTATCTTGTCTGGGGAATGAGGGAACTAGATGCTATCTTGGCTGGGGAGTGAGGGAACTGGATGCTATCTTGTCTTGGGAGTGAGGGAACTGGATGCTATCTTGACTGGGGAGTGAGGGAACTAGATGCTATCTTGGCTTTGGAGTGAGGGAACTGGATGCTATCTTGACTGGGGAGTGAGGGAACTAGATGCTATCTTGTCTGGGGAGTGAGGGAACTGGTCGCTATCTTGTCTGGGGAGTGAGGGAACTAGACGCTATCTTGTCTGGGGAGTGGGGGAACTAGATGCTGTCTTGTCTTGGGAGTGAGGGAACTGGATGCTATCGTGACTGGGGAGTGAGGGAACTAGATGCTTTCTTGTCTGGGTAGTAAGGAAATTAGACGCTATCTTGTCTGGGGAGTAAGGGAACTAGACGCTATCTAGTCTGGGAGTAAGGAAACTAGACGCTATCTTGTCTGGGGAGTAAGGGAACTAGACGCTATCTTGACTGGGGAGTGAGGGAATTAGACGCTATCTTGACTGGGGAGTGAGGGAACTAGACGCTATCTTGACTGGGGAGTGGGGGAACTAGACGCTATCTTGTCTGGGGAGTGAGGGAATTAGATGCTATCTTGGCTGGGGAGTGAGGGAACTGGATGCTATCTTGTCTTGGGAGTGAGGGAACTGGATGCTATCTTGACTGGGGAGTGAGGGAATTAGACGCTATCTTGACTGGGGAGTGAGGGAACTAGACGCTATCTTGACTGGGGAGTGGGGGAACTAGACGCTATCTTGTCTGGGGAGTGAGGGAATTAGATGCTATCTTGGCTGGGGAGTGAGGGAACTGGATGCTATCTTGTCTTGGGAGTGAGGGAACTGGATGCTATCTTGACTGGGGAGTGAGGGAACTAGACGCTATCTTGTCTGGGGAGTGAGGGAATTAGATGCTATCTTGGCTGGGGAGTGAGGGAACTAGATGCTATCTTGTCTGGGAAGTGAGGGAACTGGATGCTATCTTGACTGGGGAGTGAGGGAACGGGGAGTGAGGGAACTAGATGCTATCTTGTCTGGGTAGTGAGGGAATTAGATGCTATCTTGACTAGGGATTGAGGGAATTAGACGCTATCGTGACTGGGGAGTGAGGGAACTAGACGCTATCTTGTCTGGGGAGTGAGTGAACTAGACGCTATCTTGTCTGGGGAGTGAGGGAACTGGATGCTATCTTGACTGGGGAGTGAGGGAACTGGATGCTATCTTGTCTGGGGTGTGAGGGAATTAGATGCTATCTTGTCTTGGGAGTGAGGGAACTGGATGCTATCTTGACTGGGGAGTGAGGGAACTAGATGCTATCTTGGCTGGGGTTGAGGGAACTAGATGCTATCTTGTCTTGGGAGTGAGGGAACTGGATGCTATCTTGACTGGGGAGTGAGGGAACTAGACGCTATCTTGTCTGGGGAGTGAGGGAACTGGATGCTATCTTGTCTTGGGAGTGAGGGAACTGGATGCTATCTTGTCTTGGGAGTGAGGGAACTGGATGCTATCTTGTCTTAGGAGTGAGGGAACTAGACGCTATCTTGACTGGGGAGTGAGGGAATTAGATGCTATCTTGTCTTGGGAGTGAGGGAACTAGACGCTATCTTGACTGGGGAGTGAGGGAACTAGATGCTATCTTGTCTGGGGAGTGAGGGAACTAGACGCTATCTTGTCTGGGGAGTGAGGGAACTAGATGCTATCTTGGCTGGGGAGTGAGGGAACTAGATGCTATCTTGTCTTGGGAGTGAGGGAACTAGACGCTATCTTGACTGGGGAGTGAGGGAACTGGAGGCTATCTTGACTGGGGAGTGAGGGAACTAGACGCTATCTTGACTGGGGAGTGAGGGAACTGGAGGCTATCTTGACTGGGGAGTGAGGGAACTAGACGCTATCTTGACTGGGGAGTGAGGGAACTAGACGCTATCTTGTCTGGGGAGTGAGGGAACTAGATGCTATCTTGACTGGGGAGTGAGGGAGCTGGACGCCATCTTGGGTTGGAAAGAAGGAGAAACAGTCCTACCTGCCAATAAATTGTCACCTCCGTGTCTCCAGACCTGGACACTGCTGGAACAAGTCGGGGAGTCGCTGCAACTAATAATAGCAATTATAACAGACAGTCGGCTGTACACATAGTAACGAAGTGTGATTATTGAAAATTGTGTATATTCCTTTCTTTTTATAGCTCTGGAAACACTTTCCTGTGTTCTGACAGGTTTAACTAAATATCATGATTGTTCAAAATAAGAAGTTTGAACCAGTTTGCATAACCTAACTTTTTTAGTTCGGATTCGGAAACACAATTCTGGAGCGTTTCCATGGAAACGACCAAGATAAGGTAAGAAGATATTGAAAACCTCAACAGGAGGAAAAAGGAAAGCCAGACGGGAGTGAGTCATTTCTCCTCGGGATATTATTGCTACGTCTCCATCATTCATTCAGGATTCTTGATACAGTGTTGATTCATCTCTATTACAACTTTACAAATACCATTTCGGATCATCTAATTGCACCTCGTCTCACTTGGTCTGCAAACTATAATGACAATTTCTTGATCAGAAATATGGCAAAGATGCGCAGAAAAACATACACATCCAGACTATCAGTTTATAAGACAGAAAATGTAATTCCTATACAATAGACTCAAGGACTGTCAGCCGCCATGTTGTTTGGCGACCTCATTTACTTTGTGGCTAATATCTCATATTCTACACATGTCACCCGTAGGACTTACTCATTCAGCGTGACTCAGCTGAATTTGAAATGATAAATAATTGTGTAAGTTGGTTATTATTAAGGTCGAATAAGAGAATAAAATTATTTAAACTATTGGAACTATTGACACTTCCAGTAATGCTTTTCGGCTCTGATCTTTAAATAAATATATTCTGCCTATGTTATTGACAAAATCTATGATTTAGATTTCACCAATCAGAGTCGCATCCGTGTGGGCAGAAACACCCTAAACGTCTGGAGAAAGTTTTGACAATGTGTTGCGTGTCCGTACAAGAGTATTCTATAGGGGAGGCGGTATTGATACTACATTAGTTTGTATAATATATCGTGAACTTTGTATTACCATTTAAAACATGAAATTGTAATTCTCCTGTATGCGGGCCGGAGGCCTTGAATGCAATAAACAGTGTCTGTCTGTCTGTCTTTCTTATACCTGTATTCTTTATACAAATGAATATTGATTACTTTAAATGTCCTGTGGGTTATTATTGAAATGTAAAATAAATGAATTTTAAAATTTGAATGATACTAACTGCCATCTGGTATGGTGACGCTGGCGATGGCTGGTTCGCTCCAGAGTCCAATTGGATGTCCAACCTTATTTGTGTATTTCTGGCAAACCTCAACATGCCATGACGAAGCTGGACGTAGATGGTGTACAGTGAGGTTTGTCAGCCTGGTCTCAGATACCTGCATCATCATCGTATATCAACTTCAAGGACAGTCTCGTGTAACTGTATCACACACAGAAGATTCTAGCAAGTTTCATTTACAGTGCCACGCACAGAAGATTCTAGCAAGTTTCATTTACAGTGCCACGCACAGAAGATTCTAGCAAGTTTCATTTACAGTGCCACAAACTGAAGATTCTAGGATAGTCTAATATAACTGCACCACACATAGAAGATTCTAGCAAGTCTAATATAACTGCACCACACATAGAAGATTCTAGCAGGTCTAATGTAACTGCACCACACACAGACGATTCTAGCAAGTCTAATATAACTGCACCACACATAGAAGATTCCAGCAAGTCTAATATAACTGCACCACACATAGAAGATTCTAGCAAGTCTAATAAAACTGCACCACACATAGAAGATTCTAGCAAGTCTAATAAAACTGCACCACACATAGAAGATTCTAGCAAGTCTTATATAACTGCACCACACATAGAAGATTCTAGCAAGTCTAATATAACTGCACCACACATAGAAGATTCTAGCAAGTCTAATAAAACTGCACCACACATAGAAGATTCTAGCAAGTTTAATAAAACTGCACCACACATAGAAGATTCTAGCAAGTCTAATAAAACTGCACCAAACATAGAAGATTCTAGCAAGTCTAATAAAACTGCACCACACATAGAAGATTCTAGCAAGTCTAATAAAACTGCACCACACACAGAAGATTCTAGCAAGTTTAATAAATATAACTGCACCACACACAGAATATTCTAGCAAGTCTAATATAACTGCACCACACATAGAAGATTCTAGCAAGTCTAATATAACTGCACCACACATAGAAGATTCTAGCAAGTCTAATATAACTGCACCACACACAGAAGATTCTAGCAAGTCTAATATAACTGCACCACACACAGAAGATTCTAGCAAGTCTAATATAACTGCACCACACACAGAAGATTCTAGCAAGTCTAATATAACTGCACCACACACAGAAGATTCTAGCAAGTCTAATATAACTGCACCACACATAGAAGATTCTAGCAAGTCTAATAAAATTGCACCACACATAGAAGATTCTAGCAAGTCTAATATAACTGCACCACACATAGAAGATTCTAGCAAGTCTAATAAAACTGCACCACACACAGAAGATTCTAGCAAGTTTAATATAACTGCACCACACACAGAATATTCTAGCAAGTAATATATAACTGCACCACACATAGAAGATTCTAGCAAGTCTAATAAAACTGCACCACACACAGAAGATTCTAGCAAGTTTAATATAACTGCACCACACACAGAAGATTCTAGCAAGTCTAATATAACTGCACCACACATAGAAGATTCTAGCAAGTCTAATATAACTGCACCACACACAGAAGATTCTAGCAAGTCTAATATAACTGCACCACACACAGAAGATTCTAGCAAGTCTAATATAACTGCACCACACATAGAAGATTCTAGCAAGTCTAATAAAACTGCACCACACACAGAAGATTCTAGCAAGTCTAATATAACTGCACCACACACAGAAGATTCTAGCAAGTCTAATATAACTGCACCACACACAGAAGATTCTAGCAAGTCTAATATAACTGCACCACACACAGAAGATTCTAGCAAGTCTAATATAACTGCACCACACACAGAAGATTCTAGCAAGTCTAATAAAACTGCACCACACACAGAAGATTCTAGCAAGTTTAATATAACTGCACCACACACAGAATATTCTAGCAAGTCTAATATAACTGTACCACACATAGAAGATTCTAGCAAGTCTAATATAACTGCACCACACACAGAAGATTCTAGCAAGTCTAATATAACTGCACCACACACAGAAGATTCTAGCAAGTCTAATATAACTGCACCACACACAGAAGATTCTAGCAAGTCTAATATAACTGCACCACACACAGAAGATTCTAGCAAGTCTAATATAACTGCACCACACATAGAAGATTCTAGCAAGTCTAATAAAACTGCACCACACACAGAAGATTCTAGCAAGTTTAATATAACTGCACCACACACAGAATATTCTAGCAAGTCTAATATAACTGCACCACACACAGAAGATTCTAGCAAGTCTAATATAACTGCACCACACACAGAAGATTCTAGCAAGTCTAATATAACTGCACCACACACAGAAGATTCTAGCAAGTCTAATATAACTGCACCACACATAGAAGATTCTAGCAAGTCTAATAAAACTGCACCACACACAGAAGATTCTAGCAAGTTTAATATAACTGCACCACACACAGAATATTCTAGCAAGTCTAATATAACTGCACCACACATAGAAGATTCTAGCAAGTCTAATATAACTGCACCACACACAGAAGATTCTAGCAAGTCTAATATAACTGCACCACACACAGAAGATTCTAGCAAGTCTAATATAACTGCATCACACACAGAATATTCTAGCAAGTCTAATATAACTGCACAACACACAGAAGATTCTAGCAAGTCTAATATAACTGCACCACACACAGAAGATTCTAGGATAGTCTAATATAACTGCACCACACACAGAAGATTCTAGCAAGTCTAATATAACTGCACAACACACAGAAGATTCTAGCAAGTCTAATATAACTGCACCACACACAGAATATTCTAGCAAGTCTAATATAACTGCACCACACACAGAAGATTCTAGCAAGTCTAATATAACTGCACCACACACAGAAGATTCTAGCAAGTCTAATATAACTGCACAACACACAGAAGATTCTAGCAAGTCTAATATAACTGCACCACACACAGAAGATTCTAGCAAGTCTAATATAACTGCACCACACACAGAATATTCTAGCAAGTCTAATATAACTGCACAACACACAGAAGATTCTAGCAAGTCTAATATAACTGCACCACACACAGAAGATTCTAGCAAGTCTAATATAACTGCACCACACACAGAAGATTCTAGCAAGTCTAATATAACTGCACCACGCACAGAAGATTCTAGCAAGTCTAATATAACTGCACCACACACAGAAGATTCTAGCAAGTCTAATATAACTGCACCACGCACAGAAGATTATAGCAAGTCTAATATAACTGCACCACGCACAGAAGATTATAGCAAGTCTAATATAACTGTACCACACACAGAAGATTCTAGCAAGTCTAATATAACTGCACCACACACAGAAGATTCTAGCAAGTCTAATATAACTGCAGCACACACAGAAGATTCTAGCAAGTCTAATATAACTGCACCACACACAGAATATTCTAGGATAGTCTAATATAACTGCACCACACACAGAATATTCTAGCAAGTCTAATAAAACTGCACCACACACAGAAGATTCTAGCAAGTTTAATATAACTGCACCACACACAGAATATTCTAGCAAGTCTAATATAACTGTACCACACATAGAAGATTCTAGCAAGTCTATTATAACTGCACCACACACAGAAGATTCTAGCAAGTCTAATATAACTGCACCACACACAGAAGATTCTAGCAAGTCTAATATAACTGCACCACACACAGAATATTCTAGCAAGTCTAATGTAACTGCACCACACACAGAAGATTCTAGCAAGTCTAATATAACTGTACCACACACAGAAGATTCTAGCAAGTCTAATATAACTGCACCACACACAGAAGATTCTAGCAAGTCTAATATAACTGCACCACACACAGAAGATTCTAGCAAGTCTAATATAACTGCACCACACACAGAATATTCTAGCAAGTCTAATATAACTGCACCACACATAGAAGATTCTAGCAAGTCTAATATAACTGCACCACACATAGAAGATTCTAGCAAGTCTAATAAAACTGCACCACACACAGAAGATTCTAGCAAGTTTAATATAACTGCACCACACACAGAATATTCTAGCAAGTCTAATATAACTGCACCACACATAGAAGATTCTAGCAAGTCTAATATAACTGCACCACACACAGAAGATTCTAGCAAGTCTAATATAACTGCACCACACACAGAAGATTCTAGCAAGTCTAATATAACTGCACCACACACAGAATATTCTAGCAAGTATAATATAACTGCACCACACACAGAAGATTCTAGCAAGTCTAATATAACTGCACCACACACAGAAGATTCTAGGATAGTCTAATATAACTGCACCACACACAGAAGATTCTAGCAAGTCTCATATAACTGGACCACACACAGAAGATTCTAGCAAGTCTAATATAACTGCACCACACACAGAAGATTCTAGCAAGTCTAATATAACTGCACCACACACAGAAGATTCTAGCAAGTCTAATATAACTGCACCACACACAGAAGATTCTAGCAAGTCTAATATAACTGCACCACACATAGAAGATTCTAGCAAGTCTAATAAAACTGCACCACATACAGAAGATTCTAGCAAGTCTAATATAACTGCACCACGCACAGAAGATTCTAGCAAGTCTAATATAACTGCACCACATACAGAAGATTCTAGCAAGTCTAATATAACTGTACCACGCACAGAAGATTCTAGCAAGTCTAATATAACTGCACCACATACAGAAGATTCTAGCAAGTCTAATATAACTGCACCACGCACAGAAGATTCTAGCAAGTCTAATATAACTGCACCACACACAGAAGATTCTAGCAAGTCTAATATAACTGCACCACACACAGAAGATTCTAGGATAGTCTTATATAACTGCACCACACATAGAAGATTCTAGCAAGTCTAATATAACTGCACCACACACAGAAGATTCTAGCAAGTCTAATGTAACTGCACCACACATAGAAGATTCTAGCAAGTCTAATAAAACTGCACCACACACAGAAGATTCTAGCAAGTCTAATATAACTGCACCACACATAGAAGATTCTAGGATAGTCTAATATAACTGCACCACACACAGAAGATTCTAGCAAGTCTAATATAACTGCACCACGCACAGAAGATTCTAGCAAGTCTAATATAACTGCACCACATATAGAAGATTCTAGCAAGTCTAATAAAACTGCACCACACATAGAAGATTCTAGCAAGTCTAATATAACTGCACCACACACAGAAGATTCTAGCAAGTCTAATATAACTGCACCACACATAGAAGATTCTAGCAAGTCTAATAAAACTGCACCACACACAGAAGATTCTAGCAAGTCTAATATAACTGCACCACACACAGAAGATTCTAGCAAGTCTAATATAACTGCACCACGCACAGAAGATTCTAGCAAGTCGAATATAACTGTACCACACACAGAAGATTCTAGCAAGTCTAATATAACTGCACCACGCACAGAAGATTCTAGCAAGTCTAATATAACTGTACCACACACAGAAGTTTCTAGCAAGTCTAATATAACTGCACCACACACAGAAGATTCTAGCAAGTCTAATATAACTGCACCACACACAGAAGATTCTAGCAAGTCTAATATAACTGCACCACACATAGAAGATTCTAGCAAGTCTAATATAACTGCACCACACATAGAATATTCTAGCAAGTCTAATATAACTGCATCACGCAAAGAAGATTCTAGCAAGTCTAATATAACTGCACCACACACAGAAGATTCTAGCAAGTCTAATATAACTGCTACAGGCACAGAATATTCTAGCAAGTCTAATATAACTGCATCACGCAAAGAAGATTCTAGCAAGTCTAATATAACTGCACCACACACAGAAGATTCTAGCAAGTCTTATATAACTGCACCACACATAGAAGATTCTAGCAAGTCTTATACAACTGCACCACACACAGAAGATTCTAGCAAGTCTATATAACTGCATCACACACAGAAGATTCTAGCAAGTTAAATATAACTGCACCACGCAAAGAAGATTCTAGCAAGTCTAATATAACTGCACCACACACAGAAGATTCTAGCAAGTCTTATATAACTGCACCACACACAGAAGATTCTAGCAAGTCTTATAAAACTGCACCACACATAGAAGATTCTAGCAAGTCTCATATAACTGCACCACGCACAAAAGATTCTAGCAAGTCTAATATAACTGCACTACACACAGAAGATTCTAGCAAGTCTAATATAACTGCACCACACACATAAGATTCTAGCAAGTCTAATATAACTGAATCACACACAGAAGATTCTAGCAAGTCTTATATAACTGCACCACACACAGGAGATTCTAGCAAGTCTAATAAAACTGCACCACACATAGAAGATTCTAGCAAGTCTAATAAAACTGCACCACACATAGAAGATTCTAGGATAGTCTAAAATAACTGCAATACACAGAAGATTATAACAAGTCAAATATAACTGCACCACACACAGAAGATTCTAGCAAGTCTAATATAACTGCACCACACACAGAAGATTCTAGCAAGTCTAATATAACTGCACCACACACAGAAGATTCTAGCAAGTCTAATATAACTGCACCACACACAGAAGATTCTAGCAAGTCTAATAAAACTGCACCACACATAGAAGATTCTAGCAAGTCTAATAAAACTGCACCACACATAGAAGATTCTAGGATAGTCTAAAATAACTGCACCACACACAGAAGATTATAACAAGTCAAATATAACTGCACCACACACAGAAGATTCTAGAAAGTCTTATATAACTGGACCACGCAAAGCAGATTCTAGCAAGTCTTATATAACTGCACCACACATAGAAGATTCTAGCAAGTCAAATATAACTGCACCACTCACAGAAGATTCTAGCAAGTCTAATATAACTGCACCAAACACAGACGATTCTAGGATACTCTCATTTATGATTTTCAATGACTTGTTTTTTGTCAATTTTATTATAAGTTGACACTTACCATTATACTGTATATGACATTGTTAAAAAACATTCGCTTGGTATATTATCAACGGAAAAATTCTATTAATATGATTTTTATATGATAAACAAGCACATACCTTGCAATGTGTTCAAAAACCTAAAATTGTTGTCCTATGCACGTGTCAACGTGTTTAATGACCTTTCAAATTACACTATTAGTAATTCAAATTATACAAACCGATAGTTTTCGATTTATTTGAAAAAAAGGTTTTCAAACGTTTCGCTACATTGTCCGGTTTTCTATCTATTTTTTTGTAACTAAACAACCAGATATTCACGAACTCACAAACTATATTTTTCGTCTGAGTCGGAAAGCATGTAACAACTAGGTTTCTCCGATCCTCAATGACTTGCGTCCAGTGACAGAAGTCATGCAGCGAAACAATCTTTCACGGAAATTACGTGCGTCTTCTCTGCACGTGATCGCTGAATGGTACGATAGGGGCCAAACAATTACTTACTTAGGCAGGTGTTTTATTAGATTTTTTTGTTGTTGATATCGTTGTATCATACCTGTTATGTCACTCGCGCAAGACCCCACTTTCAAAGGTGGGGGGAGGGGGCCCGTTCATCTTATTTTTCCTTCCCCCTAAAATACAGAGTTTAAGTGACTTAAAGTTAGCAAGTTAGGAATTCCTCATTTTTCACCATATGCTTGATAACGGTATAAGAATCTATACCGAAACGTCGCCACCATCCAATAAAGAACTTGTTCATCCATAGAATTACTCTTGTCTTCCTTATACCATCAACTTCTAGAATGCCACTCAAACAGCTCATTCGACGTCTACATGGAGACGGGGCAATCAGAACCATCAACACCCTCAGCCGCCTGGAGAAGAAGTACATCCAATCCAGCAACCATCTCACCTTCCTTATGAGATGCCGTGACAACAACGTCGTCCCGAATGGCCTTAAGCTATCCTCACCTGTCGACTCACCTGCAGCTAAGTCCATCCTTCAGACCGCCTCCAAACTTCTTGTGAAGGAGCGCATCAGACATCACCGAAAAACCAAGGCCATCACCCTCAACAACATCGCTAACCACCTTGACAGCCTCAGCTCTACCCTAGAACCTGACACCTTCTCTTCTCTTCGTGCAGCACAGATGAAAGCCAACAACCACCAAGACTCTAAGACCAGAGCAACTCACCTCAATATTCCTCATTTTTCACCATATGCTTGATAACGGTATAAGAATCTATACCGAAACGTCGCCACCATCCAATAAAGAAGTTGTTCATCCATAGAATTACTCTTGTCTTCCTTACTTATTTCTTATATTGTGGTATTTGCGAAGATTCTCAATGGTTTTACTTTTCCTAAAGAGGTTTAAAGATCGACATCTATCTTTCTTCAGAATATCGCACTCGGCATCAAACCATTTGCAGGTATTTACCCTAGCGTCATTACTTTTTCCAACCTGCCTTTTCATGCTTGAAGCAGCTAAACATAAAGCGTCTGCTAGATAATGGATGCTCAATTCGATATTTGACATTGCATGGTCAACAGACTTATCAAGTAATTCCTGAATTGAATCAGAGAAGAGATTATCCCTAAATGTTTGTAACTTGTTGTTATCCCATATAAACCTGAATGATGTATTCTTATATACTTGACTATCAGAAGAAACTTGTTGTTTATGAAGCGCTCGTAATTTCAATGTGACAGGGAGATGGGGTGATTCAGAGCGAGACTCTATCCCGAAATCAATACAGAGGGGAAGAGGCTATGACATAATCAATGACACTAGCCCCATTAACACCTAAAAATGAAAAGTCTCCAATATTTTTATCTCGATCGCATCGTCCATTCATGAAATGGATGTTTAAGACTGAGCATAAATCCAATAGACACTTCCCAAAATTATTTACGATTTTGTCACAAGAAAAGCGTTCAAGTTTAAAGGAATCAACTATAAAATCCCACATAGAATTACTGTCTTTTTCAGTGTATTCAATTATGTCATCCTCTACAAAATCACACTTAGTTCCTGTTCTATCATTAAAGTCACCACCACATAAGATAGAAACCCTTTCAAAATCTGCTAATATCTCTAAAAGTTTCTCTTGAAAAAGGGTTAAACCATTTTTACATTGAGCGCTTATATTGTTATACCATGTTGAGCCCTCTGGTTGGATATAGGCACATGCATACAGTGAGTCATGATCATGTCCAAATAGGGTTTTGTCAAATAAAATAAAAACAGCATTTCTAATTGTTTAAATTTGTTTCTAACTAATACCACAATCCCACCAGAGTGCCTGCCACATGTTGACAATTTATCTGCATCTTTACAATGTACTTATTATTGTGTAATCTTTGAAAATATTTTCTAATTCTGAATTTATCGACCATGTTTCTGTTAATCCGACAATATCAAATGAACATATATGTAAACAAAAGTCATTGTCTGAAAGTTTGTGGAAAATTCCTGAAATGTTCCAGAATATATAGCTCACAAAGCTGTCACAACCGTCAGCAAACTGTTCCTGTGAATCGGTGTTGTTGTGAAGCGTCTGACAATCCCTGTGTGACGTCACATAGCCCCGGCCACGCCCCTACCGTGAGTGTCCCGTGTCCTGGGTGAGGGTGGAGGATCTGAGGGTGCGTCTGGGTGGGTCGTCCTGTCTCTGGTCCGTCGTCCTCCCCTCAGACTGAGACACACGATCCTTCCGGGCAGTCTCCTCACGCTGTTCCCTCACGAGCTTGTTCCCTTTAAGGTAGAACCGTGTGTCGGGGTTTTCACTTCTCAGTCTATTTAATTCTTGTCTTTGGTGGTTTGTCAAATCGTTTGCAATTCCGATACCCATCTCCTTCAGTGCGCTCCTCAACTTCACAGAGTGCCACTTGTCTTCCCAATGACACATACGTACAATAACAGGTCTTGTTTTGTTGGAAAATTTGCTGGATATCCTATGAGCACGTTCAATGTCCCTGGCAACGAGTGGTCGTAAGTCTTTTGTCTTTCTAGCATCATTTAGGATATCCAATACCTTGGCTTTACTTTCTGTGTAGGTTTCTTTCTCACTTTCAGGGATGCCATACATGATCATATTATTCTGTCTACTCCTACGTTCTTGATCTTCGATACGATCCTCGATATTGCCTGTATGCGAGTCGATGATATCAGTCCTAGTGATCAGTTCATCGATATCCTGTCTCATCACATGCTGCTCCTCGATGTTAACTTGAAGATCATGCTTTAATTCTGTGATATCGGATTTCATTGATTTTATGTCCTCTTTAATGATATGTCAACAAGACCAAAACTACATACCCGCTTAGCGATGTGCAATGGCGTCAAGCAGGAAAAGTCGTTTTTCTTGCCATTTATAAATGTTTACTTCTGACGAACGAACTCTTATCCAGACGGACATTACTAGAATCGTGTTTGATGTCGCATCTTGCCTTCTGTAGAGAGATTGAACGATGGTAAAATACCTTAGAGCAATCATCGGATTACAAACCCAGAAATTTGGCTCTTTTGAGCACTGACAAACTAAATCCAATCGGATATTTGTCACGATCTGAAGGAAATGGGTGAAGGAGGTTATCTAAATTATCTATTATCTATTGAAGGGATGAACAGCAAATCAGACAGAGGCTTTGTCTCTGTAATGAAATATATTTATACATCCTTGTATTGTATACGCTATAGCCAGCGACTCAGCGACCATGTTCTGTATAAGTTGTGACAGCACTTGAGTACCAAAAATGTCGCGCACTTCGAAAAAAAATATTAAAAAGTACTGGCCAATCAATAAACAACTTTACATTGTCAACAATGATGTGGCTTGTTGACATTAAAACAAATGTCTAGGGGTTCGAATCACCATGTGGATTTCCTGTAAAACCAATCGAGAGGATATTATCTAAAAGACTAGTACTATACACTCCAAACAAAATTACGCACAACACCCAGCCCCAGCCCCAGCCCCACCCCCTCCCTCAATAAAAGTTGAATTTTCAGTATATGCTGAAACCAAAATTTAACCCTCATTATGGCAAATCAAGGAGTGTTCTTTTGGTGATAAAATTAGGTTTTATTTTTCACGAAAGCAATCATATGCACGTGAATCCCGCCAGCGATGTGTTGCACAACAAAGTTTCAAACAATCACAAGTATTGGGTATTTAAGTATCGGTTCCGACATCATTACCACTTGTTTCACCTCTCATTGACAATGGCACGAAAGAGAATTTCAAATGCATTTAAATGGCAGATCAGTGGGCTTCATTGTAAAGGACTTTCTTACAAGGAAATTGCCAGAAGAACTCGCTTCCACTACACCGTCATAAGCCGTCTGGTCAGGAAGCATGTACAACCAAATGATGTGAGAGACTTCCACGATAAGGAAGACCAAAAGCAACCACGTACCAAGAGGATAGAGCTCTGTTACGACATGTTAGACGCCTGTCGTTTGCTTCAAGCACCCATCTGAAACGGGTATGGTTGCATCTTCAATAAATAGTAAAAGTATAGTCAAACCTAACATATTTTAAATAAAAATAAAGGCCATTCGTTATTGAACACCAAATAAAACAATTTGCTATCAAATATTTTTTTAAATTTAGTAAAAAAGTTGATAATGTATGAAAGAGTCATTTTGTTCTCAAAAACACATTTGGCTGGGCCTGTCAGCTGTCCATCACATGAATTCATATACTAGGGGGACTAGTCTATCTCAAAATAATAGTGGCATTTTGTGCCCTATTTTGGAAGTCAGAAATCTCCTGGCTCGTGGACTATACGAGCTCTGTTTTTCTTCAAGTCCCCATCTGAAACGGGTATGGTTACCTCATCTCCGCTTGAGCAACCAAACTAAGGGCAAGAAGGGTCATCAGGCATCTAACGCTCACAAATCACCACAGACGTGGGCGTAGGTTATGGTGCGTGGACAGGCGAAGGTGGAACCTGAGATCATGGAAGAGAGTACACTAGACCGACGAAAGTCGTTTCCTCCCGTATGCTGTTGATGGTCGAGCCTGCGTATAGAGGACCAGGAATACACCCTTGCGCCCAAGAACATTTTGCCAAGGGTACCATATGGCGGGGGATCCGTGATGGTTTGGGGAGGCTTCTCCTACGACTGTAGACCCGATTTGGTTCACCCACAGGCGCTCGCTACATTCAGGAGGTTCTGGTTGGATCCTGTAATTATTGATCATTTCGATGACCACAGACATGCCACACGATCCTTGTTCGTGGACGACAATGCCAGACCCCATCGTTCACTTGCTGTAAAGCAACATCTGGAAAAAAATAGTGTAACACGAATTCCATGGCCAGCAATGTCACATGATTTGAACACAATAGAGCATGTTTGGGACATTTTGGGTCGTCGGATACAAAGAAGGGATCCTCCTGTACCAAACCTGAGGGAACTGGAGGCCGCTCTTCATATTAGTGGCAGCGGATACCGATGGAACAATTAAAGAACCTGGTTAGACGTATGCCAAGAAGAGTGGCTGCAGTTTTCGCGCACTTGCAGGCACTTCACATTGATGATGTTTGGTGATTCTGGAAATACTGATTCACTTTATTGGTTGATGCCCAAATGCATCAACCTTATATTACGGTTGATATTTTCAAAGGAAGCCGCGCCAATCACATGTGCTGTATCCAAATGAAATGACCAATGAACAGAGTTGTAGCAAAAAATGCATAACGTCACCATGTGGGTAATACAAAATATTTGGCACATTAAACTGTGGAATATGATTTCACTTTAAATGTTATATTAAAAGAGTAATGATATTTCATATTCAAGACGCTGATAAATGTTAACAGAGTCAATCAAAAACAACTTCATATGAAGAAGAGTCTACATTTGTTCTAGATAAGAGCATTATTTTGCATTCAATAATCGCAAAATCCACTTTTTTTTATAACCCACGCGATTTAATTTCGCTAATTTGGCTCGCATGGCGAATTAAAAGGAATGTTTCTGTAAGTACGCTGGTGACATTGAAATAAGACTAATGTTTACTAATAGGTGGTGCATTTATTACCACGTTACAAGTTTTAATAATATAAACGATGTCACAAAATGGTTACGTCGAAAACATGTATTTATCACCAGAGCTACTGAAATTGACGCGTGCTATATTTAGAATATGACATATATCGTTGGTTCCAAACTTTAGCTATCAGACCTGCTTACTAAGTGGATAGCCTTTCGACTTCGGATCATAAGGATCCGGGATCGAATCTCGTCAGATGATCGGAGAGCATTTTGTTTTTTAGTATCTGTAATACTCCTGTCAATAATTAACCATCATGGCTTCTGAGAGATCAAGCGATGCGCCGATGGCGCCTAGGAGATATCGTTTTGGCAGTACATTTTGCACAATATTCTGTCATTGTCAACGCTGTTCCACTGTCTTGAAAATCTAGTATAGTTGTGTTCAGAGATGTACATTTTTTCTCTGAGATGTGAAAAAGAGTGACTTTGGATAATAAATAGAATATCACCCTCGTGTCTTTTGATATAAAATAAACCAACACTCGTTGATAAAAGTAAAAAAAAAAAAACTTTCATAAAGTCATGTTGTTTGTGAAATTAACTTTGATTGATTGATCAATACTCGTGCTAGTGCTGGTACCCAGTGTTGTTACTGTTCACTTATCACCCAAATTGGTCGACTAATCACAACCTTCATCTGTGGCATAAACCATACCTTTTTAAAAGGCTTTTCTTGTTTAAGCTGCTTTTATCGGGTGGCACACCAAGAGCTTGTAGAGACTATACTTAAACATCCATGGGTTTTGGATGAAATTCCATGTCCATTTCCCTCTTTATTTTCATGCAATTTTAGTGCCCACACGATTACAACACTTCTCTTGCAAATGACCAAATGATTGTTCTCTCAATAAAAATTGGTTTTGCTTATCTTCTTTTTCTCAGTATCATAGCATCCGTCAACGAAGTACACTCCTCTGTGAAAAATCAGGGGGTGCTTAATTTTTTGGGTGTGTATATATTGTTTAAAACACCGGTTGCATTAGTGACAGATGCAGAAAGTTCAAACTGAATTTAATCCTTTAAAGAGGTATTTAGATTAATCTGAATGGCTTATGGCACTTAGGACTACGAGCACAGCAAAATTGTTTAGCTCGATGTTTCTTGCTATACAAGTCGAAATACTTCAACAAATGTAAGTTTTTTACATCGCTGTAGACTATTGCTTCACTGTTTGAGAAGAATGAATGCTCAAATTGAAGAGATTGCATACTTGAAAGATTTTGAAGAGGACAGTAGCGATTTCGTTAGGACAGTAATGGCCGACGTCCACGTCCCAGCTGTCAATATGGACACGGAACAATCTACACAAGTCTCCAGCAAACGGATCCGAACACAAAGTCCACAGAAGTCTACGACAGAAGCAAAGAAGTCAAAGAATAACCCTGTGAGTATTGGTGAACTTTTGAATGAACTTTCGTTCGGCGATGCGGACTTACAAACGCGACTCATTCTTAAAGCAATGATGACGCTAGAAAGTTCACTCAACGATAGATTTCGTGAAATTGAAACCAGAATAAGCAGTAGTGTCAAAAGTGATCTTCGCAAGGAGATCGTGGATGTTAAATCTGGACTTGTCAGTGATTTGAACGGACTCGCCGATCGGGTGAAAGTGTTGGAAAGCATGCCGGCTCGTACTGACCCAGACAAGACTATAAGTGACAATCGTAGCTTGAACATTATATTACGAAATGTGCTGTATTCAGAAACTGAAAATGTGGCCAAAAAGGTGAACGGTATCATACGTGAAGGTTTGAAGATTAGAAACGTGGATGTTGTCAGCGCCGAAAGGAAGGAGGCTACAAACAGGAGATACCCGGGGATCATCGTCGCTACATGTCGGAGTCTAGAAGATAAGGAACAGATCATGGAGCAGAAATCTAAACTTCGGAAAGAAAGAAACTTCAAGGACATTTACATTGGAGTCGATAAGTCGAAACATCAACGGATGTATGAGGCCAATCTTCGAACGATCGCAGAAACCATGGGTGGAGGTACACTGCGAGCTGTCGGTTCACGTCTAGAGAGAACTGACCGGATTACACCAGAATACAGAAGATCGAGACACGACACACACGGGGAAAGTAACTACGCTGATGACAGATCCCGGGGGAGAGACACGGGTGCACATGCAGACCGTGCAGGGTACGGCAGTGACAGCTATTCTGGGAGCAGGGAACGTCCACGTGATTACGCTTGTGTTGTTAACTCGCGAGAGGGTCGTAGTAGAATGTCCTTAAATGGTGCGCGGGAGGCGGGGTCACAGTGGAGGTCACGTGACAGATCGTCCAATGACGGAGGAAGAGACAGAAGACCAGCCAATCGACAGTCAACTCATCAAAGATAGGTTAAAGCCGGGTTTTGGAATATAAAATCGTGGGCAGTTGACTCTACTTCACAAAATGCATTAATTCGTAAAAACTGTGTAGACTATAGTAATTGCGACATTATCGGTCTAACGGAAACTCATCTGACTGACAATAATAAATTATATGTTGAGGGTTACACGTGGTATGGTCACAATCGAGATCACATTCACAGAAGAGCCCCTAAAGGCTGAGGAGGTGTAGGTTTCTTAATAAAAAATGACATTTTAAAAGATTTTGACATTTGTGTGAAGGACAAATCTTATGAAGGCATCTTATGGTTGAGTTTACATAATAGAATAGACAATACTTATTCCTATATATGTGTATGTTACTTGCGACCAGAAAACTCAACTAGGAATATTGATGCGCAGGACTTTTATGATAAGTTGTTGTCTCAGATATATGTATATAAGAATATTGCTTTTATTGGAGGTGATTTTAACAGCAGATGTGGGGCCGAGGCTGACTACATCCAAGGAATAGACCATATTGTTGACAGAGACGTTGTGGACTTTACTGTCAACTCGCATGGTAGAATTTTGATTGACTTTTCAATCAATGCCAATTTTTGCATTTTAAATGGTAGAAATATGAAACATAATGATGTGACTTTTATTGCTACCACGGGTAGCTCTGTTGTTGATTTGTGCTTAGTTCCATATGAATCTTTAAACAAGTTTTCTAGTTTTGAAGTTATACGGCCAAGTCTGTTAGCGCAGCAAGCAGGTTGTGTTGGGGTGTATGATGCAAGTGAGATTCTCAAGATTGACCACTCTCTGATCAGGTGGGAGATGGACCTGGTGACGACGGTCAACACGGAGGAGAGCGATGTAGGATGGTATGATAAAGTGATAACTGACAATGTGCCTCGTCATTTTGGAAGTTCAAGTGAATACTCAGATAAACTAGAGTACATAATAAGGGAGTGTGAACAGAGTGATAAGGATAAAGAAAACATAAATTATGCATACTCAGATTTCGTCGATGCAATAAAGACAGAAATGCAGAAAATACTACCATCTAAAAGAATATTTTTGAGTAGTTCATGCAAGGGGAACAAGAAACGCAGAAGGAGACAGCCGTGGTGGAATGAGGAGCTGAGTTCTCTATGGAACCATATGTGTGAGGCGGAGAAGGCTTGGTGTAAGTGTAAAGGTGTAAAGAAAGCTAGTTTAAAACATGTGTATGTGTATAGAAGAAAGTTATTCGATAAATGTGTTCAGCAAGCAAAAAGATTGCATCTTTTGAATATTCACAAAGACTTGGAAAATATGTGCGATGAGAATGCAAGTGAATTTTGGAAGAGAATGGAGAGACGAAAGTGTATTCCCATGGAAGTTATACAACCAGATGGAACAGTTAGTAGAGATGAGCAGGTCGTTTTAGATAGGTGGAGGAAAGACTATCAGACACTTTTAAATGGCAATGAATGTCCCACTGTTAGGGAGACAGGTGACGACATAGGTGTAATAAATGACGTCACTGCCCTTAGTGATGACATTACCATGGACGAAGTCATGCGAGCGGTAAGAAGGGCAAAGAATGGGAAGTCACCTGGAGTTGACGAAATACCTACAGAAGTTTTAAAAAACGAAAACACCATCGGCTTTTTACACCGTCTTTTTAATATCTGTTTTAACTCAAGACATCTTCCAGATTTATGGTGCCAAAATCTTATAAATCCAATTCCAAAGTCTTCTGATGCTGACCCGAAAGACCCCCTTAGTTATAGAGGTATCACTCTTGCACCTACAACTTACAAGCTTTATTGTGGTGTTTTGAATGAGAGACTTACATGTTGGGCGGAACAAAATGACATCATCAGAGATGAACAAAATGGATTCCGGAAAGGTCGCTCTACGACAGATCATATATCAACACTAACAAGCATTATTGAAACAAGAAAATCCATGAAGAAATCGACTTTTATTGCTTTTATAGATTTTAAAAAGGCTTACGATGGGATAGATCGTGAAATATTATGGAACAAGCTACGCAACCATGGAATAGACAATAAGATGTGCGATGCGATTAAAAGTCTATATCGTAATGTACAGTGCAGTGTTAGACTCAATGGGAAGAAGACAGAGTGGTTTCCAGTTACAAGAGGATTAAAACAAGGCTGCCTCTTATCACCACTCCTCTTTAATCTATACATAAATGATTTAATTGTAAAAATAAGCTCTATTAAAGGTATAACAGTTAATGAAGAAAACATCAGTATTCTCGCCTACGCCGACGATGTTGTTCTCCTCGCTGAAAGTGACAAGGACTTAAACAACTTACTAAGTGCTGTAAATACCTGGTGTGAAGAAAACAGAATGAATGTTAACAGTGACAAATCGAACATTATACATTTTAGAGGAAAGACGGTAGCGAGGACAAGCTCAACTTTTAACTGTGGGGATAAAGTACTGGCGCTGACAGATTCTTACAACTATCTCGGCGTGCTAATAACTGAACATTTGGATTATTCTTTGATGGCAAAGTCAGCTGCAAAATCTGCCAGTAGAGCCCTGGGTCTTTTAATCACAAATTAAAAGTTTAAATGCCTTGGAGGAATGCCATTTAGAGTATATAGTAAACTTTTTGACTCTACCGTATGGTCTACGCTCAACTATGGTGCAGTGATATGGGGAACGACAGTCCACTCCTGTATTAAAGCAGTACAGCACAGAGCCATCCGTTTCTTTCTTGGTTTGGGAAAGTATGCCCCCAACTTGGCTATCACAGGTGATGTAGGTTGGACGCCCCCGGAGACAAGACAATGGGTCAGTGTGACCCGGCTATGGGACCGATTAAACAACATGGCAGAGTGGCGGCTAAATAAGAAGATCTTTTTATGGGCAAATGAAAAGGCTCTCTCAAAGAAGAAACGTAACTGGATTTTTAGACTTAATGACTTTTTCAAGAAAAACAACTTACAGCATCTACTCAACACAAATATGAGAACAGAAAAGAAACTCCTAGTAAACACAGTGGAGGAAACCTTGTTTTCGAGGCACAAGGTCAAGTGGAACGAATCACTAAATGGAGAGGACAACAGAAAACTTCGAACCTATAGGACTTTTAAACAACAATATGGAAGCGAAAAATATGTAACTGTTAACATGCCAAGGAAACATCGTAGTGCGCTATCTAAGTTTAGATGTGGTGTGGCACCTTTGAAGATAGAGACGGGCCGATATGAGAACACCCCTGTCGAGAATAGACTATGCTTCAACTGTTCTGACTGCGTTGAGGATGAAGCACACGTTCTGCTAAACTGTCCCCTATATACACACCTTACAAGTGATCTTTTAAAGCTCTGCTGTGATAAATTTCCCTGTTTTAAACAGTTTACAATCTCTTATCAACTTGCCCTTATTTTTACATGTGAAGAGTTTACTTATATTTTAGCCAAAACCTGTTGTAACATCTTAGAATATAGGCGTGTTTTACTGTATAAATAATTTTATGGTTCTTCTTTTACATATGTATACCTAATTTATGTATTTATCGATGTTTTTTAATGTATCGAGTGTCTATAGTCTTTTAAAATGTTTTATCATCTCTCATAAATCGCTTGGCAATTGGTCGCTTTTATACATCGCAATATTATTTTATGTATTTATATTTGTGCGAGTGAGATGTAAATAAACAATTCTGTCTGTCTGTCTGTCTGCCTACATCGAATTGGTTCTTCTTATACCAATTATAGAATTTTCATTCGAACCTCCTCATGACTTGTTTATTGCACTGTGATGTCCCCGCCCCAACTTTTAATAAGAATTTTGACCCTTTCCCCTATAAGTTCGAATTGTTTCCATGGAAACCACAAAACTAAAAATTCAGAATAATAAAAGTAGCAAAGGCACCACTCAACAACTAGATCTAAACACATATCAAGATTAGTAAAAACATATTGAATAGTTTTTGAGCTTTAGCTTGGAAATGGACCTACTCCAAATGTGCGGTCTTACGTTTTACATTATACCACCCTCAGGTTTTGTTTCTTCTTGACCCCTGGGGTTGCACCTTGACGTCGGGATATACACAGAATATTCTAGGAACAATATATATCTTCGTTACACACTTGAATCTTGCTGGAAAAATCAAATATTTTCTTCTTAGAGTATAGCCTACTGTCTCTTATACCTGAATTAACATCACATGATGCAAGAAAAAATGAGCCGCAAAAAAATCTTTATAAAAGATTGGTAAACGTCATGTAGAAATTCTGCATGTTGCTTATGCAACCCGTGTGAACGAGTACACCTCAGCCTGCTTGTAGGAGCGGAATGGTACGCTTGTCAATGACAGAGATCTGTATCAGAGACCATGTGTTAAAAAACTGTTTTCTAATTTGCTCTCTTCAATCTGAGAATTGACAAGCGTACACTTCCGCTCTTACTAGCAGGCTGAGGAGTTATACTTGTAGTTAAAGGTAGAAAGGAGCTGGCCCTGACTGACCTGTGAGTGTGAGTGTGCGCCATCTGTCAGGTTAACCCGGTAGCAGTGACTCTCCCCATCATCAGGGGCACTCCACCTCAGCAACAGCTCGCTACCCGTCACATTCTCGCTCACACCACGCACCGGGTAAGGCTTCACTGAATACACAACGTGAGTATAAATAATAATCTCATCCTCATATGTATCAGTGCTGTATTATTTGCTTTAGCTTTCAATCAAAAGAAAAGAATAACGCTTTATTCATTTGTAATTCTTTCTATATTTCTGATTATCAATCTTCTGTGGTTCAATTCCATTTCATATGATTTATTTCAAACGGTTAAATTCCCTGTTTATTTTCATGATCTGCTTTTTCAGGAAATTTAGAAATTTTGCAGAAGTGGTTGTTCATTTTTTCAACCTTTGATTCTCCCTTGCACCTAAATTGACGGTATTTCATCTTATCTGAGACATATCTATAGGAACGATCCATTTAGACTTTGAGTGAGGTTGATTCAATGATTTGTCGATCTTGGAGGCAACACCGAGGTGAACATCACGTGGTCATGGTATACACTTCATTGGATCAACGTCAAAGGTGAAAACAACTCTAGTTAAAACATTATATAAATAATATTTAGAAATAACTATAAATCAGCATTATGACAGGGATGAAATCGATAACCGTTGTCTATTGCTTGATATTGACAGCCTACGTTAGCAGTGGTTTGCAGGGAGTGATATACGAAATCTGGTATACGAACTGATGTTTTGTGGGTTGAAAGTGATGGTGGTTGTTGATGAAGTGGAGTCGGTGCTTGGGTCCCACAGCCTCAGGATATGCGTGTAATTCCGTGTATGGTCCACATCGGGCACATGGAAGCCTCTCTTGGTGCCCAGGTTCATCTCGTGCCCCCTCGCAGCTGGATGACCACTGCCGTCAGACACACATGTGTAGGCTTTTACAGTCGTAACTTACAATTTGAACAACTTTGTTAGAGCTAACCATTTATCAAAGTACCTTTATAAGTAGGCATATCAAGACTTTTCTTATTAATAGATATTGGCTATTAGTCAGAAGTAATGGGTGGTGAGTTGGGTTCAGGAAGGTGAGGTGAGGAGAGGAGAGTTCGGCTGAGGTGAGATGGAATGTATATAACATTCAACCTGCCCACTAAAACGAATTAAAAGGATTGGATAAATTCTGTAATGGGTTAAACAAATTCTTATCAAATGTACCTAGGGTAGTATTTCAATATATTGATTAATGTAACAATTTAATATTCAACAAGCAGCTGACATGGTCGAGCTATATCCCCCGCAAATGGCACAACATGTATAGGTATTCCTTATCATATTGCTGATTAATTTTTGTCTCACAAAATAACACAATTTTTCCAGGATAGGAAGGAAACTGTTCTAATCAAAAAACTAAATGATACCAACTTTATGTTCACTGTTGGGCATAATTCGGACACAAAGTGTAACGGACGGACGGACGGTACCCATTTTAATACCCCGTAATGTACCTGAGATAATATTAACAATATACATTGCCTGTGATGATACTCAAGAATAACTATTTATTGTGCATGCTATGAGTAAAATATGATCCACGGGTATTATGATGAACAACGGATGTTTACCCGCTGATTTTAATGGCTAAAGTGCTCACGGACATAGAAATAAAATGGTTTTTGGCGTTTATTTTTTTATTACTCGACAAATGAAAGTAATTCTTCCAGATGTTCAAATAACTATGTTTTTTCCCAACTAGGCCTTATGAAATCATTGCAAAGATATACTTTAAATTACCTTTGTTCATGTTAAACTGCCCAAAAAATTTGCATATTTTCAATACATTTCGAAACCCTGCTATAGCTTACGTCACCCTCAGCAATGCGTGTGACAATAAACCTGCAACGCTCTTTTCACCTAAATTTGCAGTTGCACGTGCGTTGCCACAGCAACTCTGCAATTGACAACAGAAGTTGTGAATGAACTCGTAAGAATAGTAGTTTGTCACACGCGTTTAAGTCTGTAAACTCAAAGGAAATCACGTTAAGAATTCTTAAATCATATGAGTTATGAATAGTAGAGGACATAAGATATAAAATTATTGAACATTAAAAGATGTATTTTAGCAGATGGTACTGAGGTTACAGATAATTTATATACTATAGCTTGCATCAGAAACGTACATTTTGACTTTGAAACAATTTCGAGGCGTGAAAATGACACAATTTTCTCTCCCGTAAAGTCATATATTTCGGGGGATTTTACAAAAATTGTCGGAAACAAAAGTTGGGAAAAACCATTGTGAATGAATATTTAGAATAAAAATATCCAGTTAATTCCAAATAAAGAAATATTCGACAAAACATTATATTTCCGTGAGTACTATAGTATCCAGTCCAGGACTGTTCAACGGCGATACAATTTATATTATTAGCCTGAAGGAAGTATATTTTCGAGTCAACTACTAAGCGCCTACGTTCGTTCCCCGCGTACGTTTTTTTTTACCTCTGGTAATATTCCAGAGTAGCGGGGTGTTTTACCTCTGGTAATATTCCAGAGTAGCGGGTTGTTTTACCTCGGGTAATATTCCAGAGTAGCGGGGCGTTTTACCTCGGGTAATATTCCAGAGTAGCGGGGCGTTTTACCTCGGGTAATATTCCAGAGTAGCGGGTTGTTTTACCTCGGGTAATATTCCAGAGTAACGGGGCGTTTTACCTCGGGTAATATTTAAGAGAAGCGGGGTGTTTTACCTCGGGTAATATTCCAGAGTAAAGGGGTGTTTTACCTCGGGTAATATTCCAGAGTAGCGGGTTGTTTTACCTCGGGTAATATTCCAGAGTAGCGGGGCGTTTTACCTCGGGTAATATTCAAGAGAAGCGGGGTGTTTTACCTCGGGTAATATTCCAGAGTAAAGGGGTGTTTTACCTCGGGTAATATTCCAGAGTAGCGGGTTGTTTTACCTCGGGTAATATTCACGAGTAGCGGGGCGTTTTACCTCGGGTAATATTCCAGAGTAGCGGGGCGTTTTACCTTGGGTAATATTGCAGAGTAGCGGTGAATCTGGAGCAGGCTTGGGGGAGGTTGTAGTGGCAAATCATGGTCAGCTGGCCCTCGATCTCACAACCGTAGTCCCTTACTTCACACCTTCCTATACAATCACATCAAACATCGAAATGAAAATGTCTTCCTGTTTATCTTTTCCAAACAAAGATAAAAACAAACCCAACAAAACAAAATCAATTGGAAGAAATATAAATAAAATATTATTTGCAAAAACTCTCTAAAGGTTCATGGCAGAAATGATACAGTAAAATAGCGACAATGAGAAAGAAACATCATCCGTGTGAAAGTCGTTGGAGTCGTGCCTGCTCTCGGCCGTCTTTAGGTGTCATTTGAGTTACAAGTTTTAGCATATTTTAATAAGTAAGTCGGATTTCGATTATCGTCTGGGCTCTTTGTTCCGTTATCTGTGAAGATGATAGGCATGACGCGTTTTTCGAAGACTTGGAAATTCAATCAAGAAATAGCCATGTGATTTGATCATCAGAAGCGAAGTGTTTTTTAGAACTCATAGTTTAATACAAGTATTACATTCATTTACGTTGCACGTATATATTGAAGTTCACAGAATACATACAATAACAATCTATTTACCACGTGGTGTGGTTATCAGTCAAAATCAGAGGTCAACTATTTCGTATAACCAGGCGTGCGATGGTTATATAGTATAACCTTACCTCTTCTCATCCAAGGTGCGTTTAGACGTTATTTTCCATTCTGTACAACAAACAAGCTCAGCTTTGCTTCATTCGTTTGCGGTATCGCACCTCGAAAGAACTTAAAACCACTGTGTTTTAGGGTACATCAAGGAACCCCAAGACCTTGAAATATTGTCTTGTATCAAAGAACATCTACGAAAGAATATTTATCAAATGCGTTTGAAACTTATTTTATGTACAAATTTAAAAGTTATTTTCATCACATGATGATTTAATTTTGCAATATCCTTAACATCTATGATAAATACAAACCTTACAGAGGCAGTAGCACGTTTTAGGGGTAATAAATGGTTATGTCATGAAAATATAAATATAATGGTTCCAATTGAAAGACAATGTATTTAACAAAATGAAGTAGTAATAAATCAATCATGTAATGTTAATGTGGCAGAGGGATATTATACAATTATAGAGATCTGTAGAGGTCAATATCGTTTTCTATTGACCTGGGAAAAACAATATTGACCGAGCTTGCGGTCAATATATAATTGTTTAATTATATGTTTATAAAGAAATCGTAGACAGAAGGGAACGATGTTTAGATAAAAAAATAACCAGAAAATGAAAAATTAAGGATAAGCAGTACGTAAATGCTAAATGTATCATTTTGATAGTGTCAAAAATCTCATAACACAAACCAATTATCCATAGTCAGAGGACAAAGTATAAACATTCACCTTAAATCCATGGGCGGCCATTTTGTGTGAACACCTTTAATTCAATTTGTGTAAGAAAAAGGAATCGCATTGCTAAACTTTACATTATATATTTGAATTATTACTGCTCCATTTAGTTTAAATGCATTGTCTTTCAATTGGAACCATTAATTTCCATTTTCCTGACATCACCTTATATTCCCTCTAAAAACGTGCTACTGCCCCTTTAAATGCATGCAGGAAATCTATAAAGGTAACGTACAATAATGTAAATTGGGTAAGGTTTTGTCTATTAAATAAAGTACTTGTAATGGTAGTGAAGCATTGTATATATACTGAACATCTTTGAAAACGCACCACCTTTAATAGTTTGGATTTCCAAGAGCATAAGCGAGCAATCCGTGTATATTGGCCATACGTTTGTAGACCAATGTTTGGTAAAGAAAAGAAACAAGAACAATTCAAACAAAACGGTGAAGTTTTAATTCAGTTGACCATGAAAGAAAGGTGGTGTCCAAATGGAAAGTTAGTAACGTGTATGACCACCGTTAACAGCAACACAGGCTGTGCACCGTCTCCTCATTGAGCGGATAAGCCTCTGAATAATGTTCTGAGGAATTCCATTCCACTCTTGTTGCAAAGCATTGTCACATTGATGTGCCAACCTGCAACATGCCCAAGGCGCGTTCTCATTCCTCTGCTGACAATCTTGGCATTGCAAAATAAACTTACTTTGACAGGTACAGCTGAATTGAGGATGATTTAATGCTGACGGTTATTTATACCCCGACTCAGCATGTTTTCCGCTGTTCCTGTGTGTTGCGCATGCATTTTGTTGTTTTCATGTAATTTGTTCGATGATGTGTTCGGGCAATCCGTTCTCGGCTATATGTCGTTTTTTATGGTCTTTTGTGTTATTACCAACATTTCCAACCTTCATTTATACTCTAAAAATAATAATATTACCATAATTCAAAATTTACAGATGGTGCGTTTTCAAAGATGTTCAGTATATTTTTTCTTTAGTGCAGATGAAGTATATGATCTGTGTGAACATGTGTTCATATATCTAATGCAAGCATTATTGTTATTACTGCACAACCTATTGTTTTACACTGTACATATCTTTTGTGTTTACATTCATTATCATGCAATACGCACAAATAACGTATGTGCTTAAGGTAATATATTTCTTATAGGTTTCATAGAGTACATGTAATGTTGTACTTTATGTATACCATATTGACAAGCATTGCACATAATTTGTATATGGATTATTTTTAGAAAATGTATTATCCATTCATTTCAAATAGGAATAGGCATTTTCATATATCTATATAAGTGGTTAGCATAATGCACTTTGTGTTTTGGTATAGTATTGTTACTATGCTGCTATGGCATTTTAGCTGGACTCATGGCATAACATTAATTATATGTCCATGTATATATTTGGTTAGGGTTAGTTCATACATTTAGTCTATTCATGCTGGACATTGATGTATGTTTACATATTCCATATTTGGGTGCATCAGGTATCATTCCTCATTACTTATTAAAGGTCAGGTAACCATGTGACGATTTCAACTGGTTCCCCGTTTATGGTTGCAGCCGAATACCATATATTTGGTACGTTTATGTCATTGTATAAGCCTATGATATGATATCTTATGATGTATACATATGTGCAGGTTACAACAACGTGAAGTAACTACTTACATAATTAATATTTGCATGTATTGTATGATGCATTCCTGTCTCATTGTGTATTTTACTCATCTATTTTATGTATTGTTACAGGGCGTTTTCTACCATTTTGACCATCTAGTTATCGTCATTTAACTCAAATTGAACCCGACCAGTAGCCCTTGTTGTTAATAACAAATATACCCTACTACATAAATTTCAGCCATGCGATTCTCTTTTCTTACACAAAATGAACATAAGGTGTTGACACAAAAAATGCCAGCAAATGGAGTTTGTGTGATTCTTTATAATTTGTGGATGATTGGTTGGTACAATGAGAGTGTTGACACATTTAAAATAATACACTTAGCATTATCGTACTATTATCAGTGAACAATTGAGATATTTAAAAAAACGTGCTAGTGGCCCTTTAAGGTTTACTCGTATTTATCATTACTCAGACACACAAATTCACGTTGTTCACGATTAGCTGAAATGTTTCAGCAAGTAGGGTACATAATCCACGCCCAGAGTCCAAACTTGAAGCAATGTTCCCGATCCTTTAATAAGAATTCAGTTCAATGCATATAGTCCATTTTGAATCATCCATAATAAGGCCGACAGTACTATTTGGGATTGCAAATCCACTGTCCATATGTTGTACCTGAAAAGTGTAACGTCAATTGTTGAAAATTACAATGTCGCGTTATTTCAACGATGATCCTTGTAAATTGTTCATAATTGTTTGACTTTGTTGTTAAAGGTTGATCTCTTTAAGGTATAAGTATTTTTGCAAAATTATTTCAAAATGTTTTGAATCTGACTTGTAAATAATGTTAGGAAATGTTTTAGTAGACCAATGATATTTTCATGATTAATGTCGAGTAATTGATGTGATTAATTGTAAGAAAGAACATGCTTAATAAATCAAAAAGTCTGAGTTGTAAATCTTATAAACACCCTGGTACTTATCAAGATCACGTTATATTTGCTATTTACATAACTCAATGATATCCAAAATAAATATTTACATTACGAAACATTTATCGGACAACAAAATGCATAAATATGAAACACGCATGTTGACAGCTCGTTTTATGCCGTATTTTTGTAGATAAAACGCTTGAATGAGATTGAACAACAAATACATGAATATAACTCACCTTAACTTCCTCTTGAAAAGACCTTGACATAAAGTTGTTCAAAACATAAGACCGTTTCACTTTCCTCTTAACCTACAAGCCATGTGCTTTCGATTGTGTGCAGAGCGTGCGACATGACATTTAATAAGAATCCGTGCATCACAAGCTGAAATTGACAACGTTCGTGCAACTACACATTTTGCTTCATAAAAAGAGATACATTTGATGGACATAAGAATATCTAACACCATTTGTCATAAATCACAATTTCTGTGACGTTTTCAACAAATTGTTTTAAAGTTATTGAATTCCAGGGACAGATATACCTTAATTCCGAGCATCGAGTTTGTTATTCTTTTTCTTACCCAAGATAATTTTGATGCGTTAAAACGGGGGGGGGGGGGGGGGGGGGGGTGTGGGGGAGGAATTTAAAACTTACGCTCGGTCGGTATAGTACAAATTGTACTCATGCGCCATTCATAATTGTGCTTAGTACTTCAGGATTGGCGGCTCTAAGTATTTCGCAACTCACGATCTAATTTGAAATAGTTATTTATATTAATGTCACATTATATAAACATGTATTGTCTCATATAATACAAAATCGTTTTTATTGACCGTGCACAACCGGGAAGAAAAAGTAAGACGTCGTTAGCTTTCGTTACGTCTGACAAGCCTAGTGAGGAATGTATGGCGTCACTGTTTGGCGTCATGTTTAAGACGTCATTTAGCTGATAAGATAAGATAAGATAAGCTAAGATAAGATAAGATAACACTTTATTACCCAAACGGGAATTCTTCCTACATCCGACAGATCATGACATGATACATGTAAAACTTAACAATAAGAATTCAATACTATGGAAGGATAATACTATACAATACAACATAGATACAAAAAAAAACCATACATACATATTTATATAATTACACAAGCCGCACAAAGCAGTTTTGAGAGATCATTAAAAATGTTCAGAACTCTTGCTTAGAATTGAAATACTCGAGGGTATGACTGATTTCCTGGTTCGATTTGACCTATGGTAAGGAACATTAAAACGTTTTCCACATGGCAAAAGAGAATATTCTGAGTGTGAGACATGTGTTGGATCAGAAAGAATTTTCCGCGCATATGTTAGCATTTTTTCATCATATATTGACGCAGGATGTTCAATTATGGTGCCAGCAATCATTGAGCTTATATTTACAATCTTGATTATCTTGTTTCTATTTTGAAGACTGAGAGAGCCGTACCAACACTGAATGCCATAAGACAGAACGCTTTGCACAAAGCAAGTGTAGAATATTTTCATCAAGTTCACATCAACATCAAATGATCTTTATTTCCTCATAAAGTAGAGTCTATGTTGGCATTTTTTGTACAAGGCTGTTGACAATTGAGCAGGAAGGATCTTGTGCAACACAATCATGTGTATATGTAGTAAATAACACAGGTGATAGAACACACCCTTGTGGGGCGCCGGTATTAATAGTAACAGTTGAAGAATGACAATGATTATGACAAGAATTGATTCAGGGTCCCATGACTTGAATGTCTTTATTTCAGCCTTGCCTGTCTTGATATGTTGCTTGTAGCACGGAAGAAGATGTACTGCATTATGATCGGAAGATCCAAGCGGGGGGTTGTCTTCTGCCTTGTACGCTCCTTTGATGTTTCCATAGCACAGGTCCAGGGTTTTATTTCTTCTAGTACGACAGTTCACGGTTGCTCATAATGTGGTAGACTTGTCTTCATGGTACACTTATTAGAATCTCCTAGCAAAAACTCCGCTGCATCCGGGGATAAGTTTTCGAGTTTCTGAACAGGCTTGAATAGAGTATCTGATGCCGTTTTATCATTGGCACTTGGTGGAATATAAACAAGAGAGAGGAAAATTTGTCCGAACTCTCGCGGCAAATAGTTAGCTATGACGTAACGACAGTTCGGCCGTCGACTCTCCCATATAGCGCCGCCTTGAAGATTTAAACTTGTATTTACGACAAAGAAAACATCAGAAGGCCTTGATTTCCCATTTAAAAATGTTGTAGTAAAGTGTGACTTTCGCAATTTAAGTATAAGATTTTTTCATCTATATCTCTAAACTGAAATAGAAGATCCAAGCGAATCATGAATGGATGCAAAAAAATTTCGTCAACCAATCAAAATGCGAGTTATGTTTAGATAACCTGTAATTCCCATGACAATTATGCAAACTTTAATACTCGACATATCCTTGCTCGCTTGGGTAAGAATGCTCAATCTGCATGTGAAATTCGCGTAGTCACAGGGGGTACTCTACTGTACATGCAAACCGGAAGTTGCACCTCTGCAACTACCCATTTCCCTATGTACAGTTTTAGAGGAAGACCCCCTCCTGCACGTTCACGGTATTAATAGACAATATTTTATTCACAATATGCTCAAATTTATATGACGACAGATTAAGCTTGCATGTATCCCAATCAATCGTGTTTTTGAAGTAACAGTCCTCAAATCACTTCACAGTTATGATTTAATGTCGGCATAAGCGTGCCTCACGAAAAAAAGTAATATTCTTTCAATTACAGTGATAAAGATTAATTAATTGATGCTAATTGATATTTTCGTTAAAGACTGGATGTGGATTTTATTATGTAAAAGCTCAGAACATGCATTTTCAACTGTTCCAAGCTATTATTTTACTGAAAGTAAACTGTACGCCATAAGGTAGTTGCTATTGTCGCCCGCCGTGACTGTACATATAGTTGCGCATTAACAGAGTGAATGATTACTCTGATAGGTATTCGGAAAACGGTCATATAACAAAGTAATAACATTTCTATTGAGTATACCATTGCTTAAATGAATGGTGAATATTTTTTTTAGATTTCGCATTACACCATAAGTAGGTAGTTGGGATAAAAAAAATCAAAATGAATGAAATAAAGTTTATATACTTTTTCCTGATCAAAGAACAACTCATCAGAACACAGCCAATTATTTTTACCGAAATTCAAAGGGGAAATGGACTTATTTGACCAAAAACATGTGTAATGTTAGCTGTTGTTTACAGTCTTTCGACAGCAGATACGCCCCGCCCCAACACTGGATGACCCGGCCTTATCTGCATATTCAAATATGTGTGTCAGAAGAGAATTGAGTAACGTACCCGGATGTAGGGGTCAGTCATTTCAAAGCGAACATATTCTTTAATATATTTATCACAAATCAATTAAATCATAGATATCAGAAGATAAGAACAAACTGTGATTTCTACCGTTAAACACTAAATGCGTCATAAATGGCCTCAGTAGTTCAATGGTATGAAGTAAAATAAGTAAATAAGGATTTTTACTAATGCCATACATTAAATTGGATCGGGAATACCAAATGCCACAAGCAAAGATTTTTAAAACATAATTGTCAATGAGTATATAGCATTTTTTCAAACAAATCTCGTTTGCATGAGATTGTTGATTTTGCTGCACTAGGTTACACATCTCAAAGGGGGTATACGTCGGGATAAATTCCCAGTCATACATGTACATGTATGTAAGCATCGTGTCCATTTTCCTGGGGCCGGAGAAACGTTTTTCCAACTTATTTTACAATATTAATAGAAAATCCTTATGTTTTTTCGATTATTCTAAGAATAAGTTTGAGTAATTTGCACGTGTCCATTCCAACAGATAACAATGTCAATTCCAGTTATAATACTTCGGCCTTTAACGAAAAGGAGAATTTTCTCATTTGCATATCAATTTCGACAATGTGAAAAAACATCATCTTCAAGAATGATTTTTATTTTTTTAATTTCAACCTTTTATTCTCTTGGTTTCAACATAGTTGTGAAAAAAAGATTTTTCATAATTTCGAAGAGAATACATAGAAAATTAGATATTATAATAATGCCAATGCTTCACATTGCTAAAATGAATGGTCCCTATCCCATAATAATCCTCAAAAAAAGATTAGAACAACTATCAACGTTATCGCTAGGTTTCCATGCTGCTTGCAACTTATAACATATTGATCTACTATATCATTTTATGAAATAGATAATCCTATAGTTTGCCGTACTCTCTATCCAATGTGTCGTGTAATGTGTATGTGTGTATGTATGTGTGTACCTGAGTATGTGTGTATGTATAATGTTAACGTGTGGATGTGTGTGTATATGTGTGTAGTGTATACATGTATGTACATACTAATATACTAATGTACTAATGTATGGGTATGTGTATGTATGTGGTGTGGACAGGTACTAATGCACTAATGTACTAATGTATGGGTATGTGCGTATATGTATGTATTGTATACATGTACTAATCCACTAATGTACTAATGTATGGATGTATGGATGTATGTACATGTATGTATGTACCAAATGTATGTTCTAACACATTAATGTACTAACGTATGGGTGTGTGTAGGTATGTACTGTATGCATGTATTAATGGATGTATGTATGCTCGTAAGCCTGTATGTTTGTAAATATGTATTGATATGGATTATTGTGAGGTGTGTGTGTGGGTGTCTTTTTTTTTTTTTTTTTTTTTTTTTTTTTTTTTTATTTTTTTTTTTATTTTTATTTTTTTTTTCCTCTTCATTTATATGTATTACAGTGTTATATGTGATCCTAATGTATTGTCTCTTGTAGCCTTTTTGGCGGCTTTTACATTTTTAATGTATGCAATATTGAAATATTTTTGAATGTAAGGGATGAGACAAAAATAAACAATTTCTCTCTCTCTCTGTAATATGGCGTGATCGCTTTGTTTACATACCACAGACCCGAGAGTCACGAGATACTTCAGTTTGGATAATGATTTAGATGTTATGAAAACATTAATGACCAATGCACACAAAGAATATTCAGCCAGCGCACGGCGAGGGTTAATCCCTCCTGCCCAGCCCTATGGTTAATTAATCCTATATAATAGGGATTAGGATTAGGCTGGCCAGTCTCAGTGACTGGGGAAAAAGTTACCTAGGAAATAGTCCCTGAAAATTATCAAAAAGAAAGTATGGTGACTTGTCTGGTATCTTGTAAAGATCAAGAAATAAACTCAATCATGGAATGGTATCTATTTCAATGCCTTTATTGTATTTTTGCATACAACAAACCCATTTAACAAAACTATTCAGTTTTAATTGTTAGATATAATAAAATAATATTCAATTAACTATTTAATTTAATTCAAAATACTATATTTATTTAAAATACTGTAAAATCATTTTTATTTGAAAGCGGTTAATTGGTATTGATGGCACTTAGTTTTGACAGGTTAACTGTTAATCATCTGTATATGATTGCTCTCAGTCGTGTGAGTGCTTGAGTGCGAGTTCACATAAAATCCTCGCATTTATCTAACTGAGTGAACACATAGTTAGAAAATCTTAAGGTAAATTCATCAAGTTTATTTAACTGGGTGAACAGATATCATACAAAATCAGTATAAATGTGTTGTCGAAAGATGTCATCTGGGATAAAATTCAGTATTAAAACCAGTAAATCGACGTCTGTTCATTGGAGATGCTGCAACAAAGACTATATAATGATAATATAATAAATAACTGTATAATTTATGTGAATAACAATGTATGTATTATATGTACTTTATTTCATGGGTAGCAAATTTGACCCAGCACCTGTTGTTTTAAGGGATTATACCGCTTAACTGGTTCAATTACCTTACACAAAAGGGCTGGGTAAGTGGGAGCCTCCCCACGGCGAAGCACATATGCACGTGTAGGAGAGTATTGCATACCATTAGGTGACGTCATCAGGATCAAATTTCATATGACAATGGGAGATGCGCATAAGTACTCCGAACTACCTACCATAAGTCCTATTCAACAACATTACCATCAATTTCCTAACAGTTACGTTGTATGCTATTATTGAAATACCGAATATTGAAAATGGAAAATGAAAAATGCAAGACTTTTGGCTTACTCTTTCTCACATTGAATTATTCCCAAATAGTCACAAACTCGCCTTTTTAAGGCAAATCTGTGCCATAATGTTGGGTAATGATTAATTTATTTCTTTACTTAGTAAATCATCATCATTACCATCAAACTCGTTTGAAATGACAGTATCAGAGGTAAATATATCATCATCTGCGCTTGCATCAGGGTCAACAGATACATCAGACACGCTGTTTCGAATTGTGGACTTATTTATTGTATTTTTACAGTTAGTGACTCGCGAACGGGAATACATGCTTTGTTATCTTTCACAAGATCAGCTTGAATAAGGTTTTGAAAGTTCTTTGATTGAAGTTTTATTTTTCCTTTGTGAAATCAAAAATCTTTTGTCGGGCCTTTAAAGGCCCATTTTCAGAGTTCAATATTCTTTAAAGTAATTTTACTGATTTCCTTGTATTCATTTGCAAAATTTTACGACCAACGTAGGGAAATTCCGACCAAAATTCATTAAGTAGGAGATAATTTACCAAAAAATTACCGAAACGGCCGCGGCAGCCGACATGAAGCCGAATTAAGTATGGCCATCTCACAACTTTCGGTTTCTTAATATACGCTTAAAACCCGTTTTTTGTCGCGCATGACTAAATTTTATTTTATTTTTCCGAATTAGGTATTCGTTGCTGCCAAAGTTGATACCCATCGAACACAATTACGGTTTTTGAGACACGGTGTAAATCCTACACGCATAATGATTTCGTCATCGAAAGCGGGATTCGTTAAATGCTATAGCCTCTACTTCTGTTGGTTGGTTGGTTATCAATGGAATGTTTAATCACATTTACAAAGTCCGAAAACAAATCACAGTAGTAACAATGGAACGTTGTCATCAGGAGTATGATGTATAAACCACTCATTTAGTCTGAAAAATTAGTAATTCCATTGTAACGCTTATGATGAGTTATTTAACACGATTCCTATCATACCAACTCCCCGTCCAGCGAAAATATTACTGTCTGCGACTATACGTACAGTGCCTTTGCAACTATCATTTGTGCGTACAGTCACTATTTTGTATAATTTCTCATTCATTGCATGGAGAGATACGTTGAAATGTTACATAAGACTCGAGATTGTAAAAACTTTTTATTTTATATTATAAACAGCTCTATATCGTCATTACTAAAGTTATGAGATGAGGAAAAACGGCTCTATCGCGATCGCTATGCTAGCTTCAATCGGGCAGCCACTTGACATGGGCATTTATGACAAAAATAGAAACTAAATCCTTGTAATGTTAATGCGACCATGTAAAGAAATTATATAAAGACTCATATTTTATATATTTAAATGTTTGTAGTTTGGAATTAACTAACTAATTTACTAACCGTGAACGTACTGTAGGGGGTCTTCCTCAAAAACTGTACATGGGGAAATGGGTAGTTGCAGAGGTGCAACTTCCGGTTTGCATGTACAATCGAGTACCCCCTGTGGTAGTACGCAAATGAAAATGAAGCAATGTTTCGAAGTGGAGTGTATTTAAGTGAATGAGTGAGTTAATGCTTACCCCCGCTGGGCAATATTTCAGCCATAAGCGACGGGCGTTTATAAGTTTTACACTGTTACAACAACTAAATAAACAGTCTGATATAGGATTGATAGTCTACTTTTGTTAAAACGCATAGCAGTATCAACCATGGGGTGTGTGTGTCAAATAATGACCTCGACCTCGTGAATATCTGTGATAACCGTCTCGCTGATCGCTCGATGGTCAGTCATGTGTCAGAGATATGGCAAAGATATGAACAGAAATTAGAAGGGAATATGGCTCAACTATTGGGAAAAGAGCTTGTTTAGGATTACAACAGCTTTTAAGCAGCTCTGAGGTTTTTTGGTGTATAATTCTACTAAAGACCATACATGTGTTTTAAATTCTATTTGTATTAAAAGTTTAAATATATATATATGTGTGTGTGTGTGTGTGTGTGTGTTATAATCAGAAAACGCCTGCTGTAGAAATTACTTCACGTGAGATTTATTCGCCAGTCAGACCTCGATAATCCGTCCACCGATAATCCGAATCCCGCGGTATCCGAACGGTAGCCAGCTGTAACCAAACTAATCTCTATATATACTCAATAAATGTTGATTCATTAATCCGTTGCTTCAGTCTCCGAATCCGAACGCCAATTAGCCGTAACGGATTAGTCAATTATCACTATATCTGCTTCATTAATCCGGCCGTTCATCAAATCCGTTCGGGTAAGTGATCGGTTTAGTACCTGGAAAGCAACATTTGTGATGTCTAAACCAACATGCCAGGGGATTATATTGGTTGACTGCATCTTGCGAACAATAGATGTTCTGTGTGATGTTAACCATATGGGTGAAACAAAATTGTGGACTGGTAATTGAATGAAAAACGCAAATGTTAGTAAAATGAATGATGACACGTTCGTTTTCATATAGGTAATGTATTTATTCGCAGCAGCGACGTTTTCATACATAATGTTCATGGCATCATGGCCTTTAATACATACATAGAAATACATACGTAGAAATACATTTATCTTTATACATAACAAATATATACACAATAAAGCCTCATTGCCTTTAATACATACATAGAAATACATCCGTAGAAATACATTTGTTTTTATACATAACAAATATATACACAATAAAGCACTACACTCATGTACATCAGATTTAATTTATTTAACCTTCAGTAGGTGGGACACTGTGTCCGCATACACAAATACACTCATGGTGCCATTCTGCAGGCTTTGCTTCAGGGTGCCTATCCTGGAATTCATGTTGCAGTATTTCCTTCTTTTGGGAGGTAGCCGCTGCCCTGCGCCATACTGCACAAGTTTAATTTCGTTCAGTTTTTGTTCATTCCGCAGAAAGGCAAGCATCTCAAACACATTTGGATGCGCTTTGGCCACAATCTTCTTGAGGATGTCACGTCGAGTTGTAGGAATGGCGGGGAACGTCGACCTACGAGCCTTGTAGAGTCTGTTTTTCACAGTGTCGTACGTAGGCATGGAGGCGACAAGTGATCGGTTTTCTTCTGTCCATGGACCATCTACCAATGAAGACACTTCCTCATTGTATAGCGTTGGCATTGCCGTCAAACACGTCTTGACTTTGGTCTTCAGGCCCGTCAATGATTTGCGAATCTGTAAAAGAAGACACAATAGTATTATATTATTATAATAGTTTGTGCATTAGAGCATTCGATTGGGGTCCCTTCCAATAAAACATATACTTGGACTTCATATATTCTTACTATATATTATTACTATACTATATTACATGTCTGTTTCACTTACCGTTATTTCATCATGGACTGGAGCGTGGTTGTGCTGGGAAGGATGTTTGGTAAGGATGTCATCAACTGTCGAAACGCTTGAGGTACAATTCTTATCTATGCACTTCCATGACGTCCATGATGCAGCATCACGTTTGGAGCGTCGTCTGAACATGTAACCACCAAAACATAGATATCTTCCTCCTCTTGAAGTTGGAATGAACATGAGACCTATCTGTTGATTTGCCATATTGCAATATATTGCCATATTACCTGACATCCAGGTACATTATATACCTATAATAATTGGTGAGTTAAAATCCTGTAATAATTAGATAGTTAGCAACGACTAATCGGCCGATAATTGCTGAGTTAAAATCAGCCGATTTCACAGCCAGTTCACATTTCTGTATAACCCAGCGTTAAAACAACACATGTTGCCTTCAGTGAAACTTCAAAGGGTTTCTACTGTAATAACAAATGTTGCTTTCCAGGTACGTCCCCAAGTGATCAACACACTGTTTGGATCGGTAAACTTCAACGACAGTGGATTGACATGTGAGTTGAGCGTGACGGTAGTTTGTGATTGTAAATACATAGGAAGATTAGCCTACAGGACAATCGGGGGACACACTTGGATCAAGAGTGAGGGTCCATAAGCAGCAAATCAGGGACCCGTCCTGCCGCTACATTCCCATTGGACATACAAAATTCCAAATTTAAAATATTTCTCTTCTATAAAGTCATGTCAAACAGTGATTGAAAGAGAAAATGAAACAACATTATTTCATTAAACTTTTCAAGCCACATTTAAATACAATTTATGTCACCTAGCTATGTCCATATTTACAAACTGCTGTTATTATTATATATGTGATTAATGTCGTCTGAAGTGTTTTATTTTTCATATCTACACTTACTTCACGTTGGACTTCTTCACCTTTTTTTAACTACCCAAATATATTTATCATCCAAAATTGTGTTCCACAGGAGATATCGCTTGATACCCATCGCAATAACGGTACTTGAGACACGGTGTAAATCCTACACACATAATGATTACGTCACCGAAAGCGGTTTCGTTTTAAATGCTGTGGCCATTTTTAGAGGGGTACTGTGCTTTGGGCTTGGAAATAAGTATGTTATTGTTGATAAAAAAAATTAATCTGATATCAAAATTTCGAGGAAAGATTTTCCCACCGAGTGAGGTATGTATGTTCTCAATAGCTAAATTTCACCTCGAACTGATTGTATGATGATACATGTATATATATCCATATGGATAAGCACCCCCTAAATTGATGCTATGGCAAAGTTACGGTACCGTGAATAAATTAATGACTTTTAACATAAAAATGAAGATTTTGTTAATAATTTCTTCAAAGAAAGATCGTCAATGTAGACATTTATGAAATTACGATTGAATATGTAATGGTACCGAAATTTCACCCAAAATAATTATAGCTGTAGTGCCAAAACTAGGCAATATGGGTTTCAGACATCAAAAATAACATTTGTGTTACCAACTTGACTTCCACGCATCAAATCATCTCTTATCTTAAAAAATAAGGAAGTATCTGGTCGTTAAAATGGCATCCCATTTTTCAACAGTTATTGTCAGTTATTGACGAAATGGCTGGAATCATACGATTTTGGAATAATCTTTGGATTCTGTTGAGTTCAATCTGTTAATCAAACACTTCTCATTCATTTCTAGGGGTCATTACAGTTGACACGGACCATCTTTTGTTATTAAACCATTTTCCTTGAATTTAGTTTTTTTGGAGAATTTGCGACTTTGAAGGTTGTAAGAGGTCTAAATAGTCACTTTTGACTAAAATGTTGATACTAAAGTTTGACTGGAAGGCTTGAGAGAATTGAATTACCCACATCACAACTGCCAATAACAACTTTCTTTTCTGAGAATAATGTTACTTGTTTTTTTTTACATAAAACTACAACAATTTTATTAATGCTAATATCCACAAGATGCGAAACGTTATCAGGATGTATGACGTCATGTTGTACACGATGACGTTGCCTGGCGACGTTCACATCCGTTATTTGTATATGGCCTGAAGATGCTCCTAAATTGAGCTGAAAGTACTAGCTAGTAATATGGATTCATTCAACTTCTGACTTATCTTTTCAATATATATATATAGATAAAAATTGGAAAAGTTTACTAGTATACAGTTTTACATAATGAAAAGATAAAAAAAGACACGAAGCCAATCAAAACTCCAACATGTTTCAATGGTATCATCAGGGAGTCTAACAAAATACAGTTATGACGTTATGATGTCACAATGAATTTGACAAAACAATGGTATGCGACCAAACAGAAATGGCGAAATTTGCCGTAACACCGTTCCCATTGAATTACCTGATTTTGTATGAAGTGGGCGTCATATGTTTCACTTAAAACATCAAAAGAAAACTATTTCAAATGAATGAATGTGAATTTATTTTTGCCAATCTTTGATCATGGATATATTTTGTCCATTATGTAATGATCAATTGATACTTTGGTACGTAGTTGCAAATAGTCACTTGTTTTCAGTTTCCATCTCGCCGAAAACAGTTTTCTTTTGAAGTCTGATGAATGCAATAGTAATTTCCGTGCTTATGTATCTGAAATTTACATCATATTTAAGATGAGAGAAATATCTATCGGTGGCTGGAATTTAAGCCAGTATCCATTTGTCATGAAAACAAACGATCGACTTCTATGCATAGTTCATTTTCCGCGCATTGTTTGTTAAGGACGTCACAAGAAACAATGTTCAACAAATTGCTTACAAAAAGATAACTTGTATTACTTCCGGATCTAGTAGGTGCATGCAGGAAGTAAACACACCATTGTGATCACTGACACTTTCTCTCTCGAAACGTGTAAAATAAATTACAGTTTATACAAATGGAAGCTTTTCCCAAGCAATGGAGGGTCGGGATACCAACATGTAGTTTACTGTATTTACCGTAAAAACACGGTCTTTCTGTTTGACAGCATCGACAGTCGCCATTCACCTAAATAATTACAGATTTTTTATATCTGTAATTAGCAAATAAAACTGTGAACAAATGTGTGTAATTTGGCAATTTTATGTCGCCGGACAAAAAAGATACAGCTGAATTACGAAAATGTATCAATTTTCGTTGACGACACAGAAATTTATCTGACACGGGGTAAGCGTCAACGTTATTTTTATGAAGCACTAAGGGGGTTAAACGTCATATTTTAGTAATTAACTGCTTTCATAGTTCGACAAAATAACTCTTAACCTGCAGCCCTATCAATTAACATTATATCATTTTGGTGGTAAATGTCTTGAATTTGATTTGCCGATATTGTCCAATTATTTTGGATCAAAATCATCACTGTTAATTTATATTTAAAGCTTAATGTATTTTTAAGGTATTTTTTGTGGAATCGAAAACATTGAGTACTTTCCTGTTTATACTTCTATATGATGATTATATGATCATTTCACACTTATCTTCTTATGTTAGTTAGTAACATTTTAGTTGTTCTTGATCTAGCAATTGCCAAAGAATAAAATGCATCCCTGTGTCCTCTCGAATTTCGTTTCAAGAAAAATACCCCGATAGGAATGTACCTTTAATATACGATCAGTGACAGAAATCTCGTTATCTAGCCATGATTTACAAGGATGAAAATATAGTTACATTAAAAACCACTTAGAGAAATGTACTGTTAAACAAACAGTCCTGGATAATTATGGTAATTTATTCAAAGCATCTAGCATATCCGTTCCAAAAAATCAAAAGGATTGCATAGGTCAAAGATATTGATTTCTTTTTTGTTTTGTTTTCTTAAATGTTAAAATTCAATTACTGCATTTTTCAAAATATAAGAATCTATCACCAAAGTCACGATAGTAAAGACCTTTGAATTCTTACGATAGGAGAGAAACGTTGGAAATCTGCATAAATCATCCAAAAATTGGAAATGAACTTCGTCAAAGGTAATAACTATAACACCTAGATCAGGGATTTTCTGCTTTCTTCAACGAGATTATCCGAAAAATATTACACATCCGTTCACGATACCGTAGTTGTGAAACATTGCACGTGAAACGATCGCAGCCGGAACTACTTTCCTGTAGTCACGTGACAAGTTATCATCTTTCGTTTGTTAAATACCAATATCATTCACTCGTTTCATAAATAAGTTATCAAACTAGACGTCGTTTAGTATTCTATATCATATGCAATGAAGACACAAAATTGAAAACTAGTTTCTTCAAAAGACAATGTTTACCTTCTACTCTGGTCAACCCTACGATGGCTTTCAAGAAGAAGAAAAGCAACAGATGTTACGCATTCTTTGTATAAACAGACAGGAAAGACTGGTAAAGAAATAAATTGTGATTTAATAGTAAAATGTACAAAGTATGCTCATCAAGTTTAAGACACAACAGTTCAATGAATTGTGTTCAAGCTTGTCTACAGTACCGACAGTAGCAAGTTTTGTACAGGGAGATCCATCTGCCATCACCTATTTCTTACCTCAAGATCTCTCTGTTTTCGGTAGACACACTTCTTAATTCCAAATTGGATGTCATCTTCATAGAGAGGAGAGTAAACAACTGTCATTTGGGCACATCATTTATGTTTGGAGAGAAATGCTGCCGATAACATCACTTCCAATGTAATACATCAATCCAATAAGAATACAGCCTTCTCAGAGAGCCACGTCATCATGGAGTATGAAAAGCAAACCATGGTCCACGCGTTGAACTATCTACCGAGTTTTCTTCTCAAACGCTACCCAATACCATCTTTAACGACATGGAGGTCACAGTAAATAAGAAACAGAAACATATTACGTCGTACTGTTGACGACATTATACAATTGTTGACTTCAGTTGAGGTGAATCCAATGGTTTATTGACCTCGGAACAGTTATGTTCACCGAGGCGAAAGCCGAGGTTAACATAAGTTTCCGAGGTCAATAAACCATTCGATTCACCGATAACTGAAGTCAACAACTGTTTTATTATATAATTTATGAAAGTTTTAATCATTTGAAAACTATTCAATTATTTTAAGTTTTTCTGTAAGCAACTCTTCACGGCGCTCGTCGTAGTGGCGATCTATTTTTAGCTCCAGGTCATCGGATTGTTATGTTGACCTCGCGTGACGTTTCCCGCGGTCAACATAAGGTTTGATCATTGTCGATGACCACCTTCCTCGACCAATCAGAAAACAGATCACTCGTCCATCATATAATAATCGTCGATAAACCAATCAGAAAAAGATTCCTGAAGGCTGTCACATACTGACAACATTGCATTTCTGATTTATGCTGTGTGGATATTAGCATCATTCGGAAAACCCCGTACCATCTCGATGAATAATCCGATTGCTGTAATATATTTAAGGATTCAGTCTTCAGGTCCAATCCTTATTGTTATTGGCGTGTTTTATCATTATTATTTTTTTATTATTCCATAAATTTTGTGGACTCGATTTTTCCCGAACCGCTAAAGCTATGAAAGAAAACGTTGCATGCTTATAGACTCTATCCGGAAGTTGTGCTTGTAAGCGTTTTAGCAAAATCGGTCGACAAATAAGGGTACAGTTCAAATCCAAAATCGAAAATATTTTTTTTTTTTCAAAATGCACTTAGACACATGCAATTTGTCAATAACAATAACATTTCACGCAAAAAAAGTCAATCATGACGAAGTCGTAAGTCACGTGATTCCGGCGCCATATTGTTTTTTTTTCAACTTTTCAGAATTTCCGGACCCCATGCACCTTTGAGCATCTATTCTTTTGAAGACACTTGATGCTAGACGTCAATACTTACGAAAAACTTCATGTAAGGGGAGATAACTGTTTTATTCTAAAAATTGTTTTACTAATTTTTTCATTTCTATCTAAATATTAACCAAACTGAGTGTAAAAAAATAAATTAATCATAAAACCAAAAACATTTCATAAAGCAACAAAAGATCATCTTAATCATATTTTCCTTATCAATAACAAAATCGAGATTACTTTTTAAAATGCATCAGTCGCCACAGTGTCATTAAGAACAGAACATAAGATATCATACGTTTCTTCCGTTCACACGAAGAATGCGCGATTTGGAACTAAATGTGTCGCCGAATTTGATTGATCAATTCGCCGGATGCTTATTTGGCACACGAAAGGTCATCGGGACGACCTCTTATACAGATCGACATTAGAGCGACAGTATTAAAAAATATGGAACTGTCCATCTAAATATATTCATATTGATAGGTAATAGTTCGTACCAACCAAGAAATTAGCATGTGGTTTTGAAACCGCAATAAGAAGAGTGTTGTAGATATTCAATTGATCTAGTTAGGGAAATACATGAACACAAAGAGAAGGATGGAAATAGCCTTTTCTCCAAATATAACTCCACCTGATTTGGGTTGGAGTCAGATATACTCACCTTTTGTTCCGTGCATCACTCAATACATATCCTCTTAGAATCGTCTTTCTCTTCGGCTTCGCTTCGCTAGGCCAAAGAAATCTCGATTCAAAAAGGAGGTATATTGAGCGATACACTTTGGGAAGTGTGGAAATATCTATAACATACATACATAGCTATGAGTATGTGTAATGACATGCTTAGTTACAATTCAACGATATGTAATTTTTACGTTTATATGGTTATGGCTTTACAAATTCAATGATTTTAATTACCTGCTAAGTTGGTTCCCACAGAGCAATGTAGAGAGAGTTCTACAATAATGTAAAAGAGCAAACCCACCGACATGGCGCTTCGTTTTGTTTTACCGGGTTGCTATCTGTGTATATGAAGCATACATGTAGTTACTGTTTAGTCCACTATCTTTCCACTACTCGCCTGCTTACAATGTACATACACTGTATAACAATCATATCAGTTATCGTCACGCTATGTCACATTAAGTAACGTTACATTATACGCTGAGCCTAGAGTCACACAATTCTCAAAGCAATCGGATAGATCAGATAATTGTAATATTTTCCCTTCAAACAACAAATGTTTAATATATTTGTATTGTTAAATTGCACTTGCACCACCGTTGGGGGTTTCGAGTGAATAAAGATTGATTGATTAAACAAGACGAAATGTGTTCCTTGCGTAGAGAGACATAATCACAGGACAACGGATCCTCGAATCGTAGAATTTATTGTTGAGACAGAACGTATTTCTGTCATTGTATTCTGTGTATTCAACTGCAACCTAATCGCGATAAGATGTCACGAAATCGACAAATCGCACAAAATAACAGAATCGAAACACTTGAACAACAGCCCTAGTCGTCTTTTGATCTCTCTATCCGTGTTGTACGTCTTCAACCTTCGTTATTACAACTATACTGCTACCGTATTCTTACGAAAATAGAAACACAGTCATTTTGTGATCTGTTCTTAATATTGAACAGAAGAGGGATGTAATTGTTTTATATTCAGTTTCGCTCGTTTTTCTCTTCTTATTTTTTGTTTCAAACATTGCTTGTGAGAAATCCCCTGAAAAATATAAGTTTACAGGAGAGCAAATCGTTTAACTCAGTGACTTTACTCGATAACGTAAGGTGACAGTAAAATCCGTAATATACTTTAAACTTATCGTTGTTTTATGATATGTTTACAGTCAATAACACGAACACGTCTTAACATGTCCGGGCTTTTTAAGCCTCTGTGATATCAAGAAAGTTGGTTTTATACTCTCTTCACCTGATCTCGTTTTTACAGCGGCCAAGACCTGCAAAACTATTTTAGATCTTCGCAAAACCCTTTTATACCATGGATAATGTGCATAGTTTTCTATGTCAACATATATATATATTTTTTTCATTTGCTGCTTTACTCACCTTATATATTCATACAAATGTATATATTTTTTATATGTTGAGATATTGCCTTTAAAGTATAATTCCTTTTATACTTGTCTTAGTTTTTACATATTTACAAAATGTATATCTACATGTGTTGTAATTTATAAGTATTTTATACCGTTTATGTATAATTCCTTGTCCGCATTTTAAGCATTATGTATAGTCTCTCATAACCTTTTATAGGGTGGCTCATCAATCTTAAACTTTTAGTATATGTACATGCTTTTTTATGAAATTGATTGAGGTGAGACTCAAATAAAACATATGTCTGTCTGTCTGTCTACTAAATGGTAATACTATAGTTTTTGTCTCAATTACACAGTTGCAATTACTGTAACAACACATTTTCCCTGCGGATAGTGACGTAAGCCATAACATGTTTCAAAGGCTTTGCAAATATGGACATTGTGGACATTTTACCTGTAAATCGGCTATTCAAATCTTGTTCGAGGGTTGTAACACAGTTTCACAGGAACATCAATTTTCATTAACCCTTACGATGCGGCTATATATTTTTGCTCTACAAGCCCACGTGGCGGAATTGTTTTGTCCGGTGCCAGCCACCGTTATATCCTGATTAACCGCTTCTTTATTTTTGTGCGCGGATATACATATGATACATGGAAATAAAGACAATTCTCTCTTCTATACGATGATGTAAAAATTATAAAATTATTTCTAATGGTTCGTGAGATATAAATGCCGCAAGGTGGGTACCCTCAATTATTTTGAGGTAAACAAATTTTGTGCGGCACTTGTCGCAACGCTTTGCCGCTTCTTTATTTTTGTGCGCGGATATACATATGATACATGGAAATGAAGACAATTCTCTCTTCTACACGATGATGTAAAAATTATAGAATTATCTCTATTGGTTTGTGAGATATGAATGCCGCAAGGTGGGTACCCTCAATCATTTTTGAGAAAAGGTTTGATATTTTATATCCGGGAGCAGCCAAGACTGCTTGCAGTCAATATATAGCCTTATCCTGAAAGTTACGGATTTCGCCAAGAGGGCTTACGTGCCATTTTATATTTGGCCCGTAAATATCACGCGCCCCGCATCGTAAGGGTTAAGCAATCAACTTGTGAAAATAAAACCGGGAATAACAAATTTTGCACTTGATCAATCTAAAGTGATCCGGGGTAACAGATTTTGAGTGAGACGTTCGTTGAAATGATTTTTACGCAATAACATCTTTAAAGTTATGAAATATGTTACTTTAGTACAAGGTATGAATAATTCGCGTGCCATCACTTCCAAATACGTATTTTACGAAAAATGTAATCGTCACCTGTCACATTTTATTTTCATCAAAGCTTGCTCATTAATTGGAAGGTCTAACACGTCCTTTTGGGTCTCTGAGTTGAGTTACCGGTATATCTCAGTTTCAAAATGGTATTTTATAATTTGGACGTCAGTTTACAATTATTGCTAATGTATTCAATATGAATGTATGTTAATGTATGTAAATAAAACACCTTTGAAACAAAAAAACAACCAAATAAGAAACCTTATTTGCAAGCATATATCAAATATACAAAACCCTACCTACAGAAACAAAAGTCGAGGCAACTGCCCCAGAAGAAACTGTCCAAGATTAATTTTCAGAAATACAACGCTCAATACACCAAATCATTGTTTTCGCTTAATATAATGTCAAACTTCACAATACTCCAACAAAACTAAATGGGTTAGGCATCAATGTTGAAAACTGAAAGTATTGATACAAAACAAATAAATACAACCAAGCCTCAATCTACTACAGGAAACAGAACTATTGAAAAACAAGGATAACAAAATCCAGGTTATCATATTTTAAGAAAAGACCGTCCAAAAGGGGATTGATATTTGGTGTCAAACATGCGATTGACTACAAACTTTGGACATAAACACTAAAACAAATGCAATTATAGTAATAAAGAAAAACTTTATCTTACCATCACGGCGTAAAAGTTGGAATTTTGACAAATCAAACTTGGATATATTTCGAAACATATTTGAACAAAACCTAAACAATGAAAAAAGACAAATATGTAAATAGAAAGATCACTGAGGTAAATCATTAGTGCTGCTGATAAAGCCATTCCAACCTAAGATAACGAACATTCATATACTCGTACCGTAATGGAATGATGAAAATATGCAAGCAAGAAAAAGAGCTAAAACTAATAAGTTTATCGCACATTAACTTTGATAGGTAAGGCAAAATTTTAATCATTGAAATTATTGTGTAGCTCATTAGATATTAAAATTTAACTCAAGTAAAGTCTGGAGAGAGATCTATGTTTTTAGAGGCAAAATCACAAAAAAGGCATATCTCAAGTATCAATTACAGTACAACTAAACCTGAAAAATTGACAATTAATGCAAAATATTGGTACAAGCAAGTTTAACAAATACTCATAAAGCTAAATTTAAGGATAAAGATAACAATACACAGCCTTTCCAACTTTTGGTGCAATATGCCTTTCACAATATCAGGGCATTACAATATTGAAGATTGCAGAATTTTACAAACAAAACTTTAACGTTAATGATTGGCCAAACATTGGGGATTTCAATTATCCACAAGTTGTTATGTTCTAAACTATACCAAAAAATACCAGTACCAATAATTATTCCCACTTAAAGTGAATCATTTACGTCTCATTTTTATACATTGAAAATGATCTTATTGGATTCCTTGACCCCAAAAACCTAGGTAAAGACACCAAATTCATCACTTTAGGACAGATACAGATTGAGTTAAATGGTTTATAAGGATGCAGCGGCCATCTTGGACGCCATCTTGACGCCACAACTAAATTCATGAATAGGTTTCAACAAAGGGTACATGTAATCTAGGGATAATGGTTGATTTTGTTTCAAGATTGATGTAGCTTTCAAGGAGATTCTAAATATTTGCGGAGGAATGAAATACTTATGTTGAGTCGCCGACACAAACATGTTTCCATGGTGACCACATACAAGAAAAGCAACACATTTGTGTTATCCTGAAAAGACATATTTAGAAATGATAATGATGGACATAGAAAGTTTGGTGAAAGTTGTTATTTTAGGACACATGTTTAGGAAAAGGTTATTCATCATGGATCCACATGCTAACTCATTTTCCATTTAAACTGAATCATGGTTGATAAGTGTATGAAGTGTGTTGCAGCTAGTATAAGATAAGATAAGATAAGATAAGATAAGATAAGATAAGATAAGATAAGATAAGATAAGATAAGATAAGATAAGATAAGATAAGATAAGATAAGATAAGATAAGATAAGATAAGATAAGATAAGATAAGATAAGATAAGATAAGATAAAATAAGATACTGGCTTTATTATCCGAAAGGGAAATTTGTTTTACATCTTATACAGTGCTCCAGTAAATAAACAATAACAAAGATAAAAACATATATATACAATATTCACATCACATATTATCACTCAATATATGGCAATTGAAAAAATAATCAATAACATAATAACATAAATTGGTTACATTTCTCCCATCTCCCATGCATGGTTGACACTTGGAAAATATTAAATTATTCAAAGAATTTTCCATTAAAATAACGTATGCTATTCGGTACAAATGATTGGCGAACCTGTTTGTTCTGTAAGTCGACATGCGCAGCCTACGTCCTGACGGTAGTGAAGAGTACTCCGAAAACAAAGTGTGAGTTGATTCACTTTGAATCACTTGCACAAAAATTCACCTAAGTTCAACATGACAGAAATTTGAAAAAAATTCAAAAATTGAAATACAAAATATGAGATGCACACCCTTAGGATGCCTTTAAGCCATGTGTGCTATTTAAATTAAATCGATTGAACGGTTTATGAGGAGAAGTGGATAAACAACACCCCCTATCACACTACTATAAGCTTTCACTTGCCCCAAAATTCACCTAAGTTCAACATGTCAGAAATTTGAAAAAAAAAATCAAAAATTGAAAAACAAAATACGAGATGCACACCCTTAGGATGCCTAAAAGCCATGTGTCGATTTCAATTAAATCTGTTGAATGTTTTTTGAGGAGAAGTGGATAAACAAAACCCTGTATAGAGTGGTTACGTACGTACGGACGTACGGACAACCGAGAGTAATCCAATATGCCCCTGCCATATATGGCTGGGGCATAAAAAGAAAAAAGGAAAACATATTGTGAATCATGGTAATGAACATCAACAATTGCAGTACATTTCTCTTTTTCGATGCAATTTGTCAGATTCTCAACTGTGAAAAGTTCTCTAAAGAATGAATTATTCATTACACGACAAAGACAGGTGTTTTTGACAGGATCATTATTTTTCAAAATATATTATGCCGCTTACTTTTACAATAAATCATCCTGCTCCATCAGTGCATATGTCTCCGGGTTATGCTACAACCTACCCACTGATATCCTGCTTTGGTATCCAGCCGAATCGCTATATATAGAAAACCAATCAAACTAGATTAGCGTTTGCGGGACACCGCAAAAGCAGAGCAGCCCCGAAACTTGGGGTTTCGCCTTACCCTGTTCCGCCTTTCACAGGCCTCACCAAATTGGGCATTTTCTCGTGACCTTGACTATTGACACTCAAAGTCACACAATCAATGAACACATTCCATTAAGTAGAACAATAATGTAATGAATTAAAGTGTTAAATGTTAAAATAATCCATTTTTTCCATATATGTTGACCTTGCTGGAACCTTCAACCTTCGACAGTTCGTACCCAAAACTTTTTAAAAATTTTGTACTCCTCAAGAGATGATATATACAAAATCTAAACTCCATAGCACAAAAACTTTTCAAGTTATTGTGTTTACAAGGAATTTTGTAGTGACTTAATAACTCGTGACCTTGACCTTTGACCTTGAAAGTGAACATGTCATAATGATTCCCTGGAAGTGTTAACATTTAGACATGTTCAACAGTTCTGAAAAGCTAAATGGGATAAAGTTATTTTCAAATAAGGTGCACATTGCAATAACTCATATCTCATGACCTTTGACCTTCAAGGGCACACACTCATTGAACACTTTTTATTGAGTATAACAATCATGTATTGATTAAAAGTGTTCATAGTTAAAATAAAGCATTTTCACTAAACCATGCTAAAGTCATGACCTTGCTATGACCTTGACCTTTGACGGATTGTAGCAAAAACCTTTTAAAATTTATTTTACTTTTCCAAGGATGATATATACCAAGTTAGAGCTTCATAGCACAAAAACTTTTCAAGTTATCGTGTTTACAAGGAATTCTTAGAGTGATTACGTAGCTCGTGACCTTGACCTTTGACCTTGAAAGTCAACGTGTCAAATCGTTCCCCCGAGATATGAATAGTAAGTTATGAATAAGAGTTCTGAAAAGCTTAGTGGAAAAAGGTTATAGCTTGTAATACGAGTGCGGCGGCGGCGGCAGTGGAAACTTCACAAAAACTGATAGCAGCCTCTTAACTTTGTTCCGCGTCCTCACCGCGTGATTCAAATGCAAATTAACCAATGTGCTATCCATAATATATACATATATATGTATATCCATAATATTGCCTTTATCTTCTTCATCATCGCAACTTTTAGAATGCCCATCAAAGAATTTAATGGGAGTGCTATTAGAAAAAAAATCTGATTCTCATCGCAGGCCCCCGCTAAGCTCCAATCGCGCTCTCTTAGATTTCCACGAGCGACATCACTAGAGAACAGTGTATAAAGTTTGAAATAGTTTGACTAAAAACAGACAGATTATAACGATTTCAACGATTTTTATTAACTCAAAAAACCACCTTCGGTGGTACAAGAGCATACATATATACATATTTTCATAATAAAGGCATGCGCCTTATGACAGACGATTATTGATTACATAGATAATTAATTAACAGATCACACATAGTTAGTTACATAACTACAGTGTAAAATATCATTAAGTGATTAAACATTGGATAACAGATTGTTAAGGTGGATAACGAAGCTTGACAAAAATTTCATATTTCGTTTAGTTGATGGAGTTAGAACATGGGTAAAGTTACATATAGCGTTTAAACTCTGCATAATGGGTAAATATAACTTTCGTTTTTCATATAACGTTGGTCATGTAAGTATATAGTGTAATTCGTCACCTATTTTATTCAAGTTACAGATTTTATAAGTTCTTTCATCTCTTGGTATGCTATGCGATCTTCCGGTTTCAATTGGTAACTTTAGGTTTAATCTTCTGAATTTCAAAATCGGCATATAGATATTTTTTGGTAAAAGAAGATAATTTTCAAAAACAAGTGATTGTTTATAGTGTTGATAATAGAGTCCTCTTGGGCTGGATCTGATGTTTTCTCGCCATAGTTGAATAAATTGATCAGTTAGAATTTGTCCAGCTTTTAGAACTAGGAAAGACGTAGAGCATACCGAAGGATTTACAAATACATTTGATAAGCCAATTCTATCTAATAAAGTTTTGATAAAATGAATCCATGGGTCTTAAAAGATGATATTTTCTTTGTATTTGTTAAGGCTGATATGATACAACACATTGGATAGTTTTAATGTTTCAGCACATGCTAGTTTGTGCCAAAAGGACATCATACGTTGATAAATCTTTATATAAATTGGTGATCTACCAAATTCGTCATAAACCATAAAATTTGGTATTGATTTTCGTAAACCCGATGCAAATTTTAAGAATTTGATGTGGATACCTTCCATAAGATCAAGTTTCTCAAATCCCCATACTTCTGAGCCATAAATTAAAATAGGGACAATCATCGTATCAAATGCCGATATTAAACAAACTAGAGGCAAGTTCAGATTTCTCGGTTTTTTCAACAGACTAAACATGGCTTTTGTGGCATTCTAAGTTATAGCTTTTATTCCAGTTAACATTCTTTTATTTCTATGTAACTCAATTCCAAGATATACATAACTGTCGACTAAACTAAGAGATCTTTCGCCGAATTTAAAAATTAGTTTTGATTTAGCTGCAGGGCCTGAACCAAATACTAATATTTTCGTTTTTGATACATTTACATTGAGCTGCCAAGTAGTACAGTAGTTGTGAAACGAATATATAAATATAGCGCCGAGTAACCACCCGTTAGCGATACGACTGAATACCATAGCAGGATATCAGGGGATAGGTTGTAGCATAACGCGGAGACATATACACTGATGTAGCAGGATGACAAATCAACTGTATTAAGAACTAGTTTTACAGCAAGTACATTCACAACGTTTTTTAAGTAGTTATAAAACGTATAAAAAAGAAAATATGTTGAAAAGATGTTAGTATTGCTCTTCCAAAAATTCATATTGAAGAAAGATAGCAATGTATACACTAAAGGGCTCGGAGACAAGAGGATTTACATAGGTTGACGCAATTCTCTACATCTACACTTTTGCAACCTTATATTATCTATGAATGTTTAGATAAATATACATGCGATTCAAAGTTGAAAAACTCGGTTTAAAATAAAAGATAGATTAGCGCTTTCTTCGATAATTACATCTGATCGAAAAACGGACAAATATCCCGATGGTTCGATATTATCTAGCCCTGGTGTGGAAACATTTTATTTCACACGATGGATTTAGGTTTATCGATCAATCCAAGAGGCTTATTTGAAGACCGCTCTTAAAAACAACAGAAGGTTGTACACAAATAAATACAATTAAATCAGATTTTTTTTGGAAAAATTGTGAAAACTTGATCTTTATAATCAAAACAGTTTCTATAATTCGTTAAGGCCAAATGTTGTTGGACTAGCTAAGGTCAATTTTTATCACAAATACTAAGGAAATATATCACAAATGTACGGAAGCATCCTAGTGCCACAGTCAAAACATTTTTATCTCCTAATTAGGGGATAGTAACTCCAAATCAGGTTATTGTAACACCTAATTAGGAGATTAGTAACCCCTAATTATGACTTAATTATCGCCTAATTAGGAGATACGTTCACCTAATTAGTTGATACTTATGCTGGTGATAATTAAGTCCTAATAAGGTGATAACTATCTTCTAATTAGGAGTTAGTATATCATAATTAGGAATTGATATATCCTAATTAGGCGATAGTTTTTCCTAATTAGGTAAAACGATCTCCTAATTAGGTGATAACTATCTCCTAATTAGGAGTTAGTTAATCCTAATTAGTGGTTAATATCTCCTAATTAGGAGATAGTTTCCCCTAATTAGGTGATGATTAATTTATAAGTCCTAATTAGGTGATGGTATCTCCTAATTAGGGGATAAATTTTGTTTTACTGTGGCACTAGGATGCTTCCGTACAAATGAGTGATAATAGTTTACAAGTTACTTTTGTTAATAAACTAGCGTAAAGATTTAAGAATTTTTTTGTCTGTTACGTCGTTATACTGTCTTAATGCGATGTCACTGCATGTAGATATACATAATGGTATATATTTACATGGTTTATATGTGTCACGATAATCTCTATCTACTTTCAGATCGATTCATACGAGATGAGGGCATCATGGATTATTTTGACTACTTTCTTCATTTCTTTATTTTTGTGTTTTCTGATAGTAAATGATTTTGTCAGAACTCGTATGTACTAAGCATGTTATTATTGGTTGAGAACTAAATCCATGCCATTTTAAAAACAGTTTCCACTAAAGTTTTTTTAATTAGGTGTTTAATAGGTCAATGTGTCTTTTCCCATGGGGCGCTTTGTCAAAACAAATTTCGTTAATATATCCTTATGTAGTTATGGGAGGTTAAAAATATTGCCATACGATAGTCTATCTGATCAGAATTAGAGATATGCTGCAAGTTGTATTCTGACAATGTTAAGGCGCCCAGAAGACATTCTCTTACATTAGGGGGCGTGCAGTGTGCTGATCTCTCCTGAATAACAAACGTCAAAACCTTGTGTCTTGGCATTTGACATTGTTGTGACATGTTCTATGTCACTACATGTATGTTGAATTAGAACAAGTTCTATGGATTTACAACTTCTTTATTGCAGGAGTGCGACGTTTCGGTGTAGGTACTAACACCGTTTTCAAGCAAGTGATACAGAGCATGATATGGAAGTGATTATATACATAATGGTGAATATGTTTATACAATTAATTGGATTGATGTACAGAGTTTTTGCAGTTGACAAGGTTGATGTACATGGTGATTGGGTTGTTGTTATAGTACACAATGCATGAGAGAAAGCCAGATGGAGTGATTGTTGTTACAGTATACATACATGAAAAGAAGCCAGATGGACAGAATGAGTGATTACTTAGATTTAATTAAGTGGTGATAAGCTGAAGGTAGATAATAGCCTTGATCACGGTTCATCGAGGGATGAAAGCGGTATATTTTGATTGCCTCTAAATACTTTCTAATCTTGTAATCTGCCCGGTTGGTTTCAAGGACTTTGATGTCTCCCCAGAGGATTTTGTGGTCAGGATTGGCTTGAATGTGATCTGATATTGCTGATTTAGAGTCTTTGTGCTGGACTGATGACCGATGTTCCTTGATTCTGAGAGGCAAGGGGCGGGAGGTTTCGCCGATGTAGGAGTCGCCACATTCGCAGTGAATGTGGTAGACTACGCCGGATGGGTCTTCTTTGGTTGATCGTGGGGGTTTTCCATTGGCTCGTAGTTGGTTTTGGATGGATGGACCTTTCTGGAAGAGGACATCGATGTTAGCTTGTTTCTTCAGGAGTCTACGAATCTGGTGGCTGACTGTCGGAACGAAGGGGATGGTGATGAAGAAGGGGGCTGACTGTTGGCGGGGTGGTTTGTCTCTTGGTCTCAGGGTGGCGTTGATTGTTTGGTTGACAAGTTTGGGTGGGTATTGGTTGTATACAGTGAAGACGTGACGCAGGTGATGGATCTCAGCTTCCAGGGCCTCAGGGGTTGAGCAGATGTTCTTAGCTCTTCGGGTCAGGGTTGCAATGATACCTTTCTTGACTTGTAGTGGATGGTTTGAGGAGAAGTGTAGATACTGGTCTGTGTGGGTGGGTTTTCTGTAGACGCTGGTTATGAGTTTGTTGGAGGTTTTCTGGACGAGGACATCTAGGAATGGTAATTTCTCATCTGCCTCTTCTTCCATGGTGAACTTCATCCTGGGGTGCTACGAGCCAATGGAAAACCCCCACGATCAACCAAAGAAGACCCATCCGGCGTAGTCTACCACATTCACTGCGAATGTGGCGACTCCTACATCGGCGAAACCTCCCGCCCCTTGCCTCTCAGAATCAAGGAACATCGGTCATCAGTCCAGCACAAAGACTCTAAATCAGCAATATCAGATCACATTCAAGCCAATCCTGACCACAAAATCCTCTGGGGAGACATCAAAGTCCTTGAAACCAACCGGGCAGATTACAAGATTAGAAAGTATTTAGAGGCAATCAAAATATACCGCTTTCATCCCTCGATGAACCGTGATCAAGGCTATTATCTACCTTCAGCTTATCACCACTTAATTAAATCTAAGTAATCACTCATTCTGTCCATCTGGCTTCTTTTCATGTATGTATACTGTAACAACAATCACTCCATCTGGCTTTCTCTCATGCATTGTGTACTATAACAACAACCCAATCACCATGTACATCAACCTTGTCAACTGCAAAAACTCTGTACATCAATCCAATTAATTGTATAAACATATTCACCATTATGTATATAATCACTTCCATATCATGCTCTGTATCACTTGCTTGAAAACGGTGTTAGTACCTACACCGAAACGTCGCACTCCTGCAATAAAGAAGTTGTAAACCATAGAACTTGTTCTAATTCATCTTACCAACTTCTAAATGCCTCTTAAAGAAGTTACATGTATGTTCTCTGTGGAGCCGTGAATCTAACGTTGCTATTTACTTAAAACTATTTTATGATTTGCAATGTTTCAAACATATCTTAAACGAGCGATTCCCCTTATGTTATTCACCAATTATACCAGAATGCCTTTAAACCAATGGAGAGAGTCTGGTCATTGACGCATCACTATGGACACCAAGCCCTCGACTCGCTAGCTCGCAAACACCGTACCAACACCTCATACAATTATCCCATACAAGATTTTTTTTTTTTTTAAAAAAGGTACATTTGAAGAAAAAAACTTAATTAATATTAAACAAATAGGTTATGTTAAGTTCGATTATGTCTTGGTTGTGTTTTACTCATTTTCAGTGGGTGATTTAAGATGACTGACTTTATGACTACATCTCTAATTGGCAACTTGAACTAACGTACTTAATTCTGAAATTCTTTAATTCAATTATTTGTTTTAACTTTCTAGTTAATCCTATGTTTATAAAAATCCAGAAAACATCAAAGCATGCCGACTAAACTAAGAGATCTTTCGCCGAATTTAAAAATTAGTTTTGATTTAGCTGCAGGGCCTGAACCAAATACTAATATTTTCGTTTTTGATACATTTACATTGAGCTGCCAAGTAGTACAGTAGTTGTGAAACGAATATATAAATATAGCGCCGAGTAACCACCCGTTAGCGATACGACTGAATACCATAGCAGGATATCAGGGGATAGGTTGTAGCATAACGCGGAGACATATAACCTGATGTAGCAGGATGACAAATCAACTGTATTAAGAACTAGTTTTACAGCAAGTACATTCACAACGTTTTTTAAGTAGTTATAAAACGTATAAAAAAGGAAATATGTTGAAAAGATGTTAGTATTGCGCTTCCAAAACTTCATATTGAAGAAAGATAGCAATGTATACAATAAAGGGCTCGGAGACAAGAGGATTTACATAGGTTGACGCAATTCTCTACATCTACACTATTGCAACCTTATATTATCTATGAATGTTTAGATAAATATACATGCGATTCAAAGTTGAAAATCTCGGTTTTAAATAAAAGATAGATTAGCGCTTTCTTCGATAATTACATCTGATCGAAAAACTACATCTCTAATTGGCAACTTGAACTAACGTACTTAATTCTGACATTCTTTAATTCAATTATTTGTTATAACTTTCTAGTTAATCCTATGTTTTAAAAATCCAGAAAACATCAAAGCATGCGGCCATGCATGCCCAAAACCAAACCCCTCCTCCCTCCCTCCTCTCCCCAAATGTAGGGTAGACAGGCCAGACACAGCCTAGAGGTATACAGTCTCCGTGTCAGGTATAGACGTTCTTAACTTGACCTCTAAGTTGTCATTGTGACGACGGCTCTAGGAAATTGTCATCATGGTCTACCAGTGACAACTGGATCTTCTCATCTAACACACCTTCGCTTGTTTTTACGACTTCGCCTGTATCAGTTACACGAACGTAACCCATGGGGGCGGAATGATGGAAAGGGCTGGCAGTTTTCTTCTGTTCAACGTCTGATGTTTGATACATACAATGAGACTGCGCGTAATGATCGCCTTCCATCCAGCTCATGTCTCGAACAGCACTCTCCGGACTGACTGAAGACCCACAGTTGGTCAGAAGACCCTCGCTTTCATAGCTCTCCACAACGCCACTTGTACTTGCTTCATGTTCTGTTGCCACGATGCGGTAGGGATGGCCCTCCCAGGAGGTTTCAGAGTTGAATGTACAGAGAGACGACCCTAACTCCTCTGACACGGGCTGCTTTACAGACATCGTGTTGCCAATATCACACATCTCGCAGCCTTCTAAAGTAGAATGCTTTCTCTGTCTTTTCCTTCCCTTTCTCATTGTTGGATTATTGATGTCATGTGCATCCTTGTATGTAGGACACTGCGAAAAGATACCAAATAGATAGATTGCCGCTTGGCACATACTTTATAAATCATCACTACAGCATAAGAATATATGTACATGTAGTGCGTGTATTTTGACAAACGAGGCGCGCTTTGCCCCGTAGTTTCCCGAATAGGCCTAGTTCGAGTTCCCACTGCGACATTAACTCGATCTACGTGATCACACTACGATTATGTCGTACTTTACTAAATCAAAAACCCTATGTGAACGCCGGAAGAACGCATGCCTAGTTTTCAGAAAAACCCTTAAAATAAAGACACACTTACAATTCATATTGAGTGTAAGGATATATTGGATACATTGGATTGGAAACATTGTTTACTGACAAAAGACAAATTAGCAGTAAGAGATGGGGGTGATAGTGATCGAAGGTGATTGGCTAAAAAACGGGCAACGTCCATGTTTTGAGTGGCTGGGGTTTAGAATGAAATCGGGGGAATCAGACAGAAGTGTCAGACATTCGGAATTTGTATCAAATACTGAGAGGAAGTGACTGACTTCCGGAAAGGGTTACGGAAACGGTCAATAACCTAGAGCTGGACTCCACGGCATGTACGCTGTAGCCAGGACTATGATAGAGGCTGATGGGTAATGTATGAATGAGTATGGTAGTTACTTAGAGCGCGAAGAGTACATGTATGTCCAGATGTACAATGGAATAGGAAATGTCAGAGATAGATATTAGCAAGTAACGGACATTCCTCAAGGACAAAAATGGAAATTGATGTAATGTGTTTTAAGTAGTTTTATAGAATAAAGATTAAAGAGCAACTCCGTTATTTTTGGGGGTCACATATGCAATACTTTGTCCGTAGTGTCATTTGCTCTAGGGGTATTGATGGTTGCAAGATAATAGCATTTAAAGCCAATTGACGTTGTAATGTAACAAAAGGAGAGTTTGAAGTAGGAAATGTGACCAAAAACGGGCAATGACGCACAACAAACAGCCAAACATCATTATAAAAAACGAAAGCAGTCAGAATGGCAGTCATAAGTTCATAGGTTTTGGTTCATTATATAACTATTATCCATGTAAAATGAAGGTGTCAATTTGGCTTCCTCGAATATATTTGACTGTCCCCAAGTCCCATCAGTACTGTTTGCTGATAGTGCCCACATGTCCCCAAGTCCCCAAGGTAAACCCATCAGTACTGTTTGATGATAGTGCCCACATGTCCCCGAGTCCCCAGGTTAAACCCATCAAAACTGTTTGATGATAGTGCCCACATGTCCCCAAGTCCCCAAGGTAAACCCATCAGTACTGTTTGATGATAGTGCACACATGTCCCCAAGTCCCCAAGGTAAACCCATCAATACTGTTTGATGATAGTGCCCACTTGTACCCGAGTCCCCAAGGTAAACCCATCAGTACTGTTTGATGAAAGTGCCCACATGTCCCCAAGTCCCCAAGGTAAACCCATCAATACTGTTTGATGATAGTGCCCACATGTCCCCAAGTCCCCAAGGTTAACCTATCAGTACTGTTTGATGATAGTGCCCACATGTCCAAAGTCCCCAAGGTAAACCCATCAGTACTGTTTGACGATAGTGCCCACATGTCCCCAAGACCCAGGTTGACCCATCAGTACTGTTTGATGATAGTGCCCACATGTCCCCAAGTCCCCAAGGTAAACCCATCAATACTGTTTGATGATAGTGCCCACATGTCCCCGAGTCCCCAAGGTAAACCCATCAGTACTGTTTGATGATAGTGCCCACATGTCCCCAAGTCCCCAAGGTAAACCCATCAGTACTGTTTGATGATAGTGCCCACATGTCCCCAAGACCCAGGTTGACCCATCAGTACTGTTTGATGATAGTGCCCACATGTCCTCAAGTCCTAAAGGTAAACCCATCAGTACTGTTTGATGATACTGCCCACATGTCCCCAAGTCCCAAAGGTAAACCCATCAGTACTGTTTGATGATAGTGCCCACATGTCCCCGAGTCCCCAAGGTAAACCAATCAATACTGTTTGATGATAGTGCCCACATGTACCCAAGTCCCCAAGGTAAACCCATCAATACTATTTGATGATAGTGCCCACATGTCCCCGAGTCCCCAAGGTAAACCCATCAGTACTGTTTGATGATAGTGCCCACATGTCCCCAAGTCCCCAAGGAAAACCCATCAATACTGTTTGATGATAGTGCCCACATGTCCACAAGTACCCAAGGTAAACCCATCAATACTGTTTGATGATAGTACCCACATGTCCCCAAGTCCCAAGGTAAACCCATCAATACTGTTTTATGATAGTATCCACATGTCCCCAAGTCCAAAGGTAAACCCATCAGTACTGTTTGATGATAGTGCCCACATGTCCCCAAGTCCCCAAGGTAAACCCATCAATACTGTTTGATGATAGTGCCCACATGTCCCAAGTCCCCAAGTTAAGCCCATCAGTACTGTTTGATGATAGTGCCCACATGTCCCCAAGACCCAGGTTGACCCATCAAACCTGTTTCATGATAGTGCCCACATGTCCCCAAGTCCCCAAGGTAAACCCATCAGTACTGTTTGATGATAGTGCCCACATGTCCTCAAGTCCCCAAGGTAAACCCATCAGTACTGTTTGATGATAGTGCCCACATGTCCCAAAGTCCCCAAGGTAAACCCATCAGTACTGTTTGATGATAGTGCCCACAGGTCCCGGAGTCCCCAAGGTAAACCCATCAATACTGTTTGATGATAGTGCCCACATGTCCTCAAGTCCCCAAGGTAAACCCATGAGTACTGTTCATGATATTGCCCACATGTCCAAAGTCCCCAAGGTAAACCCATCAATACTGTTTGATGATAGTGCCCACATGTCCCAAAGACCCAGGTTGATGCATCAGTACTGTTTGATGATAGTGCCCACATGTCCCCAAGTCCCAAAGGTAAACCCATCAGTACTGTTTGATGATAGTGCCCACATGTCCCCGAGTCCCCAAGGTAAACCCATCAGTACTGTTTGATTGTAGTGCTCACATGTCCCCAAGTCCCCAGGTTGACCCATCAGTACTGTTTGATTATAGTGCCCACATGTCCTCAAGTCCCCAAGGTAAACCCATCAGTACTGTTTGATGATAGTGCCCACATGTCCCCAAGTCCCCAAGGTAAACCCATCAGTACTGTTTGATGATAGTGCCCACATGTCCAAAGTCCCCAAGGTAAACCCATCAGTACTGTTTGATGATAGTGCCCACATGTCCAAAAGACCCAGGTTGACCCATCAGTACTGTTTGATGATAGTAGAGTAGAGTTTTTAGATCTGTACCCTGAGTGTCAAGGTGGTTTCCGTCAGGGTTACTGTACTGTTGATAATATATTTACTCTTCAGAGTGTCGTTCAGAAGTATTTGTCTAAAAAATATGGTAGATTTTATTGTTTGTTTGTTGATTTTCGCAAAGCTTTCGATTCAGTAAATAGAGATCTTCTTTGGTTTGTTCTTTTATCTCATAATATTCATGGTTCTATGTTCAATATCATTAAAGATATGTATTCGAAAACTAAAGCTGGTGTTAAAATAAATAATTTAAATGTTACTGAATATTTTGATTTCATGAGTGGAGTTAGACAAGGTTGTATATTAAGTCCATTGTTGTTTGCATTGTTTGTTAATCAGTTGAATAGTGAAATAACCACTTGTGGAGATAGGGGTGTATTCATTGACTCGGAGTTCATGGAACTGTATTTGCTTTTGTATGCAGATGATTTGTGTTTGTTTGGAGATTCTGTCGTTAGCCTTCAGAAAAAGATCAATATCTTATTTGAGTTTTGTAAAAAATGGGGGTTGTCTGTAAATTTCAAGAAAACGGAGGTATTGGTATTCAGAAATGGTGGTAAGCTAAGGCAGTATGAGTCATGGTATTTTGGTGATCATAAATTAAAAATTGCATCATATTATAATTATCTTGGTTTGTTGTTCTCAAATAGACTCTCTTGGTCTAAATCTGTTCAAAATCTAACTAATAAGGCTAATAATGCACTTTCTTTAGTTAAAGTTTTTGCTAGAAGATTTAAAAATATTCCTCCAGCCGTTTTGTTTAAAATTTTTGATGTACAGATAAAACCTATCATTTTGTATGCCTCAGAAATTTGGGGTTTTCAGCAATGGCACGTTGTCGAACAGTTTCATATTAGATTTTGCAAATATGTCCTGGGTGTAAGCTATAAGTGCTCAAATGTTGCTGTCCTGGCGGAATGTGGTAGAAATTATATTTTTGTTGATACCTTAGTACGTGGTATAAAGTATTGGTTCAAAGTTTTACATTACCCAAGGAATAGATATCCTAAGCAGTGTTATGTTATGCTATATAATCTTGATAAAGTTGGTAGGAAAACTTGGTTATATTTTGTTCGAACTATTTTATTCAATTATGGTTTTGGTTTCGTTTGGGAGGCTCAAGGTGTTGGTAATGAGGAACAGTTTTTGAAAGACTTTTATTTAAGAGTTAGTGATTGCCATAAACAATTGTTATTTTCTGAAATTTCCAAGTGTTCATCACTAGATGTTTATTCATGTATCAAAACTGTATTTTGCAGCGAACCATATCTTATTTTTTTGAAATCTAAAGAAGCAAGGCGTAGAATTACATTGTTACGAATTGGTGCACTACCCATATATAAAAACACTGGTAGATTTGACGGACTTCCTAGGAACCAACGTCTTTGTCATATTTGTAGCAATAATTATGTTGAAAATGAATTTCACTTTTTATTTGAATGCAAAATTTATCATGATTTACACAGCAAATACTTTAAACATTTGCCACATCATATTACTCAACAATACTTTTTGAACATGTTGATGTGCACTGATCATTCAATTACACTGGCCTGTTCCAACTATATTAAGGATTCATTATCGCTACGCTCTCTTTATACTTGATTGTCCATCTTCCACTACCATAAATTATACATTGTTTTTGTTATTTTGTATTGTACGTGGGCCCAAGGCCTTATACGAAATAAACTTGATTTGATTTGATTTGATGATAGTGCCCACATGTCCCAAAGTCCCCACGGTAAACCCATCAATACTGTTTAATGATAGTGCCCACATGTCCCCAAGTCCCCAAGGTAAACCCATTAGTACTGTTTGATGATAGTGCTCACATGTCCCCAAGTCCCCAGGTTGACCCATCAGTACTGTTTGATGATAGTGCCCACATGTCCCCAAGGTAAACCCATCAGTACTGTTTGATGATAGTGCCCACATGTCCATAAAGTCCCCAGGTTGACCCATCAGTACTGTTTGATGATAGTGCCCACATGTCCATAAAGTCCCCAGGTTGACCCATCAATACTGTTTGATGATAGTGCCCACATGACCCCAAGTCCCCAAGGTAAACCCATCAGTACTGTTTGATGATAGTGCCCACATGTCCCCAAGTCCCCAAGGTAAACCCATCAGTACTGTTTGATGATAGTGCCCACATGTCCAAAGTCCCCAAGGTAAACCCATCAGTACTGTTTGATGATAGTGCCCACATGTCCCCAAGACCCAGGTTGACCCACCAGTACTGTTTGATGATAGTGCCCACATGTCCTCAAGTCCCCAAGGTAAACCCATCAGTACTGTTTGATGATAGTGCTCACATGTCCCCAAGTCCCCAGGTTGACCCATCAGTACTGTTTGATGATAGATAGTGCCCACATGTCCCCAAGTCCCCAAGGTAAACCCATCAGTACTGTTTGATGATAGTGCCCACATGTCGATAAAGTCCCCAGGTTGACCCATCAGTACTGTTTGATGATAGTGCCCACATGTCCATAAAGTCCCCAGGTTGACCCATCAGTACTGTTTGATGATAGTGCCCACATGTCCCCAAGGTAAACCCATCAGTACTGTTTGATGATAGTGCCCACATGTCCATAAAGTCCCCAGGTTGACCCATCAGTACTGTTTGATGATAGTGCCCACATGTCCATAAAGTCCCCAGGTTGACCCATCAATACTGTTTGATGATAGTGCCCACATGTCCCCAAGTCCCCAAGGTAAACCCATCAATACTGTTTGATGATAGTGCCCACATGTCCCCAAGTCCCCAAGGTAAACCCATCAGTACTGTTTGATGATAGTGCCCACATGTCCCCAAGACCCAGGTTGACCCATCAGTACTGTTTGATGATAGTGCCCACATGTCCCGAAGTCCCCAAGATAAACCCATCAATACTGTTTGATGATAGTGCCCACATGTCCCCAAGTCCCCAAGGTAAACCCACCAGTACTGTTTGATGATAGTGCCCACATGTCCTCAAGTCCCCAAGGTAAACCCATCAGTACTGTTTGATGATAGTGCTCACATGTCCCCAAGTCCCCAGGTTGACCCATCAGTACTGTTTGATGATAGATAGTGCCCACATGTCCCCAAGACCCAGGTTGACCCATCAGTACTGTTTGATGATAGTGCCCACATGTCCCCAAGTCCCCAAGGTAAACCCATCAATACTGTTTAATGATAGTGCCCACATGTCCCCAAGTCCCCAAGGTAAACCCATCAGTTCTGTTTGATGATTGTGCTCACATGTCCCCAAGTCCCCAGGTTGACCCATCAGTACTGTTTGATGATAGTGCCCACATGTCCCCAAGGTAAACCCATCAGTACTGTTTGATGATAGTGCCCACATGTCCATAAAGTCCCCAGGTTGACCCATCAGTACTGTTTGATGATAGTGCCCACATGTCCATAAAGTCCCAAGGTTGACCCATCAATACTGTTTGATGATAGTGCCCACATGTCCCCAAGTCCCCAAGGTAAACCCATCAGTACTGTTTGATGATAGTGCCCACATGTCCCCAAGTCCCCAAGGTAAACCCATCAGTACTGTTTGATGATAGTGCCCACATGTCCAAAGTCCCCAAGGTAAACCCATCAGTACTGTTTGATGATAGTGCCCACATGTCCCCAAGACCCAGGTTGACCCATCAGTACTGTTTGATGATAGTGCCCACATGTCCCCAAGTCCCCAAGATGAACCCATCAATACTGTTTGATGATAGTGCCCACATGTCCCCAAGTCCCCAAGGTAAACCCACCAGTACTGTTTGATGATAGTGCCCACATGTCCTCAAGTCCCCAAGGTCAACCCATCAGTACTGTTTGATGATAGTGCTCACATGTCCCCAAGTCCCCAGGTTGACCTATCAGTACTGTTTGATGATAGATAGTGCCCACATGTCCCCAAGTCCCCAAGGTAAACCCATCAATACTGTTTGATGATAGTGCCCACATGTCCCGGAGTCCCCAGGTTGACCCATCAGTACTGAATGATGATAGTGCCCACATGTCCCCAAGTCCCCAAGGTTGACCCATCAGTACTGTTTGATGATAGTGCTCACATGTCCCCGAGTCCCCAGGTTGACCCTTAAGTACTGTTTGATGATAGTGCCCACATATCCCCAAGTCCCCAGGTTGACCCATCAGTACTGTTTGATGATAGTGCCCACATGTCTCGGAGTCCCCAGGTTGACCCTTAAGTACTGTTTGATGATAGTGCCCACATGTCCCCGATTCTCAAGGTAAACCCATCAGTACTGTTTGATGATAGTGCCCACATGTCCCCGAGTCCCAAGGTTGACCCTTAAGTACTGTTTGATGATAGTGCCCACATGTCCCCGAGTCCCAAGGTTGACCCTTAAGTACTGTTTGATGATAGTGCCCACATGTCCCCGAGTCCCAAGGTTGACCCTTAAGTACTGTTTGATGATAGTGCCCACATGTCCCCGAGTCCCCAGGTTGACCCTTAAGTACTGTTTAATGATAGTGCCCACAATCTCCAAGTCCCCAGGTTGACCCATCAGTTCTGTTTGATGATAGTGCCCACATGTCCCCAAGTCCCCAGGTTGACCCATCAGTACTGTTTGATGATAGTGCCCACATGTCCCCAAGTCCCATCAGCACTGACCTCAGGTATGATGATCTGCTCCCCTTTACGACAGCACTTTTTACACCTGTAACACAGAGACAAGTTAATCAACCCTATAGCAACATCATTTATTGGAGTCATTCTCAAATTGCTAATCCCGTTTATCAAATTATGCAATGATTGTAACGCAACTTTGAATAATATATCTTGAAACTTAGTTTACTTCATTTAATTCGTGTCACTCAGGCCTCAAAGGTTGTGTATTTCACAAAACCTTAGAATAATAAAATATAACAGTGAAAAAGTGACGTCGTAGGTTACCCCCGTTACAGCCCCTTTACTTTTCAACGTTTTTTTAGTCGACTACAGCTGTTTTCTAAATCTTTAAATGCGACAATACAATACTGAATAGAGATTCTACCCTTGCTCGTAAGCTATAACAACTTTTGTCGATTCTTGCATAAACGCACCAAATGATAAAGTTTTTCACTTGTTTAACTTAGACACGTTTAAACGTCCAAAAAGGGTTTATTGACATGGTTGTATCAGGTTTTATTATTCATGTTGTTGTAATATCAATATCAAACTAGGACTGCCGCGGCAGTACTTAGGTCTTCAAGACTTCCTGTTTAACCTTCACACAGTGTTTGACCTTCACATGACTTTTTGTCTAAGAGGTAAACAGTAACTAATACATTATCAAAATGACCACATTTCACTTGATATTCAACGTTTAAGCCTTTACAGAAAATTCATCATGCATGACTGCAAACATGAATCATCTCAGGTTATACAGTCTTGTTGCTGCCTGATGATAGCTAAAACATTGCCAAGTGTTTTATTGCCAATGAACTACAAACTACAATCATTCATATATCATTATCATTCAAACCAAAAGTAGGATTGACCACATTAAAATGCTCCGATTTCAATGTTAATGTTTAATCTTATTTTAATGAGATTTATCAAAGATTGTATGTTCATTTGACTTTGTAATGATATATAGAACAAGTATTTCTCATGTGTCTTTGGTTAGCAAGGATTTTTCAAACATACCAACCAAAACACCCGTTTTCCAAAATGCAAAGTTTGACCCTTTCTCGTGACCGGAAGTAACTGTTCGCGACCGATTTTATTCTTTTATCTTGAAGACCATACTAATGTCTAACTCTCATGCAAAAATCATTAAGTTCTATGGTCTGGTTTTTTAGTTATCTGCCCTTGAAGTTGGCGATTTTGAGATTTTGGTCAACTTTGAAAGGTCACAACACAAAAAGTATTAAGGTTAGGTCTTTAAAAAGAAAAGATTTAAATCTACAATACTTCAGCTACATTCAGTATGAAATTTCTAAGTCTCTAAGTGCATTTAAAAAAAAAATCAATGTTACATTTTCGATTTTGGATTCGAACTGGACCTTTAATGTACGAGTCGATTTTGCCCAAAAGCTTAGCATGTCGATTCGGTAAGAGCTATCAGCTGTGCAAGTTTGGCCTAATTTGGAGCAGCCGTTTGACCTGTAGCGCGTTCACAAAAATTGTACAAATAATAATAAGAACTTGAAGAAAACGGAAAAAAACAATAGGTCTTCCAGACTTTGTCTTGAAGACCTAAATATAGAACTTGCTGACGGATAATGCAACAGAGTTGTTTTCATATCAAAACATATCACTTGCATTGAGTAACTTTGTTTCCACAATAATGTGTATTATTACTTTGCATATTGTATGGATATAATTGACTCAACAAATGTGATGAAGTTGATCGGTATATTAGAAATGAGTAGTATATCCGAGAATACACCTACAGTTACAACAAAGGAAACCATAGCAACGAAATCGGAAGTGTCGTATAAAATAAGAGGTACACTGTGTGAACTAGACCCACCTGTACACAAGACACGAAGCCAGGACAGCCAACAGGACAAACATGGCGACTCCAAATGTAATAAAAAGCGGCGTTTGGAAATTATCTCCATCAGCGTCTGAAATGCAAATTACAAAAGGGATAAGCCCCAACCATGTCCAGTCAATTCATAGCAACACGTTTGGATGTCGATCGGCAACCACATTTTCCATTTGGTTCAGGTAGTTTTGAAAAATTCTCCAAGAAATGACACTTTTGAAATTAACGTGTTTAAAGTATGATATGAAAACATTTCATCTTCTGAAATTTGCATGTTTGTTTAACTCTGAGGACCTACATGTGTGAAACATCATCATTTTAAAACAAATTGTATTCTGACCAATTTCTTAACAATTTACACATTAATCCAATAGTCTAAATTATAGGATTAATGTGTAGATGGAGGCATTATACGGAACAGATTAATACCTGTTGAACTATGATTATCATTTCTAAACTTGTGATGATGAAATGATATGTCTTCATCTACTCAAAAAACATAAGCTATGAAGCAATCTACACTGAATGAGTCGAACTTCTTATTACATATTATTTGCACTTAGTTAGAAAGATACAAAATACACTGTTTGTTAAGCAGCTGAAATAATGTCTTTTAAGACTTTGATGAAAGTTAACATCAGCAATCAGAAAATTATATACATATGCCTGCGTTTCAATCATTTTGAATATCTATCTTAAAATCATAAGTTTGACAAGAAGGAGTCACCTATATCCCAATCATTAGGTTATCTCTTGAATATTTTAATATATTTGAACCAGTGTTATTCATGTTTAACGAATACAACCTTCCCAAGATAATCGTTACCACATCCAACATTCATGTGCATTGATTTTTAAAAGTACCACCAAAATCAAATATCCTTAGAAGTCGAAAGAAATGAAAGGCACATCTATACATATTGCTTGATCATTTCACAAATATAATATTTAAGTTCCATTGAGCTAATTTTTACAGGTTTAGTGTTTCTGAAACAATTGGCCTAGAAAAAATGTGTTTATGGTTTCCGCCCGCCGTCAGTTTCAAACCTCCGCATCAAGATTTTTCTCCAGATATTGACAAGTGTGAAAATGGAAATATAGTCCCTAGGCCACAAAAAACATTGAAACTTGAACTTTTATAATTTAACTCGTTTCTGTTCGTGTAGGCCTTCAAAGACACAGTTTATAAAAGTTTATCCAAAGTTAATATTCATATATTTTTTTATTGTCGGTTGAAATATTTTCATATTCAATACTAGAAAATATTCGAAAATACAAAAAATATCCGCGTCATTGCATCATTGTAGCCAGCATGCAAAGACCAGAAACATTTTTTTTGCGCCATATATTGTTTCGTTTCCATGGAACCGGCAAGGGTCCATAGAAATTAAAAATCCCAAAAGACACATATTCGATATTCACATGTTTATTGATTATTAAATGTATTCATTATATTATACCTGTGTTTCTTATAATATTGTATTGTCTACCCCTACAATGTAACCCTCACTATCCCAGGGACAAACCGTATTCACCGTATTCACATAGGCATTCACATTCACTTTATTAATATAACCCAAATTATACCTGGTTTGACCCGGAGGTACAAAGGAACACTGGCAGGTCCCTGAGAGTCTAGAGAGACTGCCCTGACGGAGACCCGATACAGTTCCGTCTCCAGACCGCTTATGTCGTGACGCGTTTCCCACGAACTAACAATGTCCGTCTTGGTAGACCCTGTTGAGAGAAATAAACACCAGCCTTAAGGTCTTAAGTTAAGTCCGTCTTAAGACTAAGCTGGTTTGTTGCGATTCCTAGGTATGTTTTCTAACGATTCGATATTCGATGCATCACGCGTCAACGAGGATTATCACGGTGTTGGTCTTTGATCTGCTACCTCCTTGTGTACTTTTGTTCTTTGACGTCCACTGTATTTACCTTTCTTTATAAAAAATTAGTAGGCAACTTTTATACGATAAAAATGGCAATGTTAGTGTGAAAAGGAGCAAGAGTTTACATCTCAACAGTTAAATCAACATAAAAAGGAAGATTATCGCTCTATATTACGTTACGTTCCCTTGTACCGTTTGCTGGGTCCGATGCCATCAGTGGCCATATACCAATACCTCACAATCATGACAGCTCATAACAGCTTTATTGTCACCTACATGTAGTGATAACGTAATATAACGCATGAAAGACCAAATATCAAACTGCAATATTTTTAAAAGTATTTTACTGAACTCGTGGTATTTTTAGCAATATTTTGAATCAAAATTCAACAAGAAGACATGGTCATCAACATCGCCCGCCAAATAAGTTTTCATTAAAGTTCCCAATATTTTCCTACATTGGCCTTATCTCTGTAATAAGTTATTGAATTTACCTTATTCTCGAACTCAATCAAGGTAATGATACCCTGAAGATACACGACAAATGTGGTTATCCTATCATACACCACGTGGTGCGGTTATCAGGTCAATATCAGACATAGTTATTTTAAGGTAACTGATCTCAGATCAACCGAGAGGTTGGTTATCACGAGGTTGGTTATCTGATAACCAACCTCTTGATAACCGACCTCTCGGTTCGATACAGTGAAGATGTTGCGGCTACGCCTCGCCATTTTCACCGTATCGCACCTAGAAAAAAATTAACCTCGGCTTACGGGTCTAAATGACCTTTCGCCTCTAGTTGTGACTTTTGATATTGTGACGACCATGTGAAATAGCCTGTCAGGGTGGCTAATTTAATAACGATTTTATTCAAAGGATAACAAAAGAAGATTTCAACACGCAATGGCATGTAAATATATGTTATTTCTGAGTAAAAATATATAAGTGCTTTAATTTACTATCTTACAACACAATAAACTTCAAATGTCACAGTAGCCTATTTATGAATTTGCACTCAGTAGTGTAAATAAATATCTTCAGGTGGCTAAGGATGATAGATCAACAATGAATAAGTTAATGTTTATCAGATATACCTCCATAGATCTAGATAGAAGTATTCAGCCTACTGATGAAGAAACAGCAATGGAAATACCAGTAAATGGCCTCTCAACTTTATATTACATTTATAGAGAATATTGATAATGCAGAACTGTATCAAGATCTTACTATATATCAACTCTTTCAACTGACCGTGGAACGTCAAGACAAAATATCTCAATGTCTACAATCTTGAGCAAAAGTGCCACATGCTTATAACACTAACTTGAACATTGAATTTCAATATTTATAACAAGTATCTACAGCATTACCCTTCATTGTACTTTAACTCTCAAATACTGAAATATATGTATCAATAATGACAACATTATGCCTCCATTTACACAATGGACACAGCACTACAACTCTGAAAGATTATCAACTCTACGTACTACAACTGGAGCACGATCAACTGTTCATGAAACTACAACGATACAAAATAGCACCTTGAAAACTATTCAGTTTGCTTTGTAATCGTCAACTTTTATAAGAAAATCCCCAAACACTATCGTAAAACTTCACCTTTAAATATGAGTGTTTGCTACTATATTATCGATCAAAACATCATTAATTCTCTCCTACAAATAGTCTTATGAGTTCTAGCACATTTACAAATATAACCCTCTAAAATATCAAGTAAGTACCAACTAACCTATCAGTATGACCTGTCAAGACGGAGATCAAAGCTAGACTGGCGCCCGACTGCGAGCAGCCGCTATTTATAGTCTTCCATAACCGACGAAAACCGACAAGGAATCGACAAGAATCAACGGAAAACTGACGAGAACCGACAAGAATCGACGAGCTGTCAAATCAACAGACCGACAAAGTCGAACAGAATCAGCAACAAAAGATAAAACCACAGGAACCCGATATCGTAAATAAAATGTAGTTAAAACGTGGGTAAGAAAGACCCGTCCCCTCTATGTAAGCGGCGTATGTTTGATGTATGACATTTTGTACACATTTTCATTTTTTTTTCTGAGCGTTGCAGCGTAGAAAATTGATGTTTACATCTTAGACATATGTATGAATTTATTTTAAGTCAAGTTGATCAAGATTAACCTTATTTCGACCAAAAGTATGGTGATACACTAACCAAAAGAGCAATTCTCGCTACAAACTTCATAGAAACATCACATTAAACCGTTCACTCAGTAAATATTGGCTTGACATCAAATAGTTCACCATGGCGATATGAAATAGTTCACTGGGACTCGGATGGTGTCGGTCTTTTAAGTAAGACAGCTCGAAAACAGGACAAACTTTTGGCATTCAAATTGGCACAAAGACAATATATCTTTTTGGACCGGCCGCGGAGAACACTTCATTGTCCAATCCTTCTTGAAACCATGTGCTTTAGTTTGTGTGATGCATGTGAATTGTTAGGCCGTAAACATAAGCCCCGGCATGTCAACATGAAGGCGATTCGAAAGTGGCCATCACACAAATTTCGGTTCATAAATTGCGCTTGAAAGCCGTTTTTGTCGCGCCCGACTAGATTTTATTTTATTTTTCTCCGAATCAGACACTAGTTGCCGTCCAAGTTGATACCCATCGGACGCAATTGTGGTAACTGAGACGCGGTGCTAAAACCTACACACATAATGATGATGCCACCGAAAGCGGGTTGTTAAAAGGTATAGAACTTTTGCAGAGGGTTCTTTACTTTTGACGTACAATTAAATATTTTTTGTTGACATGTAAAACATGTAAATATAGTATCAATCTTCCGACAAAAGATTTTTTCTACTGAGTGATGTATTTCTTTTCTCAATATGCTAAATTTAATCACGAACCGCGTGCAAGTATGATAATGCGGCTTTTAACAGAATAGTCCTCTTTCCAGATGTGCTAAATATTTTTCTCCGATTAATAACATGTTACTTCACATATATCTACATTTCAAGTACTCTCGCATTTCCAATGAGAGCATGTGTTTACCTTGACACATATCGTGTCGTTGCCGGACTGTACAGTAGGAGACGATGTAATGAGACAGAAACACGGGGGTCTCCATACAGTCGAGGGCCTGCCACTCCAGACGGATTCTTCCCGGTGGCTGCGACTTAGACAGCTTCACCCCCCTCATCGGCCCTGGCACTGGGGGCACATGCACTTACAAATTAGTCATACTTGGCAAACATTGGTCACATGTTCTGTTTACTTCACAATCGATTGGTCAATTACACATATTTGTACTTTCATTACGTTGGTCACGTCAACGGATATATCGTTCTATTCATGGCATACACGTCGTATAAAACTAACGAATTTAGCATTGTCCAATCTAGTAGCATTGCTCTTTTAGAAACATATATTTTGATAAAAGCAAAAAATTAAGAGTTAACTAACCAGCTTGCCGGAGGTATACGCAGTGAGTCCAGAGGATGCTGGTCCTAGCCTGTGGTGGCCGCTCCATCTCCCTGGAGAAACCTAGGAGCAGGCTTTGCTCACCAAGATGTCCGCCTGTGTCCACCGTCACATTCCCATTTACACAAGGCGACGTCTTCCACACCAGTTGGTTCTGAATACAGTAAGGAAATGATCGAGACTCTACTGTCATAGGATTTTTGCTTACATGCCAGTTGTACTAGCGTTTTTTATTGAAGTCGAAATAGAACAAGTGTAGAAACGAGCAGATTTCACAGACTCCCGCTTTCCCACTCTAGTTAATAAACTTCAAAGTGTTAACTGTTAATTGATTAACAACAGATGTTTGCTGGCATTTGCATTAGTTTTGTCAAGATACCTTGTCTAGTTTCGGAGATATGCTCTGAATAAATGACTTTATAAAAGAATAAAGTCATGTTACCTAGCCAAAATAATCAATAAAATGTAGGTCTTTCCATAGGTTCATGGTTGACATATGTATAAAGTTCGGTGACGCTAAAATCTATTAGACCTAATACGATTGCCTCCTCTAGGCATGCTTTTATTCAACAATATTACCACAGACGAAACTTTAAAAAGTGGAGTAGGCGTTGCATAAATTCCCCGTCCAAGGGCGGTAAATCAGTGGTCTCGTCACGTCACTCCAAAAAGCCTTCACTCTCCTCTCAGTTGCAGAGCAAAACGATAGTCGGACCCTCCGATAGTTGGATGCTCCTATATTCGGACCCTCCGATAGCCTGATTCTACGATAGTCGGACCCTCCGGTTGGGTATCTATTTATCGGACCCTCAACTCGTCTTTATACTCGTATCCTCGTTGGTCTGACCCGACGTTAGTCGGACAATCGGGTGTTAGGTTTTTTGCTATGCGTTTCCTCTGGTTTGGAACAGCATGTCACATGATTCGCGTCACACTCCCTTAAAGGGAGGCTAATCTCAGGTCTGACAACGCTAATCACCCGAGGTAGTGCGAGTTCGCGGAACTTTTTTTAGTTGCGTAACGCGGTCACGTGACACGAACTGGGCACCGCCCAGCAGCTGTAGATGATTTCGTAACCTTGGTGTTACCTCGGGTTTCGTAACCTAAGTGTGATCGCACCCATAAAAAAATATCATTTTTACCCAATATCATAAGAATTCTAACGAAAGCACTATTATTTGATAAAGCCTTTAGCATAGTCAAAGCCCCGTCGTAACACACTCAGCTTTATTCTCAATGGCCAGTTGGGCTACATTTTAATAAAATGATTTATTACAAAGAGGATAAACGTAGAGAATGAAACTTTTATGTATGTTATTTTTAAATGTTATTGCATTTACGTTCCGTCTATGTACTACTTTTCACCATATATGATAAATACAACGTCTTTGTTTTGAAATAGTATTTTCTTTGTAACGTTAGTAGGTTTACTTCGCTAATGCATGAACGCGTGGCTAAACTTTTTATCATTTTGTCAATCTTTTTTTCCGAAATATATCATTTCCATACAGTCTCAATTTAAGCCTTAATGATATGAGAACAACGTTTTAATCCTCGTTCTAAGTACAGTGCTTTTAACAAACCCTTTCAAATAAAGGAATGATTTCTATCTTGTATGATTTGTTGAAAATAGTGTACATCGTTTTGAAATCCGTGACCGCATCTGACTCGGTAATCGGAAAAAAGTAACGAATTTGCCTAGGGAAAAATCACAATATTTTATGATAGTAATGCTTATTGAAATGTTTTGTATTTCAAATAAGTTCTGTGTGTTGAAATTAAGTTGACTGATGATAGGCCACATGCTATGACTTATCTTATGTTGTCTTTGTTAACAATATTTATCATTTTATAATTTAATAAATATTGAATATCACAGTTGTCCGTAATTTGTATTTTTGAAACCGTGTTATGTATATCTTTATTTTGGGTATCAGGGTTTAATGAATTCCATACTTGTGTTGCACCATTACCACCAAGCATTTGTCCCCCTTCTTCATTTCATTGTCCGAAAGAATGAATTTTCTCTGAGCTTTTAGTGGTTTAAATGTAGATAGCGCTCCGGGATACAACAGTTATGTTACAGTTGATGGATGGTGATCTCACAAGAAAAGGCAGTTTATATAGAAATACAAGAATGCTTTCATTAATCACAACTGTGAATACATATAGATATATTGGTGTTATATTTTCCTATACATCTAAAATGACTTTATGTGCAGCTGATTTAGCACTTCGGGGTAAACGTGCATTGATGGAAATTCTCCATAACTTAAATAAGTTGAATATTGTTCACCCATCAGTATTTTTTAAAATATTTGATTCCCAGGTTCAACCTATCCTATTATACGGTTCCGAGGTGTGGGGTTTTAACAGATTTGAAAAAATTGAAAATGTACATATCATAGCATGTAAAAGATTTCTTAATGTTGGTAAACAAACGCCAAATGCTATTACTTACGGCGAATGTGGCCGATATCCATTATATATCAACGCTTTATGTCGGGCTGCTAGATATTGGTTGAAATTAATTGAGATGCCCAATCATAGAATACCTAAAAAAGCATATGAAATGTTGGTTAATTTAGACAACTTTGGATATTCAAATTATGCATCATCGATACGTATAATGCTGTTCAGTCATGGATTTGGTTTTGTATGGATCAGCCAATCAGTTGGTAATAAGTTTGTATTCCTACAAAGATTGAAAGATGTTGCTATAAATATGTTTTATCAGTCTTGGAATAGTATTCTACATAATAGCACAAGATACAGATTATATAAGGAGTATAAAAGTCTTTTGTCTCCAGAAAAATACTTAACTTTAATCACTGTTAGGAAATATCGCAATTTGTATATAAGATTAAGATCTGGTTTATTGCGATTGAAAGCTAATAATAATAGGTCCATTTGTATAGCGCTTAATTCCACACACATCGGTACGCTCAAAGCGCTCAGAAAGAGAGTTACTTGGGGTAAAGATAGGTTTTAAGTTTTGTTTTGAAGGCTGCAAGAGTGTCACTAGTTTTAAGGTTTTCTGGAAGTTCATTCCACTTAGCAGCAGCCGTCACTTGAAAAGATCGGCCTCCAAATGTTTTGAGCTTGTATCGGGCCACATCGAGCAGGTGTTTTGAAGCAGATCGTAGGTTACGTGTTGGCTGGTGTTGGGAAACTAGCTCACACAGGTACTGCGGAGCTAAACCGTTGACACACTGATAGCACAGGACCAGAATCTTGTAGTCCACACGTGCCTGTACTGGTAACCAGTGGAGCGACTTTAGAAGTGATATGGTGTCGACAGTTCTTGGAGACCTTGTCACAATTCGAGCAGTCTTATTCTGGATTCGCTGGAGTCTTTTGATGTTTTCCTGAGTGGTGTTAGCAAGCAAGGCATTACAATAGTCCAGCCTGGACAGTATGAAGCATCTTGCAAGTGCAGCAGCTGTATCTGTAGTCAGAAGATGCCGAATTCTGCCAATGTTTCGCAGGTGAAAATTGCACTTCTTGCAAAGTTCGGACACTTGTCTATCCATTGAAAGATCTGCCTGCAAAAAGACTCCCAAGTTCTTCACAGATCTTGATACTGGGACTGAGACTTCACACACTGATATGCTCTTGAATCCAACCTTCTGTAGGCGAACTTTAGGGCCGACGACCATAGCGTCAGTCTTCGCTTCATTGAGTTGAAGCATGTTTGATGTCATCCATGCTTTAATTTCAGTTGTTGTGGTCTCTAGCCTAGGAAGAACCTGATTTCCTTTGTCTGATACTGCAAACTTTTCAATTAACTGAGAGTCATCAGCATAAAAATGATGCGGGAGATTGTGATTGGTTAAAAGCTCTCCTAGTGGCCTGGTATACATGGTAAAAAGGATTGGCCCCAGCACTGACCCTTGAGGAACCCCACAGTTTAGCTGGGTGGGTTGTGAATTAGCATGTCGAACAACTACTGATTGGTTTCTGTGAGACAGGTACGAGGAGAACCACTCTTGAACAGTGCCTTTCAGCCCAAAATGATCTTCTAGTCTTGTCGTCAGGAGCTGATGATCCACCGTATCAAAGGCCGCCGACAGATCAAGAAGAACCAGGATTGCTAGATCTCCACCATCGACAGCCATCTGGAGGTCATTAACAACCCGAACGAAGGCAGTTTCAGTACTGTGAGCCTTCTTGTATGCGGACTGATACTTGTAGGAGAGGTCAGTGTCTTCCAAGTGGTCTGTCAACTGCTTGTTGGCTGCTTTCTCTAGTATCTTAGAGAGGAAGGCTAAATTGGACACTGGTCGGTAGCTGCAAAGGTTGTTAACATCAAGGTTCGGCTTTTTGATGAGAGGTTTAACAACAGCATCCTTAAAGGAAGAAGGAACCACGCCACTTTGAAGACTTTGGTTGATGATGGATGTGATCACAGGTAAAAGTATGTCACACAGTTCTAACATCAACTGGGTTGGGATTGGGAGGGAAGGTGGTCCAATATTGATTATTGTTTAAGAATTTGTCCTCTCTGTAGTTGAAAACGAATACCATTTTTTGCTTGTATGTGAACATTATAATGAATTGCGAAAACTATATTTTCCAAAATTGTATTGTATTGCTCCAAATATGTTGAAGTTTAAATGTCTTATGAATACGGAAAATGAAGCATTGATGCTTAATTTATGTAAATATGTTACTCATAGTCTTAACATAAGGCAATCGTTACTCTAGTTATAATCATTGTAAATATTGTAGATGAAATATGTTTCGAAATGTACATGTATATGGGCTTAAGGCCTACACACATGAATAAACACACTTGACTTGACAGAGCTTTTAGTCAATTGTTTTAGGTAGTTGAAGTGAATGAAGGATTGTGACTTTTTCCCCGATCACTGTTGAGGCAGGATAATCAGATATTTAGATGCGATATTATTCTTCATTTTATAAATATGATAACTTCGTTCTAAGTATGAATAGGTTTGTAATTTAACAATCATATAACAAATATGAACAAAAATATGCCCCTATCACCCTATCTGTTACATTTATTCAAAAATAATTATACTGGAACGGTTTTGAAATATTTTTTGAACTTTTGATCTACATCTAATACACATTAAAAAGTGCCTTGAAGACGACGAGGAATCTGCCATTTGAAGTTGTGTATCAAAAAGCCGGATGTTACAGATAACAGGTGTGAGGTGTCAGTTCATTGACTTCCAGTGAGTCTAGTCATGTGTCGTAACAGATCATATAACTGCCGGGCCATTGCTTGATGGCGCCGTCGTGTCTGGCTTAGTGGGCAAGAAATATACACAGTCACCGCTTATTATTGTGTCATTAAATGTTATTTCTTTCTCGGGCACAATGTCTTGTTTAATGAACCAATGAAGTTGTAGAACATTAAATCTGACCAAAGAAAATGTTATTTCTTTCTCCCGCACAATGTCTAGTTTAATGAACCAATGAAGTTGTAGAACATTAAATATGACCAATGAAAATTTTAATGAATGAAAGCTTTTCCTCCGGACACACTCCCAAACTGTAAGATTATCCATTATTAACATAGATTATATACATGGATCATCTGAGCAGGTTCGTTATTAGCCCTGCTGGAGGCGCTCGCTAACTCTCAAACAAAGCAGGTTCGTTGTTTTCTTTCCCTGAACATGTTTTATATTGTACCAGGTACCGATGTAAATTAACCTGGTACTATGTTTATTTTACCATTGTTTCATTGAAAGCATTTTAACTCTTTCTTCCCAATAATGCTATGGTCTCTGTCTCTGAGTAATCAATCCTACCTCGAAAACTTTTCGTTTAGAAATTTATCTTATCTTTATGAAAATGAGTTATAGAATTATCCCATAAGATTTCGTCTGACCCAGATCATTTGTTACACTGTGAATTAATACAGCTTCTTTCTTGAAACAGGTATTTATTTACGCTGGTTTCAAACCCATAGTGGTAAATATGCCTTTATTCCCTATAGTATTCCATGATCCGTTGAGCAGAAGAGCGTTTAATTCCAGCGCATTGTAGTCGTATAACCAGTCGAAAATTTTCCCAGCATGCAACTGCAAAACAGTAACAAAGTTAAAGAGCCCGTCCCGGCGTTTACTCAATCTTAAGGTTTTTCACAGATCCGATCAGCCTTCCTTTGGGCCTCTGAGTTGGCATCATCTGTGCATCCCTCTCACATCCCCATGCGTCGTGTCACGGTGATGTCACCGACTCGTGACTCCTCTCCGGACTCGGATAGCCGTAAGCCCTGCTTGTTTTGCATATAGGACCCTCCGTTCATCAGGATGCAGTTGGTACACGATCCTCAGATGGCCCTCCGGTTGTGGACTCGCCATGTTGACTGAAGTGGCCTTGTTCACGGAGGTAACACTCAGACAGGTCCTCGTCTCGTCGGTAGCCAGGAAGGCTTCCTTTAGTGGTGATGGCGACACAGCTCCCATGCGACTCGCTCTTCCTCTTCACAGGCTCCTGCTGGACGCTTCCGCTTCTTTCAACTCGTCCCGCCTGGTCTCGATCAGGGTTCATCTTGCTTGATTTCCCCTGACGCACCCCATAGTGTTACTGATGTGCAGCTCACGCATCTCGATAGAGAGGCTTGCACAGTGTTGGGTTTAGGCAATCACGTGATGTTCACCTGTCAGGCGATGCTCAACTGCGCAAGCAGGCAGACATGGAGTCAGGTCATGTTATCAACATCGCGTATATCTTTAGGGAGTACGGTCCTAAGTATCGTTCTGGCCTCAACCCCGACCAGAGATCTTTCCTCTGGCAGACCCCGGCCAACTAGGGATTTCTCTTTGGGGGTCGTATCCTCAAGGTACCTAGTCTGACAGTAGGCTCAACAACAAGACGTCACAAATCGGCTCGCGGGGAGTCAGAGGCAGACTACGCCCAAACATCCGGCAGCTAACTACCGTCAGGGTCAGGGTCACGTCCACCCCTACCCCTAAGAAAGCCAAGGTGGATTTTGGCGGCGAAGTCGTGGCCGCGGATCCATGAGTCAGCAATCTCCAAAGTCCCCCCGTTATTGGGCCGTGGGCGATACCCCTCAGAACGGGATGTAGAGGAAGTGACTCGTGGGAGCAGTCATTCTCTCCCCACAGAGGAAACTCAGTCATACCTGAATTAGCCTCTGTTCTATTACGGCTAATACACGGGATAGAAAGGTAGAAATCTGATTGGAGGCAATCAAAGTTAGTTGTGTAATCAGCGACGCCGTTTCAAAAGTGGTCATTCGCAAATCCTCGGCGATCTCCGTGTCATTCGTCAAAGCTTTCGTTGAAATTAACCATCCAGGGGAGGTAATTCTTTCTTTTACAAACCATCGCTTTTTATCTTCTCAGTAGTTATTATTTGGTTGATTAGTAAAATAAAATTTATCATAAAACAAATAATGATTTACTCAATTATAAAACCGTTTCTATCTAATGATAAACCCTATCCATATCTAATTTTCAAATAGTTTCCCTCTCACACTGTTATTGAAAAATACAGGTGAAGACATAATACTTTTCAAGTCACTATACGACCGTTAAGAAATCCCCGAGTCATGGATATCCAAAAGGTGCTTTCATTGGCTGCACATAAGGGAGATATCTCAAGTCACAACTTTTTGCCGCTAGCGTAATCTACCGGAACCCCAGGATCGTGGCGTAATTGAACAGAGGCTAATTCAGGTAGGACTGAGTTGCCTCTGTGGGGAGAGAATGGGGAGCAGTTAGGTTTAGACAAACTAACATTCCCGTCTCGTCTCCCCCTCCTCTTACCTGTGCGCCAAGTGAGCACCCTTGTCACGGGACCGGCTCAAACTAACCTTGAAACAGGTCGAGATTTTAATCTCCAAGGGGGCGGTGCAGGCGGTCCTGACCCCGCATCAAACTTTTGGGTTTTACTCCCCAGTGTTTGTCATACCGAAAAGGAACTCGAAAAATTATTCAACCGCTCCTACCTCGTTCGGCCACAATATTTTCGACTATTGACTCTTCCCTCTGTGATGCGATCTCTGGAGAGGTCCAACTGCATGGTAACTCTCGATCTCCAGAATGCGTACCAACACAATCCGATTCACTGTCGGGATAACAGGTACCTCTGCTTCATTCTGAACAGGAGACACTTTTAGTGGTGCGTTCTCCCCTTCGGGATCTCATCCGCCCCGGCTTTTCACTCGAGTGACTCAGCCTATCCTCCAATTTCTTCACGAATGCAATATTCAATTTCTAATGTATTTGAACGATGGGCTCGCTCACAACCGTTCTCCTGTGGTTCTCAAGGCACAGCTCAGGTTCACGATAGATTCACGTCTGTCGTGACACGATGGCCCTCCCACAATGGAGTGGCAACTGAATCTGCTTGTCTTAAGGAGTTGTGTCTCCAGTTCAGGAACCCCCCTGATAGACCTGTGCCTCAATCATCAGCTACCGACTTATGTGTCCCAAGTACCAGACCCTCAAGCGATTGGGCTTAGAGGGCTTTCGTTAGGGTGGGAGTGGATGGAGGCCTATGCTTTTCCGCGGGCGGCCATCCTCTCTTAGGTGGTAGCCAAGATAAGGACAACTCGGGTCTTTCGACTTCTTCTGGTCGCCCCCTGGTGGCCAGCCCGACCATGGTTTGTTCCTCTCCGGCGATTCTGACATTCAGCCACGGAGAGAACTGCTCCTCAGCAGGTCAAGCGGAAGGTAACACGAGAACCCTCAGGTGTTCTGCCTACACGCTTGGCTTGTATTAAGAGAGGGTTAAAGAGCAGTGGTTTCTCTCGGTGTGTCGCCAATGCCATAGCTACCTCTCATAGGAAGACCACTAGGAAACTCTTTGATTTCCAGTGGCAGGTCTTCCGCTCTTTCTGTGATCAGCGGGGTTTCGTCCCGGCAGAGGCCTTCGTTCCTCAGGTAGCAGAGTACTTAGTGTACCAGCACCAGGCATCTTAAGGGCCTCATTAAGACCTTCTGTTCTGGGGACGTCTGGACTAAGCTATGTCCACCCGAGGGTCTTAGTGGTCGTGCACAGCCATCTTTGCTCCGATAGGTATGAACCGCTCTCAGACGTTACCCTCCTCCCTCTCACCATCAAGGTCATTTTTCTGGTGGCCATGGCCTCCGCAGCTGGGATTTCAGAAATCTATGCGTTGCAGGCGGACTTTTACGTTTTAAGGTCAAGAAGGGGGCATTTTACTTGGTGTAGCTCCCGAGTTCAAACAAACAGCTTATGAGGTGTATGTTCTCTATTACGGCACTAGGGTCTGACCAGGGAGAGATAGATCTCTCTCTGTGTCCGGTTAGGGCGTTGAGGGTTTATGTGCAGCATACACGCAGGCTGAGAGATGGCAGGTGTCATCTGTTCTTGCCTCACTTGCTGAGGAGCACGAAAGAGCTTGACAAGCGCGAAGTTGGGTGTATACCTGAGATTAACGGTCATCGACCCGTACAAGGCCGCCACCCCGTCGTGTTCAACCCACATGAGATCCGAGCAGTCTCAGCCACGATGGCTTACCAATGTTACATCGCAGTCTTGGACGTCATGGCGGGATGTGTTTGGTGTTCCTCGGAGGTCTTCGCCAATCATTACCTACGAGATCTCTCCACAGCATATCTCGAAGCCATCTCTAGGCTGGGTCCGCAGATTTTTGCTCAGACGTAGGGGTGGTCCCCCCGACCAGACCGAGAAGAGGACAGTCCTCTTGGAGGAGGGTTTGTTTGTCTTTCGATGCCCCTTGTAATGAACTTCGCTTTGCACTTTTTGTTCTTTATCTATTGTTCCTTTTTACACTTCGCTTTTAACCACCCAAATATGGGTCGTGGACAGTGTGTTAATCAGAAGTTGAGTGACTGGGTCGTCTCTTCAATTCGCTTAGTGGTAAAGATAGTGTCTCTTGGCTGTGCCTTGTCGTCACCAGGTATAGGACTCGAAGGTTAGCTTACACTCAGGGCTTGTCGCTGGTCTTGTCTCTCCCATATACATGTATCTACTGACCCGCCTCCGTAGGTCTGGTCAGCAGATATGTCTGTAAATAATAGTACGTTTTTGAGTAAATGTAATTATTTATACTTACCTGTAGGCCTACACACTAGTCCAGCTCATCTTCCCTGCTTGGTCTGTCTTGCCTTTTAGAGGCTTGTTCGGAGAGTGAAGGTTTCTGGGAGTGACGTCACGAGACCTCTGACTTACCACCCTTGGAGGGGGAATTTTACTGTTTGAAGTTTCGTCTGTGATAATAAAGTTGACATAAAGCATGCCTAGAGGAGGCAGGCACAGTAGGTCTAGTCACTGGCAACAGGTAAGCATGAATAATTACCTTTAATCAAAAACGTACTATAATTTAGGATATAATGCTCCGAACAACTTTGGTGATGGACAGACAGATGGTCGGATCGACCAAATGAACACTATATATCCAAGCTTACGCCGAAAGAGGGGCTCTAATAAAATATTTATATAAACCTGACCAATACAAGACATGTAATAATTATTTTTACCTGGCACGAAGGGGCTGCCATTTTCTTGTGGCACCAGTAAACATAACACTTGGTGGTTCCAGCCCTCGACGACCAATGAAAGGTTAACTCCGAGTCATTTCCTTGGCCTGTCACCCTGAAGTTTGGATCAGTGGTAGTCTCTATATGGAGAGAGAGAGATGGAGACATGGGCATTCAGTATACAGTGTTAAAACTGAGGAGGATCAGTACGTTGTAGTCTCTACATGGAGAGAGAGAGAGAGAGAGAGATGGAGACATGGGCATTCAGTATACAGTGTTAAAAGTAATAAAACTGAGGAGGATCAGTACGTTGTATTCTCTACATGGAGAGAGAGAGAGATGGAGACATGGGCATTCAGTATACAGTGTTAAAAGTAATAAAACTGAGGAGGATCAGTACGTTGTATTCTCTACATGGAGAGAGAGAGAGAGGGAGACATGGACATTCAGTATACAGTGTTAAAACTAAGGAGGATCAGTACGTTGTAGTCTCTACATGGAGAGAGAGAGCGAGAGAGAGATGGAGACATGGGCATTCAGTATACAGTGTTAAAACTGAGGAGGATCAGTACGTTGTAGTCTCTACATGGAGAGAGAGAGAGAGATGGAGACATGGGCATTCAGTATACAGTGTTAAAAGTAATAAAACTGAGGAGGATCAGTACGTTGTATTCTCTACATGGAGAGAGAGAGAGATGAGGACATCGGCATTCAGTATACAGTGTTAAAACTGAGGAGGATCAGTACGTTGTAGTCTCTACATGGAGAGAGAGAGAGAGAGAGAGATGGAGACATGGGCATTCAGTATACAGTGTTAAAACTGAGGAGGATCAGTACGTTGTAGTCTCTACGTGGAGAGAGAGAGAGAGAGAGAGATGGAGACATGGGCATTCAGTATACAGTGTTAAAACTAAGGAGGATCAGTACGTTGTAGTCTCTACATGGAGTTACACAACGCGGGAGATTATTTCCTTTGTCTTTACAGGTTGCTATTTGACATAACGACCTAGGTGCGTTATGTGGATTACTTCAGCCTGAAAAATACTGTATTTTCCTAATTATTTTAAAATCTTTTTTAACAAAATAGAAAAATAAGTTCTTAAATGATGTCCCATGTTGTGTAAGACGGTTATATACTCCTTTTCGGTTGATGTGGTATATAAAGCCCTCAGCTTCGCCTCAGGCTGTATATCCCATATCAACCCCAAAGGAGGATCACGATTCAAACATGAGGTACATTGAGTGATTCACCGAGGGAAGGGTGGGTATATCTGACTTATACCTCACTCTGGTAGAGTTATATTTGACGAAAAAGAGTTGTCCACCATTCTCAATGTATATTTATCCTGACCTAACTAGATCAACAACATATTAACAATACTCTTTTTTTACGTTTTTAAAAACATATTCTTAATTTTACAACTTGGTTGATTTGCCTAAGTTGAAGATCTCTGCACTTGACTTTATTTGGGTGTGCAAAAAAGAATAGGTGTATTAGAAAAGTTGTGGTGTATCGGTCAATATACCTACAGTTAGAACAAAGGAAACCATAGCAACGAGACCGGAAGTGGGGTATAACTATGTATCTACGCACCTGCGTGGCGGGGGAAGACTGTGAGGGTGGAGGCCGGGGACTCCCCAACTGTGTTGTGGACACTGAGTGACACTTGAAGCTCGGAAAGCAGGAGACCAAGGGGAACACGCAGGGTGTTCTTGCCGATATCAACGTTCTTCCTCTCTATTTGTCCCTCATACGCCAGCTTAATACTGTAGTAAAGCAGTCGTCCGTTCTCCCTCATCTTCTCCAATGGCTGAAAGGCAAAATGGCATTATCAGGTGGATAATGTGTTTTTCATCATGCTCATTAATGATCATCTTTATAAAAGGCAAACGCGCCCCAATATAAGTTGCTTTTTTCTTCTTTAGTATGTTCTACGTTTTTTTTAAATTTTAATTTAAAATATGGAATAAACAAATCACGTAAGAGAGACGTTGGCTCCAATCACCTGCCAGTACAACTGGATATCCTTGAGAGTGGGTCTGGACACGGCAGGAGCAAGGAGAGGTGCAGCGTCGGGCCCTGGAGGGAGAAAACGAGCATAATATCCCACTTCTGGTCTCGTTGCTATGGTTTCTTTTCTCTTACTGTAGGTGTATTAGTCAATACTTTCCTAATACACCTCCTTTTTATTACATATACATACACTTAGTCAAGTGAAGAGATCTTACAATTTGGCAAATCAACAGGCTTTTAAATTTTCGAATGTTGAATTTTTTAGATTTATAAACAACGAAAGTGAGATTGAAACCCATGACCCTTATGTTGCGAAGCAACGACTCCACCATCTGAGCTAAGGAGGATTGCTACAAGCCGATGTTCTTTCTGTTGTGTCATATGTAAACGTTTTTTTCCTACAGATAGGTACTGGTTTGAAACAAATTTTAATGTAAAGAATTTATTTTATAGTTTTGAATCCTCAATTAGAAGAGTATAGTAGATATGTATACACAGAGGGGGATATATCTGTTTTCGTCAAATTAAACTCGACCGGAATGGGTATAAGTCAGGTATACCAACACTTTCGTACTTCTATACATTCTATACATTCATACATACTATCTTGCAGGGTCTGGAAGGTGATGTATACTCTGTCGCTGTTGTATCCGAAGGGTTGTTGTGTCCAGGTAGTCGGACGACACTGGACACTGGAGCTGTAATTCGTGAAGGGCACGAGGCCGGACACGGTCATCTCCTGTACGCGACTCGGCTCAAGCACTCCGCTTACAAGCTGATGACACTGAAACATCGGCGGCATTTAATTTAACCGGCATAAACGGACGATTTATGAATCTAATTAAAAACATGTATCACAATATCAAATCTGCGATTATGGTTGACGGAAATGTATCTTCTTATTTTTCATGTAAATCCGGTGTAAGACAGGGTGAAAATTTGTCCGCACTCCTTTCCTGTGAATGATCTGGAAATGGCTTTAATGAAACAAAATTGTAAAGGAGTTAACTTTGAATATAATGAAGAGACTATGACTATATTCATTCAGCTACTTATATTGTTAAATGCTGATGATATAGTGCTGTTCAGTGACGACCCAAAAGAACTACAAAAAACACTTAATGTATTTCACGACTATTGTGAAAGATGGAAATTAAAAGTAAATTTATCAAAAACAAAGGTCTTAATTTTCGGAAGTGGCCCAGCCAAAAACTGTAACTTGTCTTTTTACTTAGGTGGAAATGTTATTGACATAGTTGATATGCATACATATTTAGGACTTAATTTGTACAGAAATGGAAGATTTACAAATTCTATTAAAGAGTTGGTCCAAAGTACAACAAAAGCTATGTTTGCGTTACTCAAAAAAGCGCGAAACATCAATTTACCTCTAGACTGTTTGTTATCAGCTTTTGATACAATGATTGCCCCCATCTTATTGTATGGTTCTGAAATATGGGGTTTTTGAGAATATCTCATTGATAGAAAAATTACATATCAGATTCCTAAAGCTAGCGACTAATCTACGAAATTGTACGCCAAACTTTGTATTGCTTGGTGAATTTGGGCGACAAGCCATGTATATAAAAATTCATGTAAAAATGATACAATATTGGCATCGATTAGCTATTAACAACGAAACATTAAAGATTTCTAGCCTTTTATATAGATTAATATCGAGTGATAATGTAGCCCTTTCGAACAACCTACGATGGATTTCATTTATCAGAAAGATTTTAAACGATTGTGGACTATCTTTAGCATTTAGTAAACCATGGCTTTACACAACGCCTGGTATCACATCTAGAATTGAACAAATAGTATCCGACCAGCATTTGCAAAACTGGCATAGCTCCGTCAAAAAAAGTTCGAAAGGTATATATTATCAAATCTTTAAAACATCCTTATGTCCAATTTTGAAATTTAAGACAAGCAATCATAATTTTCCAATAGAAACCGGACGCTGGCAAGATATTCCAAAAAGTGAACGTTTTTGCAGTTTGTGTAATTCACAAGCCATAGGAGACGAGTTACAGTATCTCTTTCGGTGTGAAGCTCTTCTCCAACATCGTCTTCAGTACATACCACATCAGTTCACGAAATTCTCAAATCTTTTAGCAATGAAAACATTATTAACCACTAAAAATACTTGAAACAGCTGTCAATCTTTTTAAACCATGCCCTTAATGCAACCAAGAACTTCAGTTTATGTATGTATACTGTGCATATCTTTCACGAATTTTATGAATATGTATAAAATGTATAAATTGTTGGAAATGTACATCTCAACATGTATGCCATCTTGATTTATTTAATTGTATGTACAAATGTTGACTTATCTTTGCTCATGTACCACCGATGGTGGAATTGAGTAAATAAAAAACCTTAAAACTTGAAACCTTGCTAGTTTGAATGTTGTAGGCCTATTTCTGTTCACTACCTTAGACTGAATTAAGCAATTCCTATTAAGGCCAATAAGTTAAAATGACATGTTAATTATACATTATTAGTTTCAAGGAATTTTCAATGGTGGTATCTGGGTCGTTATCGTGGATATGTAACCAGTTGTTTGGACATCGGATAACCATCAGCATGGTAGGTTTGTTTGCATATAAGTCCATTTGCGGCCATTTTTGTGTGAACACCTTTAATTCATTTTATGTAAGTGATGGAATCGCATGGCTGAACATAACTTTGCATATTTGATTTATTACTGCTTGTATTTTTAATACATTGACTTTCAATTGGAACCATTTATTTCATTTTCCTGACATCACCTTATATTCCCTCTAAAAACGTGCTACTGTCCCTTTAAGCTAGTTTTCGGTATATATCAACAAAGGAGAAGTACCAATACATGAATACACGCACTGGCGAGCAAAATAATCAACACGTTAGTTTCGACGATGATATCGGAAATGAACACCTTAGATATAGTGAAGAAGGTGATACTACACTCGACGATCGTAAATCTCACGACAAGATTGTGAATAGATTCGGTCGTGCGTTATTAGATATGGGTTACGCATTACAGTTATTTATTGTACACGGTAGAGTTTGTGGTGATATTCTTGGTGAGTACACATTACAGGGTTGTAGTGTAAATGATTATTTCATCTGTTCACCGGCCTTATTCCAGTTTATTGAAATCTTTAACGTTAGAGATAGAACTGGCTCAGACCATTTTCCATTAGAGCTGAATTGTACATTTCCATATTTACACAATGAAATAGAACAATATGATAAGTGTCATGGGACAGAATTGTTTGGAACGACCTTCAGATTAATGACTTTGTGAATACTTTATCTGATAAAATAATATGTTATAGTGAACAGTTACTTTCAATGCTTGATATTGATCTAGATGGTGCAGTCGATCAATTTGTAAATATCATCGTAACTTCGGCTGAATGCATGAAGAAAATGGAAATATTTATGTCTTTTTATATAATTTTAAGAATCAAGCTATTGATATGTTTCATCAAGATTGGCATTCTTCTCTGTATGATAGCTCGCGGTATGATTGTTATAGAACATTCAAAAGTTTATTTTATGTTCTAAAGACCTAAGAAATATTTTTATCAAATTTAGACTTGGTTTGCTGGATTTAAAGATAAATGAAGGCAGAAAAATTAATATAGAAAAAACTAAAAATAGATTATGTTGAATCAGCAGTTGAAAGTGAAATACATTTTATGCTTGTTTGTCCATCATATTCCGACATCAGAAGAAAATATACTCCTGCATTTTTTTATATCAAAACCACCTGATGTTGCCTTTACATCCTTATTGTGTTCTCAAAATGAAAATGTTATTCTTAATTTTGTCGTTATTTATCAAACAAAGTATAAAACGTAGAAATGAATTTTTAAGAAATGAAATTCGCCCCAAGAGCTGAAATAACATCTTCTTATTATGTATTACTGTTTATATGTATATGTATTATTTGCATTATGTAACTCTTTATGTGCCTTAAATACAATAAACTCTTTGACTTTGACTTTGAAGATTTGAAAAGATTCTTGTTAAAATCCGTCAAAAGTCGAGGTCACAGCAAGGTTACAATGTAAGTTCGATATTTCATGAAAATGCTTTTTTACTTTCTGATCATATGATAATTATTCTAAATGAAAAAATTATAATTTATTACCCTTAAAGGGGCAGTAGCACGTTTTTTGATAACTTTATATTTTAAAATTTTCACTGATAATTGTAAGTTAATGTTAAATGTATTATATTGACAGTGTCAAAAATCTCATTAAACAAGTCAATCATCCAAAGTCAGAGGACAAAGTTTGAAGATTCACATGAAATCCATTGGCGGCCATTTTTGTGTGAACACCTTTAATTCATTTTGAGTAAGAAAAAGGAATCGCATGGCTAAACTTTACAATATATATTTGAATTATTACTGCTCCATTTAGTTTAAATACATTGTCTTTCAATTGGAACCATTAATTTTCATTTTCCTGACAACACCTTATATTCCCCCTAAAAACGTGCTACTGCCCCTTTAAATCAAATCAAAGTTTGTTAATAATGCCGCCATAATAATTTGTTAATCATACCCCTGGCAAGTTTTTGGGCATATTGACATTCATGGCGATATTTCAATGTCACGATTTTTATCTTATTTATGTTACTTTAAAAAAATGCTCATGTTGCTTTTGAAAAGACAGTTTCGGGGCTGCGGTGTTCAGCAAATGCTAAATCTAGTTAGACAGATGTTTAAATACACACATTTCAGATCCTTTTCATAAAAGACTGGTAGTTGACATAAGTCTGTAATTGGCACAATTGTGGAGCTAGTTATGTATTTGTCTTTAAGATGAATATTTCTGAAAATTGAGACGCGAAATATATAGTATGATACGTTTTCAAAAACAATTTTTGTGAACATATGCATATGGATTTGTTGGAGTTGGATGCAGTGAATCAACTCGTCTCCATTCCTTTGTGCTATTTTTATTACACTTTTTTACCTTTTCAATACTTGACCAAAACGTTAGGAATCTCAAGATTAATTGGTCCTTAAAGTGACAAAAGAAAAAACAAATAGGCCTACATTGAACCACCGAATTTGTGATGTCATCAGTTTTGAAGTTGATGCACATGCTACCTGTCATTGCACGTGCACAGCATGCATGTCATGCTACGAAAGCAGAATGAGGTATGAGGTATGATTCTTGATTGAAATGCCCTCTTAAGAAGTCGGACTTACTGTCCAAAAAGCATTTAGTTGACAGTTCTTACCTTGTTAACTTTTGAAAACAATCAATATGCCTCACAGACGTCTGCTGGTGCGCATCGCGCTATCAGCATGTTTGAACATGCTCAGAGAAGGTTTGGCGGCATCATGGTCATTTTCCGGTTGAGGCAAAAAATAAAGTCCAAGAAGTGGGACACCACGGGCACGTGCCACAACGTCGCGGCAAGATCGATATCTCAGTGTTATTGCACGCCGGCATCGGTCTCTAGATGTTCGTAGACTGAATAGGGCCCTTTAAAAAGCAACAGGAGCCAATATCAAACCTCAAACCATTTGCAACCGTCAACAAAGAATGTGTCTTGATGCTGTAGTCAAGCTGTACACATCTCCCTCCACAGAAGAGGCAGAGATCAATGATCTTAAAATCAACGATGACAGAGACGTCACCGGCGTAATGTTTTATTCACCGACGTGTCACGGTTTTGCCTCCACTTACATGATGCCATAAGACGAAGATGAAAACCACGGATAGTCACTTTAAATGAACCTTAAAAACCATATTGGATAATATATATTTTTAATCAAAAGTTATCAGGTCGCCCGTTTACTTACAATGTAATAGTAAGTACATTACTATGAAAGATAAATTTATTTCAAAACTAGGACTGTAGCGGGACATGTATCATTCTTCAGAACGCCCGAAAGTCAACTGCCCTGAAGAAACGTGCTACATAATATACACATATGGGCATTTACACATAAACTCGAAATTATGAAGTGTGTACATATTGCCGACGAATTTCCGATGAGGGCAAGTTTTAGTAGAATCCTCCAACAGCCGCGGAGCTGAAACGTCATCAAACCGTTGTAAAGAGTTCCTGATTTTCACGCCGCTTATAAACTTTGTTTTGTTTTTGTTGTAAAAATATTTTATAAATATATTAAATATTATTTCCATTCACTTAACAAGATGGACAGAAGAGAACAGAAAGACATACCAAAGTGATACCAAAGTGATACAATAATTCAAGGAACCTTTTTGATTGACTTATGTAGGTTTGAAATATTTTGAATATAAGCTGATTTATATGAATATATAAGTACGTCACAAGAAATGTTCAAATTGGTAACACTGCGTAACTTAACCATTACGACAGTTCTTTCTAAAATATATATTTTACAATTAAATAAGTATTGATAAGAATTCTTACAATTATTTCCACATGAACAGCTTGGCTTATCGAAATACCTATACGAAATAGATAATAATTTAGGGGGCTACATATATAACGTAGTTTTGTGAGAATAATCGTTGGTGTTTCTTGGTCCATAATCATAATATTTAGGAGCAAGTATGTGGGTTAACGATTGTTGATGAGAATAGATTTAAAAGAATTGAGATTGGATTTAAAAGAATTGATGGATGTGTTATTCCAAAGGAATTTCGTTCCACAGTCTTGTTGTGGATGGAAAATAGTAAGTTTGTGAAACTTTTACACTAGCGAAAGTGAGCGAAACATCGTGTGATTTACGCAGATTATAGTTACTTAAACGAAGTTGACACTTACACTGTTATAAGAGTTACAAATCTTCACTCATATCGTGAACGCAGTTCTAGTTGAAGTGTTGGGGAGGATTTGATTGGCAAGAGTACTAGTACTTACAAGCCTATGTTGTGTAGTTGTCGTCACGGATTCCACTGTGCAGATGTAAGAATGACGTTCGTCAGAAGACTCCCAGCGCAAACTGACAGTGCGTGATGAAACATTGACATATCGCAAATTTTTCACTCTCTCTGGTTTTACTGAAACACAAAGATAAAGAGTGTCTTTAAAAGTCAACAACTTTAAAAATACGATCTTTCTTAACATATTTGATATCACTGGATATATGCGCTATATAAATTGACTATTATTATTATTATTACAACTAGTAAGATGCAGCGATGTGTTCAAGAATTCCTTCTGAGATTTTACTTTTTCGATTAGAATCTATCGCTCTCATTCACACAATCTCTTAGGGATAAAATAAAACATGTAATGAAAAAAAAATCTCATGTTGAAAAATATAAAGATATGTATTTCTACATGTTACTTTTCGTCACTATATTTGGAAACAAAAACCCTATGACAAAAGTTTATACAGTACTTCATTGTTTTTATGAATCAATTCTTAAAAATACAGGATGATTGTAAAACGGAAATTCCGTTTTCCGATATATGCTTGAGAAAAGTAATTGATAACTCTGACACTTATGAGTTTACCATATAGGAATATTTAAGATCACTCGGGGGAACTCACGCTTATGACTCATCAGTCGATCGTTAAGGAGAAATAACGCTTAGTCACTTTGCACCGACGGCGCGCTTTGCCTGTTAGTCCTGCAGAATGGTGCAGAATAACAAGGCAATTGTGCACTTTTGGGGAAAAGTACCAAATTTGGCATATAGGTAGCTCTTGATATATTAAAAAAATTTGGTCTTAGGGCCAAGTCAATTTCCATCCAAGATGGCCGCCATTTTCAAAATGTCCGCCAACGTACGTAAAAACATGAATATTGGTCTACACATTAAAAATTTAATCATATGTGGTTTAAAACTTTATCACAATAGGCAGAAAAATCTAAAATAAACTGTATAAATCAATACCTCAGTATTTTTCACACAAAAATGTTGCATAAATTAAAATTTCAGGACCTTTTTCGCGCCAAAATTCAAGATGGCTGCCAATCAAAGGTAACAGGTATGTGGGATTTTGCATTATTCATAAAATTCAATTAGAAGACTGTATGTTTATATGCATAACTATTATTGCTTGGTGCCCCAAAGGGCACCAAGTATTATGATTTGATTCTCCTAAAACTTTTCTGATTTCTCTCTATATTACTCTTGATATTTTCAAAGGGAAGCCGCGCCAATCACATGTGTTGTATCCAAATAAAAAGACCAATGAACAGAGCTGTAGCAAAAATGCATTACGTCACCATGTGGGTAATACAAAATATTTGGCACATTAAACTGTGGAATATGATTTCACTTTAAATGTCATGTTAAAAGAGAAACAATATTTTCTATTAAAGACGCTGATAAATGTTAACAGACTCAATCAAAAACATCTTCATTTGATGAAGAGTCTGCATTTGTTCCAGATAAGAGCATTATTTCGCATTCAATAATCGCAGAATCCACTTTTTTATAACCCACGCGATTTAATTTCACGCTGGGCTCGCCTGGCGATTTAAAAGTAATGTTTGTGTAAGAACGATGGTGACATCGAAAAAAGACTTATATTTACTAATAGGTAGATCACTTACGACCACGTGACAAGTCAAACTTAACGATGTCACTAAATGTTTACGTTGAAAACATGTATTTATTATCAGAGCTACTGAAATTGACTCGTGCTATATTTAGAATATGACCTACATCGCTGGTTCCATACGGTTACTATAAGGCCGCGGCTTAGCTCAGCGGAGCTGGGTTGAAATCCCGTCAGATCATCGGAAAGTATTTTGTTTATTATCTGTAATACTACAGTTAATAATTAACCAGCATGACAAGGAGATATGGTTTTGGCAGTACGTTTTGCACAATTTCCTGTCATTGTCAACGCTACATGGCAACCCATGCAGTGCTTTTACTTCAATAAACATCACAATGCCATAACATCTTAAACTGTCACTGTCACGTCATCACTGTCTTGAAAATCTAGTGTTGTTGTGTTCAGAGATTTAAATTTTTTCTCTGAGATCTCAAAAAGAGTGAATTTGAATGATAAATAGAATATCACCCTCGTGTGTTTTGATTTGAAATATACCAACAATCGTTGATGAATGTAAAAAATATTCATAACTTTCAACAATTCGTGTTGATAGAAATTAATTTTGTGAAATTAACTTTGAGTAATACTCGTGTTAATATTACTGCTGTTATCCAGTGTTGTATATATTATCACCCAAATTGTTCGACAAATCACAATCTCCTTCATCTGCCTATATGTGGCACCAAGCATGCCTTTTTAAAGGCTTTTCTTGTTAGTAGTACACCAGTACTATCTCTAAGGGGAGATAACTCTTATTGACTTCTAATTTACTGCTGATTTTCAATGATGAAGGTCACAGGTTTTACCGCTGATTTTCCAGGCTGAAACTCACTGGGTTTTTTGCCATTCTACAAGGTAATGGTTTATGTGTTATCTTACAAATATTAATATGCAAATACATCATATCTATCTGCAACAAAAAGCGTGAAATAACATCTTAACCATGTACAGCATGGTGATTCTTCAAGGGAGATAATGTTTTAAACAAAATGACTAAAGCGTTCATAAAATGTTTCACATTTCCTCATTGCTCAATCTTGAAATGTTCTCTTGCACTGTTTTGCACTCTCAATATAGACAAATTTAATATGTAATGTCTTTTGTAGATTACTTGACAATGAATATGAAATATTTAGAGCTGAATTTATTTGCTTTCAGGTTATTTGCTAACAGTACAACAGTTACAACATTAGTTGGTGATGGTGAAATGATGTTTACTAACAATGGCTAGATCATTCAAGATTTTGGACCCATGTCAACATCCAGAAACTTTTACAAAATCAGACGCAGCAGATCCAATAGACTGGACCAAATGCATCTTGTGCCAAGAGACAACAAAGCAAGCACTGCAATGTCCATCTGATTCAAAAAGGTTTGATGTTGACTCTTATTTGGTCTACGAAACACTTGCCGACAACTTAATGCGACTTCAAGAGTTAGAACTACTTCCTTGTACTATAAACTAAGCAAGATTAGACAATGGAACTGGAGTTGCTTCAACACTCAAGTCGTGTAAAGCCAAGTGGCACAACATTTGCAAGGATAAGTATAATAGTACAAAAGTACAGCGACCCGAAAAAAGGAGAAAAAATGAGGAAAGTGACGAAAACATTTCCAAGAAAACCTTGCTTAGAAAGAAACTTACCCGGTATAGTAGTGTTGGTGCAGCAAGAACATCTCAAGAAATATGTTTCTTCTGTGGTGGGAAATCAGATGATCTGCACAAAGCATCCATGGACAAATTAGACGAAAATGTCCGACGTTGTGCACTTATTGTGGAAGACCATTTGTTGATTGGCAAATTGAGTGCTGGAGATATGATAGCACAGGATGCCATGTATCATGGCAAGTGCTTAAAGGCACTTTAAAAAAAGGCAGAGCAAGCAAATCGTTCGGACAGTGGTGACAAATATTTGCAACAACTCCATGGAATTGCCCTGGCAGAACTTCTTTCATATTTTGATGAATGTCGTGCAGACAGCATTGATAGTGAGGTGGCACCAGTTTTTAAGCTATCTGATTTAACCAATATGTACACTTCAAGAATAAATGAGGAAGAGATAGATAGATAGATAGATATTCTTTATTTCCTCCATTGAATGAAGATACAATTTGATATATGTTTACATGAAATACAGGTTAATGATAGTGATTACAAACAATTTGAGAAAAAGTGTGTCCACTGGTTAACAGTTTTACAAACATTTATCATACAATCAATCCAAACATTATGGTCAAGGGATGAACAATATTCTGTTGGGAGTCCCCCAAGTAAGAAACATAAAGTCAATTCTTCATCGTTGTTCCAAATACTGGAGAACGTATTTACATCTTAAATATCAATAAGTGACTCAATAAGTTGATCTCTCTGAAATCTTGTCTTCTCACAATACATAAAAACATGTTTCACAATATCATACACAAATGTACCACACACACACTCTTTTGATTGGATACGTAAAGTACTTATTTTCATCAGGTTAGCAATGCAGTAAAATAATTCAGGTTTGAGAACAGAAATGTGCCAAAGTCTATGTACACCGAGATCCGGTACTGAAAGATATCTGTGTTGGTTTTCTCTTGCAGTTAAATCATTGAGAATAGATCTATTTTCTGAGTTATAAATGATTTTAGCAACTCGGGTTTTCCACTTTGATTTGAAAGGAAATCTAGAGGCTGTTAGGTAAGTTTTTACATCATTTGTGAGATCATATTCATACGTCAAAAGAAGCATATGGTAGATTGGTGATTTTTTACTTTTAGCTTCTCTGTCCTGATGCGAGTCCAGAAGGAATTGACTAACCCTGTTATTTAAAACCTTCTTAAAAACAAAATCTAAGTCGCTTCTGCATAATTTGCCGAGAAATATGAGGCATCTCTTTTCAATGTAAGCTTGGACTGATATTAAATCTAAACAATCTCGTGCAACAAGTGATGAGGAATATTTTGAAAGTCCCTGGATGATTTTACAAAAATAAGACTGGGACTTTTCAAGCATATCATGTTCTTTTGACGTTCATTTACACCACAATTCACAGGCAAATAGGGCACGTGGTAACATAACTCTGTTCCATACACCAGAGGCAGATATGGGATTGAGACCATCAAAAAATAAACCACAGCAGCGATTTGTGTTAATTAACATTCTTAGTTTATCACATGATTTTTGAGTACGCATAATTGTTGATGTTGCAGTTAATATGGACAAACCAGCATACACAACATGGTCATTTTGTGCTATCAAATTATCTCCAATGTAAAAAGATGGACATTTCATTCTTTGAGTATTACCAAATAAAAGAAATATACTTTTATCGGCATTATATTTAAGATGCCATTTGCAAGAATAGTTAAAACACACATTTAGTGCAGACTGTAGTCCGTCTATGGCTCCACTTACAATAGTGGTATCATCAGCTAGTAGGATACCTGGTAGGTTACCTCATGGTAGACATAAACCTTGTCATAACGTATTCAGAGAATATAACAGATCATTGATATACAATGAAAAAAGCCAAGCTGAGAGGACACATCATTGACCAACACCTTGTTTGATAGGAAAAGGAGAAGATTCAAAACCCCCTAGCTTAACACATGATTGCATTGAGGTATATTTATTACGTAGTATACGCAAAAGTTTACCATTTATGCCAAAGTGATGAAGCTTATAAAATAGACCATTTAGCCAGATTCTATCAAAAGCTTTTTCGTTATCAAGAAAAACACAGTATACTGGTGAGTTTCTTTCCCTGTAAAAAGCTATACTTTCTAGCAGTGTTAATGCGGCTGTTTCGGCACCAGCACCTTTACGAAAACCATATGATACTTGTGAGGAAATGATTTACTTTTTTCACACCAGTTTTCTATTCTTTCCAAAATGATCCTTTCAAATGATTTGCTGAGAACAGGCATCAAAGTAATACCCCTGTAGTTTGATGGGTCACGAGTGCTTTTGCCTTTACCTTTGTGAATGGGAAGTATAGTACCAATATTGAAACCACAGGGCAAATATTCATAACGAGCGATAGCATTGAATAATGTAACTAAATGTTGTATAACAGTTCTTCTAGCTTTTGAAGATGACATAGAAGATGCTCTCAAAAAGGCTCTTGAATCTAATTTTGATGAGGAGGCAATAGTCTTAGCCAAGGCAGCAAAAATCGTTCGGAGAGCCATTTTAAAGCATGAAAATACTATGTTTAATGGACACTTTTCAAAGGAGTGTCAACAAGAGGCAACTCCTCAGTCCCTAGCCACCCTTGTTGGCATGATAATGCGTGGTCCCAACATAATGCAACAATCAAGCAATGCCACTGACATTCAGGCGATGCTAACTGTCTCTCAACTGATAAGACATAACCTCATCATCCGACGTCGTGAGGAAACAATTTCTCAGCTTCACAGTGTGGATCGTGAAACACCCTTGCCTAACTATCTGAGTGCTCTCATTCATTCCAAAACACGAAATCGTGGATTGATTGACAAAATGTATGAACTTGGCCTCTGCATGTTATATGACAGAGTGTTGTCCTTATCAAAGGATTTGGTCAATGAAGTTTGTGCAAGGTTTGAAGCAGAAAACATTGTCTGTCCAACAAACCTTCGTCATGGTCTTTTTACAACGAGTGCAATAAACAACATTGACCATAATCCCACATCCACAGAAGCAAGAGGAGCATTTCATGGCACAAGTATCTCCATATTTCAGCATCCTAGCAAGGATGTGCCTGGAGAGGATCGCGATTCCCCTGAAATCTGAAATCCCCTCTGCCAGTTCAATATACCAGTATATTGCCAGCATCTTTCCACACAAGGGAACCAGTACTACCAGAAGTTCTCATCCTCCAACCTGCGCCATCAGCTTCTGCATCAACATGTTTGCAAACAGAAGACAGGTGAGTAACATTTCTGTAGTTGTCACAAACATATCTGGAATTAAATATTTTTGAGTAAGGAAGAAGTTAAGAGGTACAAATTTGGACATTTTGCATTTTCTTACACCATTCATTCTTTTCATAACATGACTCTAAGAAGTGAGCATATTTTCATTTGTTCTTTTGCAGGTGGCTGAGTCATGTGAAATATGTAGTGGAATCTGATGATAATGCCACTCAAGATATGGAACTCTCCTAGGCAGCTTACCATGCTAAAAAGCTAGAGCATGATTCAGAAGCCCCAAATGATATCGCCTCCCTTCTGCCTCTCTTTGCAGAAAAATCTACTTCACCGGCCATGATTCGGCATGCTATGGATGTTGTAAGGCAAAATGTACAATTCTTAAATCCTGGCCAAGCTCCTTTGCTTGCATTTGACCAGCCGTTATTTGCACTTGCAAAGCAGATCCAGTTTAACTGGCCAGATACTAATGGTGAAGACAAAATAGTTGTCATGTTTGGTGGCCTTCATATTGACATGGCAGCTTACAAGACCATCGGGGACTGGCTTGATGAAAGTGGATGCATGAGCGCACTAGTAGAGGCAGACATTGGCTCTTCAGGCACTGCAGACTCCTTCCTCAAGGCATCACACTTGACAAGAACAAGACATGCCCATCAAATTACAGCAAGTAGTATGTATACCTTGATGCACAGGGCATATGATGAATACACAAATAATTTCTCAATGGATGAAACACCACAAGCTTTTAATGCCTGGTGTAAACAACGCACAGAAGAGAGTCCACAGTTCAACTCCTGGTTCACTACATTAGAGTTTGAATTGACTATTTTGAGCTTTGTAAGATCCATTCGAGCAGCAAATTGCAAGCTCTACATTGAGGCACTTAATCAGTTAATGCCATGGTTCTTCGCTCTTGATCATCCACATTACAGCCGTTTGTGGTCAGTTCATTTGCGTGACATGATGAACCTTGAGAGTTTGCATCCTTCCATTGCAGATATGTTTGAACGTGGCAAATTTGTCATAAGAAAATCCCATCGGTCATTCTCTTCCATTGCAATAGATCAAGCACATGAGCAAAATAACCGGATTGTTAAGGATGATTGCAGAGCTATTGGTCTGACTGAAAACACTTCACAGCTAATGCGATAGATGGTAACAGGACCAGAAATGGCCAGAGTCATTGGAGAGTTTGAAGATTCAGCAGAAAGCATAAGACGGAAGTTGAGCCAAGGACCAGATGTCAAACACCATGAAGAAATGAGGTCAGTGCAGGCCAGATTTGCCAAACAACTTCAATCCCTTTGTCATACTATTGCAGAAATGGGCAACCCATTTGAAGGAGAAACCAATGATCTTCTGGTTCTTGACAGAAAAGACATTTTGGGTATTAAAGTAGCATCCACTGTTCGGAACATACAGCAGATTGGTCGTGAGCAGTATGCCCAATTTTGGAAGAACGTCTTGACAGAAGAACAGTGTCACTTTTCCAGCCAATCAAGAGAAACAAACTGCCTCTGTTTAGTTTTCCTGTTCCAGCACTAAAATCAAATGACAAACAACAAATTGCATCACTGAAGAAAACTTGTGCCCTGTTCTCCCAGTTGTATGTATCATGCCAAGTACGTGATGGAAACTTTGAAGAATTCTTTAACCATGAGAATCAAAGTTATCCTCGATCACTATCAAACTTTGGTGATCTACGTTCTGGAACAATACCTGCTCTCCTTGGATGTTTGGAAGAAACCACCCCTAAGTACTCACATGAGCATACACCCGAAGTTGACGCTCTTCTGCTAGATGGGGCAGCCATCATTAATATGCTAAAACCTGGACAGGCCAAAACTTTCCAAGACTACTCAGACAGCATCTTCTTACCATTTATCAAGTCAAAACTTGAGAAAGTCAGAAGAGTTGACATCGTCTGGGATGAATACATTCCAAATAGTCTCAAGGAGATGACAAGAAAGAAACGGGGAAAAGGTCAAAGATGACGTGTGCAGCCAAACACCAAGATACCAGGTAATTGGGAAGCATTCCTCAGAGTGAATAAGAACAAAATCGAGCTCTTTGCTTTTCTGGCTAAACAGTCAGTTTCAATGCAATGTGGATCACAAGTTATCTCTACGTTCGGAGACTTGATCTTGCTAAAGTCAACAAGAGAAGATATCACTCGATTGTCACCATGCACACATGAAGAAGCTGACAGCAGGCTTCTACTCCATGCGGCTGATGCTGCGGCTCAAGGATACCAGAGGGTTATGCTGAGAACAGTTGACATAGATGTTGTCGTTTTGTCTGTAGCCTTGTTCAGCCAAACCAGCCTCACTGAACTCTGGGTATCATTTGGCACTGGAAAGAATCAAAGAGTCATATCAGCACATTATATTGCTCAGACCCTTGGACCAGAGAAAGCAATATCCATGCTTATGTTTCACACATTCAGCGGTTGTGACCAAACATCCTTCATTTTGCACAAAGGGAAGAAAATTAATTTGTGTTCAATTAAGTAAAATGGTATTTAAATCAACCTGCATGTATTTCATACACGTTTAACAAATGTTAGACAGGCCTAAGTAATAACAGCAATACATAAACAAATAGCTTCCCTTCACTATCTTAAGCGTTGTTGGCATAAGCTTTTATCATTGGTTGTTGTGAAAATATGATATTCTTTTTCGAAATTAGTGTGCTTAGCTATAGATTGACGGAAATTCGACAATCAAAGTAGTCTGTGAGATCGTCGTCACATCGCACACATGATTTGATGTTTGCGTACATTGATTTTAAAACATGGTAAATTTCCCCCCGAAATCCGGTCCTTAGCAAACAATTCCATAATTTAGAGCGGTCTACAGAATCAAATGCTTTCGAAAATCGACAAATGCTAGTACAATTTGTGTTTTTAGCCGCGATAGACACTTCTTATTTTTCTTCTTCAGAGATTTCTCCTCTTTATGTTAATGGACAATTATTGACGAAGACAAACATTTAGGGAATTCGCCAATATCAAAAGGTCTGTTACGGCACTTGACAAGACAATGCATAATGATGAATTCCGAACATTTAATCATTTCTATAATGATATGATCAGGATGTTTTGTTTTGTAAATGTGAAATCGCATTTGATACTTCTTTTTCTGATATTTGTGATTCCAGAATCAATCTATCAATGTTTGTGTAAAATTCTGACGAGGAACTAAGCATTTCATTTAACACATCGTTATCTTGATCAAATACAGATTCGTTCGAAAAGATTTTCTTAAAATGTACAAGCCATTTCATTTTTGGAATACAGTTTTTACTCTGCTGTCGATTTTGTATCGAACATATTTCTTTCCAGACTATTGAGTCTTTTGCATTTAATTGTGTAAATTTGTTTTTAAATAACGGCAGCAATATTGGGTTCAGTTTAATTCTGTGCGTTTACAGCGAAATGCCCTGAGAGCTTTACGGGCATCGCGCCTTGCCGTTTTGCATCCTGCATTCAATTTGGGCGTTCTCATACCGTTAGTTTGTTTATCAACTTCGAATGCACCATCTAGATCAATATCAAGCATTGAAAGTAACTGTTCACTATAACATATCATTTTATCAGATAAAGTATTCACAAAGTTATCAGTTTGAAGGTCGTTCCAAACAATTCTGACCATCCCTTGACACTTATCATGTTGTTCTGTTTCATTGTGTACATATGGAAATTTACAACTCAGCTCTAATGGAAAATGGCGATTTCAATAAACTGGAATTAGCCCAGTAAACAGTTAAAGTAATCATTTACACCAGAACCCTGATGATTACAAAATATATACTCACCAAGTGTGTCACCAAAAACTCTACCGTTGACAATAAATAAATGTAATGCGTAACACATATCTAATAAAGCACGACCGAATCTATTCACGTTTTTGTCGTGAGATTTACGATCGTCGAGTGTAGTATCACCTTCTTCACTACATCTAAAAGATCATCGTCAGAACTAACATGTTGATTATTTTGCTCGCCAGTGCGTGCATTCATATCACCACAAAGAATTGTGAATGAAACACTTATTCAGGATTTTTTTCTAAAATTGACTGTTCTATTCCATCAATACTACATTTATAATCCTTCTCGTTATAGTATGGCGATCCCAGTGGTGGTACGTATGTACATATCAATTTTATGTCTTAAGTAACTGAAAACAAACTTTTATGAAATTTTAAAAATATCAAGTTGTCAATTGATGTGGATGATAAAGTGCACATGTTACTTACTGAATGATTGATACAAACACATACACCACCAGATAATCTACCGAGACCGGAGAGTTTGACTGCTGGGCTATAATAGACATCATAACCATTCAGCCAATTTATGTTTGACATGTCAGCAACATATGTCTCCAAAAGACACTATCTAAAATGTTCGAATATATGGAACAAGTTCACCATCGTACACTTTATCCCCAAAACCGTTAACGTTCCAACACAATAGCGATTGAGTGGTATTATCTGCCCAAAAGTCTTTATTTGCGGTGTCTTGCATCCTCACGTTTGACAGTAACGAGTTTGCCATCTTTGAAATACCCGAATTTTCCAGTTTCTTTAAGGGCTTTAAGCTGCTTTCTCTGTCGTGTCGTCAAGTCACTTGAGATCCCGAGTCCATTTTCTTTAAGAACTGGTCTGGATTTTAGAGCTTGGACCTTATCTTCTCTAAGACTGCAAGTTTCACTATGACGGGACGAGCTTTAGCCGATTGCATTCGTTTAGCACCAAGACGATGCGCACGGATACCGTCAGACGGTTGCCACGTCTGAAAGGTCAAGTAATCTTGAAATATGGACAGTGCGGTTTCTTTGCATGCCATGGACTTTTCACCCTCAGCTCCGGAATACCATATAATATGATGTTGTCGCGTCGACTAAATGCTTATATATAGTCTCACTCATGTGTTGTAATTTTTTATGTCCGATTTGATAGAGTTTACAGTCTTATCGAGTTTATCGCACCCGGAGGAGATCGATTTCACTTTTTCTTTCAACGACGTGATCTGGTTGCTGAAATCACGCTTGTTGCTTCCAATTTCGCCATTATCGAATCGTGAACTTCCTGTAGAGTAAAGGGTCCAGGATTCAACTCAACATCGTTAGCACAGAGTAAGATTTGTCTAGCAACACTCGCAGGGTGCATAACACAACTCACGTGCAACGTGAGGCTGGTATATAGACAATACTGGGTCAATCTCAAATGTAGCGACGTCACAAGCTGCACAGATGAAAACATTTTCTTTTGGCAAATAATGATCAAAATCAAGATTTTCGACATAATTGATCAAGGGAAAGGACGCGGAGAGATGAATAGAGAAGATCAGTGTACAAATAAGCAGTCTATAGTGTACATCAGTCCCAGAAACAAATGGCGAGTACTCACTATCTGTAAGTAACGTCACTTGTCTTGTGCCTCTCGGTTGGTTGAAGGGTCCGATTCTCGCTCTATAAACATCAATTGACACCATATTGGTCGTCAAAAGTGGTCACTTGTTGTCAGTGAAGAATTTCAGAACAAAAGATGGAAAATGATATTGTTATTACTTAAACACTTAGAATTATTTTCCTCGAAACAAACCGTGTTGTCATCACGAATGGACGTAACTCTCTGAAACCATCTGTCTTTCAAAAGTGCCGAAATTCCGGTTCAACCGCTTACGAAAAGGTCTGTTCACAGGAACCCGATATCGTAAATAAAATGTAGGTAAAACGTGGGTAAGAAAGATCCGTCCCCTATATGTATATAGAGTAAAGGAATAAAGGCAGCCATGTTGCCGATCTCGACTCGCTTCAGAGTTAGGTCAAAATTATCGCTTCAAATCGGTGACATCTCATTCACATACACAATAATCTCTTAGTTATACATTTCTCAGCAAAACTTAGCTTGTTTCAAACACATGTCATCCTTCAAATAACTTTTATATCTATTTATATTCGCAAATCGACCGCAGAAACCTCTCGGGTGAACGTTACTCCGCACCAAATGCCTCTCGGGCGATCTGATAGGTCCGTTAATCGTAAGGGCGAATTTCTCTAGATAATTTCTAAACATCGTGAAAAATTTAAAAAGCGATTTTTATTGATGTTCCACCATTTTCAAACCAGGTTGTGACAATTGAGTCAAATGATTAATTGTTTTGGTATGTAGAATCATTTTTTGCACTAGGGGATTGTGACGGCCCAGTCGCTTGTCTTCACACACTGTAGAATTAATAAATGGAAATTTCCATTTCATTATTTAAAAAAGAGAGGTTCAAGATTTGTTTGTCTCTTGTGTATAATTACAAGAAAATAATAAATATTTTTAAAAAATCATAATACTATACTTTTAAATATCAGTTAATTTAAATTGATGTATTATATCATTGAATTATTTCAAGTAAAACAATTTAATTCAAGTAAAGTGAAACACGACCACAACATTGTGTTATACAAAAGTGTATCAACATTATTAACACAATCTGTGGAATGATAAGTTTATATTTTTCTAGAAATTGTGATTTGCTGGTTTTTACCAATTACGTTATGTAAAAAATAGTTTAAGCATTATTATGTTTTATTAATGTCAATTTGGAATCTTTTATACCAAAACTGTAAATGCATATTTTTGTTAACTTGTACACATAATGAATAAAATGCTGGCAATCATAAATAATTTTCAGACAAACTTTTTTTTGTATATGTTAATTTTACATTATTTCAGATTATTTATAAACACATCCTTTGTTTGCATAATACAAACAATGTTAAATTATAGCACTGGTATTTTTTTTCTATCTACGAATAAACCTACACCCTGATAATTGAGGATGTTGTACATGACACTGAAAACTGAAAAACACAAATATCAGAATGAAACATCAGAAATTAATAAATAGATATTTGACGTTGATATTTAGATAAATAACTGTAGAGAATCACTCTTATGTTTTACCTCATCACTGGACAGAAAGTTTGGCAATTCAACTTCGGTAAAACGTATATCACTGAGCCAAGCCAAGTCGTGAAGAGTTTTGACAGTCAAGACAGTATTACAGGTGCCTGTCTGGCCAATGAAAACAACAGAATGTTCATTTTCTACTAAAGACAAAGCAATCTTCTGATCAGAATTGATAGCGAAATCATTTCCGAAACATTGCACTGTCCAAACCACGCCGTTTTGTTTGTAAAGCGATGCTTTAAATGAATTCGCGTAACGGACCAATCAGATCGCCCGAGAGGCATTTGGTGCGGAGTAACGTTCACCCCAGAGGTTTCTGCGGTCGATTTGCGAATATAAATAGATATAAAAGTTATTTGAAGGGAGACATGTGTTTGAAACAAGCTAAGTTTTGCTGAGAAATGTATAACTAAGAGATTATTGTGTATGTGAATGAGATGTCACCGATTTGAAGCGATAATTTTGACTTAACTCTGAAGCGAGTCGAGATCGGCAACATGGATGCCTTTATTCCTTTACTCTATATACATATAGGGGACGGATCTTTCTTACCCACGTTTTACCTACATTTTATTTACGATATCGAGTTCCTGTGGGTCTGTTATAGTCGTCAATGTAGAATCAAATGAATGAAAAAAAATCATTTCATACATATCGTGTTACATAATGGATCTGTTACTGATATTAAAACTACTTTTCGCCTTGTTAAAATTTAGCTCCACTGTTGAACGAAACCCCGCATTCTGAAGACATTCGTTTCTTATCTGACAGACGAAATTAACGGTAGGGTCTATACCACATGCGTATTTATGTAATAACTTATTTTCAGACATGTGGATAAACAAGTTCCTACCTGTCGAATACGAAGTTAAGATCCAAGGTAAAACATGTCGTATACCGGGTCAGCCTGTCTACAGTAAGAAAAGACCTGAATCTACATAGATGACTGCAGTTTGACTGGACTAGGGAGTTCCATTCCTCGCTCTACCTATCTTCCAGCTCCGTGGTCTGTCTCTAGAAGTTCACTATGCTTATGAAAATTTCCATCTGCTCGTCTGAATGTCAAACTTATCCGAGCAATATTCCTGACCTTATTTGGTCGCGATTTTGGATACCTAAAATAGTCCTGATAACACCCTTGACATTTTAAGCAGTGTCTATCATAACCTCTTTCGTCTTTTCGCCTGTCATTTGTGGATAACCAAGAAATATGACAGGTTTTAGCACGTTTGAAAAGCATTCATTGTAAAGAAACGCTGGCTTAACGATTAACCGTGTTTGCCTGTGAAATCATAAGAGATAGAAGCTAGGACATCCGTGGAAAACTAGAATTAATCACATTCTGACATTTTCTGAAATGTGATTTAAGTCTTACCTTGGGCCTGAGGGTTGAAGAAGAAGGGTTTGGAACGAAGGGATTCATTGCGATCTTTGTGTGTGAGCTGTATAGTGAAGGTGTAGTTGGAATCCAGGTTGTTGCCCGGCCCAAGCGTGAAATTCCGCTCCACTCCTCGATAACACTCCTCCTCAGGCTCCTCGTAGTCCCTGGGCATACAACATCATCAAACATTTGAATCTTATCTCTGGACACACAACATCTTCAAACACCTGAAACCTCCTAAAAACAACATCATTAACGACTGGAATCTACTCACTGGACAAGCAATTGCATATACCGCGGAAATCTAGTCCCTGGACACACATGTATCAACCATGTAACAAGTCATCTATTGTGCATTCATCATCATTCATGATTCAGCATAAGAGAAGGGTAAAAAGACGATATAAGATTATTGAGAAATTTTAGTCTTTATCCAACGTATTCGTCATAGATGGACTATGCGAAATTGATGTCATCAAAATGAGCCCGAGGAAAGGGCTCTGGAATACCATAGTTCTCACTGAGGAAACTCCAAAATCAAAGGGGTATGGAGAGGATAAGACGGTAATGATCCTTTTCTGTAAGACTTAACAATAGGAGGTTTAAAACCCGGAAGGCCTGGAGTCAGATAGGAGTCATGCTACTGAAGAGTCTTAATATGTATATGTGACAACCCCATAAAATTGACCTTTATAGATTTTTCATTCAAAACGATTACCATGGCTAGAATATCACTATAACAAAATGTTGTCACTGTTTTATACTGTATGTATAAAGTCGAACTTAAAGTGAATTTTCTTTTAAAAATATCATTGTTTTGCTCATACATATAACCAAAATAAGAAATAGTTTATACTTTTCTACATTCTTCGTATCTAATCTGTGTTTTTGTTATATATTTCAAAACGGTTACCTAATGATTCCAAACCGTTACCATATTTTTTATTTTAGGCCTGTTCTTTTTCTAAAATTATTGATGAGTACTCAAAATGATTATTTGTACAATATCATTGATTAGGTCATATACAACAAACCTAACTCAATTCACATTTTGAATTTTTAGAAATTTCTTTACTTCTGTAATTGTTATACTTGATATGTGGTTAGATCTAGTTGAAGTGGTGGTTTTTACTACTTTGGTTATTCAGTTTTCAGGTTCCCATGGAAATAAATAGAACCAATGGGGTAAGGTTAAGACGAAATATGTAATACAGCAAATTGTAATAAAAACGTGGTACAATGTAAGTCACATGCACATATTTCCAGTTATAATACTGCAAGGTAAGCCTAAAGGAGTAAGTCACATGCCCATATTTCCAGTTATAATACTGCAAGGTAAGCCTAAAGGAGTAAGTCACATGCCCATATTTCCATTTATAATACTGCAAGGTAAGCCTAAAGGAGTAAGTCACATGCACTTATTTCCAGTTACAATACTGCAAGGTAAGCCTAAAGGAGTAAGTCACATGCACATATTTCAAGTTATAATACTGCAAGGTAAGCCTAAAGGAGTAAGTCACCTGCACATATTTCCAGTTATAATACTGCAAGGTAAGCCTAAAGGAGTAAGTCACCTGCACATATTTCCAGTTATAATACTGCAAGGTAAGCCTAAAGGAGCAAGTCACCTGCACATATTTCAAATTATAATACTGCAAGGTAAGCCTAAAGGAGTAAGTCACCTGCACATATTTCCAGTTATAATACTGCAAGGTAAGCCTAAAGGAGTAAGTCACATGCCCATATTTCCAGTTATAATACTGCAAGGTAAGCCTAAAGGAGCAAGTCACCTGCACATATTTCCAGTTATAATACTGCAAGGTAAGCCTAAAGGAGTAAGTCACCTGCACATATTTCCAGTTATAATACTGCAAGGTAAGCCTAAAGGAGTAAGTCACATGCCCATATTTCCAGTTATAATACTGCAAGGTAAGCCTTAAGAAGACAGGGGGAGGTGAATAGAGAAATAGTTTTACACAACAGGAAGAATACATTATTTCCAAACAATAAGTTCATTGAACAGTTATTGTCATAATCATTTTAAAAAAATCAACTACAATTGTAATCTTTTTTTACATATATATTACATTTGACTTGATTTACTTTTCTAATATACATGTATATCAAACATATAAGTGCAAATGAGGAAAGTAGAAGGTTACCCATAACAATCATGAGAAATTGCAACTTAAAATTTTGGACAATAACTTATGTAATATTTCAAAAGGGGTTTTAATGAATAATTGTAGAACAACTAAAACATCCATTTGCTGTATAATATTACCAACAAACACATTCATGGGGACCTGAAATATGTATTTCAAAGAATCATTGAATACATCTACATCGGCGAACAGGTTAATACTCTTCACAAGTGTGTCTCATAGACCTACAGGAGGATGTAGAACACTTTAGTCACAACGTACTAACAGGAGGATGTAGAACACTTTAGTCAGAATATACTTAAAGGAGGATGTAGAACACTTAGTCAGAATATACTCACAGGTGGATGTAGAACACTTAGTCAGAATAAACTTACAGGAGGATGTAGAACACTTTAGTCAGAATATACTAACATGAGGATGTAGAACACTTTCGTCAGAATATACTAACATGAGGATGTAGAACACTTTAGTCACAACGTACTTACAGGAGAATGTAGAACACTTTAGTCAGAATATACTTACAGGAGGATGTAGAACACTTAGTCAGAATATACTCACAGGAGGATGTAGAACACTTAGTCAGAATATACTTACAGGAGGATGTAGAACACTTTAGTCAGAAGATACTCACAGGAGGATGTAGAACACTTAGTCAGAATAAACTTACAGGAGGATGTAGAACACTTAGTCAGAATATACTTACAGGAGGATGTGGAACACTTAGTCAGAATATACTTACAGGAGGATGTGGAACACTTAGTCAGAATATACTTACAGGAGGATGTAGAACAATTTAGTCACAATGTACTTACAGGAGGATGTAGAACACTTAGTCACAATGTCCTTACAGGAGGATGTAGAATACTTAGTCAGAATATACTCACAGGAGGATGTAGAACACTTTAGTCAGAATATACTTACATGAGGATGTAGAACACTTTAGTCAGAAGATACTCACAGGAGGATGTAGAACACTCTAGTCACAACGTACTTACAGGAGGATGTAGAACACTTTAGTCACAATGTACTTACAGGAGAATGTAGAACACTTTAGTCAGAATATACTCACAGGAGGATATAGAACACTTTAGTTACAATATACTTACAGGAGGATGTAGAACACTTAGGCAGAATATACTTACAGGAGGATGTAGAACACTTAGTCACAATGTACTTACAGGAGGATGTACAACACTGTAGTCAGAATATACTTACAGGAGGATGTAGAACACTTAGTCACAATGAACTTACAGGAGGATGTGGAACACTTAGTTAGAATATACTTACAGGAGGATGTAGAACACTTAGTCAGAATATACTCACAGGAGGATGTAGAACACTTTAGTCACAATGTCCTTACAGGAGGATGTAGAACACATAGTCAGAATATACTCACAGGAGGATGTGGAACACTTAGTCAGAATATACTCACAGGAGGATGTGGAACACTTAGTCAGAATATACTCACAGGAGGATGTAGAACACTTAGTCACAATGTACTTACAGGAGGATGTAGAACACTTTAGTCACACTGTACTTACAGGAGGATGTAGAACACTTTAGTCAGAATATACTTACAGGAGGTTGTACAACACTGAAGTCAGAATATACTTACATGAGGATGTAGAACACTTAGTCAGAATATACTTACAGGAGGATGTAGAACACTTAGTCAGAATAAACTTACAGGAGGATGTAGAACACTTAGTCAGAATAAACTTACAGGAGGATGTAGAACAATTAGTCAGAATAAACTTACAGGAGGATGTAGAACACTTAGTCAGAATAAACTTACAGGAGGATGTAGAGCACTTAGTCAGAATATACTTACATGAAGATGTAGAACACTTTAGTCAGAATATACTCACAGGTGGATGTAGAACACTTAGTCAGAATAAAGTTACAGGAGGATGTAGAACACTTAGTCAGAATATACTTACAGGAGGATGTAGAACACTTAGTTAGAATATACTTACAGAAGGATGTAGAACACTTTAGTCACAACGTACTTACAGGAGGATGTAGAACACTTTAGTCAGAAGAAACTTACAGGAGGATGTATAACACTAAGAATATACTTACAGGAGGATGTAGAACACTTAGTCAGAATAAACTTACAGGAGGATGTAGAACACTTTAGTCACAACGTACTTACAGGAGGATGTAGAACACTTTAGTCAGAAGAAACTTACAGGAGGATGTAGAACACTAAGAATATAATAACAGGAGGATGTAGAACACTTAGTCAGAATAAACTTACAGGAGGATGTAGAACACTTAGTCAGAATAAACTTTTAGGAGGATGTAGAACAATTAGTCAGAATAAACTTACAGGAGGATGTAGAACAATTAGTCAGAATAAAGTTACAGGAGGATGTAGAACACTAAGAATATACTCACAGGAGGATGTAGAACACTTAGTCAGAATATACTTACAGGAGGATGTAGAACACTTAGTCAGAATAAACTTACAGGAGGATGTAGAACACTTAGTCAGAATAAACTTACAGGAGGATGTAGAACAATTAGTCAGAATAAACTTACAGGAGGATGTAGAACACTTAGTCAGAATAAACTTACAGGAGGATGTAGAACACTTAGTCAGAATATACTTACATGAAGATGTAGAACACTTTAGTCAGAATATACTCACAGGTGGATGTAGAACACTTAGTCAGAATATGCTCACAGGAGGATGTAGAACACTTTGTCAGAATATACTTACAGGAGGATGTAGAACACTTAGTTAGAATATACTTACAGGAGGATGTAGAACACTTTAGTCACAACGTACTTACAGGAGGATGTAGAACACTTTAGTCAGAAGAAACTTACAGGAGGATGTAGAACACTAAGAATATAATAACAGGAGGTTGTAGAATACTTAGTAAGAATAAACTTACAGGAGGATGTAGAACACTTAGTCACAATGTACTTACAGGAGGATGTACAACACTGTAGTCAGAATATACTTACAGGAGGATGTAGAACACTTAGTCACAATGAACTTACAGGAGGATGTGGAACACTTAGTTAGAATATACTTACAGGAGGATGTAGAACACTTAGTCAGAATATACTCACAGGAGGATGTAGAACACTTTAGTCACAATGTCCTTACAGGAGGATGTAGAACACATAGTCAGAATATACTCACAGGAGGATGTGGAACACTTAGTCAGAATATACTCACAGGAGGATGTAGAACACTTAGTCACAATGTACTTACAGGAGGATGTAGAACACTTTAGTCACACTGTACTTACAGGAGGATGTAGAACACTTTAGTCAGAATATACTTACAGGAGGATGTAGAACACTTTAGTCAGAATATACTTACAGGAGGTTGTACAACACTGAAGTCAGAATATACTTACATGAGGATGTAGAACACTTAGTCAGAATATACTTACAGGAGGATGTAGAACACTTAGTCAGAATAAACTTACAGGAGGATGTAGAACACTTAGTCAGAATAAACTTACAGGAGGATGTAGAACAATTAGTCAGAATAAACTTACATGAAGATGTAGAACAATTAGTCAGAATAAAGTTACAGGAGGATGTAGAACACTAAGAATATACTCACAGGAGGATGTAGAACACTTAGTCAGAATATACTTACAGGAGGATGTAGAACACTTAGTCAGAATAAACTTACAGGAGGATGTAGAACACTTAGTCAGAATAAACTTACAGGAGGATGTAGAACACTTAGTCAGAATAAACTTACAGGAGGATGTAGAACAATTAGTCAGAATATACTTACATGAAGATGTAGAACACTTTAGTCAGAATATACTCACAGGTGGATGTAGAACACTTAGTCAGAATATGCTCACAGGAGGATGTAGAACTCTTTGTCAGAATATACTTACAGGAGGATGTAGAACACTTAGTTAGAATATACTTACAGGAGGATGTAGAACACTTTAGTCACAACCTACTTACAGGAGGATGTAGAACACTTTAGTCAGAAGAAACTTACAGGAGGATGTAGAACACTAAGAATATAATAACAGGAGGTTGTAGAATACTTAGTAAGAATAAACTTACAGGAGGATGTAGAACACTTAGTCACAATGTACTTACAGGAGGATGTACAACACTGTAGTCAGAATATACTTACAGGAGGATGTAGAACACTTAGTCACAATGAACTTACAGGAGGATGTGGAACACTTAGTTAGAATATACTTACAGGAGGATGTAGAACACTTAGTCAGAATATACTCACAGGAGGATGTAGAACACTTTAGTCACAATGTCCTTACAGGAGGATGTAGAACACATAGTCAGAATATACTCACAGGAGGATGTGGAACACTTAGTCAGAATATACTCACAGGAGGATGTGGAACACTTAGTCAGAATATACTCACAGGAGGATGTAGAACACTTAGTCACAATGTACTTACAGGAGGATGTAGAACACTTTAGTCACACTGTACTTACAGGAGGATGTAGAACACTTTAGTCAGAATATACTTACAGGAGGATGTAGAACACTTTAGTCAGAATATACTTACAGGAGGTTGTACAACACTGAAGTCAGAATATACTTACATGAGGATGTAGAACACTTAGTCAGAATATACTTACAGGAGGATGTAGAACACTTAGTCAGAATAAACTTACAGGAGGATGTGGAACACTTAGTCAGAATATACTCACAGGAGGATGTAGAACACTTAGTCACAATGTACTTACAGGAGGATGTAGAACACTTTAGTCACACTGTACTTACAGGAGGATGTAGAACACTTTAGTCAGAATATACTTACAGGAGGATGTAGAACACTTTAGTCAGAATATACTTACAGGAGGTTGTACAACACTGAAGTCAGAATATACTTACATGAGGATGTAGAACACTTAGTCAGAATATACTTACAGGAGGATGTAGAACACTTAGTCAGAATAAACTTACAGGAGGATGTAGAACACATAGTCAGAATATACTCACAGGAGGATGTGGAACACTTAGTCAGAATATACTCACAGGAGGATGTGGAACACTTAGTCAGAATATACTCACAGGAGGATGTAGAACACTTAGTCACAATGTACTTACAGGAGGATGTAGAACACTTAAGTCACACTGTACTTACAGGAGGATGTAGAACACTTTAGTCAGAATATACTTACAGGAGGATGTAGAACACTTTAGTCAGAATATACTCACAGGAGGATGTAGAACACTTAGTCAGAATATACTTACAGGAGGATGTAGAACACTTAGTCAGAATAAACTTACAGGAGGATGTAGAACACTTAGTCAGAATAAACTTACAGGAGGATGTAGAACAATTAGTCAGAATAAACTTACAGGAGGATGTAGAACACTTAGTCCGAATAAACTTACAGGAGGATGTAGAACACTTAGTCAGAATATACTTACATGAAGATGTAGAACACTTTAGTCAGAATATACTCACAGGTGGATGTAGAACACTTAGTCAGAATATGCTCACAGGAGGATGTAGAACACTTTGTCAGAATATACTTACAGGAGGATGTAGAACACTTAGTTAGAATATACTTACAGGAGGATGTAGAACACTTTAGTCACAACGTACTTACAGGAGGATGTAGAACACTTTAGTCAGAAGAAACTTACAGGAAGATGTAGAACACTAAGAATATAATAACAGGAGGTTGTAGAATACTTAGTCAGAATAAACTTACAGGAGGATGTAGAACACTTAGTCAGAATAAACTTACAGGAGGATGTAGAACAATTAGTCAGAATAAACTTACAGGAGGATGTAGAACACTTTAGTCAGAATATACTCACAGGTGGATGTAGAACACTTAGTCAGAATATACTTACAGGAGGATGTAGAACACTTAGTCAGAATAAACTTACAGGAGGATGTAGAACACTTAATCAGAATAAACTTACAGGAGGATGTAGAACACTTAGTCAGAATAAACTTACTGGAGGATGTAGAACAATTAGTCAGAATAAACTTACAGGAGGATGTAGAACACTTAGTCAGAATAAACTTACAGGAGGATGTAGAACACTTAGTCAGAATATACTTACAGGAGGATGTAGAACACTTTGTCAGAATATACTCACAGGAGGATGTAGAACACTTAGTCAGAATATACTTACAGGAGGATGTAGAACACTTTAGTCAGAAGATACTCACAGGAGGATGTAGAACACTTAGTCAGAATATACTTACAAGAGGATGTAGAACACTTAGTCAGAATATACTTACAGGAGGATGTGGAACACTTAGTCAGAATATACTTACAGGAGGATGTAGAACAATTTAGTCACAATGTACTTACAGGAGGATGTAGAACACTTAGTCACAATGTCCTTACAGGAGGATGTAGAACACTTAGTCAGAATATACTCACAGGAGGATGTAGAACACTTTAGTCAGAATATACTTACATGAGGATGTAGAACACTTTAGTCAGAAGATACTCACAGGAGGATGTAGAACACTCTAGTCACAACGTACTTACAGGAGGATGTAGAACACTTTAGTCACAATGTACTTACAGGAGAATGTAGAACACTTTAGTCAGAATATACTCACAGGAGGATATAGAACACTTTAGTCACAATATACTTACAGGAGGATGTAGAACACTTAGTCAGAATATACTCACAGGAGGATGTGGAACACTTAGTCACAATGTACTTACAGGAGGATGTAGAACACTGTAGTCAGAATATACTTACAGGAGGATGTAGAACACTTAGTCACAATGAACTTACAGGAGGATGTGGAACACTTAGTTAGAATATACTTACAGGAGGATGTAGAACACTTAGTCAGAATATACTCACAGGAGGATGTAGAACACTTTAGTCACAATGTCCTTACAGGAGGATGTAGAACACATAGTCAGAATATACTCACAGGAGGATGTGGAACACTTAGTCAGAATATACTCACAGGAGGATGTGGAACACTTAGTCAGAATATACTCACAGGAGGATGTAGAACACTTAGTCACAATGTACTTACAGGAGGATGTAGAACACTTTAGTCACACTGTACTTACAGGAGGATGTAGAACACTTTAGTCAGAATATACTTACAGGAGGATGTAGAACACTTTAGTCAGAATATACTTACAGGAGGATGTAGAACACTTTAGTCAGAATATACTTACAGGAGGTTGTACAACACTGAAGTCAGAATATACTTACATGAGGATGTAGAACACTTAGTCAGAATATACTTACAGGAGGATGTAGAACACTTAGTCAGAATAAACTTACAGGAGGATGTAGAACACTTAGTCAGAATAAACTTACAGGAGGATGTAGAACAATTAGTCAGAATAAACTTACAGGAGGATGTAGAACACTTAGTCAGAATAAAGTTACATGAAGATGTAGAACACTTTAGTCAGAATATACTCACAGGTGGATGTATAACACTTAGTCAGAATAAAGTTACAGGAGGATGTAGAACACTTAGTCAGAATATACTTACAGGAGGATGTAGAACACTTAGTTAGAATATACTTACAGGAGGATGTAGAACACTTTAGTCACAACGTACTTACAGGAGGATGTAGAACACTTTAGTCAGAAGAAACTTACAGGAGGATGTAGAACACTAAGAATATAATAACAGGAGGATGTAGAACACTTAGTCAGAATATACTTACAGGAGGATGTAGAACACTTAGTCAGAATATACTTACAGGAGGACGTAGAACACTTAGTCAGAATAAAGTTACAGGAGGATGTAGAACACTTAGTCAGAATATACTTACATGAAGATGTAGAACACTTTAGTCAGAATATACTCACAGGTGGATGTATAACACTTAGTCAGAATAAAGTTACAGGAGGATGTAGAACACTTAGTCAGAATATACTTACAGGAGGATGTAGAACACTTAGTTAGAATATACTTACAGGAGGATGTAGAACACTTTAGTCAGAATAAACTAACAGGAGGATGTAGAACACTAAGAATATAATAACAGGAGGATGTAGAACACTTAGTCAGAATGAACTTACAGGAGGATGTAGAACACTTTAGTCAGAAGAAACTTACAGGAGGATGTAGAACACTAAGAATATAATAACAGGAGGATGTAGAACACTTAGTCAGAATAAACTTACAGGAGGATGTAGAACACTTAGTCAGAATAAACTTACAGGAGGATGTAGAACACTTAGTCAGAATAAACTTATAGGAGGATGTAGAACAATTAGTCAGAATAAACTTACAGGAGGATGTAGAACAATTAGTCAGAATAAAGTTACAGGAGGATGTAGAACACTAAGAATATACTCACAGGAGGATGTAGAACACTTACTCAGAATATACTTACAGGAGGATGTAGAACACTTAGTCAGAATAAACTTACAGGAGGATGTAGAACAATTAGTCAGAATAAACTTACAGGAGGATGTAGAACACTTAGTCAGAATAAACTTACAGGAGGATGTAGAACACTTAGTCAGAATATACTTACATGAAGATGTAGAACACTTTAGTCAGAATATACTCACAGGTGGATGTAGAACACTTAGTCAGAATATGCTCACAGGAGGATGTAGAACACTTTGTCAGAATATACTTACAGGAGGATGTAGAACACTTAGTTAGAATATACTTACAGGAGGATGTAGAACACTTTAGTCACAACGTACTTACAGGAGGATGTAGAACACTTTAGTCAGAAGAAACTTACAGGAGGATGTAGAACACTAAGAATATAATAACAGGAGGTTGTAGAATACTTAGTCAGAATAAACTTACAGGAGGATGTAGAACACTTAGTCAGAATAAACTTACAGGAGGATGTAGAACAATTAGTCAGAATAAACTTACAGGAGGATGTAGAACACTTTAGTCAGAATATACTTACAGGTGGATGTAGAACACTTAGTCAGAATATACTTACAGGAGGATGTAGAACACTTAGTCAGAATATACTCACAGGTGGATGTAGAACACTTAGTCAGAATATACTTACAGGAGGATGTAGAACACTTAGTCAGAATAAACTTACAGGAGGATGTAGAACACTTAATCAGATAAAACTTACAGGAGGATGTAGAACACTTAGTCAGAATAAACTTACTGGAGGATGTAGAACAATTAGTCAGAATAAACTAACAGGAGGATGTAGAACACTTAGTCAGAATAAACTTACAGGAGGATGTAGAACACTTAGTCAGAATATACTTACATGGAGATGTAGAACACTTTAGTCAGAACATACTCACAGGTGGATGTAGAACACTTAGTCAGAATATACTCACAGGAGGATGTAGAACACTTAGTCAGAATATACTTACAGGAGGATGTAGAACACTTAGTTAGAATATACTTACAGGAGGATGTAGAACACTTTAGTCACAACGTACTTACAGGAGGATGTAGAACACTTTAGTCAGAAGAAACTTACAGGAGGATGTAGAACACTAAGAATATAATAACAGGAGGATGTAGAACACTTAGTCAGAATAAACTTACAGGAGGATGTAGAACACTTAGTCAGAATAAACTTACAGGAGGATGTAGAACAATTAGTCAGAATAAACTTACAGGAGGATGTAGAACACTAAGAATATACTCACAGGAGGATGTAGAACACTTAGTCAGAATATACTTACAGGAGGATGTAGAACACTTAGTCAGAATAAACTTACAGGAGGATGTAGAACACTTAGTCAGAATAAACTTACAGGAGGATGTAGAACACTTAGTCAGAATAAACTTACAGGAGGATGTAGAACAATTAGTCAGACAAAACTTACAGGAGGATGTAGAACACTTAGTCAGAATAAACTTACAGGAGGATGTAGAACACTTAGTCAGAATATACTTACATGAAGATGTAGAACACTTTAGTCAGAATATACTCACAGGTGGATGTAGAACACTTAGTCAGAATATGCTCATAGGAGGATGTAGAACACTTAGTCAGAATATACTTACAGGAGGATGTAGAACACTTAGTCAGAATAAACTTACAGGAGGATGTAGAACACTTAGTCAGAATAAACTTACAGGAGGATGTAGAACAATTAGTCAGAATAAACTTACAGGAGGATGTAGAACACTTAGTCAGAATAAACTTACAGGAGGATGTAGAACACTTAGTCAGAATATACTTACATGAAGATGTAGAACACTTTAGTCAGAATATACTCACAGGTGGATGTAGAACACTTAGTCAGAATATGCTCACATGAGGATGTAGAACACTTTGTCAGAATATACTTACAGGAGGATGTAGAACACTTAGTTAGAATATACTTACAGGAGGATGTAGAACACTTTAGTCACAACGTACTTACAGGAGGATGTAGAACACTTTAGTCAGAAGAAACTTACAGGAGGATGTAGAACACTAAGAATATAATAACAGGAGGTTGTAGAATACTTAGTCAGAATAAACTTACAGGAGGATGTAGAACACTTAGTCAGAAGATACTCACAGGAGGATGTAGAACACTTTAGTCACAACGTACTTACAGGAGGATGTAGAACACTTTAGTCAGAAGAAACTTACAGGAGGATGTAGAACACTTAGTCAGAATAAACTTACAGGAGGATGTAGATCACTTAGTCAGAATATACTTACAGGAGGATGTAGAACACTTTGTCAGAATATACTCACAGGAGGATGTAGAACACTTAGTAAGAATATACTTACAGGAGGATGTAGAACACTTTAGTCAGAAGATACTCACAGGAGGATGTAGAACACTTAGTCAGAATATACTTACAGGAGGATGTAGAACACTTAGTCAGAATATACTTACAGGAGGATGTGGAACACTTAGTCAGAATATACTTACAGGAGGATGTAGAATAATTTAGTCACAATGTACTTACAGGAGGATGTAGAACACTTAGTCACAATGTCCTTACAGGAGGATGTAGAACACTTAGTCAGAATATACTCACAGGAGGATGTAGAACACTTTAATCAGAATATACTTACATGAGGATGTAGAACACTTTAGTCAGAAGATACTCACAGGAGGATGTAGAACACTCTAGTCACAACGTACTTACAGGAGGATGTAGAACACTTTAGTCACAATGTACTTACAGGAGAATGTAGAACACTTTAGTCAGAATATACTCACAGGAGGATATAGAACACTTTAGTCACAATATACTTACAGGAGGATGTAGAACACATAGTCAGAATATACTTACAGGAGGATGTGGAACACTTAGTCACAATGTACTTACAGGAGGATGTACAACACTGTAGTCAGAATATACTTACAGGAGGATGTAGAACACTTAGTCACAATGAACTTACAGGAGGATGTGGAACACTTAGTTAGAATATACTTACAGGAGGATGTAGAACACTTAGTCAGAATATACTCACAGGAGGATGTAGAACACTTTAGTCACAATGTCCTTACAGGAGGATGTAGAACACATAGTCAGAATATACTCACAGGAGGATGTGGAACACTTAGTCAGAATATACTCACAGGAGGATGTGGAACACTTAGTCAGAATATACTCACAGGAGGATGTAGAACACTTAGTCACAATGTACTTACAGGAGGATGTAGAACACTTTAGTCACACTGTACTTACAGGAGGATGTAGAACACTTTAGTCAGAATATACTTACAGGAGGATGTAGAACACTTTAGTCAGAATATACTTACAGGAGGATGTAGAACACTTTAGTCAGAATATACTTACAGGAGGTTGTACAACACTGAAGTCAGAATATACTTACATGAGGATGTAGAACACTTAGTCAGAATATACTTACAGGAGGATGTAGAACACTTAGTCAGAATAAACTTACAGGAGGATGTAGAACACTTAGTCAGAATAAACTTACAGGAGGATGTAGAACAATTAGTCAGAATAAACTTTTACAGGAGGATGTAGAACACTTAGTCAGAATAAACTTACAGGAGGATGTAGAACACTTAGTCAGAATATACTTACATGAAGATGTAGAACACTTTAGTCAGAATATACTCACAGGTGGATGTAGAACACTTAGTCAGAATAAAGTTACAGGAGGATGTAGAACACTTAGTCAGAATATACTTACAGGAGGATGTAGAACACTTAGTTAGAATATACTTACAGGAGGATGTAGAACACTTTAGTCACAACGTACTTACAGGAGGATGTAGAACACTTTAGTCAGAAGAAACTTACAGGAGGATGTAGAACACTAAGAATATAATAACAGGAGGATGTAGAACACTTAGTCAGAATAAACTTACAGGAGGATGTAGAACACTTAGTCAGAATAAACTTATAGGAGGATGTAGAACAATTAGTCAGAATAAACTTACAGGAGGATGTAGAACAATTAGTCAGAATAAAGTTACAGGAGGATGTAGAACACTAAGAATATACTCACAGGAGGATGTAGAACACTTAGTCAGAATATACTTACAGGAGGATGTAGAACACTTAGTCAGAATAAACTTACAGGAGGATGTAGAACACTTAGTCAGAATAAACTTACAGGAGGATGTAGAACAATTAGTTAGAATAAACTTACAGGAGGATGTAGAACACTTAGTCAGAATAAACTTACAGGAGGATGTAGAACACTCAGTCAGAATATACTTACATGAAGATGTAGAACACTTTAGTCAGAATATACTCACAGGTGGATGTAGAACACTTAGTCAGAATATGCTCACAGGAGGATGTAGAACACTTTGTCAGAATATACTTACAGGAGGATGTAGAACACTTAGTTAGAATATACTTACAGGAGGATGTAGAACACTTTAGTCACAACGTACTTACAGGAGGATGTAGAACACTTTAGTCAGAATAAACTTACAGGAGGATGTAGAACACTTAGTCAGAATAAACTTACAGGAGGATGTAGATCACTTAGTCAGAATATACTTACAGGAGGATGTAGAACACTTTGTCAGAATATACTCACAGGAGGATGTAGAACACTTAGTAAGAATATACTTACAGGAGGATGTGGAACACTTTAGTCAGAAGATACTCACAGGAGGATGTAGAACACTTAGTCAGAATATACTTACAGGAGGATGTAGAACACTTAGTCAGAATATACTTACAGGAGGATGTGGAACACTTAGTCAGAATATACTTACAGGAGGATGTAGAATAATTTAGTCACAATGTACTTACAGGAGGATGTAGAACACTTAGTCACAATGTCCTTACAGGAGGATGTAGAACACTTAGTCAGAATATACTCACAGGAGGATGTAGAACACTTTAATCAGAATATACTTACATGAGGATGTAGAACACTTTAGTCAGAAGATACTCACAGGAGGATGTAGAACACTCTAGTCACAACGTACTTACAGGAGGATGTAGAACACTTTAGTCACAATGTACTTACAGGAGAATGTAGAACACTTTAGTCAGAATATACTCACAGGAGGATATAGAACACTTTAGTCACAACATACTTACAGGAGGATGTAGAACACATAGTCAGAATATACTTACAGGAGGATGTGGAACACTTAGTCACAATGTACTTACAGGAGGATGTACAACACTGTAGTCAGAATATACTTACAGGAGGATGTAGAACACTTAGTCACAATGAACTTACAGGAGGATGTGGAACACTTAGTTAAAATATACTTACAGGAGGATGTAGAACACTTAGTCAGAATATACTCACAGGAGGATGTAGAACACTTTAGTCACAATGTCCTTACAGGAGGATGTAGAACACATAGTCAGAATATACTCACAGGAGGATGTGGAACACTTAGTCAGAATATACTCACAGGAGGATGTGGAACACTTAGTCAGAATATACTCACAGGAGGATGTAGAACACTTAGTCACAATGTACTTACAGGAGGATGTAGAACACTTTAGTCACACTGTACTTACAGGAGGATGTAGAACACTTTAGTCAGAATATACTTACAGGAGGATGTAGAACACTTTAGTCAGAATATACTTACAGGAGGATGTAGAACACTTTAGTCAGAATATACTTACAGGAGGTTGTACAACACTGAAGTCAGAATATACTTACATGAGGATGTAGAACACTTAGTCAGAATATACTTACAGGAGGATGTAGAACACTTAGTCAGAATAAACTTACAGGAGGATGTAGAACACTTAGTCAGAATAAACTTACAGGAGGATGTAGAACAATTAGTCAGAATAAACTTACAGGAGGATGTAGAACACTTAGTCAGAATAAACTTACAGGAGGATGTAGAACACTTAGTCAGAATATACTTACATGAAGATGTAGAACACTTTAGTCAGAATATACTCACAGGTGGATGTAGAACACTTAGTCAGAATAAAGTTACAGGAGGATGTAGAACACTTTAGTCAGAATATACTCACAGGTGGATGTAGAACACTTAGTCAGAATAAAGTTACAGGTGGATGTAGAACACTTAGTCAGAATATGCTCACAGGAGGATGTAGAACACTTAGTCAGAATATACTTACAGGAGGATGTAGAACACTTAGTTAGAATATACTTACAGGAGGATGTAGAACACTTTAGTCACAACGTACTTACAGGAGGATGTAGAACACTTTAGTCAGAAGAAACTTACAGGAGGATGTAGAACACTAAGAATATAATAACAGGAGGATGTAGAACACTTAGTCAGAATAAACTTACAGGAGGATGTAGAACACTTAGTCAGAATAAACTTATAGGAGGATGTAGAACAATTAGTCAGAATAAACTTACAGGAGGATGTAGAACAATTAGTCAGAATAAAGTTACAGGAGGATGTAGAACACTAAGAATATACTCACAGGAGGATGTAGAACACTTAGTCAGAATATACTTACAGGAGGATGTAGAACACTTAGTCAGAATAAACTTACAGGAGGATGTAGAACACTTAGTCAGAATAAACTTACAGGAGGATGTAGAACAATTAGTTAGAATAAACTTACAGGAGGATGTAGAACACTTAGTCAGAACAAACTTACAGGAGGATGTAGAACACTTAGTCAGAATATACTTACATGAAGATGTAGAACACTTTAGTCAAAATATACTCACAGGTGGATGTAGAACACTTAGTCAGAATATGCTCACAGGAGGATGTAGAACACTTTAGTCACAACGTACTTACAGGAGGATGTAGAACACTTTAGTCAGAAGAAACTTACAGGAGGATGTAGAACACTAAGAATATAATAACAGGAGGTTGTAGAATACTTAGTCAGAATAAACTTACAGGAGGATGTAGAACACTTAGTCAGAATAAACTTACAGGAGGATGTAGAACAATTAGTCAGAATAAACTTACAGGAGGATGTAGAACAATTAGTCAGAATAAACTTACAGGAGGATGTAGAACACTTTAGTCAGAATATACTTACAGGAGGTTGTACAACACTGAAGTCAGAATATACTTACATGAGGATGTAGAACACTTAGTCAGAATATACTTACAGGAGGATGTAGAACACTTAGTCAGAATAAACTTACAGGAGGATGTAGAACACTTAGTCAGAATAAACTTACAGGAGGATGTAGAACAATTAGTCAGAATAAACTTACAGGAGGATGTAGAACACTTAGTCAGAATAAACTTACAGGAGGATGTAGAACACTTAGTCAGAATATACTTACATGAAGATGTAGAACACTTTAGTCAGAATATACTCACAGGTGGATGTAGAACACTTAGTCAGAATAAAGTTACAGGAGGATGTAGAACACTTAGTCAGAATATACTTACAGGAGGATGTAGAACACTTAGTTAGAATATACTTACAGGAGGATGTAGAACACTTTAGTCACAACGTACTTACAGGAGGATGTAGAACACTTTAGTCAGAAGAAACTTACAGGAGGATGTAGAACACTAAGAATATAATAACAGGAGGATGTAGAACACTTAGTCAGAATAAACTTACAGGAGGATGTAGAACACTTAGTCAGAATAAACTTATAGGAGGATGTAGAACAATTAGTCAGAATAAACTTACAGGAGGATGTAGAACAATTAGTCAGAATAAAGTTACAGGAGGATGTAGAACACTAAGAATATACTCACAGGAGGATGTAGAACACTTAGTCAGAATATACTTACAGGAGGATGTAGAACACTTAGTCAGAATAAACTTACAGGAGGATGTAGAACACTTAGTCAGAATAAACTTACAGGAGGATGTAGAACAATTAGTTAGAATAAACTTACAGGAGGATGTAGAACACTTAGTCAGAACAAACTTACAGGAGGATGTAGAACACTTAGTCAGAATATACTTACATGAAGATGTAGAACACTTTAGTCAGAATATACTCACAGGTGGATGTAGAACACTTAGTCAGAATATGCTCACAGGAGGATGTAGAACACTTTGTCAGAATATACTTACAGGAGGATGTAGAACACTTAGTTAGAATATACTTACAGGAGGATGTAGAACACTTTAGTCACAACGTACTTACAGGAGGATGTAGAACACTTTAGTCAGAAGAAACTTACAGGAGGATGTAGAACACTAAGAATATAATAACAGGAGGTTGTAGAATACTTAGTCAGAATAAACTTACAGGAGGATGTAGAACACTTAGTCAGAATAAACTTACAGGAGGATGTAGAACAATTAGTCAGAATAAACTTACAGGAGGATGTAGAACACTTTAGTCAGAATATACTCACAGGTGGATGTAGAACACTTAGTCAGAATATACTTACAGGAGGATGTAGAACACTTAGTCAGAATAAACTTACAGGAGGATGTAGAACACTTAATCAGAATAAACTTACAGGAGGATGTAGAACACTTAGTCAGAATAAACTTACTGGAGGATGTAGAACAATTAGTCAGAATAAACTTACAGGAGGATGTAGAACACTTAGTCAGAATAAACTTACAGGAGGATGTAGAACACTTAGTCAGAATATACTTACATGGAGATGTAGAACACTTTAGTCAGAACATACTCACAGGTGGATGTAGAACACTTAGTCAGAATATACTCACAGGAGGATGTAGAACACTTAGTCAGAATATACTTACAGGAGGATGTAGAACACTTAGTTAGAATATACTTACAGGAGGATGTAGAACACTTTAGTCACAACGTACTTACAGGAGGATGTAGAACACTTTAGTCAGAAGAAACTTACAGGAGGATGTAGAACACTAAGAATATAATAACAGGAGGATGTAGAACACTTAGTCAGAATAAACTTACAGGAGGATGTAGAACACTTAGTCAGAATAAACTTACAGGAGGATGTAGAACAATTAGTCAGAATAAACTTACAGGAGGATGTAGAACACTAAGAATATACTCACAGGAGGATGTAGAACACTTAGTCAGAATATACTTACAGGAGGATGTAGAACACTTAGTCAGAATATACTCACAGGTGGATGTAGAACACTTAGTCAGAATAAACTTACAGGAGGATGTAGAACACTTAGTCAGAATAAACTTACAGGAGGATGTAGAACACTTAGTCAGAATAAACTTACAGGAGGATGTAGAACACTTAGTCAGAATAAACTTACAGGAGGATGTAGAACAATTAGTCAGAATATACTTACAGGAGGATGTAGAACACTTAGTCAGAATAAACTTACAGGAGGATGTAGAACACTTAGTCAGAATAAACTTACAGGAGGATGTAGAACAATTAGTCAGAATAAACTTACAGGAGGATGTAGAACACTTAGTCAGAATAAACTTACAGGAGGATGTAGAACACTTAGTCAGAATATACTTACATGAAGATGTAGAACACTTTAGTCAGAATATACTCACAGGTGGATGTAGAACACTTAGTCAGAATAAAGTTACAGGAGGATGTAGAACACTTAGTCAGAATATACTTACAGGAGGATGTAGAACACTTAGTTAGAATATACTTACAGGAGGATGTAGAACACTTTAGTCACAACGTACTTACAGGAGGATGTAGAACACTTTAGTCAGAAGAAACTTACAGGAGGATGTAGAACACTAAGAATATAATAACAGGAGGATGTAGAACACTTAGTCAGAATAAACTTACAGGAGGATGTAGAACACTTAGTCAGAATAAACTTATAGGAGGATGTAGAACAATTAGTCAGAATAAACTTACAGGAGGATGTAGAACAATTAGTCAGAATAAAGTTACAGGAGGATGTAGAACACTAAGAATATACTCACAGGAGGATGTAGAACACTTAGTCAGAATATACTTACAGGAGGATGTAGAACACTTAGTCAGAATAAACTTACAGGAGGATGTAGAACACTTAGTCAGAATAAACTTACAGGAGGATGTAGAACAATTAGTTAGAATAAACTTACAGGAGGATGTAGAACACTTAGTCAGAACAAACTTACAGGAGGATGTAGAACACTTAGTCAGAATATACTTACATGAAGATGTAGAACACTTTAGTCAGAATATACTCACAGGTGGATGTAGAACACTTAGTCAGAATATGCTCACAGGAGGATGTAGAACACTTTGTCAGAATATACTTACAGGAGGATGTAGAACACTTAGTCAGAATATACTTACAGGAGGATGTAGAACACTTTAGTCACAACGTACTTACAGGAGGATGTAGAACACTTTAGTCAGAAGAAACTTACAGGAGGATGTAGAACACTAAGAATATAATAACAGGAGGTTGTAGAATACTTAGTCAGAATAAACTTACAGGAGGATGTAGAACACTTAGTCAGAATAAACTTACAGGAGGATGTAGAACAATTAGTCAGAATAAACTTACAGGAGGATGTAGAACACTTTAGTCAGAATATACTCACAGGTGGATGTAGAACACTTAGTCAGAATATACTTACAGGAGGATGTAGAACACTTAGTCAGAATAAACTTACAGGAGGATGTAGAACACTTAATCAGAATAAACTTACAGGAGGATGTAGAACACTTAGTCAGAATAAACTTACTGGAGGATGTAGAACAATTAGTCAGAATAAACTTACAGGAGGATGTAGAACACTTAGTCAGAATAAACTTACAGGAGGATGTAGAACACTTAGTCAGAATATACTTACATGGAGATGTAGAACACTTTAGTCAGAACATACTCACAGGTGGATGTAGAACACTTAGTCAGAATATACTCACAGGAGGATGTAGAACACTTAGTCAGAATATACTTACAGGAGGATGTAGAACACTTAGTTAGAATATACTTACAGGAGGATGTAGAACACTTTAGTCACAACGTACTTACAGGAGGATGTAGAACACTTTAGTCAGAAGAAACTTACAGGAGGATGTAGAACACTAAGAATATAATAACAGGAGGATGTAGAACACTTAGTCAGAATAAACTTACAGGAGGATGTAGAACACTTAGTCAGAATAAACTTACAGGAGGATGTAGAACAATTAGTCAGAATAAACTTACAGGAGGATGTAGAACACTAAGAATATACTCACAGGAGGATGTAGAACACTTAGTCAGAATATACTTACAGGAGGATGTAAAACACTTAGTCAGAATATACTCACAGGTGGATGTAGAACACTTAGTCAGAATAAACTTACAGGAGGATGTAGAACACTTAGTCAGAATAAACTTACAGGAGGATGTAGAACACTTAGTCAGAATAAACTTACAGGAGGATGTAGAACACTTAGTCAGAATAAACTTACAGGAGGATGTAGAACAATTAGTCAGAATAAACTTACAGGAGGATGTAGAACACTTAGTCAGAATAAACTTACAGGAGGATGTAGAACACTTAGTCAGAATAAACTTACAGGAGGATGTAGAACAATTAGTCAGACAAAACTTACAGGAGGATGTAGAACACTTAGTCAGAATAAACTTACAGGAGGATGTAGAACATTTAGTCAGAATATACTTACATGAAGATGTAGAACACTTTAGTCAGAATATACTCACAGGTGGATGTAGAACACTTAGTCAGAATATGCTCATAGGAGGATGTAGAACACTTAGTCAGAATATACTTACAGGAGGATGTAGAACACTTAGTCAGAATAAACTTACAGGAGGATGTAGAACACTTAGTCAGAATAAACTTACAGGAGGATGTAGAACAATTAGTCAGAATAAACTTAACGGAGGATGTAGAACACATAGTCAGAATAAACTTACAGGAGGATGTAGAACACTTAGTCAGAATATACTTACATGAAGATGTAGAACACTTTAGTCAGAATATACTCACAGGTGGATGTAGAACACTTAGTCAGAATATGCTCACAGGAGGATGTAGAACACTTTGTCAGAATATACTTACAGGAGGATGTAGAACACTTAGTTAGAATATACTTACAGGAGGATGTAGAACACTTTAGTCACAACGTACTTACAGGAGGATGTAGAACACTTTAGTCAGAAGAAACTTACAGGAGGATGTAGAACACTAAGAATATAATAACAGGAGGTTGTAGAATACTTAGTCAGAATAAACTTACAGGAGGATGTAGAACACTTAGTCAGAAGATACTCACAGGAGGATGTAGAACACTTTAGTCACAACGTACTTACAGGAGGATGTAGAACACTTTAGTCAGAAGAAACTTACAGGAGGATGTAGAACACTAAGAATATAATAACAGGAGGATGTAGAACACTTAGTCAGAATAAACTTACAGGAGGATGTAGAACACTTAGTCAGAATAAACTTACAGGAGGATGTAGAACAATTAGTCAGAATAAACTTACAGGAGGATGTAGAACACTAAGAATATACTCACAGGAGGATGTAGAACACTTAGTCAGAATATACTTACAGGAGGATGTAGAACACTTAGTCAGAATAAACTTACAGGAGGATGTAGAACACTTAGTCAGAATAAACTTACAGGAGGATGTAGAACACTTAGTCAGACAAAACTTACAGGAGGATGTAGAACACTTAGTCAGAATAAACTTACAGGAGGATGTAGAACACTTAGTCAGAATATACTTACATGAAGATGTAGAACACTTTAGTCAGAATATACTCACAGGTGGATGTAGAACACTTAGTCAGAATATGCTCACAGGAGGATGTAGAACACTTTGTCAGAATATACTTACAGGAGGATGTAGAACACTTAGTTAGAATATACTTACAGGAGGATGTAGAACACTTTAGTCACAACGTACTTACAGGAGGATGTAGAACACTTTAGTCAGAAGAAACTTACAGGAGGATGTAGAACACTATGAATATAATAACAGGAGGATGTAGAACACTTAGTCAGAATAAACTTACAGGAGGATGTAGAACACTTAGTCAGAATAAACTTACAGGAGGATGTAGAACAATTAGTCAGAATAAACTTACAGGAGGATGTAGAACACTAAGAATATACTCACAGGAGGATGTAGAACACTTAGTCAGAATAAACTTACAGGAGGATGTAGAACACTTAGTCAGAATAAACTTACAGGAGGATGTAGAACACTTAGTCAGAATAAACTTACAGGAGGATGTAGAACAATTAGTCAGACAAAACTTACAGGAGGATGTAGAACACTTAGTCAGAATAAACTTACAGGAGGATGTAGAACACTTAGTCAGAATATACTTACATGAAGATGTAGAACACTTTAGTCAGAATATACTCACAGGTGGATGTAGAACACTTAGTCAGAATATGCTCACAGGAGGATGTAGAACACTTTGTCAGAATATACTTACAGGAGGATGTAGAACACTTAGTCAGAATATACTTACAGGAGGATGTAGAACACTTTAGTCACAACGTACTTACAGGAGGATGTAGAACACTTTAGTCAGAAGAAACTTACAGGAGGATGTAGAACACTAAGAATATAATAACAGGAGGATGTAGAACACTTAGTCAGAATAAACTTACAGGAGGATGTAGAACACTTAGTCAGAATAAACTTACAGGAGGATGTAGAACAATTAGTCAGAATAAACTTACAGGAGGATGTAGAACACTAAGAATATACTCACAGGAGGATGTAGAACACTTAGTCAGAATATACTTACAGGAGGATGTAGAACACTTAGTCAGAATAAACTTACAGGAGGATGTAGAACACTTAGTCAGAATAAACTTACAGGAGGATGTAGAACAATTAGTCAGACAAAACTTACAGTAGGATGTAGAACACTTAGTCAGAATAAACTTACAGGAGGATGTAGAACACTTAGTCAGAATATACTTACATGAAGATGTAGAACACTTTAGTCAGAATATACTCACAGGTGGATGTAGAACACTTAGTCAGAATATGCTCACAGGAGGATGTAGAACACTTTGTCAGAATATACTTACAGGAGGATGTAGAACACTTAGTTAGAATATACTTACAGGAGGATGTAGAACACTTTAGTCACAACGTACTTACAGGAGGATGTAGAACACTTTAGTCAGAAGAAACTTACAGGAGGATGTAGAACACTAAGAATATAATAACAGGAGGTTGTAGAATACTTAGTCAGAATAAACTTACAGGAGGATGTAGAACACTTAGTCAGAATATACTTACATGAAGATGTAGAACACTTTAGTCAGAATATACTCACAGGTGGATGTAGAACACTTAGTCAGAATATACTTACAGGAGGATGTAGAACACTTAGTCAGAATAAACTTACAGGAGGATGTAGAACACTTAGTCAGAATAAACTCACAGGTGGATGTAGAACACTTAGTCAGAATATACTTACAGGAGGATGTAGAACACTTTAGTCAGAATATACTTACAGGAGGTTGTACAACACTGTAGTCACAACGTACTTACAGGAGGATGTAGAACACTTAGTCAGAATATACTTACAGCAGGATGTAGAACACTTAGTCAGAATATACTCACAGGTGGATGTAGAACACTTAGTCAGAATAAACTTACAGGAGGATGTAGAACACTTAGTCAGAATAAACTTACAGGAGGATGTAGAACACTTAGTCAGAATAAACTTACAGGAGGATGTAGAACACTTAGTCAGAATAAACTTACAGGAGGATGTAGAACAATTAGTCAGAATAAACTTACAGGAGGATGTAGAACACTTAGTCAGAATAAACTTACAGGAGGATGTAGAACACTTAGTCAGAATAAACTTACAGGAGGATGTAGAACAATTAGTCAGACAAAACTTACAGGAGGATGTAGAACACTTAGTCAGAATAAACTTACAGGAGGATGTAGAACATTTAGTCAGAATATACTTACATGAAGATGTAGAACACTTTAGTCAGAATATACTCACAGGTGGATGTAGAACACTTAGTCAGAATATGCTCATAGGAGGATGTAGAACACTTAGTCAGAATATACTTACAGGAGGATGTAGAACACTTAGTCAGAATAAACTTACAGGAGGATGTAGAACACTTAGTCAGAATAAACTTACAGGAGGATGTAGAACAATTAGTCAGAATAAACTTAACGGAGGATGTAGAACACATAGTCAGAATAAACTTACAGGAGGATGTAGAACACTTAGTCAGAATATACTTACATGAAGATGTAGAACACTTTAGTCAGAATATACTCACAGGTGGATGTAGAACACTTAGTCAGAATATGCTCACAGGAGGATGTAGAACACTTTGTCAGAATATACTTACAGGAGGATGTAGAACACTTAGTTAGAATATACTTACAGGAGGATGTAGAACACTTTAGTCACAACGTACTTACAGGAGGATGTAGAACACTTTAGTCAGAAGAAACTTACAGGAGGATGTAGAACACTAAGAATATAATAACAGGAGGTTGTAGAATACTTAGTCAGAATAAACTTACAGGAGGATGTAGAACACTTAGTCAGAAGATACTCACAGGAGGATGTAGAACACTTTAGTCACAACGTACTTACAGGAGGATGTAGAACACTTTAGTCAGAAGAAACTTACAGGAGGATGTAGAACACTAAGAATATAATAACAGGAGGATGTAGAACACTTAGTCAGAATAAACTTACAGGAGGATGTAGAACACTTAGTCAGAATAAACTTACAGGAGGATGTAGAACAATTAGTCAGAATAAACTTACAGGAGGATGTAGAACACTAAGAATATACTCACAGGAGGATGTAGAACACTTAGTCAGAATATACTTACAGGAGGATGTAGAACACTTAGTCAGAATAAACTTACAGGAGGATGTAGAACACTTAGTCAGAATAAACTTACAGGAGGATGTAGAACAATTAGTCAGACAAAACTTACAGTAGGATGTAGAACACTTAGTCAGAATAAACTTACAGGAGGATGTAGAACACTTAGTCAGAATATACTTACATGAAGATGTAGAACACTTTAGTCAGAATATACTCACAGGTGGATGTAGAACACTTAGTCAGAATATGCTCACAGGAGGATGTAGAACACTTTGTCAGAATATACTTACAGGAGGATGTAGAACACTTAGTTAGAATATACTTACAGGAGGATGTAGAACACTTTAGTCACAACGTACTTACAGGAGGATGTAGAACACTTTAGTCAGAAGAAACTTACAGGAGGATGTAGAACACTATGAATATAATAACAGGAGGATGTAGAACACTTAGTCAGAATAAACTTACAGGAGGATGTAGAACACTTAGTCAGAATAAACTTACAGGAGGATGTAGAACAATTAGTCAGAATAAACTTACAGGAGGATGTAGAACACTAAGAATATACTCACAGGAGGATGTAGAACACTTAGTCAGAATAAACTTACAGGAGGATGTAGAACACTTAGTCAGAATAAACTTACAGGAGGATGTAGAACACTTAGTCAGAATAAACTTACAGGAGGATGTAGAACAATTAGTCAGACAAAACTTACAGTAGGATGTAGAACACTTAGTCAGAATAAACTTACAGGAGGATGTAGAACACTTAGTCAGAATATACTTACATGAAGATGTAGAACACTTTAGTCAGAATATACTCACAGGTGGATGTAGAACACTTAGTCAGAATATGCTCACAGGAGGATGTAGAACACTTAGTCAGAATATACTTACAGGAGGATGTAGAACACTTAGTCAGAATATACTTACAGGAGGATGTAGAACACTTTAGTCACAACGTACTTACAGGAGGATGTAGAACACTTTAGTCAGAAGAAACTTACAGGAGGATGTAGAACACTAAGAATATAATAACAGGAGGATGTAGAACACTTAGTCAGAATAAACTTACAGGAGGATGTAGAACACTTAGTCAGAATATACTTACAGGAGGATGTAGAACACTTAGTCAGAATAAACTTACAGGAGGATGTAGAACACTAAGAATATACTCACAGGAGGATGTAGAACACTTAGTCAGAATATACTTACAGGAGGATGTAGAACACTTAGTCAGAATAAACTTACAGGAGGATGTAGAACACTTAGTCAGAATAAACTTACAGGAGGATGTAGAACAATTAGTCAGACAAAACTTACAGTAGGATGTAGAACACTTAGTCAGAATAAACTTACAGGAGGATGTAGAACACTTAGTCAGAATATACTTACATGAAGATGTAGAACACTTTAGTCAGAATATACTCACAGGTGGATGTAGAACACTTAGTCAGAATATGCTCACAGGAGGATGTAGAACACTTTGTCAGAATATACTTACAGGAGGATGTAGAACACTTAGTTAGAATATACTTACAGGAGGATGTAGAACACTTTAGTCACAACGTACTTACAGGAGGATGTAGAACACTTTAGTCAGAAGAAACTTACAGGAGGATGTAGAACACTAAGAATATAATAACAGGAGGTTGTAGAATACTTAGTCAGAATAAACTTACAGGAGGATGTAGAACACTTAGTCAGAATATACTTACATGAAGATGTAGAACACTTAAGTCAGAATAAACTCACAGGTGGATGTAGAACACTTAGTCAGAATATACTTACAGGAGGATGTAGAACACTTAGTCAGAATAAACTTACAGGAGGATGTAGAACACTTAGTCAGAATAAACTCACAGGTGGATGTAGAACACTTAGTCAGAATATACTTACAGGAGGATGTAGAACACTTTAGTCAGAATATACTTACAGGAGGTTGTACAACACTGTAGTCACAACGTACTTACAGGGGGATGTAGAACACTTAGTCAGAATATACTTACAGCAGGATGTAGAACACTTAGTTAGAATATACTTACAGGAGGATGTAGAACACTTAGTCAGAATAAACTTACAGGAGGATGTAGAACACTTAGTCAGAATAAACTCACAGGTGGATGTAGAACACTTAGTCAGAATATACTCACAGGTGGATGTAGAACACTTAGTCAGAATAAACTTACAGGAGGATGTAGTACACTTAGTCAGAAGAAACTTACAGGAGGATGTAGAACACTTAGTCAGAATATACATACAGGAGGATGTAGAACACTTAGTCAGAATATACTTACAGGAGGATGTAGAACACTTAGTCAGAATATACTAACAGGAGGATGTAGAACACTTAGTCAGAATATACTTACAGGTGGATGTAGAACACTTAGTCAGAATATACTTACAGGTGGATGTAGAACACTTAAGTCAGAATGTACTTACGGAAGGAAGTAGAATACCGTAGCAATGAATTTCTCCGGATGAATGTAGTCTAGAGGAAGCTCATAACGACAGGAGATGATGATGAAGTTCTCAGTGACACAGCTCATGTTGTTGACTGCCTCGAGGGGGTCTGTTAGACAGTGCTATACAAGTTAAATGGAGATATTGCTTCTGAGGTATCCAACATTAACCAACATTTGATACAGAAAAGTGACGTTTTTACAAAACAAGTTTTATCTAAACTGACTAAGATATACTCAGTGCAATGTCAATGTGGATTCACTAGGCACATGTAATAAGCAGCACCCATACATCACAGCAGTCACATGTATTTCTCAATATTTGATTCATTTTGGGCTATAATCATTATGGAGGGAATGCATTTATTTAATTAACATATCTATGATACATAGTAAGAAAATGCATGCAACTCCATATGATCACACCCGGAAGCTATAAGTAATAGTTGCTAGCATAGTTAATGGCATAAATCGGATAATGGCAAGGACACTTTGTCCGAGAGGCCAAACCGAGGCGCAGCCGAGGACCGGGGCTGGAGGACAAAGTGTCCCAGCCGTTATCCGATGCATGCCATTAACTACGCTAGTAACTGACTTACATCTCACTTGATCCGAGTACAATCCCACAAAATTAACAGTTTTAAATAAAATTTAAATTTTCAACAACCCTTAAAGGGCCCCTTCACCGATTTATGAATGAAGTGTGTAGTACTAAAGAGGATGTACGAGCACGTGCTTCTTGCGTGTCAAAGCTCTAGGGACGTTCTTCTTGCGTGTCAAAGCGCAAGGCACGAAATAAATGTTTTGGGCTTGCAAAATTCGTGCACTCGATGAATATGAGCCTGCTTCAAGACAAAATTTCATAGGTTGTCCATTTCGGTTTTGATTTTGAATGTCTAGGACGCGTCATTAGCGTCCACATGGACAGTTGAATTTCGACAGTGGTTTCTACTTTTGAATCGTTTCCTTTGGATTTCCAATAAAAAGGTACTTTGATCATTCCCATAACAAGTTTAGCTCAAATTTTATAGCTTATCAATACAAAAAATCATTATTTCGTGTCATTATTAAATTATTTTGTATATTTCCAAACTTATTTTCCTAACAATACAAAAGTTGTTGTACAACATAAATCATAAATTGTGTATTTCTTGGTTTTGTTATTTCTAGTGAAAACTAAAGATGAACAATGTTTTGGGGTGATTTTTTATTCAAACAAAACGTGTAAGTATTATGATTGTATTGCAGCTTAGTTTAATTTGGTTATTGATACTTTCAGTTCACTTTTTTTTGTCGATAAATTGATTTAAATCTTGTGAAGGAAAGGTTTACAAAGGTGCCCTTGCATCAAATGTCAAGACCCTTGGCCTAAGAGTCCCCGATATCGATAATGAACAGGACACTTTTATGAATGGTTGCCATGGACGACGAGGTCCAAGTGGGATGTAACTATGAATATAAACATAAAAATGGATCGATGTATTCATCATGATTCCCAAACAAATGGGTCAAGCTGGAGCCGTATAATGAGGTGTTACTCACTGCTTGTATGAAAATGAAAATGAAATGAAAATGAAATGAAAATGAAATGAAAATGAAATGAAAATGAAAATTTGGTGTGAATGACTTCATCATAGATTGTGTTCTCAAATGTAATCAAAGAACAGACCAGTGAAATGTATCGGGGGTTACGGGGACATTGTGTTACGTGATCAGTAAATTTTATACATACCAAAACAAAGGTTAAAGTACAGCAGCATGATTCGCCTTGATTTCAACACCTGGGAGATATTTCCAAGCCATACGTATCTATCTAAAGTACTCACGGAAAAAGAAATAAAATGGTATTGTGCGTTTATTTCTTTATTACTCGACAAGTGTAAGTAATTCTTACAAATGCTCCAAAAACTATGTTTTTCTCAACTAGGCCTTATGAAATCATTGCAAAAATATACTTTAAATTACCTTTGTTCAGGTAAAACTGCCCAAAATTAGCATATTTTCAATACATTTCGAAACCTGCTATAGCTTTCGCCAATCTCAGCAATGCGTGTGACAATAAACCTGAAATGCTCTTTTCACCTGGATTTGCAGTTACACGTGACAATTGACAACATACGTTATGAAGGAACTCGTAAGAATAGTAGTTTGTAACACACGTTTATGTCTGTAAACTCAAAAGAAACCACGTTCTTTTTCCATTATTTTATGAATTTTGAAATCACATGAGTCATGAATAGTAGAAGACATAAGATATAAAAGTATTGTAAATTAAACAATGTATTTTAACGAACGGTACTGAGATTACAGATCAATTACATACTATAGCTTGCATCAGAAACGTACATTTCGACTTTTGAAAATTTCGAGGCGTGAAAATGACACGTTTTTCTCTCCTGTAAATTCATATATTTCGTTGATTTTTTTACAAAAACTGTCTGAAATAAATGTTGGGAAAAACCACTGTGAATGAATATTTAGAATAAAAATATCCAGTTAGTTCCAAATAAAGAAATAATCGACAAAAAGAATTTTATTTCTATTTCCGTGAGTACTATAAGCCGGATCATGAAGGTACTTACAGTCAAGCTGAATATACCAGTTGCCCAGTCCAAGCCTCTCTTGTGGAGGCGGACCAACATTGCAGTAGTACATGCCCCCCTCATTTACTGACGTCACTTCCACCGTCACCGTCACTGACGTCTTGTTTTGTGACGTCACTTGACCTACCGCTTCCTGGGAATAAGGACGGCGGATGTAGATGTCGTCTGTAGAGGCATTGTTGACGGTCAGCACACTAGAGTTTATCACATTACACGTAAACGTCACCCGCTCTCCCAAGAAGTAGAACTCATGGGCTGCAGATAGCTCTGTAATTAAAGTTTGATTTCTTTTTAGTTTTGAAGTCCTCCTTTTCCCTAACTTAGAACGGAAACCATTTGCAAAGTCCCGATGAAGTGACAATAACTTGAATCAATTGAATAAATTGAATCAATAATTTGACTTAGAATAATCATGTATTTACAATGTGTTTTCTTACAGTTACTCTTGAAAGAATAATTTGTATGTTTCGGTATTGAAAACTTTGACCTATAGTAATAGTCAAGTGAAGGCTCTATCCTTAGCTTATGAGATGCTACTCAGTTAGTTGAAAACTTTGCATGACGTGAAGTCAGAGTTATTCCCCTTGGAGTTATAAGCATATACTAGTATATAACAAGCAACTTATGATATATGAATTAAGACATGAGCGCATGTTGACACATTATGTTACACCCCAACATAAGTGCATTTTGCACTTTGCAAGGGTTGGCCAATTAAGTATTATCCGATTCCATTTTGTTCCCATGTCGGGATGATGTCACAATTTGGTTATGTGTTCAATCAGTGCTAAGCAAACAGGGAATTCCCACGTTTCTTCGTCCCCTTTAATCGAATGTCTCAACTAGATATGTTATCAAAAATATAACGGAAATGGCAAATTTGTCAATTGTGGAAGTGCCCATCCCAAAGAAATTTGCAAAAAATTTCATTTCATTTTGAGGAAGCCTTGATTGCAATGTCCCTTATGACAAAGTTGCAATGGTTCCCCTACATACATATTCATAGTGGTAACATGCCTCTTGTTCACTGTAATGTCTCTAGGGACAAAGTTGCAATGGTTCCCCTACATACATATCCATGGTGGTAACATGCCTCTTGTTCACTGTAATGTCTCTAGGGACAAAGTTTCATTGGTTCCCCTACATACATAATCATAGTGGTAACATGCCTCTTGTTCACTGTAATGTCTCTAGGGACAAAGTTTCATTGGTTCCCCTACATACATATCCATAGTGGTAACATGCCTCTTGTTCATTGTAATGTCTCTAGGGACAAAGTTTCATTGGTTCCCCTACATACATATCCATAGTGGTAACATGCCTCTTGTTCACTGTAATGTCTCTAGGGACAAAGTTGCAATGGTTCCCCTACATACATATCCATGGTGGTAACATGCCTCTTGTTCACTGTAATGTCTCTAGGGACAAAGTTTCATTGGTTCCCCTACATACATATCCATGGTGGTAACATGCCTCTTGTTCATTGTAATGTCTCTAGGGACAAAGTTTCATTGGTTCCCCTACATACATATCCATAGTGGTAACATGCCTCTTGTTCACTGTAATGTCTCTAGGGACAAAGTTGCAATGGTTCCCCTACATACATATCAATAGTGGTAACATGCCTCTTGTTCACTGCAATGTCTCTAGGGACAAAGTTGCAATGGTTCCCCTACATACATATCCATAGTGGTAACATGCCTCTTGTTCACTGTAATGTCTCTAGGGACAAAGTTTCATTGGTTCCCCTACATACATATCCATAGTGGTAACATGCCTCTTGTTCACTGTAATGTCTCTAGGGACAAAGTTTCATTGGTTCCCCTACATACATATCCATAGTGGTAACATGCCTCTTGTTCATTGTAATGTCTCTAGGGACAAAGTTTCATTGGTTCCCCTACATACATATCCATAGTGGTAACATGCCTCTTGTTCATTGTAATGTCTCTAGGGACAAAGTTTCATTGGTTCCCCTACATACATATCCATAGTGGTAACATGCCTCTTGTTCACTGTAATGTCTCTAGGGACAAAGTTGCAATGGTTCCCCTACATACATATCCATGGTAGTAACATGCCTCTTGTTCATTGTAATGTCTCTAGGGACAAAGTTTCATTGGTTCCCCTACATACATATCCATAGTGGTAACATGCCTCTTGTTCATTGTAATGTCTCTAGGGACAAGGTTTCAATGGTTCCCCTACATACATATCCATAGTGATAACATGCCTCTTGTTCATTGTAATGTCTCTAGGGACAAAGTTGCAATGGTTCCCCTACATACATATCCATGGTGGTAACATGCCTCTTGTTCATTGTAATGTCTCTAGTGACAAAGTTGCAATGGTTCCCTTACATACATATCCATGTTGTTAACATGCCTCTTGTTCACTGTTATGTCTCTACCGACAATCTTTCAATGGTTCCCTTACATACATATCCATTGCGGTAACATGTCTCTTGATCACTGTAATGATCCTTGTGACAACTGTTCATAGTTTGAGACCACCATTTTCTCACCCAAGTGTCTCTCTCAAGACAGCCCTATAGGACCAGCCCAACACTGACGGTGAAATGGAAATAACCGTTTTGTATGTAAAGACTAATCAATCTATTTGTCGAGAATCAGGTCTTTGAGTGGCGAAAAATGGCATGCATAAGGAAAGCAATGTTTTCGGGGTTTTCCGACTAAAGACGGCGTCATGGTATTGGCTGTCATGACCGTAAACATATCTGAACTTGTTGTGTAGTGAAGGCATTAAAGCGCAAAAGCTTTAAGCTATATATATATAGATAAGTTAAGGTTAATCGTTTATGTGTTAAATATTCTTTTATGATAACAAACTAAAGATTGATATTCATATAAGTTCATTACCAACCGGTTTCACACATATTGATGATCAGGGTAACTAATACATTGTGTTGCTAATGATTTATATATACATATTACATGCACATTATGTCTAAGGGCAACTTAACTATGTTAGAACTAAAGAACTATCTGTTCAGGTTTCTGACAAAGCGACGTTTTAACGAGCTATTCCGTGAGTCGTTGGAGGTCACATATGCCAAACGCTATCAATAGTGTCATTTGATCGAAAGAAGCTGTTGACTGTTTCTGGAAAGTATTTTTAGAGCCAATCCACGTTTTATTGTAACATGAGGAAGGATGGAAATACCACCCATAATTTTAACCCTCTGTTTAGATAGTGTGAGGTGTCCGCATTCTGTTAATACCATCGTTTTTTATTCGTAGTTCAATATCTAAAACGGCAAAACTACTAATATGCTCCTACATCATATATGGTATGAGACTCCCATCCTAATTGATCTTCCCAGAGTTTACTTCTAGATCCGAAAAGTATTTAACTGTTAACAGTTAACAAATGTTGTCATACGTGGTTCAAAACATTCAATTCGCAAAACATAGTTTTTTTTATCAAGTTAGTAATCTATTAAAACACATGAAGAATTACCTCCATAACTTTTCGGAAGAAATGATTTTATCGGTGACATGAAGAGTCCCAGGAGGAGGCCAGGATACAAACAGCTCACACCCATAGCCCTGCTGTTGGAGTCTTCTCTCTACTGCTGTCTCCTCTGCATCTGTTGAAGGGTACGCCACTCCCGTGTCTCCAGATGATAAATTCATGTAAGCGTCATGTTGAAAATGGTGGGTACAAAAAGGAGCTACGTAGAAGATTCTATTTATTCTATCGACAAGGAACATATAATTTAAAGTCAACCTCTCGGTTTGTCCTGCTTATATCGGTTTATACCGGTCTGTCCTTTACCATCTCCCTTTGGCCTAACTCTAGCTACGTCATTTTACCAAGACAGTGGATGTTATCTCATTAGCATCTTCCTACGCAAAGCCTAAAACGCCAGTTTATTACAGCAATAATTTATAATACAAGAAAAACTAAATCTTAAAACATGCAAATTACATTTATTGGCTATTGGCTAAAAATGGCTAATCAAGTAAAATCCGGGTAATAGTGAAGCTGGTTCATTTTCCACCTGACCTTGCTGTGACCTCGACCTTTGACATATTGTAACTGAAACCTTTACAATTTAAAAAAAATCATTTTTCAAACATGATATATACTAAGTTAGAGCTTCATAGCACAAAAGCCGTTCAAGATATCGTGTTTACAAGGAATTTTGTTTTGTGATTTTATAACTCATGACCTTGACCTTTGACCTTGAGGTAAAAGCAGAAACTAATGAATAAGAGTTATCGAATGTTTAGAGGAAACATGTTAAAGCCTGTAATACGAGTGCGGCGGCGGGGGCGGTGGAATGAATACTGCACAAAAAACTGATAGCAGCTTCGTACGCAAGACTCGAACATTCAAAACAATGTTACTTTTCATTAACAATTTGTTCTTGGAATATTCTACTAACAGTCATTGGCAGACAATAACAGTCTCAACATTTAAAAATGGATTTGGTAACAGACATGCCTATGCGCCACAATACTATTCAGTTGGCAAAAGAAAATTAAACATTTTTAATTTCAACAATTGCTAGCTGTTTTTGTGATGTTTTATGTTTAAGATGTATATAATTATTTGTTGCGATGTAAATTGTATAGCAAACAGAGAGGAAAGCTTATGTTTTTATGACGGCGCATTACTGGACTTGAAAATATGACAATAGATCTGAAGCATATGCTCGAGGGAAGTGCAGACCTGCAGTACTTCTTATGTGTCACAGGAGCCCCTCAATCAGATATTTGAGGGGTAAAGGAAAGACATAACTTTTCCTGGTTACTGGGATGAACTTATATATGATAACAAATACATGTTGCATTATCTTCCAATTGTCATATTAACATACATAATTACATAGATTTTTCATACATAGAATTTTATGTATACATATTTATTTATTTAAAAACGTTAGTAGCATGTATCTTAAAATCATGGCATGGGCCTGTAGGACCCCAGCACTTCAAATATTATGGGTCATTGATAAAAGTTATGGGGGAATGGCCCGGGCCTATCGTCAATCTGAAGATCTGGACCTGTCAATATGTCAAAACAAAACTTTATTTACTTTGATGCAAACTTACATAAATGTAACAAAGCGATTTCTTTAACATTTAATAGTTGTTTATAATGTGTGTCTGTTCTTAATACTCTTACTTTACTCTTGTTCACTGTCTGCTGTCTGTGGTCACTATGTTTTATGTAAATCATTTTTGTATATACACGTAATAGGAGAGGGAATTTTTAGTTTGATGACTTGTCCCCAATCCATATGTTGTGAATACAATATGTTTAAACCACAAGCAACGGTCACCTGATCTACACACAGAAGCTATTGGGTAGAGAATAAGAGCCAGTGACCCGTAGCAAAACAATCGTATTCAAAGTTGCTGTCCGAACTTGTTCTTCTGAGATATATGAAAACTTAAAATGAAGATCATGTCCGAGTAAGGCATTTCCAAAAAATGTTATATGGTACTTCATTCTTGATCAGTGAACAAACTTAACTCCGAAATTAATCCAATAACAAAGATATATCTGATTAAACAGTCTTAATGCATATACAGACTCTATATACCTGTGAACAAAAATTAACTAATAACAAAATAATATTTCATGGTTAAATAGAAATATGGTAGTATAAAATAGTATGTTATTTATTACCTACCATTTAACGAACGCTTTTCCCATTTTGAAATAATCAAATCCACAGCCCAACCGTCATGCGTGGTCGAGCAACCGTTAAACAAAGTGGCCCAGCCTGTATCTATTACATGTCGATATTGTCTTGCAGACAACATGTCTAGAGCACCCCATGCAGGCATGCATTCACGCGACCACTGAGCCAGCCTTCATTTGTACAGACAAACAGACCGACAGACATTATCATTTGTTATGTCTCACCTCAACAAGGAAGAGATAGAATTACTGTAATGAGCAAGAAATATCGACCGTAGGTACATTGAACTTATTTCGGCAGGAACTATGAGTGACTAGACGACGTGTTATAAAAAGGCTTCTTCACACCTTCGCCTTCAGTCATTTCGTCAGAATCTCGCATTCTAGATCTATTTTTGATTATCATTCACACTACTTGACAAAAGTGTAGTCAAACGGACAATATAATCATGAAACTGTACTTAAAATGACCAGGGGAAGTCCACGGACATCGGCGAAAAAGCGCAGTATATCTTACATCATTGGGGCGTCCTTATATTGGGGATGGACAGTGTTATATTATTGGGGATGAATGAATATATTACGGTCCCCTTACGCCTTTAATTACGACCAGTCGTTAGTCTAAACTACGGTCGAGTAGTAGCCAAGCCTTTGATACGAACCATTATGGAAACATGTTGCAGCGTGTGTACGTAGTACTTACTGTGCACGTGTGGTCAATGAAGCGAACAATGGGCGGGTACAAACATGTTTTTCGACAGTTTCTTGATTTCTTCAATGCGAACTCGAAAAAAGTGTTTTGAAAACGTGAAATTCCTAAAATTATTCACGAAAACTTGAAAATGAAATACGAAAACACAAAAATACTCAAAGTGAAACACTGGAAACTCAAACTAAATTATCAATAACTGCAAGATAAACTTTTCGAGTCAATTCCTGACATTGCATATTGAAAAAGTCACAAAGGAAAACGTGTACATAAACTTCATGAGGTGCAAAGCCTTTCCATCGTGGTGTAAACCCTTTCCATCGTGGTGTAAACCCTTTCCATCGTGGTGTAAACCCTTTCCATCGTGTTCTAAAGCCTTTCCATCGTAGTGAAAACCCTGCTCACCGCCGTGCAAACCCTTTCCATCATGGTGTAAACCCTTTCCATCGTGATGTAAACCCTTTCCATCGTGGTGTAAACCCTTTCCATCGTATTGTAAACCCTTTCCATCGTGGTGTAAACCCTGCTCACCGCCGTGTAAACCCTTTCTATCGTGTTGTAAACCCTTTCCATCGTGCTGTAAACCCTTTCCATCGTGGTGCAAACCCTTTCCATCGTGCTGTAAACCCTTTCCATCGTGGTGTAAACCCTGCTCACCGCCGTGCAAACCCTTTCCATCGTGTTGTAAACCCTTTCCATCGTGCTGTAAACCCTTTCCATCGTGGTGCAAAGCCTTTCCATCGTGCTGTAAACCCTTTCCATCGTGCTGTAAACCCTTTCAATCGTGTTGTAAACCCTTTCCATCGTGCTGTAAACCCTTTCCATCGTGGTGTAAACCCTTTCCATCGTGCTGTGAACCCTTTCCATCGTGGTGTAAACACCCTTTCCATCGTGGTGTAAACCCTGCTCACCGCCGTGCAAACCCTTTCCATCGTGTTGTTAACCCTTTCCATCGTGCTGTAAACCCTTTCCATCGTGCTGTAAACCCTTTCCATCGTGCTGTAAACCCTTTCCATCGTGCTGTGAACCCTTTCCATCGTGCTGTAAACCCTTCCATCGTGGTGTAAACCCTTTCCATCGTGCTGTGAACCCTTTCCATCGTGGTGTAAACCCTTTCCATCGTGGTGTAAACCCTGCTCACCGCCGTGCAAACCCTTTCCATCGTGTTGTAAACCCTTTCCATCGTGCTGTAAACCCTTTCCATCGTGCTGTAAACCCTTTCCATCGTGGTGTAAACCCTTTCCATCGTGCTGTGAACCCTTTCCATCGTGGTGTAAACCCTTTCCATCGTGGTGTAAACCCTTTCCATCGTGCTGTAAACCCTTTCTATCGTGTTGAAAACCCTTTCCATCGTGCTGTAAACCCTTTCCATCGTCCTGTAAACCCTTTTCATCGTGGTGTAAACCCTGCTCACCGCCGTGTAAAAACCCTTTCCATCGTGTTGAAAACCCTTTCCATCGTGCTGTAAACCCTTTCCATCGTGCTGTTACCCTTTCCATCGTGCTGTAAACCCTTTCCATCGTGGTGTAAACCCTGCTCACCGCCGTGCAAACCCTTTCCATCGCGGTGTAAACCCTTTCCATCGTGGTGTAAACCCTTTCCATCATGGTGTAAACCCTTTCAATCATGGTGTAAACCCTTTCCATCGTGCTGTAAACCCTTTCCATCACGGTGTAAACCCTTTCCATCGTGGTGTGATCCCTTTCCATCGTGGTGTAAACCCTTTCCAACGTGGGGTAAACCCTTTCCATCGTGTTGTAAACCCTTCCCATGGTGCTGTAAACCCACTTCCATCGTGTTGCAAACCCTTTCGATGGTGCTGTAAACCCTTTCCATCGTGGTGTAAACCCTTTCCATCGTGCTGTAAACCCTTTCCATGGTGCTGTAAACCCTTTCCATCGTGCTGTAAACCCTTTCCATCGTGCTGTTAACCCTTTCCATGGTGCTGTAAACCCTTTCCATGGTGCTGTTAACCCTTTCCATCGTGCTGTAAACCCTTTCCATCGTGGTGTAAACCCTTTCCATCGTGTTATAAACCCTTTCCATCACCGCCGTGTAAACCCTTTCCATCACCGCCGTGTAAACCCTTTCCATCACCGCCGTGCAAACCCTTTTCACCACAAGGGTGCGAAACTCGGAGTGGACAATATCATAAAAAACATTGAAAGCCTGGACTTTTGCATTCATATATCGTTTTAATATGTTGAAGTAAACCTATATTTCAAATTTGAACGAAATCGGTCAAGAAATAAATTCTCGAACTATTGTACATACAAAAAACACACTCCAGTCGCTAAATGTCGCAGTCGCAGTTGAAATGTAGGTTTATCTCTTGTTTTGGTTCTTATTGTCACATATTTGTTCGTTCTTGGTATAAGAGTTTCTCCATTATGAATAGAATATACACCTTATACTTTCTGCTCCCATCTTTTCTGTATTACTCCTTATTACACAGCAATGAAGACCTTGAAGGGAATAAGACATTTATGAAGCCATTTGGCGTATTCTGCATCGGCCTAACATGAGATAACAATTAGTAATGATACTTGTAGGTTTTAATTTGACGATACAATACATTATGTACAACAAGAGTTTTCATATATTTTACCCGTTTGAATGTCGTTAAATGTATTCTTATACTTTGGACTTCTAGAAGCAATAAGCTTATATTCTTTAAATTTGTTACAGGTTGATTAATCTTATTTCGTATTAACAAAACTATCAGAAACCAGTGTTATTACTTAAAATGTTATGATCACTCTACTACGCAATGTCAAAATGCTTTGAATTTTTAACTTTTAGAACTAGGCTACAGATTGTATAAATGATTTTAAAACCTTTTTTCACATGGTTTGGTTTGCACCTACTCGCAATAAACATGTTAAACAAGTGTTGCTTTGTGCTTGAGACATACTTTACAAAAATGATAATGATATGATGTCATAAAATTGACGACTTCAAAAGAATATGGAACGTTTGCGGTTCTCATATTCGAACTATACATCGAGCTGTACTGATACCCCGAACACGCACACCAAGTTTGGATATTATATCTTAAACAGAAAAGACAAAAATCAGAAAACATATACTTTGCAGCACCCCATGGTATGAAAAATTAAGTTAGTTATTAGTTAGTTAGTGCTTAACTCCGCTTGGGCAATATTTCAGCCATTTGTGGCGGTATGAAAATTAAACACAAGCAATAACTCTATCAAATATAGTTGCAGGTCCTTATTGCCAAACTCCATTAAGATGTTGATACCCTGCAGGAAAATGTTTGACAAGGGTTCGCACCACGGTGAAAAGGGATGCACCGCAATGGAAAGGTTTCTCAACACCGTGAGAAGAGATGCATCGCGATGGAAAGGGTCCTCACCAACTTGAGAAAAGATGCATCGCGATGCAAAGGGTCCTCAACACCGTGAGAAGAAATGCATCGCGATGGAAAGGGTCCTCACCAACGTGAGATGAGATGCATCGCGATGGAAAGGGTTCTCACCAGCGTGAGAAGAGATGCATCGCAATGGAAAGGGTTCTCAACACCGTGAGAAGAAATGCATCGCGATGGAAAGGGTCCTCACCAACTTGAGAAGACATGCATCGCGATGTGAAGGGTCCTCACCAACGTGAGAAGAGATGCATCGCGATGGAAAGGGTCCTCACCAACGTGAGAAGAAATGCATCGCGATGGAAAGGGTCCTCATGAACTTGAGAAGACATGCATCGCGATGTGAAGGGTCCTCACCAACGTGAGAAGAGATGCATCGCGATGGAAAGGGTCCTCACCAACGTGAGAAGAAATGCATCGCGACGGAAAGGGTCCCCACCAACGTGAGAAGAAATGCATCGCGATGGAAAGGGTCCTCACCAACTTGAGAAGACATGCATCGCGATGTGAAGGGTCCTCACCAACGTGAGAAGAGATGCATCGCGATGGAAAGGGTCCTCACCAACGTGAGAAGAAATGCATCGCGACGGAAAGGGTCCCCACCAACGTGAGAAGAAATGCATCGCGATGGAAAGGGTCCTCACCAACTTGAGAAGAGATGCATCGTCATGCGAAGGGTCCTCACCACCGTGAGAAGAGATGCATCGCGATGGAAAGGGTCCTCACCTACGCGAGAAGAAATGCATTGCAATGGAAAGGGTCCTCACAAACTTGAGAAGAGATGCATCGCGATGTGAAGGGTTCTCAGCAACGTGAGAAGAGATGCATCGCGATTGAAAGGGTCCTCACCAACGTGAGAAGACATGCATCGCGATGTGAAGGGTTCTCAACACCGTGAGAAGAGATGCATCGCGATGTGAAGGGTTCTCAACACCGTGAGAAGAGATGCATCGCGATTGAAAGGGTCCTCACCAACTTAAGAAGACATGCATCGCGACGGAAAGGGTCCTCACCAACGTCAGAAGAGATGCATCGCGATGGAAAGGGTCCTCACCAACGTGAGAAGAGATGCATCGCGATGGAAAGGGTCCTCACCAACGTGAGAAGAGATGCATCGCGATGGAAAGGGTCCTCACCAACGTGAGAAGACATGGATCGCGATTGAAAGGGTCCTCACCAACGTAAGAAGAGATGCATCGCGATTGAAAGGGTCCTCACCAACGTGAGAAGACATGCATCGCGACGGAAAGGGTCCCCACCAACGTGAGAAGAGATGCATCGCGATGAAAAGGGTCCTCACCAACTTGAGAAGACATGCATCGCGATGTGAAGGGTTCTCAACACCGTGAGAAGAGATGCATCGCGATGGAAAGGGTCCCCACCAACGTGAGAAGAGATGCATCGCGATGGAAAGGGTCCTCACCAACGTGAGAAGACATGCATCGCGACGGAAAGGGTCCCCACCAACGTGAGAAGACATGCATCGCACGGAAAGGGTCCCCACCAACGTGAGAAGAGATGCATCGCGATGAAAAGGGTCCTCACCAACTTGAGAAGACATGCATCGCGATGTGAAGGGTTCTCAACACCGTGAGAAGAGATGCATCGCGATTGAAAGGGTCCCCACCAACGTGAGAAGAGATGCATCGCGATGGAAAGGGTCCCCACCAACGTGAGAAGACATGCATCGCACGGAAAGGGTCCCCACCAACGTGAGAAGACATGCATCGCACGGAAAGGGTCCCCACCAACGTGAGAAGACATGCATCGCGACGGAAAGGGTCCTCACCAACGTGAGAAGAGATGCATCGCGATTGAAAGGGTCCTCACCAACGTGAGAAGAGATGCATCGCGATGTGAAGGGTCCTCACCAACGTGAGAAGAAATGCATCGCGACGGAAAGGGTCCTCACCAACGTGAGAAGAGATGCATCGCGATGGAAAGGGTCCCCACCAACTTGAGAAGAGATGCATCGCGATGTGAAGGGTCCCCACCAACGTGAGAAGAGATGCATCGCGATGGAAAGGGTCCTCACCAACGTGAGAAGAGATGCATCGCGATGGAAAGGGTCCTCACCAACGTGAGATGAGATGCATCGCGATAGAAAGGGTCCTCACCAACGTGAGAAGAGATGCATCGCGATGGAAAGGGTCCTCACCAACGTGAGAAGAGATGCATCGCGATGTGAAGGGTCCTCACCAACGCGAGAAGAAATGCATTGCGATGGAAAGGGTCCTCACAAACTTGAGAAGAGATGCATCGCGATGTGAAGGGTTCTCAGCAACGTGAGAAGAGATGCATCGCGATTGAAAGGGTCCTCACCAACTTGAGAAGACATGCATCGCGATGTGAAGGGTCCCCACCAACGTGAGAAGAGATGCATCGCGATTGAAAGGGTCCTCACCAACGTGAGAAGACATGCATCGCGACGGAAAGGGTCCCCACCAACGTGAGAAGAGATGCATCGCGATTGAAAGGGTCCTCACCAACTTGAGAAGAGATGCATCGCGATGTGAAGGGTCCTCAACAACGTGAGAAGAGATGCATCGCGATGGAAAGGGTCCTCACCAACGTGAGAAGAGATGCATCGCGATGGAAAGGGTCCTAACCAACGTGAGAAGAGATGCATCGCGATGTGAAGGGTCCTCACCAACGCGAGAAGAAATGCATCGCGATGGAAAGGGTCCTCACCAACGTGAGAAGGAATGCATCGCGATGTGAAGGGTCCCCACCAACGTGAGAAGAGATGCATCGCGATGGAAAGGGTCGATGCATCGCGATGGAAAGGGTCAATGCATCGCGATGGAAAGGGTCCTCACCAACGTGAGAAGAGATGCATCGCGATGGAAAGGGTCGATGCATCGCGATGGAAAGGGTCAATGCATCGCGATGGAAAGGGTTCTCACCAACGTGAGAAGAGATGCATCGCGACGGAAAGGGTCCCCACCAACGTGAGAAGAGATGCATCGCGATTGAAAGGGTCCTCACCAACTTGAGAAGAGATGCATCGCGATGTGAAGGGTCCTCAACAACGTGAGAAGAGATGCATCGCGATGGAAAGGGTCCTCACCAACGTGAGAAGAGATGCATCGCGATGGAAAGGGTCCTCACCAACGTGAGAAGAGATGCATCGCGATGTGAAGGGTCCTCACCAACGCGAGAAGAAATGCATCGCGATGGAAAGGGTCCTCACCAACGTGAGAAGGAATGCATCGCGATGTGAAGGGTCCCCACCAACGTGAGAAGAGATGCATCGCGATGGAAAGGGTCGATGCATCGCGATGGAAAGGGTCAATGCATCGCGATGGAAAGGGTCCTCACCAACGTGAGAAGAGATGCATCGCGATGGAAAGGGTCGATGCATCGCGATGGAAAGGGTCAATGCATCGCGATGGAAAGGGGTCTCACCAACGTGAGAAGGGATGCATTGCGGTGGAAAGGTTCTCACCACGATGAGAAGGGATGACTCCGCGATGCAAAGGGTTCTTATCTAAATGAGAAGGAATTCATCGCGATGCAAAGGGTTCTCACCACGATGAGAAGGGATGCACAGCAAGAGAAAGGGTTCTCACCACGATGAGAAGGGATGCACCGCGATGCAAAGGGTTCTTATCTAAATGAGAAGGGATTCATCGCGATGCAAAGGGTTCTCACCACGATGAGAAGGGATGCACAGCAAGAGAAAGGGTTCTCACCACGATGAGAAGGGATGCACCGCGATGCAAAGGGTTCTTATCTAAATGAGAAGGGCTTCATCGCGATGCAAAGGGTTGTCATCGCGATGAGAAGGGTTGCATCGCGATGGAAAGGGTTTTCACTCCAATGCGAAGAGATGCACAGCAAGAGAAAGGGCTCTCACCGCAGTGAGAGGGATGCACCGCAAAGGAAAGGGTTCTCACCGCAGAGAAAAGGAATGCACCGCGATGGAAGGTGTTCACCGCAGTGAAAAGGATTTGTACCTCATGAAGGTTATGTACGTTTTCGTTTGTGACTTTTTCATTATAGTACGGTGGCCCATAGGGGACATGCATCTTTTACAACAGTTTCTTGATTTTTTACGATAGTTTCTTGAATTTCTTTCAATCAAACTCGAAAAAACTGTACTGAAAACATAAAATACCTGAAGTGAATCACGACAAAACCCAAATGAAACACGAAAAACCCAAATGAAACACGAAAAACTCAAATGAAAACACCAAAAACTCAAATTGAAACACCAGAAACTCAAACTAAAACATCAATAACTGCAATATGAAATCTTTAAAAAGCATCCCCTCTGCCCAAAAGGACATTGCAATAAACTTTTAAAAGACCTTTTTGAGTTTTTAACTCATGACAGTGTGAAATGAAAGAGTCACAAACGGACAAAATCTTCATGAGGTGCAAACCCTTCTCACCGCGGTTAGAACCCTTTACACTGCGGTGCAAACCCTTCTCACCGCGGTGCAAACCCTTCTCACCGCGGTGTAAACCCTTCTCACCGAGGTGTAAACCCTTCTCACCCAGGTGTAAACCCTTTACACCGCGGTGCAAACCCTTCTCACCGCGGTGCAAACCCTTCTCACCGCGGTGCAAACCCTTCTCACCGCGGTAGAAACCCTTCTCACCGCGGTGCAAACCCTTCTCACAGCGGTGTAAACCCTTTACACCGCGGTGAGAACCCTTTACACCTCGGTGTAAACCCTTCACCGTGAATGAACCGAGTAATAGTTGTATCACATTGTTAGTATATATACTTAAATTAAAAAAGTATTGGGTGAAATTTAAGGGTCACTAAACCCTAACAACCACCCCAAGGGTAAAACTCCCAGAAGGACCCTACGCAAGCGAGACTGGTCTCTTAAACCTCCTTCTTCTGGTAAGTGTTGGTCATGGCGACCCACGACCAGAGCTGGTTGGTGAGATGGGTTCACGATATACATTACCTCGGGACCACTCGCGCAAGCCTATACAAACAGGCGCGTAGGCTCCCAACTATTTCCACCTAACACCTAAAATAATATTTACCACTCCCATATTTGGGATAACTGGTAGGACTTGGGCACAGGGCATAATGGTTAAAACTCTTCACTTAAAGTGCACGGTGTGGCTACCCCCGGCACTTCACTAAATTATAACTGGTAATTTTCCCAGTAGCAAACCTCAAAACCCTCACTGCCTGCTTCTTAATCGGGTTCAGTGGGGAGGACAGGTATTGTACCTTAAGTGTATGGTTAGACTACCCCCTGCACTTTACATAGGTACAATACCAGTCAGACGACCTTCAAGAAAGAAAAAACGCACATTGCGAAGATAACAACGCTGGAAACAACAGCAAATAACAGACTAAGTATATCAAACCAAAAAGATAAGTATTACTCCATTCACTCAATTATCAATAAATTTAGATATAAAACATTACTAATTGCAAATAAATATAAATACAATTCAAACACAATTATTCAAATACAATTTTATCTTATCACAATTAAAAATACCATCTCAAATACTACTTTAAACCTTTTTACTTCAATATAATTTCCCATACATAATATATTCTTTCTATCTCTTTCAGGTACCACGCCATTTCACAGCACTATTTATTTACTTACTATTCATAAAATCAGCCCCCCCCCCCCTCACTCTATTCCAAATTCTAAATTAATTTAAACCACTTTAGAACTTTTATTAATTTTACTTGGGTGCCTAAGACCTATTCTAAATTTCATGCCCCTTTTTTTGGAAATAACTCAGGCTTAGACCCCACGTCGGCGACATCACCGTATGGTGAAGAAGACGTTAAACCCCAATCCAACAACAACAACAGTATTGGGTGAAGTACAGTATAGATTGGTTATTTCATAACAACCTTTGTCGGTTATGCAATGATAGCATATGCAGAAATTATTGAATTTGATTATTTTCAAACAAGAAACCAGGACTTCCTTGTTGTCAAGCAAGGCCTTTACCACTTGAGCTATCGTAGGTCAATGCCAGTTTATGAACATTTTGTAATCTCATGTCTGTATTTTTAATTTTCCCCTATATATATATAGATATGTATAGCATTGCGATACTTTGTAATGTGAGGAATCAAGTTTTATAGTTTTCAAACCTGGCACTGGAGTGTATTTTAAGTAGCCTTAATGGTAAGGTCTAGTAAGAACATATTAAACCCTCACTATTTATGTTTTTGTTTTTTTGTAAATTAAATCAATGCACGTGTGTTCAAATGCCTACAGTTTTATGAAAAAATCTACATGCACCAGTGAAGTGAGAGTGACATTAACTTAATGTTCCAAATGGCTGAGAGAGAGGGATATCATTTATTACTGTCTCATCCAATACAATACATGATTGATATACATAAAAAGACATAATTTTTTTATATTGGCCACCCAAAAGGGTTATGAGAGACTTTTTAAAACATATTTACTTAAAATATACAGTACTCAAACAAACAATACATTTTTATTCATACACATTATACAAAGTTTAGGCTACAAATTGTAAAATGGATTAATTTTGAAACTTTTCGCAAAAACATTTTCAACAAGTGATGCTTTCTGGTTGGGACATACCTAACAAAGATGATAATGCTATGGTGTCATAAAATTGATGACGTCAAAAGGTAAAGGTATCATGGAACGTGATTTAAATTTATGCATGTCACATTGAAAAGAATTAAATGACAATGATTAATTATAGGAAGAAAAAACAACAAACACGTAGACATAGTCATCAACATTACCCGTCAGATAACTTAATATAGGAACAAGAGCAGTTACTCTGTGAAAATAAATGTGCGGTTGCCATTTTCCAACTCCATCAAGGCATTGATACCCTGAAGACACACAGAGTTTGGATATCATATCTTTAACAGATGAAACTAAGAAAACCAATCCCTTGAGTCACCCAAAAGTATAAACAATTAAACACGAGCAATGTTGCTATTAAAATATGTTTTCGCGCTTCTCATTTCCGAACTCCATCAAGTTTCTGATACTCTGGAGACAAACACCAAATTAAGTTAACTTCATTAAGAAAAGCCGTCTCCTTTAACTCGGACGGACGGACCGACGGACTCACGCACGGGAGGAACTCAAAACTATAGCTCATTCCACTCCATCGCGTGTGATAATAATAATAATAATAATAATAATAATAATAATGTAGTTTTGTATAGCGCTAGATTCCATAAAGATATGCTCAAAGCGCAACAATATATATATATATATATACAAAAATAAGGTAGACATAGATATATACATAAGAGTGTGAACTGTGGGTATAAATAGTTTGTTGTTTCAACTGTAGTACACATATCAAACCCATGTCTGCTGATATCAGTAACACCAACACTCTGAAAGTAAAGATATCCTCTGTAGATTCGTGTAACTGTTAAAGGGACAGTCCTTTGGGGGTATTTCATGTGGAAACGAAATTCACTGGGATATTCCAAATAATGGTAATCGATCATGTTTATAACACAACCAAGTTGAAACATGTTACTAGTGGTTACATTTTCGTTGATTTGAAGTTTACAACTTGATAAAGAATGCAGAACACTCAGTCAAACAACAATGAAAGTGTAGTATTTTTATTCTGAAATTTTCCCAAAATAACTTGATCGCGAACCAGAAGCTGATGGGACCGCTCCTTAACTTTGAGAAGATAGAAAAAGCTATGTGAGATAATAAATAAGATGACCTAAGATACTAGTAACATACAACAAGTCCAATTGATTCGTTTTACTTTATCAGCCATTAGATATCAAGTTCTCTTTTTAAGGTTTTGAATATGTCATTTCAAAGGCTAGCAATGTAAATCTTTTGATGTTATGAAGAACAAGACAATTGAAAAAGAGTTGAATCTGAACTGTGTACAAAAGGTGTTATAAACATGTCATTTGTAGTTGTTCAATGTTTAATCTGTGGTCGTTTATTCTTTACTCTCTCCAGTTAAACCTACATATTGTCAACCACGATAGTGTCTATAGATGGTCTGCCTCCTCGGCATACGTATAAGGGTTCTCACTGCGGTGAAAAGGGTTTGCACCGCGGTGAGAAGGGTTTGCACCGCGGTGTAAAGGGTTCTCACCGCGGTGGAGAGGGTTTACACCGCGGTGAAAAGGGTTCTCACCGCAGTAGAAAGGGTTTGCACCGCGGTGAGAAGGTTTTGCACCGCGGTGGGAAGGTTTTGCACCGCGATGGAAAGGGTTCTCACCGCGGTGGAAAGGGTTTGCACCGCGGAGAGAAGGGTTTGCACCTCATGAAGTTTTTGTCCGTTTTGGTTTGTGACTCTTTCATTTCACAATGTCATGAGTTAAAAACTCAAAAAGGTCTTTTAAAAGTTTATTGCAATGTCCCTTTGGGCAGAGCGAATAGTTTTGAAAGATTTCATATTGCAGTTATTGATGTTTTAGTTTGAGTTTCTGGTGTTTCAATTTGAGTTTCTGGTGTTTTCATTTGAGTTTTTCGTGTTTCATTTTGGGTTTTTCGTGTTTCATTTGGGGTTTTTCGTGTTTCATATCAAAGAAAATCAAGAAACTATCGTAAAACTCAAGAAACTGTTGTAAAAGATGCATGTCCCCTATGGGCCACCGTATTATAGAATGTTATGAACTCAAAACTCGAAAAAGCCCTTTAAAGTTCATTATTAATTCAATTTGGCAGAGGAGATTTTTTAAAGATTTCATCGTGCAGTTATACATGATATTTTAGTTTGAATATCTAGAGTTTTACTTAAGTTTTTCCTTTTTCAGTTTTAGTTTTTCGTATTTCATTTCAGGTGTTTTATGTTTTCAGTAGGCTAATTTTAAGTTGTTTTTAGTTTGATTATGGGCCACCGAAAGAAACAATAATAATATTTGTACTAAAATAGAATGTTAAGATAAATGAATAACATCATTTTTGACAATGGTTGAAAACCGAAGCATCAAAATCTTGTTTTATTTTTTGTATTTTTGAGGTTGCTAATTAGCCTAATACAAATAATTATTTTTCGTCACAGCATAGTGAGGCAGCGAATCTAGGGGAAGTTACTCCTGAAGCCTCCAACGACTGCCGCGAACCTTAGATCGACTGTATGATTTATCGTTCTTTGGCCTTGGAGTAGATCTAGGCCCTATTTTGTTTGATTTTAAATTTCGTTTACCAACTTAGAAGAAGGTGGTTTATTGAAATATGCTTTGCAGTCTGTCGCCAATTGACCAACAGCTCGACCCATGGTTAGATCTACTTCTTTTGAACTAACCCCTGTCACTCACTATCAGGTTGGTGCCCATTCTCTTCGCTTTGTAAACAATAAGTGTTTTGAAATTTACATGGTTTTTCCTTGTGTAAATATTTGTTGACAGAAAGATATCAATTCACGGTAAATAGGCCATCGAAGCGACAAATAAAAGGTAAAACGTGAGTTTCGTTGTTAAATCGAGCTTGTAAGATAAGATAAAAAATGACTGACGTCCGTCCATCAGCTTGAACTGAAACCGTACTTCATCTAATAATCCCCCCAGTCGAGAGCAGCTGACAAAATAACCTGCGGGCAGTTGTACTGAGAAAAATTGGTCTTCCTGTTATGCTTATTTTATTTAGGCTTATTTGTCATTTGGGGATGAATGTAAGCTACACAGAATTAAACACTGCACAGCGGGTGGTAATATTATTACGTACAAATGACGTACACATTGACTTACATGTTAATTAGCTATTGTGAGAATAATTATCGTAAATTTAGTTGAAATCTGTTTGCTGTATTTTTTTGCAGGTAGCAATTAAGGACCGTCATCCCAGCTACAGACACATAATTTCGATTTATTTTGTTATCCCCCGCAACAACGAAGTTGCGGGGGGTATTAAAATGGGTACCAGCCGTCCGTCCGTCCGTCCGTTACACGTTGTGTCCGACTCATAACTTTCTAACTAATCAACCATTTCAATTCAAATTCGTCATGGACATGAAGAAACATGTAATAATGTGTCATGAGAAACAATTTTTTGAAAATCTACATAAAATATTAGGATTTTGGAGAAAAAGTGGTAAATTTTGTAAGAAATCTGTTACAAGTCCCGTCCGGTTCACAACTTCTAAACTTATCATCACATATTGATAAAATTTGATATGAAGATAGATAATCATCTGAAGGTGTGTCATGAAGAACAATTTTGAAAATATTTTTATAAAATTTTGCCTTTTTGGCAAAAAATGAGGACTCTGTTGGAAAACTGTTACAAGTCCTGTCCGGCTCATAACTTCTAAACTAATCATCATATATTGCCCAAATTTGATATGGAGATATATAATCATATGAAGGTGTGTCATGAAGAACAATTTTGAAAATATTTTTATAAAATTTTGCCTTTTTTGGCAAAAAATGAGGACTCTGTTGGAAAACTATTACAAGTCCCGTCCGGCTCACAACTTCTAAACTAATCATCACATATTGATAAAATTTGATATGAAGATAGATAATCATCTGATGGTGTGTCATGAAGAACAATTTTGAAAATATTTTTATAAAATTTTGCCTTTTTTGGCAAAAAATGAGGACTCTGTTGGAAAACTGTTACAAATCCTGTCCGGCTCATAACTTCTAGACTAACCATCACATATTGCCCAAATTTGATATGGAGATATATAATCATATGAAGGTGTGTCATGAAGAACAATTTTGAACATATTTTTATAAAATTTTGCCTTTTTTGGCAAAAAATGAGGACTCTGTTGGAAAACTGTTACAAGTCCTGTCCGGCTCATAACTTCTAAACTAATCATCACATATTGCCCAAATTTGATATGGAGATATATAATCATATGAAGGTGTGTCATGAAGAACAATTTTGAACATATTTTTATAAAATTTTGCCTTTTTTGGCAAAAAATGAGGACTCTGTTGGAAAACTGTTACAAGTCCTGTCCGGCTCATAACTTCTAAACTAATCATTGCATATTGACCAAATTTGATATGGAGATATATAATCATATGAAGGTGTGTCATGAAGAACAATTTTGAACATATTTTTATAAAATTTTGCCTTTTTTGGCAAAAAATGAGGACTCTGTTGGAGCACTTTTACAAGTCCTGTCCGGCTCATAACTTCTAAACTAATCATCACATATTGATAAAATTTGATATGAAGATACATAATCATCTGAAGGTGTGTCATGAAGAACAATTTTGAAAATATTTTTATAAAATTTTGCCTTTTTTGGCAAAAAATGAGGACTCCGTTGGAAAACTATTACAAGTCCCGTCCGGCTCACAACTTCTAAACTAATCATCACATATTGATAAAATTTGATATGAAGATAGATAATCATCTGAAGGTGTGTCATGAGGAACAATTTTGAAAATATTTTTATAAAATTTTGCCTTTTTTGGCAAAAAATGAGGACTCTGTTGGAAAACTGTTACAAATCCTGTCCGGCTCATAACTTCTAGACTAACCATCACATATTGCCCAAATTTGATATGGAGATATATAATCATATGAAGGTGTGTCATGAAGAACAATTTTGAACATATTTTTATAAAATTTTGCCTTTTTTGGCAAAAAATGAGGACTCTGTTGGAAAACTATTACAAGTCCTGTCCGACTCATAACTTCTAAACTAATCATCACATATTGATAAAATTTGATATGAAGATACATAATCATATGTTGATGTGTCATGAAGAACAATTTTGAATTTTTTAAAATAAAATTTTGCCTTTTTTGGCAAAAAATGAGGACTCTGTTGGAAAACTGTTACAAGTCCTGTCCGGCTCATAACTTCTAAACTAATCATTGCATATTGACCAAATTTGATATGGAGATATATAATCATATGAAGGTGTGTCATGAAGAACAATTTTAAAAATATTTTTATAAAATTTTGCCTTTTTGGGCAAAAAATGAGGACTCTGTTGGAAAACTGTTACAAGTCCTGTCCGGCTCATAACTTCTAAACTAATCATCACATATTGATAAAATTTGATATGGAGATACATAATCATATGAAGGTATGTCATGAAGAACAATTTTGAAAATATTTTTATAAAATTGTGCCTTTTTGGGCAAAAAATGAGGACTCTGTTGGAAAACTGTTACAAGTCCTGTCCGGCTCATAACTAAACTAATCATCACATTTTAATCAAATTTGTTATGGAGATACAAAATCATATGTTGGTGTGTCATGAAGAACAGATTTGAAAATATGTTTGTTTAAATATGATCAAATTCATCTTGGAGATCCAAATACATAATACATAAATTCATTCGTTTGATTTTAATTTTGTCAGTTAACTCGAATTATGCCCAACAGTGAACATAAAGTTGGTATGATTTAGGTTTTTTATTAGAATAGTTTCTTTCATATCCTGGAAAAATTGTGTTATTTTGTGCGACAAAAATTAATCAGCAATATGATAAGGAAAACCTATACATATTGTGCAATTTGCGGGGGATATAGCTCGACCATGTCAGCTGCTTGTTGATTATAATAACGAAAACTGCATCTCATTTAAAGGGACACCATACTCACTTACTTGTCAACAGTTGACCACAAGCCGACCTCTCACATGGCACCCTCAAGGCCACCTGGCACTACCCAATAACGCTATTCTGAGATTAACAAACGCATTGAGGTACGAGTAAAAGGGTTTTCTCTGATTTCAATAAGATTGGAGATTGATGCATTTTGATATCATGATCGTACTAATTAAATAACGTTTCGACTCCACACAAGGGACGTTATGGGGACGTTATATGCTGATGTTTCGTGGATGTTATGTTTAAAACGTCCCGTGGACGTAATTTTTTGGTTGTGTGAACGTTACAAATAACGTTATGAGGACGTGTTTTCGACTCCACAAGAAGGACGTCATGAGGACGTTTAATGTTTACGTTCCGGGGACATAAACGTAACGTTGAAACAACGTCTTCATAACGTAATTTTGTTAGCTGGGTAGCCATGTTTGACTGTCCACCACGTTGTTGATTGGTTGGAGTTGAACAGGTTCTTTCACCATTAGGTGATGTCGCTGATGTGGGGCCTATGCCCTAGTTATTTCCAATAAATGGGGGCATAAAATTTAGAAAAGGTTTATTATTATGAATTTAGAATGTTTGACTGTCTGCCATGATGGATGTCTTGTATATAAACATTACGATGACAATTAATGGACAATCAGCGATTAGATGTCAAAAGGGGAATTCCCCTCTCATGGTCTACGTCTCATATATATAGAGCGGAGGGAACACAGTCGCGTGTCACGGTTGACTGGCTCAAATTAAGTAATTAAACCGCATCAGGGGTGTCATGTGAGAGGTCGGCTTGTGGTCAACTGTTGACAAGTAAGTGAGTATGGTGTCCCTTTAAATGAGATGCAGTTTTCGTTATTATAATCAACAAGCAGCTGACATGGTCGAGCTATATCCCCCGCAAATTGCACAATATGTATAGGTTTTCCTTATCATATTGCTGATTAATTTTTGTCGCACAAAATAACACAATTTTTCCAGGATATGAAAGAAACTATTCTAATAAAAAACCTAAATCATACCAACTTTATGTTCACTGTTGGGCATAATTCGAGTTAACTGACAAAATTAAAATCAAACGAATGAATTTATGTATTATGTATTTGGATCTCCAAGATGAATTTGATCATATTTAAACAAACATATTTTCAAATCTGTTCTTCATGACACACCAACATATGATTTTGTATCTCCATAACAAATTTGATTAAAATGTGATGATTAGTTTAGTTATGAGCCGGACAGGACTTGTAACAGTTTTCCAACAGAGTCCTCATTTTTTGCCCAAAAAGGCACAATTTTATAAAAATATTTTCAAAATTGTTCTTCATGACATACCTTCATATGATTATGTATCTCCATATCAAATTTTATCAATATGTGATGATTAGTTTAGAAGTTATGAGCCGGACAGGACTTGTAACAGTTTTCCAACAGAGTCCTCATTTTTTGCCCAAAAAGGCAAAATTTTATAAAAATATTTTTAAAATTGTTCTTCATGACACACCTTCAGATGATTATGTATCTCCATATCAAATTTTATCAATATGTGATGATTAGTTTAGTTATGAGCCGGACAGGACTTGTAACAGTTTTCCAACAGAGTCCTCATTTTTTGCCCAAAAAGGCACAATTTTATAAAAATATTTTCAAAATTGTTCTTCATGACATACCTTCATATGATTATGTATCTCCATATCAAATTTTATCAATATGTGATCATTAGTTTAGAAGTTATGAGCCGGACAGGACTTGTAACAGTTTTCCAACAGAGTCCTCATTTTTTGCCCAAAAAGGCAAAATTTTATAAAAATATTTTTAAAATTGTTCTTCATGACACACCTTCAGATGATTATGTATCTCCATATCAAATTTTATCAATATGTGATGATTAGTTTAGAAGTTATGAGCCGGACAGGACTTGTAACAGTTTTCCAACAGAGTCCTCATTTTTGCCCAAAAAGGCAAAATTTTATAAAAATATTTTCAAAATTGTTCTTCATGACACACCTTCAGATGATTATGTATCTTCATATCAAATTTTATCAATATGTGATGATTAGTTTAGAAGTTGTGAGCCGGACGGGACTTGTAACAGATTTCTTACAAAATTTACCACTTTTTCTCCAAAATCCTAATATTTTATGTAGATTTTCAGAAAATTGTTTCTCATGACACATTATTACATGTTTCTTCATGTCCATGATGAATTTGAATTGAAATGGTTGATTAGTTAGAAAGTTATGAGCCGGACACAAAGTGTAACGGACGGATGGACGGACGGACGGACGGACGGTACCCATTTTAATACCCCCCGCAACTTCGTTGTTGCGGGGGATAAAAAAGAAACATTCTATGTATTAATAGTTATTGTTATTTCGTTGTAATTCATTATAAATTGAATTCAGAAGGGGTTAAGAGCGCTAGCTGGCATTTGCAAGGTTTTCCATTATTAATCTATTTTTTAGATATTCAAATCTTTTTTTCTTTAATATTTGTATGAAATATTGCTAGATCTTTCAACATTTTATCTATGAAAATAAGAATTTTGAAATATACTAAAACTATCTAATAAATTTAATAAAATTAGGTTTTTCACAGGCAGTTACTTCAGGCATGCTTTTATTTTAAACCCTACAAGCTTTAGCTGCTTTGAGAAATTCTAATTTTTTTATTGATTCGAGTTGGTAGCTTTTCTCCCTCAAACAGCCATATTACTTCATTTGATATCTTATCAAACGCCGGGTAAGGTTTGCCTTGTGATTTATGAACGCGACTCGAGAGTCGCCAAATCAAACGACGCTCTAGTGGTCACGTGACTACAAACTCTGTATAGGGGTAACTGCTTAGTGATACCCCACTTCCGGTCTCGTTGCTATGGTTTTCTTTGTTCTAACTGTAGGTATATTGACCGATGCACAACTTTTCTAATACACCTATTCTTTTTTGCACACCCACATTAAGTCAGGTGTAGAGATTTTCAAGTTTGGCAAATCAACAGAGTTGTAAAATTTAGAATTTTTGAGAAATGTTAACGACCAAAGTGGGAATCTAACCAGGGGCCTTAATTTTGCGATACAATGCCTCTATCAACTGAGCTACTGAGGCTCGATACAGGTAGTGGTACTTTTTGTTGTGTCATGTCTAGGTTGTTATATTTTCCAATATAAGCCTATGTATAGGTACTAGTTTGTACCAAATTTTAATGTAATGAAGTCAGTTTATGTTTTAAGAACGTTATAAGAAGAGTATTGTTTATATTTTTGGATCTAGTTAGGTCAAAACATATATATACATAGAGAACGATGGATATAGCTCTTTTTCGTCAAAAATAACACAACCGGAGTGGGATTTAAGTCAGATATACCCGTCTTTCCCGAGGTGCATCACTCAATATACGCCTCGGAGACCCACGATCAAAATAGGAGGTATATTGAGCGATACACCTCGGGAAGTGTGGGTATATCTATTACATAAATAGTTGTAGACATCACTTTCGCTAACCCTGTTGTAGAGTTTGAAATGCCGATGAGTGTGGTACGCAAGCCTATATTGTTAATTGGGTAAAGTACGCAAGATATTTGTTTGAAATGGGTTTTAAGTGAATCTTGTGCATTTTTTGTACTCCCTGATTATTTTTTAATTGAGTAAATTGTTAAATTATTGCTTAAAATACACAAATACGCACTCTATCTGGAGCTCTCAATTAACAAGAAATAATTTATGACAAAATGCTCTCAGATTTTTTTAAAGTTTAGATTTCCATTTCGGTACAAGTAAAAGCTGCAACTTTTGAGAATGACTCATTAACGAGATTTTTAGCTCACCTTTACAAAGTAAATGTGAGCTTATGTCGTGGCGCTTCGTCCGTCGTCCGTCTGTCCGTCCGTCTGTCCGTCTGTCCGTCCGTCCGTCTGTCCGTCCGTAAACTTTCAGGAAAAAGACTACTCCTCCTAAACGAATCCAGATATCATTCTGAAATTGTAGTATGTTATACCCATGGTGATTCCTCACAGAAAGGTAGACGTTTCAGTTTTGAGAATCCAAGATGGCGGCCATGGCAGCCATATTGAATTTTCAATTAGATTTCAGGGAAAAGACTACTCCTCCTAAACGAATCCAGATATCATTCTGAAATTGTAGTATGTTATACCCATGGTGATTCCTCACAGAAAGGTAGACGTTTCAGTTTTGAGAATATAAGATGGCCGCCATGGCAGCCATATTGAATTTTCAATTAGATTTTACGAAAAAGACTACTCCTCCTAAACGAATGCAGATATCATTCTGAAATTGTAGTATGTTATACCCATGGTGATTCCTCACAGAAAGGTAGACGTTTCAGTTTTGAGAATCCAAGATGGCCGCCATGGCAGCCATATTAAATTTTCAATTAGATTTCATGTTTCTAAACCAATCTAGATATCATTCTGAAATTGTAGTATGTTATACCTATGGTGATTCCTCATAGAAAGGTTGACGTTTCAGTTTTGTTAACTGGACTTCATCAGTGCGAGAGTTATTATTTCAGTACGGTCTATCTTACGCCTGGTTGAATCAGAATGTAGGTAACAAAGAACTGTTTATTAGCATGTTTAAACAAAGATGTAAAGATATTTATTGTCAAGAGTGGTCAGCCTCTGTGAATAGTTCAAAATATTTCAACACATATTCAACATTTAAATTTAGTATTACACCAGAAATATATCTACGGGTGTTGCCCTCGCTTTATCTGCGAAGAGCAATGACAAAATTTCGTTGTGGTATAGCTGGCTACAAGATACAACTATATAGAAGGTCAAAAAGTGAAGATACTTCCATTGCTTTGTGCCCTCACTGTAACAACAGCAAGTTGGAAAATGAATACCATGCATTACTGGAATGTCCATATTATAATGATGTACGAACTAAATATTTACCATGCTATTATTACGTTAACCCAAATCAAGACAAATTTATAAGCCTAATGAATACAACATCAGTTAATATTATATTACGCTTAGCTGTGTTTTGTGCTAAAATATCACCTGTACGTGAGAACAAAGTGTAGACAATGTAAAGGCGCTCCAGAATAATTGTATATTAAAACACATGTCATTGTACTGTTGGCCTCATGGCCATTTATACAAATAAAATCTGTCTGTCTGTCTGTCTGTCTGTTTCAGTTTTGAGAATCCAAGATGGCCGCCATGGCAGCCATATTGAATTTTCAATTAGATTTCATGAAAATGACTACTTCTCCTAAACCAATCTAGATATCATTTTCATATTGTAGTATGTTATACCTATAGTGATTAATCCAACAAAGGTAGCCGTTTCAGTTTTGAGAATCCAAGATGGCCGCGATAGCAGCCATATTGACTTTTCAGCTGCAGATGACACATCATTATTACTAAATTTTAAGCTTTCATCAAGTGATCACTCGCACTATATAAATTCACTAATTTGAACTTACTAATCATAATATTATCTTGAATATGAAATATTTAAGATTGTCATGCAAGTTGTTCTATATTTTTAAGTGTTTCTAAAACATTAAGATGAAAGACAAACATAATTAATTAATTTGTTTAAAATATTTATGGCTGCATAAACTAGCTGCAAAAACCCAATGACATTAAACATCATGTTGAATTTTAAACAATGGTATCTCCCTTATATTCCTTTAAATACCACACAAAAGGGGTCAACCAGAGTTCAGATATTCCTATGCTTTTCTAATACACATCCCAATACAGGCTGCTAGCATCACAGTCTCAGCTGCTAGTCTGTTGCATAATCAACCTGACCTGATATGGTAGAGCATTATGCTATATGGCCATGTGTATGCAATAAGAGTTATGGAAATTAGACTTGTATTCTCATGACAGTGATATGTTCTTTTTAAGAATAACAACTTACACAAAACTTGTCAACAATAAGCTTTGTGTTTAGCAATCTACATGATACGTTGATGTGGAAAGAGTTATTTTGCATCAGGTTCCAGTTCCTGTGTTTTACTCATATTTGTACCATTTCTATATCTAACAGAAGTTCTTCTTGACACAAAATCAATTTAGGACATAAGCTAACTATATTTTGTGAAATTATATATATTTTTCACAACAATTCATGTTCTCTCATGTCAAGTCTTTTAATACCACACATAAGGGCTTAGCCAGAGTTCAGGTTTACATGCTCAGCACACTAGGATGCTTCTCCAAATATACGTACACAAAGCCAAATACACAAATTGCTACACTCTCCTTAAGGATCTGGGGCTAGCAGCCCTGCCTGCTTGTATATTGCATAGTAATCATGACCTAATTGATAAATAGAACATAATGGACTTTATGGAAAGTATATAAATTGTCTTTATGAAAAGTATACTTGTATTCTATTAAAAGTAATACTTTTTACAAATAACAATTTAAACAAGTCAAGAATCAGCTTTTGTGTACAACAATCTGCACGATGAGTTAATATTAACAAGTCAAGAATCTGCTTTTATGTACTGTAATCTACATGATAAGTTAATAATAGAGGTATTTTGTATCAGGTTCCAGTTCCAATACCATGTGTTTGATAAATACCTGTAAAACTAAATGATAATTGTATCATGCTGAAGGGGTTCTGGGAACAACATGTCATCATAGAAGTCATTATTTTTCAATTAGATTTCAGGCCAAGTACTACTCCTATTAAATCAATTAAGATATCATTCTGAAAAGTGAGTATTTTTTTATATAGTGATTCCTGACAATGCGCATTTATTTTATTATCAAGAATCCAAGATGGTCAATATGTCAATTATATTGAATTTTCAATTAGATTTCATGAAATTCATTGAAAAGAATACATTTTCTGATCAATCAAATCAATGTCATTATATTTGTATTGATACGCTTGTTGTAATATTTATCAACACTATAAATACAGTTACAAAAAAATATATGAATCATCTTTATCTGCGAACAGCCTGAAGCATGACTGTTTTAATAAATCCTTTTTAATAAAACATTAAATGATAAAAGTTGTTCACTCCATCAGTGGGTTACATAATTCCTGACACTTCATATATGGCAAATAACATAGCCAGTGAGGGATAAATATACATTTTTTAATCATCTATATCTGATTACGGTCTGAACAATGATTATCTAGATAATTATAATGATCATTCAATTCAAACAAATCCTTTTCAAAAGCATTTAAAATGATTAAATTTGTTCACTCCCAACACTAACTGTTAGGTTTTTTACTCCTTTGTTCCCATGCAATTAATTTATTCCAAATTGAAAATTTTGGTTAATGAATAACAAATTATCTTTTATTTTTTTTGATATGCTAATAAAAGATATCATTTAATATTCATCTTCAAAACTAATTGAACAGCTGTCTGAACAATTCTTTTTTTACAAAGTCTTTCTAACCAATTCTCTCTGTTAGTTAAGATACTTCAATAAACATATTACTGAGTTGACCTCCAGATTATTTCCATTGCAAACCTCTCTTCTACCCCCCCCCCTTCTATCCCCCCTTTCCCACCTCCCTTTTTTTCTCCTGTCCTTCCATTGCACACCTCTCTTCTATCCTCCCCAACCCCCCCCCCCCCCCCCCCCCCCCCCCCCCCCCCCTTTCCCTTCCTATCCTTCCAGCCCCTCTCCTGCAACTCTCCTCTAAAGAGTATCTGTATTGCATATTGAAATGAGGGGAGAACACTCACTATATGGAATAACAGTAACTTACATAAGAGGATAAGTTACATAAGCTACATGCAGGTGCAAGAGGTCATCATAGGTCATCATATCTAGTAATTAGCATAAACCCCCAAGTTGCTAGCCTATTCTGACCAATCAGATTGCACTAACATATGTCAAGATTTAAGATATTCAGAAATCTTCAGTTAGAATTACATGAGACATATCACTAGCTGAATTTGTGATTTGTGTCAGAGGGATATATTCCAAATGTTTATGTGCATCATCTTTTTAGTTCTTTGGAAGTTGAGAGTGTGACCAAATGAATACTCCTAAACCAATCAAGATATCATAATGAAATTAATACAGATGCCCACATAAAAGTAGCATTTTGAAGATTAAAAAGTCCAAGATAGTCACCAATTCAGCCATAGATATACAACAAAGTTATACAAAAACCTACTGCTTGTTAACAAATCATGATTATATCATTCTTGTATTAATGTTTGTTCAAGCTCTAGTGGTTTCCAACAGAAGAATAGCATTTTAAAAGATAAAAAAATCATGATGGCAGCCATAATCAATTATCATATAAAAGATGGTTACACAAACCATTTTACCACATCATTCATTTTAAGGTGAGCTTCTGTACCCTCGGTACTTTTATTTAAGTTTAAGCCCATGGGCTTAAATTTCATATTACATTTTCTCCATTTAAAATATTCCCAAAAAATGTTTTGATGGAATACATATGTCTAAATTAAAGGCACATTGCCATCAAGGAATTTTTGTGGAAATGTTATTCAAGAGGACGCAGAGTAAAACGTTTTTCCAATTTTACAAAGATAATTGCGTTTCTTTTTTTATGCCGCAGCCATATATGGCAGGGGCTATTGGATTACCCTTGGTTGTCCGTACTGTCCGTACGTCCGTACGTACGTAACCACTTTATACAGGGTATGGTTTATCCACTTTTCCTCAAGAACCATTTAACAGATTTAATTGAAATCGCACACATGGCTTTTTTCAAATTTCTGACATGTTGAACTTAGGTGAATTTTTGTGCAAGTGAAAGCTCATAGTAGTGTGATAGGGGGTGTTGTTTATCCACTTCTGTTCAAAAACCATTCAACAGATTTAATTGAAAACACACACATGGCTTATAGGCATCGTAAGGGTGTGCATCTCATATTATATTTTCCAATTTTTGATTTTTTTTCAAATTTCTGACATGTTGAACTTAGGTGAATTTTTGTGCAAGTGAAAGCTCATAGTAGTGTGATAGGGGGTGTTGTTTATCCACAAAGTACTGGATAGACTGCACTATTCTTCCAAACATGCTTTATAGGTATCCTAAAGGTGTGCACCTTATATTATGTTTTGGGAATTTTTAATTTTCTACATTTTAATGGATGTTTGAACTTAAATTAAGCTTAAGGTGTGCATCTCTTTTTAAATTCTATGGTTGAAAACATTGAGAGCTTTTTTATTAGCTGGGGCATCTGTGGGACACAAATTTTCTAGTTCATTCACCTTTTTAGCATTATATGTGTGGAAATATCAACAATAAACCAAACATCTAATTTGGGACTTCCAAGTACCGGTAACAGGATTCTTTCAATCAAATGTACTCTTTCTCTCGCTGACAACACTTACACAGACACTCATGTTGCATATTACACAGGATGTTTAAATCATGTCTGACCTTTTGATACATCCGGCCTGCACAGCTCCCTCCCTTATTTCCATTGGCACTTTGATCTGCTTTGAAATAGTAGTCAGAACTTCAGTTGGAAACCTACAATGTATCCTTTCATTGCCAGACTGTAGTTAAATGCAACTGTAATGAATTGTCTCATTGAAATAAATAAATTTCATCATAGAATATTTTACACAAGTAATAGGTAGAATAATTACAATCTATTATCTTCCTGTCAAATGCATGATGCTTTACTTTTTTATCTGCCCACCGCAGTTGTGGACAGCTCTGTACGTCCATCCTTCCATTAGGATGTCTGTCTGCCATTTAGTTGTTAGTGCAAAACCTTATGAATCCCTGCACTTAGCCTTCAACTTGGGCACCAGTCGTCTAGTGCAACATTTATTTGTCGATGGTTTAAGGAATGAATTGCTTAACTTTTGTCCATGTTGTTATAACCTGTTTGAATTATTTAGCGAGCATAGCCAGTTATACAATTTAAATTAATAAGTTTCAAAAAAGTGTGGACAAATTCATTTTGAAATTCCTTCTTTAATAAATTCTGGCTTTTACATTTAAGGTTGGTTTTGATTCCAAATAAAACTCTTAACCTTTCAAAAAGATACATGTGAAAACAGTACGTTATGGTGGTTTCACCAGTGTGAAATACTACATTGTTATCCCATGGTATTATATATGTCTGTCCATCTGTCCGTGTGTCTGTCAGTAATCATTTTGTTTCTGGACCAGAACTCAAAACTGTTAGACCTACCTCAATGAAACTTGGTATGTGAATTAGTCAGCATATGTAGATGAGTTTTTTTTTTCAATTTCTTTGGATTTTTACTTTTGGCAGTTTCCATGGAAATCTAATTTAGAATTTGATTTCCAAAGCACAACTCAAAAACTAATAGACCTAGCTCAAAGAAACTTGGTATGTAAAAACGTCAGCATAAGTAGACTTAGCAATTGCAATTTTCAACATCTTTGGATTTTAATTTTGGAACATTGAAACATAATGTTATTGGGAACCGGTGGGATATGTCATCTTTTGATGACTCTTGTTGCAACAGTTATAATATTCACATGACCTTGTTTCCTCTAGCAGGCAGCAGTTCTATGTACACCTTATGTATAACCTTAACTAAAGCGGAACTGTGTTCAGGGTAAAACTGAGACTCGTCGTTATCGCACATGGCTGATTAGTTGCTGGTAGAGAAATGGAAGATGGCTATAGATGATGTGCTTTGAGGAGCTTTCAACTCTGTTGCAGTAGGACAATTCTTCACCAAGAACTTGCCCCATCCTAAATTTTTTAATACCATGTATGGTATGGATAGGGTAAACAAATACCGGTATGATCAAAATAGGTCTATGAATGCTCCTTATCTACAAGCCAATGGAGATGAGTTAGTGAAATTAGTGGGTACAATGTTGTTTTCCCTGCATCCAAACTCGGTTTGCAAGTGATCGATGATGAAATTTTCCCAATCATTGGTTTTATGCTGAACAGTACTTCCAAGAACTTCATTCCAGATTTGTATCAAGTTTTCAACAACGGATAAGTTTATGAACATTATGTTTTCAGTTCCGTTCCTTGGTTCCTTGGTTCCGTAACACTTTGTTTCCGGACCATATCTCAAAAACTGTTCAATATTATTTTACGAAACTTGGCATGTGGTTAGATCTAGTGGTGGACTGGTGCCTTTTACTATTTTGGTTATTCTGAATTTGTAATTTTTTTCTTGTTTTCATGGAAACAGTTTGAACTTAGTGCATACAGGGGGTAGGGTCTGTTTCTGGGCCATATCTCAAAAACTGTTCAATATTTTTCTACAAAACTTGGTATCTGGTTAGACGTAATGATGAATTGGTGCCTTTTGGTATTTTGGATATTCTGATTTGTTTATATTTTTGGTTTCCATAGAAACAGTTTGAACTTAGTGCATATGGAGGGTAGGGTCTGCTTCCGGGCCATATCTTCAAAACCTTTCAATATTTTTTTACAAAACTTTGTAAACGTGGTTAGACCTAATGGTAGTGTGGTGCCTTTCACTATTTTGGTTATTCTAGATTTTTATTTTTTTCTGGTTTCCATGGAAACAATGTGAATTTAGTGCATTTAAGGGGAAGGATGTGTTGCCGGACCATGACTCAAAAAGGTTAGATCTAGTGGTTTTGGTGCTTTTTGCTATTTTTGTTATTCTGGGGGGGGGGATTCATGGGTTTTTTTTTTTTTCATGGTTTCCAAGGCAACAAATTGCATTTTGGAAGAAGTTCTATTTCCAAGCTGTAGCTCCAAAATTGTTAAATATTGTTGAACTTAACTTGGTATGTGTTAAGATGTAGAAGTGGAGTGGTTCCTTTTGCTACTTTTGTTATTCTGTGGGGGGGGGGGGGGGGGGTCATGGAGGTTCATGGTAACAATTTGAACTTCTTACATGTGGGGAAAAGGGTCATTTTCTGTTTAAAAGTTCGGACGGGGGATATCACAGTGCATCACATGCCTATATTTCTAGTTAATCAACCATTTTAATTCAAATTCATAGTGGAAAAGTAGAAACATGTAATAATGTGTCAGGAGTAACAATTTTTAGAAAATCTACATAAAGTATTAGGATTTTGGAAAAAAAGGTTTAAATTTGTAAAAAATCTGTTACATGAAGATTAGTTTAAAATTATTTTTTTTAAAATTATGACTTTTTTTGCAAAAAATGAGGACTCTGTTGGAAAAATGTTACAAGTCCTGTCCGGCTTACAACTTCTAAACCAATCATCACATATTGATAAAAATTGATTATGGAGATCCTAAATACATAATACATAAATTTATTGGTTTGATTTTAATTTTGTCATTTTATTGAATTTTGCTCAACAGTGAACATAATGTTTCAAGTTTTTTTATTTAGAACAGTTTCCTTCATATCCTGGAAATATTGTGGTCTAGCAATTAATCAGCAATATGATAAAAAAAACTTAACATATTGTGCAATTTGCGGGAGATTTTGCTGGAACATGTCAGCTGCTTGTGTATTTAGATATCGTTATTCAAGATGTTTAACTGCTGTCATTGAAGTAGTACAAGATTTCAGTGCTGCGTGACCACAGGCTCTACAAGGACATGTTTTTGGGTGTATGTATCTGATTTGTGTCTCATACCAGCTGATTCCAGCGCAGGGCTCTGTCCCGGGCGTTGAACGAGAAGGCCACCCAAGACGTTCTTCGATATTCTTCTTCGTCTGGGTTGGATCATTAATCTCAAGAAGTCCCTCAAGGATTTGGTTCCCTCGCAGGACCTAGTATTCCTAGGGGCCAGATTCAACACCCCGACGGGGATGGTTTCCCTCGCTCCAGTTCGAGTGACCAAGGTGTCCCAGTGTGTCCAACGATTCATGCAGTTGCCTGCCCACCCCGCCTGGATGTGGCTGCGGTTGTTGGGGAACATGACGGCGACGGTGGACATAGTTTGGAGGGCTCGTCTGAGGATGAGACCAGTGCAGCAGGCTTTGGCAGGGCTGTGGTCTCACTCCGAGAGTCTAGAAAAGAGCGTCACAGTTCCAGATTGGCTGGTTGATCATCTTTAGTGCCGGTGATCAGAGGCCAATCTGACGTAGGGGATTCCTCTGAATCTTCCTCCGCCGACGGTCACAATCCATATAAACTACGTGCGGTCAGGAGGGTCTTCGACCACTTCCTGTGCCTGATACGGGGTCAGTTTATACGGCTGGAACTAGACAATCGCACAGCGATGATGTACATTCTGAAGCAAGGGGGAACGGTCTCTCCAACACTCCTTTGAGAGGTTGGGCAGTTTCTGCTCTGGTGCGACCGGTTCAACATCCGGGTTTATCCGATGTACCTCCCAGGGGTGGACAACGTCCGTGCGGAAGCTCTGTCTCTCTGCATCCTGGCTCCTTACGAGTGGATGCTTAACCGGGAGACATTCGTTGTTATTTCCCAGTGTTACGAACCGTTCCAGGTGGATCTGTTTGCGTCTGGAGTGACGAACCAGATTCCGGTGTTCTGCTCCAGAATCCCCGACCCAAACGCTCTAGCTTCCGACGCCTTCGCGATAGACTGGACTGATCGAGTGCTGTGTGCGTTCCCGCCAATCCCACTCATTCCCAGGGTTCTGTCGCAGTTGGGCAGCCAGTCACGGGAACTTCTAGTTCTTCTGGTTCCGTTGGTACTAAGGTGTCTGGCACGGCCTCCTGTGTTGCTGACGAGTTGCCTGGGCCTTCTCACTCAGGAGGGGGCGCCACACCCAAATTAATGGATACAATGGGAAGCTTGGCCACTATCCTGATTCGCCTCCAGGAGAGCGGTATTCCTGCATGAGTTGCAGACACAATACTGGATTCGAGGATGGATTCAACAAACAATCAGTAAGAGGATAAATGGGCCTGTTATGCGCGCTGGTGTGGAAATCGAGGGCTTTGCGATCCCTTTTCTGCGGGTCTAGTTCAGGTGCTCGATTTTTTGCAATCCCGACTGGATGACGGTTTTGCCACATCTACAGTAAGAGGATAATCGACAGCTATTTCCGCATTCCATGTCCCGGTGGATGGCTACGTTTTGGATAGTCATCCGATGATCCAGCTTTTCTTAGCAGGCGTGGAGAGGATACGTCCCCCTTTGCGGCGTATCAGCCCTGTTTATATCTATCGTGGTGTTGGATTGGTTTTCGTGTCCGTTCTTCCAGAGGGACCTTGATTCTATTACCCTTTAGGTTCTCACTTGGAAGACTGCCTTCCTTGTGGCGGTCACGTCAGGCAGGCGGGTCTGCTGATCCCGAGCTGACTGTCTTTCATAGACACAGAGTCCGCATCAGGCTGCCGGACAGGTACCGTCCGAAGGTTCACCATTCTTTTCATGTGTTGGCCCCCATTGAGCTCCCGGCGCTTTTGAAGTGGGCTACTTCGGGGACTAGGGCCTTGATCCCCCACCTTCTCGATGTCTGCAGTATTCTTAAGGTTTACATTCAGCGGGCTAAGGATAAACAGATTTGTTGTTGTTATGGTGGTGGGAAGCCAGTAGGTCCTGCTTCTAAACAGACCATTTCTAGATGGATGGTCTCGACGATTTGTATGGACTACGTCCATAAGCGACAAGAGCCGATGGAAGCATTGAAAGCTCATTCAGTTGGGGTGGTGGCAACCTCTAAGGCTTTTGCTGCGACCCTGCCAATTGAAGAGATCAGTTCGGCCGCTACCTGGAGCCGGCCAAACACGTTTTTCAAACACTACAAACTCGACATGCACTCTAGTGAGCGTGCTCGGTTTAGTAGGTCGGTTCTCTCCAGTGGACAGAGTTGCACACCCTCTAGCTGCATGATTAAGCTTTCTATGTGTTTTTAACAAAGTTTTTTCCTTGCTTTACGTTTTTTTCTGTTTAAAGATTTGAACATTTAGCGGGGTAGTAATTGTACAAACCACTAACTTGTTGCTTTTAAATGTGAAACCCTAGTCGAGATCTCCCGGAGGGGAGTAGCTCGTCTTTTGTGGGAAATTATAGCATTGTCATTTTTTGCTCCCGTTACCTCTCTTCCACAAAAAGGGGTGGGGGTGATTTGACTTAAAACTTGTTCACGGGCGTTTAGGCCTCCAACTTGTAGTCCCCAATGGTTGGTGTCAGGTAGCCCCCCTGGAGGATCAAGTCACGTGATCAGGTGGGTGTCGCCTTACATCCTTGTTATTTTGATTAGACAGAAAAACCACTGCAAGGGATTCTATCTTTGGGAGTCTGCCTTATGCAAGGAGGATACCCTTCTGCAAAAGAATCGAACAAACCTGCAGAGGTTTCAGATTCTTTGAAGGTGACCCGCCTCCCCTTATTCTGTCTGGCTTGGCTAGATTGATAAGTGATGAGGTTGGAGTTATCTGCCCCTGATGCCATAGCTGGCCACAGACCACAATTATTTTACAGTAGTTTTATCATCATTGTCTTTCTAATACAGCCTTTTCCCTATATTTGGTTGGGCGTTCAGCTTTTGCACATTGACTCACCTGCCATAGACGACTTTTCAGTCAAAAAATGAGCACACCTTTTGCGGCATCGAAGGCCGGTAGAGAGTGTCAACAAATATGACCCCTTCGTCAAGGCCGTTCAGCATGACATGGCCTTCAACTTGGGGTCACTTTGCCTGCTCACACCAACATTTTAACAGTAATTCCAAGACCCAGACAAGACAAACTAGAGAGTCAGACCTTTCATGTCACATGTCACAATAAAGTGTCTGGAAGTATTTTTTTAAAATCATCCACTAGGGACTACTTTGTCTCTGAATTGCTTCCGGGTTGAGGTAAAAGTTAGTCGGTGTAATTGTGGGCTGTGTCCTATCAGGGCAACTTTTTTTGTCGAAATTCAATAAAACTTCACAGGTAGTAAGTACATCCAATTACCAATAAATGCACAAAAGCTCAGGTCTCAGGTGCAAACACAAGTATCCTGACAGGGGACTTGCATCAGGCCCTGTTATCTGATTTGAAAGGCCAGTAGATCTTGTAAACTTGTCGTCTGCAGGGTAGCGGAATGCTCATAATTCTGAAACCATACAAGATATCATCAAAAAGTAACTTTATCCTGCAAATGTTAATCAAATACTTTAAAACAAACAATATTTGAAAAAGTTTGGACAAATATAAATATTTTTAACAATTTTTTTAAATTTTCACCAATTTTAGTCACTTTTTTGGACAATTTTCATCAAATTTCACTATGAAAATAAAAAGTGAAACTGCTAAATTTGGTACTGCTTGAAAGACATTTTCTTCTTTGTAAAAATGAGTCCACACTCAATTAACTGCTAATTGCCTAATGATTGGTAGGTGCTCTTGAGTATTACCCATCACACATTGCAGTTAGCCAATACTCCTATAGGCGTCATATAGGTAATCTCTTCTACAAGCCAATAAACATCTGCCTGGAGATAACTATCAGTTCCAGATGGCAGTGTATACAATACATTGTCAGTGCAGAGACAAATTACAGGTATGGTGTAATAAATAAGCACTTGCCAGGAGTGCTGCATCAATTCAACTTTGCTATCGGACATGAGGATACGAGAAGCGGCACATCTCAAGGCTTCCAGAAAGTTAACATTCAATGGAAAAATGGGCTAACTTTTGATTCTGATGAAGGATCAGACCCCCCATAACAAAGAAAACTGAAGCCTGTCACCAGGATGAGTGCTGACCACTTAAACTTGTTGCCAAGTCCAGGTCTGGAACCTCCCTTATTTAGACGCCAGACTGTGAGGGTATCTCCAGCTCAGTATATCTGCTTCGCCCTTTGCCAGCTGAGAGGCCCAAGCCACAAGAAGGCAGTTTTCCTGTCTCTTAGGGCTATGAGACTGTTTGACGGTTCATAAATGGCCAATTGCTGGAATCTGATTAACTGCCTTCGACGTTTTGACGTCTACCGAGTGGGCAATAAACAACATTGTGATATACATGTTTACAGGCACCACCCATGAGCAGAAGAGACAGCAATAGTGATTTTTTAGTCAGGATGTGAAGACCCAGCTCAGTTTCAATAGTAAAGAAGTGTCAAAAACTCATTCTGGCTACACAAATGTACTGCAAAGTATCTTACCTAATGTCACTGAGGAGACACTTCTGTGTTATTATTGGGACCGTTCTCTATGTTCCCGTCACTCAGTGTTTTGCAGTGGCGATGCTTCTCGTAGCTGGTGAATTAGGTCTTTTCTACTCTGCAAGTGGAAGATGACAAATTTCAACATGAAAAACAGTGTTAAACATCAGCTACATGAAATATTGAAGATGAATCTAAGTGTTGAGCTCTTAAAAGTTTATACTGACATTGAAAATGTGAGGCAGGAAACCCAAGTCTGAGTGTATCTCTACCAAACAATGTCAATTTCTCTAGAAATAACATTTGTCGGATATCGTCAACCATAAATGGGTTCAATAATGGATCAAGGACCTGTGCAATTGAGAAAAATAATGTGTCTAGGTGTACAGCTCTCTCTTAGATCAGTTCCGTCTTTGCGTAAAATTGATAAGGAAGCAGACTATCAAAAAAATGCAATAAGGACATTGTTGCTATTAAAAGAGTATTATTACACCAAGGACAGCAGCTTACTCATTTCATTAAGACCAAAAACATCCATGAAGGACAAATGTGATTACAGAAAGGGTCAGATTGATGCTAACCATCTACCAGTTAGAACTGGGATCATTCTTTTTCAGAGTGACCATATGCATGAACAATGTTAGATTGTGAATTGAGGACTTGGAATACTTATGCAAAGTCTCTTGATTGAATTGCCATGCCAGCAAATTGACTTAAATTCATGATTTTTACAATTCAATGCTAGCTTTATGAGTAATTTATATCCATACGGGCTACGTGAAATTGTGTGTTTTGACAGTATTATTAAAATATTATCAATGAATGATTTTAACAAATAGTTTACATTTATGCAATAAAAACAAAGGTAACATGATATATTTGCCAGTTATTCTTTATGAAAACAGTCCTAATATGGAACATGAACAGTACAAGTATGTCGGTCTAAGCAATTGCACCTATCTGCATTGACACTGACTGGATCTGCCGTAGTGCGCATTACCAACACTCATCTCTGATTGAGACATAAATAGCTGATATTGAGGTGATTCTCAATGAATTTTCCTTTAAAAACAATAAACCTTAGCCTATGAACATTTACAGTATGACACTATTATTTGTAACAGGAGATGAGTATTTTTATGGCACATCAAGAGGGGATTAGAGCTCTGTACCAAATTTTACACTAATCTTATTTTCTGATATTTTTAATAAACTTGACCTGATATTTCATTAAAAAAAGCCCAAAATCTCTCTGACATAACCATTCTTGTTGTTTTAATACACAAATGTTCCATATTTAAAAGTAATATGAACTTTTTGGCTTGCTAAGAAAATCATCTGTTTTTTTCGGCATAAAAAATAATAATATCTAAAAGAACATCTAAAAAAATTAAAAAATTTACATTCTACTGGAATATGCATAAAATGCCTTATACAAACATCATTAATGAATAAGTGTACCAAATTTCAAGCAAAAATATTGAAAACTGACAAAGTTATTAGCCATCAAACACATCATAACCCCCATTTAGTGCTTCCCATATCAGGCCACAGACCACAATTATTTTACAGTAGTTTTATCATCATTGTCTTTTTAATACAGCCTTTTCCCTATATTTGGTTGGGCGTTCAGCTTTTGCACATTGACTCACCTGCCATAGACGACTTTTCAGTCAAAAAATGAGCACACCTTTTGCGGCATCGAAGGCCGGTAGAGAGTGTCAACAAATATGACCCCTTCGTCAAGGCCGTTCAGCATGACATGGCCTTCAACTTGGGGTCACTTTGCCTGCTCACACCAACATTTTAACAGTAATTCCAAGACCCAGAAAAATTTACACACAAACTAGAGAGTCAGACCTTTCATTTGCACCATCACATGTCACAATAAAGTGTCTGGAAGTATTTTTTAAAAATCATCCACTAGGGACTACTTTGTCTCTGAATTGCTTCCGGGTTGAGGTAAAAGTTAGTCGGTGTAATTGTGGGCTGTGTCCAGCTACCGCTAAAATAGTCACAACCTGTCATATTAGCAAAAATACAGATTTTATGCAGTAAGTACCCCAAAGAGGATCCCCTTCAAAGAATCTGAAACCTCTGCAGGTTTGTTCCACTTTACTGAGGTTTTGTAGAAGGCAAAACAGGGGAAGGCAAAACCCTAAGTTCAGGACTGCTCTGCTTTAATGGTGTACTGCAAACTCTAATATAGTTGACATGTATTTCACAGATGATTTGTTTTGATCTCCAGGTTTTACTTTACTTATTCATAACACAGTTATATACTGAGAGGTGAGCAGTTATGGGCCCTTTACAATTACAGTCCATCACCTCGCAGCATTTGAGGAAACTTTCACTTTCAGTACTTTTTTAAAAACATTCTAATGAATTATTTTTTAAATTATTTAGCAAATTCAACAATCCTTTTTGAAGTAAGAAACAAAAATATATATTTGCAAGTTAATATGAACATACATGTCTATTCAAAGTTTTTAAGTTTCATACTTGCTTGTGTTTTCATACTTGTGTTTTATCGTTGATGTATAGGCTTGGCAATCAAATAATTATGCTTTTTGGCTTGTTTGCCAATCTTTATTTCATAGTTTCCTTAACCATTCACCGTATATGACCTGATAAAAGCCGAGAATTTGGTACCAGAAATTAGAGGCTATAGCTAGAGAGGGGTCGGCCTATACCCAGTATATATGATGCAGATGAAAAAATCTAGAGGCCAAGAATATCTGTCAGAGGTTTTGCTAGTTGGAACTTAGATATATGGAGAAGTTCACCACATCACAACCAACTCAATCACTGCGTGCAAAACTGTCTTTCCTTTCTCAAAAATTGTAAAAAATCTTGGAATTCATTTAGACTCAGAAATCTCTTTGAAAGATCACGTGGACAAAGTCTGTAAATCATGTTATTTCCATCCGTCCATCCATCCGTCCGTCCATCCGTCCGTCCATCCGTTCTCCAGAACCATAAGGCCTAGAAAGCGGAAACTTGGTGTACAGACTCCTTGACTAGTGAAGATTAAAAATTGTAGCTTTTGTAGCCCTGTGGTGCCTAATAAGGGCCACAGGGACCAAACTCTAAAAACCTATTTTCATCTTCTTCTCTAGAAGCATAAGGCCTAGAAAGCTTAAACTTGGTGTACAGACTCCTTGACTAGTGAGGATTATAAATTGTAGCTTTTGTGGCCCTGTGGGCCCTGATAAGGGCCACAGGGACCACACCCTAAATACCTATTTTCATCTTCTTCTCCAGAACCATAAGGCCTAGAAAGCTGAAACTTTGTGAACAGACTCCTTGACTAGTGAGGATTATAAATTGTAGCTTATCCCTATCAAGGGCCAGAGGGACCACGCCCTTAAAACCTAATTTCATCTTCTTCTCCAGGGGCAAAAGCCCTAGAAAGCTGAAACCTTGTGAATGATTGATAGCTTTTGTGGGCCTGTGGCCCCTAATAAGGGCCTCAGGGGCCACACCTTTTAACCTAATTTCACATTTGCCACACCCTAAAGCAAAATTGATATGAAGCATGATGAGCTACAGAGCCACTGGCTCTATTTTTTTAAAAATGCCTTTGACTTCACTTTGTATCAGGATAAAAAAATACTCATTTCTTGCTTATTTCATTTAGTGATGGATAAGTTACAATTCTCAATGAAAGGCATGTGTGGATGATGACTGATGTCTTGTTTAAAACATTTTTTTAATAGGGCATTGAATATATACATATATGGGTGGAATTCAAAATTGGTAAGATTTTCAATTTCTCATAATGGTCAAAATAAACTCCTCAAAAAGGATTATTTTTTATTCAAATAAATTGGCAAACACTTGATTATGAGAAAATACAAACAGTCAGGCTCAAGTGTACCAATTAAAATTTTAGTGGAAACATAATTAATTAAACGGGAGGAAAATGTCCTGACCGTTACCGTTTCTTAATCAGAAAAAAGAATTTTAACTAAAATTAAGAAAAATCTTTCAACGATGGCATTTACATCTTTTACATTGTATAAATGACACTTGAAGGTAAAAAGTGTTTGTATCTTTTCATTGTTTAACACAATTTAATAGCATTTTTCTCAGAAACTTTTGTGTTTATAGTTTTCTATAGGTGAAATTATCTCAAAAAAGCATCTGCTGCTAATCCGAGAATTAACACATTAAGATGACATCTACGTAAAGAAGAGAGCTTCGGGTATTATCATTAATTAATTAGAGAAGTCAATTAGCTCCAGTAACGGCTGGGACAGAACTGGTAACGGTCGGGACATGTATGGTAACGAGCTGGACATAAGTCTTCTTCAATTCAATTCACTATAGAGACAAAACATGAAAGATAAAAATAAATATTCTTTAACTTTATTGTTAACTCTATTTTGAACAAAAAGTGAAATGTGAATTAGAAATGGTAAATTTTAGATTGTATTGCATATTTTATTCACTGCCATGGTAACGGTATGGACATTTGTTATGAAATCAACAACAAAACTTATAAATAAATTTGTACTTTTTAATATTAACAGATTAAAGCTTGTAAAGAATACAAATACACATTGTCTTGATTTTGACACCTAATTATTATTGAAAAAAAAGTGTTTTTGGCAATCAAGTAAATGAGGGGTAACGGTCAGGACATTTTTGGTAACGGTCAGGACATCTGTGTAAATACCAAGATTTTTTTTCCATTGTAGAACTTGTAAAGAATAGAATTCTGAAAGATACTGCAACAACTATCAAACTGCACACTGTGAAAAATGATTAAGCAACACAGGCAACTGCATTTATTGCTGATATTGTTCCATACAGTTTGCACATTTTGTCCAAACCGTTACCATAGTTTTCTTTGTCAATTATCTCATAAAAATTAAGACATCTATCAGAAATATATGTACCTAGTGGTTTCTGCTATTAATATTCAATAGATAACTAAAAATTCACTAACTAACCTCAGAAAATATTCTTCAAAAAGAAATTGTTTTTGACATATGTCCATACCGTTACTATTTATTTGTCCTGACCGTTACTTCAAAACTTTTATTTTAAAACCACTTCATTAAAACTACTCTGAACAGTAAACTCCCAAGCCTAAACAACTTATGATCTTAAAATAATTTCATTATTAATATATTTCTTAAAATATTTATGAATAACTTAGATAGTTTCTCCAAATAAAAATGTGTTTGTCCTGACCGTTACCAGAACTGTCCTGACCATTACTTTGTAAAAAGGTAACGATCAGGACCGGTAATGGTCAGGACAATTTGTAAATAATTAAAAATAACACAATGAATGATCCCGTAAAGATGTCAAAGGACATGCCTTCCACATCTTCCAGTTCTGAGCAACAAAGCTCATTATTATTGAGACAAAGGGAGAATACAAATGCACAAAATCCAACGGTAACGGTCTGGACATTTAAGGGTGACACATCATATTTATACCTGCTTGTTGGTGTCATATTTCTGCAAAATGTACCGAATCCTTTTATTTCACTAACTGTCATATGCAAAGAGCATTTGTCAATCAGACACAGCAAATAGAATTCCAATCCAATTCCAGGGGGAAATTATTGAAGGAAATATCTACATGGTAACGGTCAGGACACAAAATCTCAGGACAGGCATGTTTCAATTTGTAGAATTTTTTATGCCCCCGAATCGGAGATTCCGGGGGTATATTGTTTTTCACCTGTCCGTCTGTCCGTCCGTCTGTCCGTCTGTCTGTCTGTCCGTCTGTCTGTCCGTTTGTCCACAAAAACTTTAACCTTGGTCATAACTTTTGATTGGTCAGAGCTAGGTCTTTGATACTTGACATATGGATCCCTTGTGATGAGACCTTTCAGATGTCACCATGACATTTGACCTTGTGACCTTGACCTTGACACAGCGAGCCTTTTCCGAAAACTTTAACCTTGGCTATAGTTTCTATACTGTCAGTGCTAAGTCTTTGATACTTGACATGTGTATCCCTTGTGATGAGACCTTTCAGATGACACCATGATATTTGACCTTTTCCATCCGTCCGTCCATCTGTCCGTTTGTCCACAAAAACTTTAACCTTGGTCATAACTTTTGATTGGTCAGAGCTAGCTCTTTGATACTTGACATATGGATCCCTTGTGATGAGACCTTTCAGATGACACCATGACATTTGACCTTGTGACCTTGACCTTGACACAGCGAGCAGGATGCATCCGGGGGCATTCGTGTTTCACAAACACATCTTGTTTTTTTTTAAATCAATACAAAATTTAATGCAATTTGTACATGCATGATCAATGGTTATAAGAATAAAATATATTTTTTTGTTTGATTATGTTTATTTGTATGATATTTTGGCAAAGTTGTATGAGGACCGTCACCTCAGGACAGAGTAAATATGCCAAATTTGACCCTAAAATGTTATTAAATTAAAAAATTTAAATGGAAAAATTAATGGTTGATCACGAAAATGTCCTTGTCAATGGCTAAATATATTTTCTAAAACAAAAAATCCCTATAAGACACACTATGTTTTTTTAAAATTGGACCGGACAGAAAAACCTACCAATTTTGAATTCCACCCATATATCATTTCAACGACAATCTAAATGTTTTCACTCACTGTTTTCACCAGATACATGGCCCAACAGAATGAAGATTTGTTAAATGAACCTTACCCAAAATATTTTGTTACCTTTATCAGATAGAGCAAAAACAGTGTTCCTAATTTTAACAGGTTATAATTTACCAATGGGAGAAAAAAAGGATGTTAAGGAATACAATTGCTATTTGATGTTACCTAATTAGCTGATGTCATAAAATAGCCAGTTGTTGATAATTGTGCATTATATAACCTACCTGCTATAGTCATCATTTAATAGCTTTTAATTAGGAAACAGACAGGAAACAAGATAGACAGTAAAGTAATTGTGTAATAAGTGAATATCCGATCTAAAGAAAGTAAACAACACCTGCAGACCAATGTCATTGTTTATTCAACATTTTTACACAACGCTCAAATCTAAATGTGAGCAATGTAAATTCAGATTATTGCCATAATTCAGCCAAAAACTTTGTGCTTTGTTTTATATTTTCCTAATCAGAAACAGATTTTTATACCCCGCTACGAAGTAGTCGGCGGTAAATAGCGGTCAGCGCGTCCGTCCGTTCGTCCGTGTGTCACACTTTTTGTTCCGCTCATAACTCGAATACTATTTGTTCAAATGTCACGAAACTTCATATGTGTAATCACTATACCTAGATGTGCCTTTTGTATATTTTGGTCAGATGGTCTCATTTTTTTAATAGATTTTTGACTTCTTTGTTGTAGAAGTGACTGTTCAAGGAAATCCTTTTGTTCCACTCTGAACTCGAATACTATATGTTCAAATGTCGCGAAACTTTATATATGTAATCGATCATCCCTACAGTTTTTAGATGTGCCTTAGATGATCATTATTTTAGATTTTCAACTTCTTAATTGTAGAAGTGACTGTTTGAGGAAGTCATTTTTGTTCCGCTCATAACTCGGATACTATTTCTTCCAATGTGATAAAACTGTATATATGTAATGGCTATGGTCCCTAGATCTGCCCTTTGTATATTTCAGTCAGACGACTCTCATTGTTATTTTTAGATTTCGATTTCTTTCTTGTAAAAGTGACTCTTTGAGGAAGTCAGTTTTGTTCCGCTCTTAACCCTTTATGACTCACAACTGTTGTGTGACGTAACAGTTTGCTTACGTCACAGTAGTAAGTGTTACAATGTTGCAGTGGCTTAAGGCCCGGGGACAATGGCCGTGAACGTGCTAGGTGCTCTAAGGATATTTGCAATTGAAATGACTGCATGTTTACAGTGTAACCAAAATTAAACTGATAATAATAAGTCTCAACGATGTTTGTTCAATCACTTTCACTTTCTACGGCATGTAAATTTCATTTGAAAAATCATATATTTTATTTTTTTTACAGAATAACAATCCTTTCTTTGAATGTTGAAACAAAAAAATTCTTTGTTAATTTCTTTGTGAAATATCTGGATGAAATTAAAATGTTAATTTCCAAAATGATTTAAACAATCGCATTTCATTTGAGGTACATCTAGGTAGGTAATGTTAGTGATCAGCTGTGCGGGAAATAGTCGTGTCTATAACATGACCTACATCTTCACATAGAGTTTTTGTCGCGCTCGGAAACATTTTTCCAAATGCAAAGTTTTTGCATATGAACTATGATTGAGATGACATTGGGTCAAAATAAATCAACGTTGTGAAGAGAAATAATTTGATAAACTATTTCAACAAGGATTACAGAAGGCCTCGCCATTTCGCCTCGTACCGCTTGCCAGACACAAACAATCACTTCAAATTCCTCTTCAAGTGTCAGCTAGACTGTAATGCGGCCCTTAAATCTATTTCCATCTCGCCAGTCATGATACGGTATCTGACGAATTTTGTCATGGATTTCTTAAGGACCATACCGAAACTGAGATTTGAAGGGCATGCTGTTATTATTTTGGTGTAAATCGAGGTTCAACAAATGTTCCACATCGACGTGTGCCAAAAATATGGAAATGTAAACAACGCACGGATGTCACATACAGTCTACCTGACCGTCGCAATGCATTCTCAGCAACTTTGCATTCTAGGTAAGTACTAAAACAAAGTATCAAATTATCAGGGCCACCTGAGTGGCAATTGTTTTTATGTCGAGTAATGAAATTTTTCCAAATGTCATTTAGCTTGGAATCTGGATCATAAAATATTCAGGCATTTTAAAAATAATTAAAAAAACATTGATATATTTGATAATATTCAGTTTGAACAAATAGCTGTAAAATGTCATCATATACACCTATATATAATTTGAAATCACAGATCAGCTAATTTAATGTCACATTATTTATGAAATTAGTAAAATTATGAATATATTATAGTTTTTGGGGAATTGAAGTTGTTTTGTGAATGAAGTGGATATATGGAACATAAGTTTTCTCTGGATTGTGAATATCAATTTACCCAGAGATCTTAACAGATTTATTTTAAAATATCATAATCATATCATATTTCTTTTATATCCATATTCATTATTAATATTCAAATTTATGATTATTCAAGTCTTATTAAGAAATTTATCATATTTTTGCTTGTATAGTTTTTAATTGTTGGATATTCAATCTACTTTAATAATTTCATTAATGAATTGATATTTAAACTAGTTCAGTGATGATTTCATATTTGAACCATTATTATGCATTTCTTTCAATTTTTAAATACTTAAAGATTTATAGATCTCAATATTTTGTAGCTATATTTCCTCCTCTGTTTTTGTTTTGTTGACAAGTCAACATTTATGTTTTTGAATATTTTCATGTCCATCTTAGGAATAATTAATTAGAAATATTTCATGTCTACTCAACCTCTTTACCTAATCATAGTCTGGTCTAAGAATAGCTTCATGTCATTTGCACAAATATGTAATTCTAGTTTTAAGTTAATGGGTTATATTTATAACAGAAAATTTGTATGCAATTTATGAAATTGTTTTGAAAATCCTGAATTTTGATTTATGATTTTTTTCAGGCAATTTTCCTAAAATGGATAAATTTAAAAGAAACACATATGACACAAAAGTGCTGGGAGTTGACTGACCAGCTGTCAAGAAACAAGGGAGGCTCTGACATTGGATTATTCTTTATGAATTTATAAAATTCATGGAGGAAGAGACACTGTGATAGACTCTGAGGTTGAAAATTTTTACTGAGTACTTAGTTCTTTTAATCAGGAGGAACTCCCTATGAGAAAGAAATAAAATGTTAACTATTCAAGACTGACAATTTAAAAGTAATTTTGAATAAAAATTTTATGACTGTATGTAACTCAACCTATATAAATTGGTTAAATAACAAGCAAGAAGAAGCTGAACCTGAAATTTTTAGTAATAACAACTTTCATATTCATTTTGAATTTGATTAATAACAAAGAAAATAGCATTTAACAAAATATTGTCTGAATATGAATATATATGACTGATAGGAATATTCCATGAAGCTGTAGGAAAAACTGATTTCTTAATAAATGAGCTGATCTTTCATAGTGTTTATTTTTTACAGACTGCATGACTGCTTGCCTTATTTCAAGTATAAAAAATGACAGAGATTGCATGCACACTTTGAAAATGACTTTATAGCCATTTGAGATTTAAATGTTAAAAATTTTAAAAAAGGAAAACTGTTTCAATCCAGATTATCTTTTATAGTCAAACTTCATGATTTATAATTAGATGAATCATAAAAGAATTTTTGTAAAACAAGGTAAATCTTAAAGCATAAAATTCTTTTCCAATGGTCATATCTTTGATTTGATTGTATAAAAATTGACCATTTACAATTGAGCTTTTTGGCCTAAGCTCCTTTTAAAGTTTCAAAGCAGAATTAAAGATATTCATATATTTTCCTAATTGTTATTTGATTGAATAATTTTTAATATCAGGAAGTTCAGAGAGATTGGGGAAGGCAGGGGCCAAAGCCCATGGAACTTGTAAAATTTGATGAAAAGGGGCCCTTTGAAGTTCTAAGTTTACTATTTATATAAAAGCCATGGCCAATTTAAATTCAGAAAATTGCTAAACTCTGAATATAGCCAATTAATTGTTAAAAATATCCATTTCCTACTACCCTAGGTGGTGCTCCTTCATGAAACAGGAATTTCTGCAACTATAAAAAGAATACCCTTACAATTAAATCCCTGAAATATATGTATAGTGCAGCAAAGGAATGGAGTGCTTATTTGCGTTTTTTTAATTTTATTTTTATCATTTGGATAAGCAAAAATGAAAAATATACTGAAACTGAAATTACGTTATAATTAATTTATTGAATTAATATGAGTATTCGTTTTGATTAAGTCTGGATCTAATTCTTGTTTGATCTTAATGTGCATAGGATTGGTTATATTTTCATAACCAAATTAAAAATATCTGCGAAGAAGTATTTACTTTAAAGGCTATTTGTTTTAAATTAATTAAAAACATTTCTAAAAAGTAATTCTTCATAAACAATGCACGGAATATTATGTGTTCATTTTCCAGGCTGCTGATATTTTCTGTTTAGCTTTATTCCAATTTAAGCCAAACCATAGGTCTTTATTTCGAGTCAACCAATTTGATTTCAAAAGTTGGGTGAAAACACGGGCGATGAAAATGACCATGCATGAGATTTGCGGTATTTGAGTTTCGCTGATGATAAACCTAGCGGTATGAAAAGAAAAATGTGTATGATTGTCATCTGCAATCAAGGTGAAAAATTGGGAAATTTGAGAGTTCTATAAGATCTGGTTGTGGCAAACATCGCCCGCGGCCGACCTGTGCGCTTTGGCATTCGTCGATGTCCGCCATTGTGCACATCGCTTCCGCATTCCACAGGGACTTTTCTCAGCTAAAAATAGACATTTACTTCCATATAAGGCATTATACTATTACAAAGACAACTGATTGTAATATTGTTTTCATCGATGTCAGGCCCTCTGTTGATATGAATGTTCGCTTTTCTTCACCATTCGACTAGCAGCGCGAGCACTGAAATTTAACGGGGTTGAAAAAGAGCACTGAAATTTCAGTGCTTGGGCCTTAACGAGTCAGTGAATGAGCACTGAAATATCAGTGCTTGGGCCTTAACGGCAACGTCACGGAGCACTGATTTTTCAGTGCTTGGGCCTTATATTATTTGTTCAGATGAGCCGTTTGATGTACTCTCAGTATTTTTTTATGGTTAACTTCTTTCTTATGATACAGTCACATTGAAAGGACATTGAAGATTTTATTAATACAATAGTGACTGTAAAGAATCATAAATGTCTGAAAAGGACATTGTTAGTTTCATAAGAGCTTATATAGCTTACATGCAATCAGGAAGTCTATATCTGCATTTTCATTGACTTTTAAACAAATTAAAACAGTTTTGCAAGTTTGTAGGATTCCTTACTAAGTGTAGTATCTTAGTTTCTATAATCACTTAGGAATTCTCTTGTTTTCTCTGCATGCCGAACTGTTCATTCTGTGAAACTGCAACCTCGAAACAAAAAAATTGGTGTAGTGATCGGAACACGTGAGTTCGATGTAGATTGTCACATTGCTCTCTTTGACCTAACACAGCGGGTCAATTTGGCGTGAAACGATCAATGTGATGGAAATTTGTCTACGGAAACTTCATCAGGAGATATTCTAGGACAGTTGACAGTAACACAATGATATGACGTACTGTTAATCGCTTGGAAAACGCAGAATTACAGATTTCGCCTTTCATTTTCCATATAAGCAGACGAACGCTTCACCTTCTGCCACGTCATTTCCGGTATCCCCTACCAGTGGCCTCTCGGTCTCGTTTTGGTTTGTCGCTGGACGGTGACAAGCAGACGCCTTGTTACGCAATGTTTACTTAGATGTAGTTTCATATGATGTAGAAAAACTGTGTATCGTTGCTGTTTTGCTTAATATTTATATTATATAGTTATTTGACCCAATATCTTATGAAAAATATATTTGAAAAGGTTATACAGCATCTCTTTAAGGAACATCAGCAGTATGAGGAATTCCTTGACAATAACAGCAGCTCATGCTCTTTTGTTCTCTCAAAGATTGACTACTGTAATGGCGTATTTTATTGTCTTCCAGAAAATATGTTGCCAAAACTACAGAAAGTTCAAAATGCTGCTGCCTGACTTGTTTATAAAGTTCCCACAAGAGTACACATAACACCAACTCTTCAGTCTCTACACTGGCTCCCAATCAGAGCCAGAGTTCAATACAAGGTCCTGAGCCTGGCCTACCAGTGTTACCATCATACTGCTCCACAATACCTTGTCAAGCTCGTCACGAAGCACAATCCATGTAGAATGTTGTGGTCAGTAGAACAACACCTATTTACTATTCCCAGACAAAAACTCATGGTTTTCAGGTTTCGCTCCTTCAGCTGCTTGTGCTTTGAAAACCCATTTGTTCAGACAATGCTACAACATTGATCATTAACTATTATTCCAAATATGATTTCTCCTCCAGAGAAATAACTTTGTATATATTTGCTTTTCATCTTCACAATATGTTGCGCTAATAGCATACTCTATGTGTGGAATTCATAAATACACATATTATTATTGAACCTAGTTCTGTTGAATAAAAAATTTGGAAACTTGTGAATGGTGTTGGCACAAACTCGCTTTTGCTTGGTAAATGCCTAACCATTCACTCGTTTCATAAAATGACAAATGAGAGAAGTATAAACGTAGTTAAGGATGTTTGATTCACAGCTCCAGGAAGGCCTGTGAGCAATTTGATTTGGCTGAAAGCCTTTGTTATTCATTTTGATTCTAATTTGCATTCATTGTTGGTTTGACTCCTGAATAGGTGTTGGTTGCCCTTTCCCCTTTCATCTGTACACACTAATGTCATAGCCAGGGAACTCCTAGTAAACTTGTGCTGATCATGCATAATATCTGCAGATCAATGTTCATCTGATTATGGGCATCCCGCTGGACCAGAGAGTGTTCAGATCAGTGGAGGCCGCAGGGCATCTCAGTTTACCACTGTGTTGAAGGCACTTCAATTTGCCTCTGTGAGGCAGCTAGCTAGACATTGAGTCTCTACCCTGCTACTGCCCTCTCACAACCAGTCAGCCTGCCAGCCTGCCCGTCTGTCTCCACTCCTCCTCACCTAGTCACTCACTCTGCTGGCTGGAAGCTGTGATGTCTTTCTTTACTTGGAGGCTGAGAGGTCTTGTGCAATGTTGACTGTTCATGTACAGCATGCAGGCTGTGGTCACCAGTGCTGTATGGGGTCAGTCACTCGGTCATCGTGAGTAAGCTGAAGTATACAAGTCCTTAGGAACAGGTGCACAGGGAGTTAGGTAAATTGATGTGTAATGCTGAAGCATGGCTATGTATGATTGGTGTGATGAGCAGGCTGTCAGTAAGTAGCTGCAGAAGTTCTGCCGAGCTGCTCCCGGAGCATGTGCAGGATAATATTACACAGTTTGGCTAGAATAACACTTGATTATAGTGACCTTAATGCACATAAATATGATGGATATTGATACTCTTCATTGTTCTGTTGGATTTGCCACTGATACAACTTTCCACTACTGTTTCATTTATCTAAAATATTAGCTAGACCATAAGATGAAAATGTGCCTTCAGGGATTTTCAACTTTTTTTGATAATCACATTTTGCAGTTTCAATTAAAATGGAACATATAATTTTACAGATGACTTTATCTGCTATAATTCTATTTTATTGTGATGGGCTATGTCATCTTCTGATGACACTTATTTCATATTGAAAAGAGATAAAGAGTATATAGAGGACAGAACTAGACAGTGTGAGTATATAGTAGACAGCACTAGACAGTGTGAGTATATAGAGGACAGCACTAGACAGTGTGGGTATATAGTAGACATCACTAGACAGTGTGGGTATACAGAGGACAGGACTAGACAGTGTGGGTATACAGAGGACAGGACTAGACAGTGTGGGTATACAGAGGACAGGACTAGACAGTGTGAGTATACAGAGGACAGGACTAGACAGTGTGAGTATACAGAGGACAGGACTAGACAGTTAGAGTATATAGTAGACAGGTCTAGACAGTGTGGGTATATTGTAGACAGGACTAGACATTGTGAGTATACAGAAGACAGCACTAGACAGTGTGGGTATATAGTACACATCACTAGACAGTGTGAGTATACAGAGGACAGGACTAGACAGTGTGGGTATATAGTAGACAGCACTAGACAGTGTGGGTATATAGTAGACATCACTAGACAGTGTGGGTATACAGAGAACAGGACTAGACAGTGTGGGTATACAGAGGACAGGACTAGACAGTGTGAGTATACAGAGGACAGCACTAGACAGTGTGAGTATATAGTAGACAGGACTAGACAGTGTGGGTATATAGTAGACAGGACTAGACAGTGTGAGTACACAGAGGACAGCACTAGACAGTGTGGGTATACAGAGGACAGGACTAGACAGTGTGAGTATACAGAGGACAGGACTAGACAGTGTGGGTATATAGTACACATCACTAGACAGTGTGAGTATACAGAGGACAGGACTAGACAGTGTGGGTATATAGTAGACAGCACTAGACAGTGTGGGTATATAGTAGACATCACTAGACAGTGTGGGTATACAGAGAACAGGACTAGACAGTGTGGGTATACAGAGGACAGGACTAGACAGTGTGAGTATACAGAGGACAGCACTAGACAGTGTGAGTATATAGTAGACAGGACTAGACAGTGTGGGTATATAGTAGACAGGACTAGACAGTGTGAGTACACAGAGGACAGCACTAGACAGTGTGGGTATACAGAGGACAGGACTAGACAGTGTGAGTATACAGAGGACAGGACTAGACAGTTAGAGTATATAGTAGACAGGTCTAGACAGTGTGGGTATATAGTAGACAGGACTAGACAGTGTGGGTATACAGAGGACAGGACTAGACAGTGTGAGTATACAGAGGACAGGACTAGACAGTGTGAGTATACAGAGGACAGGACTAGACAGTGTGAGTATATAGTAGACAGCACTAGACAGTGTGGGTATATAGTAGACATCACTAGACAGTGTGAGTATACAGAGGACAGGACTAGACAGTGTGAGTATACAGAGGACAGGACTAGACAGTTAGATTATATAGTAGACAGGTCTAGACAGTGTGGGTATATTGTAGACAGGACTAGACATTGTGAGTATACAGAAGACAGCACTAGACAGTGTGGGTATATAGTAGACAGCACTAGACAGTGTGGGTATATAGTAGACATCACTAGACAGTGTTGGTATATAGTAGACAGCACTAGACAGTGTGAGTATATAGTAGACATCACTAGACAGTGTGGGTATACAGAGGACAGGACTAGACAGTGTGAGTATACAGAGGACAGGACTAGACAGTTAGAGTATATAGTAGACAGGTCTAGACAGTGTGGGTATATTGTAGACAGGACTAGACATTGTGAGTATACAGAAGACAGCACTAGACAGTGTGGGTATATAGTACACATCACTAGACAGTGTGAGTATACAGAGGACAGGACTAGACAGTGTGGGTATATAGTAGACAGCACTAGACAGTGTGGGTATATAGTAGACATCACTAGACAGTGTGGGTATACAGAGAACAGGACTAGACAGTGTGGGTATATAGTAGACAGGACTAGACAGTGTGTGTATATAGTAGACAGCACTAGACAGTGTGGGTATATAGTAGACAGCACTAGACAGTGTGGGTATATAGTAGACAGCACTAGACAGTGTGGGTATATAGTAGACATCACTAGACAGTGTGGGTATACAGAGGACAGGACTAGACAGTGTGGGTATATAGTAGACAGCACTAGACAGTGTGGGTATACAGAGGACAGGACTAGACAGTGTGGGTATATAGTAGACAGGACTAGACAGTGTGAGTATACAGAGGACAGGACTAGACAGTGTGGGTATACAGAGGACAGGACTAGACAGTGTGAGCATACAGAGGACAGGACTAGACAGTGTGAGTATACAGAGGACAGGACTAGACAGTGTGAGTATACAGAGAACAGGACTAGACAGTGTGAGTATACAGAGGACAGGACTAGACAGTGTGGGTATACAGAGGACAGGACTAGACAGTGTGGGTATATAGTAGACATCACTAGACAGTGTGGGTATACAGAGGACAGACAGTGTGGGTATATAGTAGACAAGACTAGACAGTGTGAGTATACAGAGGACAGGACTAGACAGTGTGGGTATACAGAGGACAGGACTAGACAGTGTGAGTATACAGAGGACAGGACTAGACAGTGTGGGTATATAGTAGACAGGACTAGACAGTGTGAGTATATAGTAGACAGGACTAGACAGTGTGGGTATATAGTAGACAGCACTAGACAGTGTGAGTATACAGAAGACAGCACTAGACAGTGTGGGTATATAGTAGACATCACTAGACAGTGTGAGTATACAGAGGACAGGACTAGACAGTGTGGGTATATAGTAGACAGCACTAGACAGTGTGGGTATATAGTAGACATCACTAGACAGTGTGGGTATACAGAGGACAGCACTAGACAGTGTGGGTATATAGTAGACAGCACTAGACAGTGTGAGTACATAGTATACAGCACTAGACAGTGTGAGTACATAGTAGACAGCACTGTTTCACTCGAAGTCTTATACATTTGGGGTTAGCTTACCTCAGGGGTTTATACAGACACCAATAAATAATGGTGACTGTGACCTTATTTTCAAGGTTACTACAGCTTTTTGACTGGTTTTATAACTATAGTTAAGAGGATTTATTTTGAACAGTTGTACTTAAAGTCTTTAAATTTTTGTGTGAGCCTTTATCAGTAAAATTTCATTGACGTCCGTTTAAAATTTGTTACAAAATCATAAATTAGTTCAGTTCAATGTAGCATTTGAAGGATAATAGCTGGGGAAAAGAATGAAAACAGTTGGTAATTGGCTACGCTCCGATATTGAGCCTAGAAAGACGAAGCAATTAGTCGCGTCAGCCTACCTATCGAATTGACCAATCAAGTCTCATCTAATACCAAGCCGCAATAGTCTGTATACGCACAAAGCGTTCAAATTTCAAACAAATAATTCTATTAGTAGCCGCTTTATGATTGGATAGATCCATTTGGCCACCTCACATTTGATGTAAGGGTCATAGGTCGCCGAAAGGTCAGCTGATGCGACCTTTTACTGAATCTATCTAGACTCAATATCGGAGTATAGCGAGTAATATTGAGACTAGGTAAACTTAGAATGGTGGTGTATGTGAAATAATTACCTTGACCTCGTGAATATCTGTGATAACCATCGTTGATCGCTCGATGGTTATCACAGATATTCACTCACATCAGCGTTCATTATTCCAACCATAACAATGATCAAGGTAAATGGATGAAATTATATTTCAATGGTTGAATTATGAGCGAAAAATGACTTCTTGTTGACCTGATGAACTCAACAACTGTTGGAGTAGTAGGTTTTTTTTAGCATTTACGTGTATAAAAATGTGTTCAATATAAAGGCATGTTAGAATTCATCAACAAGTGTTTCATTACTTTGCATCTGAAATACCTTCGACATTCACCTTGTTTCATGCTCTTGCTCACTCGAACAAATCTTTAATGTTCAGTTTGCAACATGTAATGGTTGCACAACTTTCAAAATCTCTCTGTAAAAATTGTTTTTTTTCAGATTGAAGCTTAGTGTTGAGATGTTTAAATCTAAAGCTGCTTCTCAATACCATTGTTAGCTGTGGGTGACTGTTTAGTTTTAACTTCTTTTCTTCAGAATAGTCAGGCATCCGGGTAAGCATCAAAGCTGATTTGGGTACGAGATTGTCAAGTTCATAGATGCAAGATGTTTGGTTTGGGCCTTGTCAAGGAGCAAGGAATAACCAGACTCTCTCATACACAATGACTTGTGACCTGAAGCAGTGAATGGATTTCAATGGGTGCAGGTTTTATCACATAGGGGACAAACAGAATAATAGAGACTGGTGGATTGAACAAGGCAAGCACATTATAAGCTCATTAGGGAACAAAGCCCAGGGCTAGCTGGTGGTTGGCTAATGCTCAGAGGGGTATGCTGCAGTATTGTTGAGGAGGGACGGAATGGCAGACCAGTAGCTGGAGCTACATACATGCACAGATCTGCAGTGGGCCTGGATTTACTCTTACCTAACAGTAAGGTGTATTCTTTTAAAATCTAATGTGCAGTAGAGCTATAAACTTTGTTGGACAAGAAAGTTTTGCTGCAAGACCATCACAAAGCTGCTTTCTTAGTAAGGGACTCAGGAGTTTCTGATTATTAAGAGATGCAGAATGTACATGCTCTGCATTAAAGTTGAGTCTGTTAGGATGAGTAAGTGTTTCAAGTTAGGTATTGCTATGTTCTCAATCTTATTGTCTCTGTGTACATTCGTATATGAGTCATTCTCAAAAGTTGCAGCTTTTTCACGTACCGTAAAGAAATTGGTAAAATATTGAGAGAACTTTGTCAGAATTCATTTCTTATTAACTTCTAACTTACAATCTAACTGGCAGGTAGTTAAATTGTAACCTAAATGACCAAATAATTTTTTTGGGGTTATTTTTGTAACCAAAAATATGCATTTTGGCTTGTATCTAGGTGCAAAGTCCAGGAATCGGATGTCTATGTTTTTTTATCCTTGTTTGAATATATTATTTTCTGCAGGTATTCTAAAATGTAGTGCTTTTCCTCATTCCTGATAGATTTTTACAACTTTGATGTGAAAATTTTGTGTGAAAATTTTAATTACTATCTTGTATACTAGAAAAATGTCTTTCCTGTAACAGGTACATAAAATTCAGAACAAAATAATGATCCATTATCTTTTGAAAGAAAACACCTCTGTCATGCTGATCATCAACCATAGGTTTAGAGTATTGAAGATGCTTTGTTGGCTCCAAAACAACTTGCTTGGTGAAAATGTTGAAGGAAAAGTGAAAAATGTTGAGTATTTTTTGTTGGTGTCTTTCAGATAACGCAAATTTTCAAAAAAATAACCATATTTCAAGAGATGCGTCTTTTTCTATGCATGCTGCACCAAAACCACTACACATTGATGGTGTATACAATGGGACAAGGACTGTTCATTACTTTTCAATTGATGAACAAATGGAATTTGTCTTTCATATAACAATGTGTATATTTTAAGTCTATGGTATATAGATGTTACATGAAAGACATACTGTGTTACTGTAAAAGACATCCAAGAAACTAATACTTAACTTGGGAATTTATTTGTCCATGCATTTAAATTTCATTAAATGTATGGAATAACGATGCCTTTTACTCTACTAAGAGGTCTGTGTTTTAGCCACATAGCATCAAATTTATTTCTTAAGACTGTTATTTGAAAGACGGCCTTGTTGAACAATGCTGAAATATGGCATATAGCCAGATAGCTTTATTTTTTTTAAATATTGCAATAAAAGCAATGGTATTTCTCTGTACATCATTTATGTGGCATGACTATGGAAGGAAAAAACCCCAAAACATAACATTTCTATGAAACTTTACAAAATTGGCAAGATTTCTTTACTTCAACAAGTGATAATATTTTTCAATTTGTCTTTCCTGTAACAGTCAATGTCTTTAACATAACAAGCAGGAAAATTTCTTATACTTTCTATGTATTTTTGCACTTAAAGGTATGGCTATAAAGTGTATTCTAATATGATTATTGTCAAACCATGTTATTCTTATTTTCACAGATACATCATTGTCCCTACTCACATATACCATAGGATTGTCCCTTCTGTAACACATTAAGGTCTTTCCTGTAACAAACTCCAACTTGGTCCTGTTTTAGTAAAGTATTAGATCAATAATAAGTGAAATTGTCTGAGGATCTGATGTGAGAAACATAAACCCGACAAGTTCCTTGTGCAAAGAGGTCCCATATTTATGTTTCATTAAACAAACTTTCTTACTTATTAAAAGCATTTTCTTTCCAATAACAATTTGTGTCTTTGGAATAACAGACCTGTCTTTCATGTAACATGACCAAAACGTAATTGATTTATTACCTTAAAGGTAAAAATACTTGTCATAAATTGTCAAAAAAACTTAAAACGTGATCACATGATCTCTTATAACTATCTTCATTTTATTCTTTATGTTGAGGTCAATTGATAGGATATAAGGAGAATTTGTAAGAATCAACATGCTTATTTTTTTCAACCAACTTAGTGTACAAGTGTTAATCATATAAAAATATTATTTAATTGTTTTCTTTTTACATTTGAGTAACAACATATATGCTAAGGTGGATACTACAATGTAACATTTTTACATACAAATGTTTTTTAAAAGAAAACACACAAGCATAACTATCGTTACTGGAAAGACATTGTCTCTTCATCCTCATTAGTGTAATAAGTGTTAATTAAGATATAATACATAATTAAACCTCAAATACAATTGAAATCTTATGTTTAAAAATGTACCTTACCATTTGTGTAAGAAAAATCTAGAATCCGTATTTAATTTTGCTTGTCTTTTATACACAAAAAAGCTGCATCTTTTGAGAATGACTCATATAGGAACTAGCGAGGTGTACAACACATACATGTTTCCAGCGAAGAGCGTGATGGTAAATAGGAAGAGATAAGTCGCTGTTTGTTAATTTTTTTGTGAGTAGATAGTTATTAGATTTCAGACACATACCACTATTGAATGTGATATCACTTTCATAGGTAGATATGGCATATATGTTACTTACAACACTTTACTTGAGTGTCATTCAACAGGATTAATTATTCTCTGGTTATTTTCCCTGGTATTCAGAAGAATAAGAGCATCCATTTTTAGCTCATCAGCCCTGTCAGGCATGCCATATGGTGTCTGGCATCTGTCTGTCCATCCGTGAACTTTGCGCATTTTCGACATTGTTCAGTAGCTTAATAAGGCATAGAAAGCTGAAACTTTGTGTACAGACTTTTTGACTTGTGAGGGGATTGATTTATAGCTTTGGTGGCTCTGTGGCCCTAAAAAAAGCCACAGGGGCTATGTCCATTAAATCAATTTTCATCTTCTTCTCAAGATCCACTAGGCCTAGTATGCAGAAACATTGTGTACAGACTCCTTGACTTTTGAGGATTATAATTCATAGCTTTGGTGACCCTGTTACTCCAAATAAGAGCCACAAGGGGCCACGCCTTTAAAACTAATTTCCGTCTCAAGAAGAATTAGGTACAGATGAAAACTTGTGTACAAACACCTTGACTAGTGAGGTAATTGTTCATTTGGTGACCCTGTGGCCCCTACTATAGGGGTTTGACATTGGCCACACCCTAAAGCTAAAGATATGAAATCCCAATGAGCTACAGAGTCAATGGCTCTTTTGTTTTAAGTATGTGTCAACATGATGTTGATTATTTGGGATTTTACAAGTAAAAAACATAACTTATCATTTGGCTGCTCCCTGGATACATTTCTCTGCTGTACACTTCGCCCAGTCCGGTGGTTAAAATTCATCATGAATGTCTACTCAAGAAACATTTTCAGAAAAAAGGATAATCAGTTTGCAGGGGTTATACACACTTTCTGTATATAATATTTTATTACTCTCACATCAAAGATATTGCAAATCTACAAAGTTATTACACAAAGTAATTGTGTCATAACATCGCGCCTTGACCGAATGACGTCATGATATTAGCGCGGTGGTTGTGATTGTCATGTCTGCAAATTTCTTTAAACATTTTTAAGATGTAACTTGCTGAAACACTCAAACGTTTCATAAAAATTTGATAAAACAGGCCTTTTTTTAGCATTCTGTTTATATCCACATTTTACATTTTTAGTATTCTCTTTATATCCACATTTTACAAACAATATATGAAAGAAGACATCCAGTGGGATTCTAGACAGGGACCTCCAGATCAAGAGCCAAACAGTCTCCTTATTTACCCAAAGCATATCCCATAATCCAAAACTGCTGTATATCTCAATAGCTGTATATCTCCAACCAGTTGAAAAGCTTTATCTCATTGCTGTATATCTCAATAGCTGTATATCTCCAACCAGTAGAAAAGCTTTATCTCACTGCTGTATATCTCAATAGCTGTATATCTCCAACCAGTTGAAAAGCTTTATCTCACTGCTGTATATCTCAATAGCTGTATATCTCCAACCAGTTGAAAAGCTTTATCTCATTGCTGTATATCTCAATAGCTGTTTATCTCCAACCAGTAGAAAAGGTTTATCTCACTGCTGTATATCTCAATAGCTGTATATCTCCAACCAGTTGAAAAGCTTTATCTCACTGCTGTATATCTCAATAGCTGTATATCTCCAACCAGTAGAAAAGGTTTATCTCACTGCTGTATATCTCAATAGCTGTATACCTCCACTTAAATCAAACAATGATCACGAAAATCCAACTTGTTTCTCTGATCAAGAAAAGGCAGAAAGATTGAATGAATATTTCCAATCGATTTCAACCATTGAGGATCACAAAACATGTCTACCAAGCTTCAGAAATAGAACTGGTGCTGTTATGGATAGTCTTATAGTTACCGTTGGAGAAATTGAGGATATTATAAAATTTTTGCATGTTAAAAAGGCTTTAGGGCCCGATAGAATAAATCATACACTGTTGAAACATGTTGTCCATACAATAAGTCATGTTCTATGTTTGTTATTTAATATGTCATTGCAATCATGTGTATATCCATCTGAGTGGAAAACTGCAAAGTTATGCCACTATTCAAAAAAGGTGATCCAACGCTAGCCTCGAACTATAGACCAATATCTCTAATCAGTTGCATTGGTAAACTTTTTGAAAGAGTTGTTTTCAAACATTTATATAATCATTTCCAATGGAACAGACTTCTTTATAAATACCAGTCAGGGTTTCAACCTGGACATTCAACTGTACATCAATTAATTGAAATCTACCATCAGATTTGTGAATCATTAGACAAAAAAGAACAATATTGTATGGTTTTTTGTGATGTTTCAAAAGCATTTGATAGAGTTTGGCACAAGGGATTATTGTTGAAACTTGAAAAGTATGGTGTGAAAGGTCAATTACTTGGCTGGCTAGCTAGTTACATAAGTAATCGCAGTCAAAGCGTGTTTGTTAATGGAGCAATATCCAAGCCAAAATTACTCAACGCTGGTGTTCCACAGGGCTCAGTGCTTGGTCCCCTTTTATTCATTGTTTATATAAATGATATGGCAGATGAATTGGATTGTTTAAGTCGGCTTTTTGCTGATGATTCGTCTTTGGGTTATTCTGCAGCAAATGATAAACTTTTGCAAGAAAAACTAAATGTTAACTTATACAAATTAAGCTTATGGGGTAAAAAATGGCTTATCAAGTACAATCCGGATAAAACTGAAGCTGTTTTATTCTCCACAAAAAATCATATTAATAAACCGAAGTTACTTTTTGATGGGGTGGAAATAAAAATGATAGAGACACATAAACATTTAGGGGTAACACTATCCAGTAATGGCAAATGGACGGACCATATTGAAGATATTTTAAAACGAATTTCAAAAATGGTATCCTCATTGAGACTTTTGAAATATGTGTTATGTAAAGAAACACTTAATAAAATTTATATGATGTTTATAAGACCACATCTTGAATACGCAAGCTAAGTTTGGGACAGGTGTAATCAAGAACTAACAAACAAGTTAGAACAGATTCAGTTGCAAGCTGCAAGAATAGTAACTGGCCTACCTAGGCATACTTCACGTAAATTCCTGTACTTTGAAACTGGTTGGGAAACATTACAGGAACGTCGAAGGAAAAGAAAGTTAACATTGATGTATAAGATTCAAATGGATTCGCGCCACAATACCGTGCAGATCTAATTCCTAACAGTGTCGGCTCTAAATGTGACTATAATTTACGTAACTCTCAAAATATATCTTATCCATACACAAGACTCAATCATTCAAGGAATTCCTACTTTCCATCAACAATTAGTTCCTGGAATGTTCTACCAACCAATCATCGACAATCACTAACGGTCTCAACATTTAAAAATGGTTTTGGTAACAGACATGCCTTTGCCCCACAATACTATGCATTTGGGAAAAGGAAATTAAATATTATCCATTCAAAATTAAGATATGCTGTGAGTTCATTGAATTATGATCTGTACAAAGTTGGAATTTCAACAATTGCTAGCTGTTCTTGTGGTAATTATATTGAGAATGTATATCATTATTTATTGCAATGTACATTGTATAGCAAACAGAGAGAAAAGCTTATGATTTCTTTACGGCGCATTACTGGACTTACAATAGATCTTAAACTTTTGCTTGAGGGAAGTGCAGACCTGTCAATAAGTCAAAACAAAACTTTATTTATGTTGGTACAAACTTACATTAATGAAACAAACAGATTTCTTTGATGTCAATTACTTGTCAATAATGTTTGTTTCTTTCTGATACTCTACTCTACTCTACTCTTGTTCACTGTCTGCTGTCTGTATTCACTATGTATTATGTAAATCAATTTTGTACATACTAGGAGAGGGCATTTTAAGTTGGATAACTTGTCCCCAATCCTTTTCTTGAGAATAAAATATGTTTAAACTAATCTCCAACCAGTTGAAAAGCTTTATCTCACTGCTGTATATCTCAATAGCTGTTTATCTCCAACCATGGAGGAGAAGACATTTCCTGGCAGGATTCTCTTGAGTGTGAGAGAATTGTTGAGTTCCTATGACAGGACTGTATCTCAACAGTAGCACATTCAGTCAACAGAAGGAGCAGCAGGCCATGAGATGTATTGACTTGCACATGAAACGTCTCCACTGGGAACATGAGAATTCATTCCTGCTAATTTATTATCAGTCCCTCGTTTATAACTGCCTGACCTTTTCACTTGTACAGTGCAGTTTCAACCTACATTTTCTTTATTTGAACATTTTTCTCATCAATTCTTCAGTTTTTAAATCTGCTTAATACTTAAAAAGTTAAAAGCCAACACATAATTTCAATTCAACTTTTAGGTTCTATGTTCAGGCTTTATCATATTGTTTGAAATTCTTTGAGATCACTTGATCTTGTTAACCAGTGATGTCTCTCCCTTAGCATATTGCCCATTTATAGCTTAGTCTGCAGGTCTTAGTCGGCTGTCACTGTGAGTGTCTGGATGGAAGCAGGAAAGAGCTTCTATCACTTCTATCACTTCTATCACTTCTATCACTTCTATCAGTACAACACTGCCCAACGTGTGCCATATTTCTATAAAAATTAGACTGAGTGTGGATATGTAGCTGGGACGAAGAGCAATGTAAGTAAGACAGTGCAAGTATGAGGTTTGTGAAATAGAGGTGGACATTGATGGTCAACAATCTGCTCAGCTTGTTTGACTCCCTGGGGCATCTGTGGATTAACTACCGTATGATGCACATAATCCTGAATGAATGGCAATATCTCATAAACATCTTCTGCATTTTGCAAGTAGTTAGCTTGGTGATTATCACACATCATTACAAAGTTTTGTAGCAGTATGACAATGTGAATATTGATTGCTTTTGTGTGTGTAATTAGTTTGTGTTGTGAAAGTGCTAGAGGTGTTTATTGATCCTGGCTCCAGCTAGTAAAGCATCCAGCACGTTGTGAGCTGGCTGTGTCATGGTTATGACAAGCCATCCTCTTGCCTCGCTGAGATATCAACAATGTTAGTGCTTGGGAGGCTTGAGTCCTTTATGTTGAGTGGGGTTTCAAGGGGCTTCATCGAATTGGAGGCCAAATATATTTTCCAACCTGGTTTGGCTTGAAAATTTGTTTTATTCTCGGATTTATTGCTTAAAAAATATCAGTTTGTAAAAATCTGGGGGGTTGAATGCATTTTGTTCTGGGGCCCCAGCTATAACCATGGGCAAGGAACATATAATCTAGACAATCAACACTTTGTTTAGGTTTTGATTTGACTTTTTATACCCTCTTTGAAAGTACTGCTGATTTTCACAAGCAAATGCTTTGAAAACTCATTGGAGAATGACTGGCTCTGCCCACCCAGGGTGTGTCAGTGGAGAAAGGTAACTCTTGTCTTCATTTCTCGAGCCAAAGCTTAATCATACCAAAACGGTATTCACTCCAGTGTCATTCATATCATTATACTTAACATTTAACCATTCACAATGTTCTATTGCTTTCCATTTAAAATGAAAATGGTTGCTTTAGAAGGTTATTCTATTATGTAGTAAAGTCAGATAAGTTTATCATTATGTAACCTTTCAAACAAGGTGAGAAACTTAGATGCTTTCAGTGAACACATACAGTTTAGTATTAAGTGCAGGAGTTTGATGATACAGGTTTTGCTCAATGAACACATACAGTTTAGTATTAAGTGCAGGAGTTTGATGATACAGGTTTTGTTAAATGAACACATACAGTTTAGTATTAAGTGCAGGAGTTTGATGATACAGGTTTTGTTAAATGAACACATACAGTTTAGTATTAAGTGCAGGAGTTTGATGATACAGGTTTTGCTCAGTGAACACATACAGTTTAGTATTAAGTGCAGGAGTTTGATGATACATGTTTTGCTCAATGAACACATACAGTTTAGTATTAAGTGCAGGAGTTTGATGATACATGTTTTGCTCAGTGAACACATACAGTTTAGTATTAAGTGCAAGAGATTGATGATACATGTTTTGCTCAGTGAACACGTACAGTTTAGTATTAAGTGCAAGAGATTGATGATACAGGTTTTGCTCAGTGAACACATACAGTTTAGTATTAAGTGCAAGAGATTGATGATACATGTTTTGCTCAGTGAACACGTACAGTTTAGTATTAAGTGCAGGAGTTTGATGATAAAAGCATGCAGTTTAGTATTCAATGTAGGAGATTAATGATACAGGCAGCCATCCAAATTATTATTACATTTACCGGTAGATAAATTTCTCGAAATTTGATTGGTCAATAGCCAATGCATATTAAGCCGTGTAGTCAAATTTGGAAGGGTGTACCAACTGCATTACCTGTGAGACAGGTCATGTGACAAACCAAACGGGTCATATAGATGACTTTGACCTTAGATGGAATGCCTAAGTAAAACTACTATCCGACTTGTAATATCATTATCAAAATTTTCAGTAACAAACATTACTTGGGAGAATTCAAAGTGTGTACTTTGTTAGTTTTGTCTGTGTTATAAAATATATTCAACTATAATAAAGTGTCTCTTGTTAACCCTATTATTTATCAACAATAGACCTCTCTGAACATATGTTCATTTAGTATGTAGGATAAGGTGAAATGACGACGGTCGCCAACGTAAAGTTTTGGTCTTTTTAAAAGCGTGACATTGGAGTCTGATTGTGTATCTTCGAAACTTCATTGCTGATTTCTTTTCAACATAAGCATCAACATTTTTAAAAAGATTGATCAAATGATGACTTGGACTAATAATTTTTGGAATTTCCCCAAATGTATCTTTGTTTACGGTTATTCAAACCGCATGCCTTCGGTGACAGTTGATTTTGACAGTCATGGACCTAGTGACCCCATTACATAATTCTGAGACTGACTTATTTGAGTGAAAGTTGTTACTGAGGAAAAGTTTTCCAAGGTGAAATATATGATATACATCAATATTATTTTCCTAAATTGTCTACTTAGCAAGTAAGAAAATCGAAGTCGGCCTACAAGATGAATACAGTGAAAGTTATATCAGTCACACCCAGATAATTCAATTTGGCAACTGAAATGTCATTTGAATATTTTTTCAAATAAACAAATATATCAAACAAGGTAAGTAATTTTAAGAAATATTAAATTTATTTAGACATTGATTATAATTGTTAGAGCAAAATTGTAAAGCTATCAAATTCAATTCCAAAGGACATGATAAGAATATAATAAAGCATGATATTTATTTGTCATTACTAAATAGAAGACATTTTCAAAGTATATTTTTTTCCAGATAATGAGATAATAGTAATCATGTATGAAAATACATGTTGTATCTACCAATGAGAACCAATTTCATGTCTAATATATTGAATCAATATTTGCTATCCCATGAATGATTTGTAATATGATTAATGGATAAAATTCTTTAAATTATAGAATTAACCATGCTTTAAAATATTATGTATGTATTACAGATATGACAAACATAGGTCAAACCTTTTTAGATAATTCATTGTGTAATTTTTCTATTTTGTAAAAATGGAAAATATTCGATGAATACCCCTCTCAGTAAGTCCACGTTCCGCGATGTAGTTGCTTTTGAGCGAGTGTGATAAATGAAAACTTTAATAATCGTTTACAAGTTTAACCTCAAAACCTTGTAAAAACGGCACATGACATACTTGCAAATGTAGACATATTATCATGATGTTACATTCACGCTAGTCACGAAATACTGCAACGGACACAGACTTGAAAAACGGCAATGGCCGTCATCCATTCTAGAGGCTTGCGGGCTTAGCCTCGTTTTGATATCTAGGTCACCGCTATGCATAAATATTAAGAGACTGCTATTTCATGTCCGATAATTTTTGTCGCAGAGTTGTCTCCCTTGATAAGTGATGGTTAACTCTGTGCAGCATTATGTACATTTCACACTGCGCTGAGTTTGTACCAATGGCTTTTATTGATCCAAAATGAAAGATAAAAATACAAACTCTAGGTTGTATTCTTACGGTAAGTGTTCAATGCAGGAGATAGGTGATACAGGCAGGCATACAGTTTAGAATTCAATGAAGGAGATTAATGATAAAGGCAGGCATACAGTTTAGTATTCAATGCAAGAGATTATTGATACAGGCAGGCATACAGTTTAGTATTCAATGCAAGAGATAGATGGAAAAGGCAGGCATACAGTTTAGTATTCAATGCAGGAGATAGATGATACAGGCAGGCATACATTTAAGTATTCAATGCAGGAGATAAATGATAAAGGCAGGCATACAGTTTAGTATTCAATGCAGGAGATAGATGATACAGGCAGGCATACAGTTTAGTATTCAATGCAGGAGATAGGTGATAAAGGCAGGCATACAGTTTAGTATTCAATGCAGGAGATAGATGATACAGGCAGGCATGAGTTTAGTATTAAATGCAGGAGATAGGTGATACAGGCAGGCATACAGTTTATTAGTACCCTTAAGATAAATTTCTCGAATTCTGATTGGTCAATAGCCAAAGCATACATACCCGTGTAGTCGGATTTGGCAGGGTGTACGAAGTGTACACCCTGTCAAATTTGTCACGTGACATACCAAACGGGTCATACGAATGACCTTGACCTCAGATGGAATGCGGAAGTAAAACGGCCGCTCGACTGAGAATTTCAGAATCAAAATTTACAATGACCAACATCAATTGAGAGATTCTAATGTTCTGTCATTGTTAATTTCCATTGTGTTATTACATTCATTCAATATGAACACATGTTTCTCTTAAATTATTTCATTTAACAACACTTTTAATTCGGATATTTTTTGTCACAGAGTTAGCTCCCTTTATATAACTGCCGCTAGCTCCGTACCGCGACTCTCGATGTTCACACTGTGCTGAGCTTGGACCTTAGTCTAGTTATATATATAAATGACTTATTTTGGTCGAAAATTAATAAACTGTGTTGAAATAAAAGATCTTGAGGGTAATAAATTCGTTACACAGCGTTTTGACAGGGTGTACGGGACTGTAAGACCCTTGTACATTCTGCATTTCCTTCGGCTCCGCCTCAGGAAAATACAGAATGTACAAGGGTCTTACAGTCCCGTACACCCTGTCAAAACGCTGTGTAACTAATAGTATTCAATGCAGGAGATAGATGATACAGGCAGGCATACAGTTTAGTATTCAATGCAGGAGATAGACGATACAGGCAGGCATACAGTTTAGTATTCAATGCGGGCATAAGTTTAGTATTCAATGCAGCAGATAGACGTTACAGGCAGGCATACAATTTAGTGTTCAATGCGGTCATACAGTTTAGTGTTCAATGTAGGAGATAGATGATGAAGGCAGGCATACAATTTAGTGTTCAATGTGGTCATACTATTAGTTACACAGCGTTTTGACAGGGTGTACGGGACTATAAGACCCTTGTACATTCTGTATTTTCCTGAGGCTGAGCTTAAGATCTTTATTTCAACACAGTTTACTCATTTTATACCAAAATAAGTCATAACTAGACTGCGGTCCAAGCTCAGCACAGTGTGAACATCAAGAGTCGCGGTACGGAGCTAACGGCAGTCATATAAAGGGAGATAACTCTGTGACTAAAAATATCCGAATTAAAAGTGTTGTTAAAATGAAATAATTAAAAAGAAGCATGTGTTCATATTGAATGAATGTAATAACACAATGGAAATTAACAATGACATAACATTAGAATCTCTCAATTGATGTTGGTCATTGTAAATTTTGATTCTGAAATTGTCAGTCGAGCGGCCGTTTTACTTCCGCATTCCATCTGAGGTCGAGGTCATCCTTATGACCCGTTTGGTATACATGTCACGTGACAAATTTGACGGGGTGTACACTTCGTACACCCTGCCAAATCCGACTACACGGGTATGTATGCTTTGGTTATTGACCAATCAGAATTCGAGAAATTTATCTTAAGGGTAATAAAGTTTAGTGTTCTATGTAGGAGATAGAGTATACAGGCAGGCATACAATTTAGTGTTCAATGCGGTCATACAGTTTAGTGTTCTATGTAGGAGATAGATGATAAAGGCATGCATACAGTTAAGTATCAATGCAGGAGATGGATGATAAAGGCATGCATATAGTAAATAATAATAATAATAATAATAGTCCACTTATAACGCTCTGAATCCATGCTCGTTACATGCTCTAAGCGCAATGTTAAGTATCAATGCAGGAGAGGTCTGGATTTGTTAACGTGAGTTTTTGTGAATCATTCCAATCAAAGTGTCTTAACGTTGCCCCTGCCTTAAAGTTCCGATTGTCACAAACATATTTCAATTTTTTCTTTGAAATATATTGAAGTCTGATTACAATATTGTACAGTGAGTCAAAGGTCGCTACTCAAGTATGTTCAGTTTGGTAATGAAAGCTGTATAAACGGTTTTTGAATGCCACTTATGATGGACCGCTTAGACCTATCTGGCCACAAACCAGTGAATGCATGACTGCCCATCACTGGTCACGCCCCCTTTTTGTGATGTCATAAACAAAATCGCCTCGTTATCTATCCATCTATCGTAACAATACCACAGACAAAAAAAAAAAAAATTAATGATTTTCAGAAAATGTTTTCAACTCAGTTAGATCAACCAATTGACGATAAAACACTACTAAGCATTTGGTGTAAAGAAGATATCCACATCAATGGTAATTAAACAATTATTTAGGCAGTATTTCAGTTGAAATAATGATACGTTAATATGCATAGTCTGTCTATTATGTCGCACCCGCGTGAGTTTTACCAAGGTGTGTTTTCTCAGCCGATAATTACGCTGTCTTCATGAAAGGCTAATTAAAGGTGTTTATTGGACTAATAATAAAAATCATGCCCAGTTTAAATTTTGTTGAAAAATCTTTGAACGAAAATCGAAAAGTGATAGAGTTGAGGTTAGTGGATGTTTAATGAAGTTTTTATGTAAAAACCAGTTATTCATGATGACAATCACTTCATTTTCATGGTAACTTGACCGCTTTTCAAATTCATTATTGTATTTATTATTTTTGTTTCTTCTGAGCGCATTCACACAGTTTTTAGCTCACCTTTGCAAAGTAAATGTGAGCTTATGTCATGGCGCTTTGTCCGTCGTCCGTCTGTCCGTCCGTCCGTCTGTCCGTCTGTCCGTCCGTAAACTTTCACGAAAAAGACTACTCCTCCTAAACGAATTCAGATATCATTCTGAAATTGTAGTATGTTATACCCATGGTGATTCCTCACAGAAAGGTAGACGTTTCAGTTTTGAGAATCCAAGATGGCCGCCATGGCAGCCATATTGAATTTTCAATTAGATTTCATGAAAAAAGACTACTCCTTCTAAACGAATACAGATATCATTCTGAAATTGTAGTATGTTATACCCATGGTGATTCCTCACAGAAAGGTAGACGTTTCAGTTTTGAGAATTCATAATGGCCACCATGACAGCCATATTGAATTTTCAATTAGATTTCATGAAAAAGACTACTCCTTCTAAACGAATACAGATATCATTCTGAAATTGTAGTCTGTTATACCTATGGTGATTCAGCACAGAAAGGTAGACGTTTGAGTTTTGAGAATCCGATATGGCTGCCATGGCAGCCATATTGAATTTTCAATTAGATTTCATGACAAAGACTATTTCTCCTAAACCAATCTAGATGTCATTTTTATATTGTAGTATGTTATACCTATAGTGATTCCGCACAGAAAGGTAGACGTTTCAGTTTTGAGAATCCAAGATGGCCGCAATAGCAGCCATATTGACTTTTCAGCTGCAGATGACACATCATTATTATTAAATTTTAAGCTTTCATCAAGTGATCACTCGCACCATATAAATTCTCTAATTTGAACTTACTTATCATAATATTATCTTAAATATGGAATATTTAAGATTGTCGTGCAAGTTGTTCTATATTTTTAAGTGTTTCTAAAAAAAATGAAGATGAAAGACAAACATAATTGATTAATTTGTTTAAAATCCTTATGGCAACTAGCTGCAAAAACCAAATCACATTAAACATGTTAGATTTTAAACAATGGTATCTCCCTTATATTCCTATAAATACCATTCATAAGGGGTCAACCAGAGTTCAGATATTCCACTATGCTGTCTAATACACATCCCAAGGCAGGCTGCTAGCATCACAGTGTCAGCTGCTAGTCTGTTGCATAATCAACCTGACCCAATTGATATGGTAGAGCATTATGCTATATATGGCCATGGCCCATGTGTATGCAATAAAAGTTATGGACTTGTATTCTCATGACAGTGATATGTTCTTTCTAAGAATAACAACTTACACAAAACTTGTCTACAATAATTTGTGTTTAGCAATCTACATGATAAGTTGATGTGGAATAAATATGCAGATGAAAATCGAAAAGGGTTTAGTAAGAAAAGTAAGGAAATTTGATTTGTCATATCTCTCTGTTGATTTGACAATGCAAAAATGTTTACCATTATAGTACTGTATGAGTGTTAAATAAATTGATACTTTAATGAAAGACATCTCATGGTCACTTGACATGTAAATATTATGTGAACAAAATAAACGTGTCTTATGCATTGCTGTGTTTATGACTTTCCTCTCAATCAGTCATTCATTTTCCTTGAAAAATCTGTACTTTTGGGATTCTCAATATCCCATGCAGCATAACCATCAGTGAAATAATCTTGAAATCATATTAATGATTCACTACAAAACAAATGTAAGTGGCCACCATCCTGTAAGTAATGAATGACATTTAAATGGATACACCTAAACCAATCAAGATATCATAATGAAATTAATACGGATGCCCACATAAAAGTAGCATTTTGAAGATTAAAAAGTACAAGATGGTCACCAATTCAGCCACAGATATACAAAAAAGTTACCCGGTATACAAAAACCTACTGCTTGTTAACTTATCATGATTATATCATCCGTGTATTAATGTTTGTTCAAGCTCTAGTGGTTTCCAAAAGAAGACTAGTATTGTAAAAGATAAAAAAATCATGATGGCAGCCATAATCAATTATATAAAAGATGGTTACATGTATAATTAAACCATTTTACCACATCATTCATTTTAAGGTGAGCTTCTGTACCCTCGGTACTTTTATTTATTATTTGGTGACAGACACCAGTTGAAACAGTGACCACGACCTAGTATACAAGATCTTTTGAAGCACCAAATGTCTTGTAATTGGTGAAAGTATACATTTGGGGTATTGTGTCAATAATGTTGTCCATGTCCTCACTTTCAAGGTTACAGACAAGTTTCAAGACACTCGGCTGGTTTCTAAATGCTTGATAGTGTGATATCTCATCATGTACAAGAATTATGAAGTTCCTGTTGGGGTAATTTAAATCTTGTTTTGGTGTACTTAGCATTCATTTAAGCCACTATATGATTTTCATCATTTAATGTTTTACCCTGATATGAACATTAATGGTGTGAGTCAATATATATATGTTCAAAATATCTCAAATATTCAATCACCACGTACCATTACCATACCATACCACACCACATGATAAATGCTTTTTTTCAATGAAAATCTTTACACAGTCACATATTCAATGTATTTACGAAAAGCCAAATTCACACGTCCAATTTACATGAATACTAGTTATATAGGTAACCTATCAAGCATTATCAACTCGAAACTGTCATTCTGACTGCTTCAGATATGTTTCCAATAGCAATCAATACTTCTCTGAGTAGCTCTTTAACTTTTATATGACAAAGTTGAAATGATGAAAGTTGGAACAAAAATTTTGTATGAGGACAAATCAGCAATTGGAACCCCTGTGGATATTATTTTGTAATGGTGAGGACAGATTTTAGAACAGTAGGACCATTAAGGCTGTTTATTTTTTTTTCAAACTAAACTAAATACTGAAGTTAGTTAAACTATTTTGATATTTTATTCTACATCCATATTGAAAAAGGTAAAAAAAATTGAGATAATATATTTTTGATATTTATGACAGTAACATTTGTTTTTTTATATTGATTGTGATCAACCTTAACTTACTGATAAATATAAACTAATTGATGTCTCAAAATTTTCAATCACATTAAAAAAGCTAACATTATTCTATTTTACCAATATTATATATATTCAAAATAATACATGTACAGTTGCCCTCAAGGTTTAATTATTTTGTTAAGGTATGGAATCTTTTTGAAACAATAGTGACATTTTAATTTTTTTTAATTTTCTCATTTACATCTATAAAAAGATAAAATCTTATGTACTTTTTTTGTTATATTACTAAGAAATAGAACCCAAATATATTTCTACCAATATATTTCTTTTGAGGAAGTTAGGCTCTTAGTATTTTTTAAAAAAATGGAAAGTACATATTCTACATTGAAAGTCCATGCCGTTACATTATAGATTTTAAATCATTATCAAAACACTGTTTGTCTTTTTGTGCACTTGTGTTCTTCTAACATCTTGTACAGTATGTTTGGTGGTAGAGCATTAGCTCATAAAAGTCATTTCAAAATTTTTGTAATGTAAAATTTTTATTTGTAAATTGAAAAATAAAAATGTTGGTTCCTTGGAAAAATGCATAAATTCTGAACTGAAAAGTATATATCTTATTGTGAAACATATTTTAGATGTATATCAGCACTTAAAATGAATTCAATTGGGAGTCATATATATTTGAAAATATGAGGATAGACATCCACTAACCTCGACTTGACCACTTCGGGAATTTTGAACAAAATAAACACTGGACTTGATTTTTGTTTATTTGTCCAATAAACACCTTTAATTAGCCTTTCATTAAGACAGCATAATTATCGGCTGTGAAAACCCCACCTGGGTCAGGGGCCATAAAACGGTTGTGACATAATAAACAGACTATACAGAGTAACGCATCATTATTTCAACTGAAATACTGCCTAAATAACTAATTAATTACCATTGATGTAGGTATCTTTTTTACACCAAATGCTTAGTAGTGTTACAATGGCTTTCATTACCAAACTAAACATATTTGAGTAGCGACCTTTGACGCACTGAACAATATTGTAATCAGACCTTCATATATTCCAAAGAAAATAGTGAAATATGTTTGTGGTTATGTGAACTTAAAAAAATCTGAATTGGTACTAAAAAAAAGTAAGCTTGCATTAGTTGTATTTTGTAAATTCAGAACATAACAAAAGGTTTAAAACAAAATTTATCAACAAAACAAGTACACAGATTTGTTTAATTTTGGCAAAATGTGATATGCATAAATTCTGAGAATGACTCTTACCTTATTTCAATTGTTAGCAAACAACTTGCAGGTAGAGTCTGAGCACAGTGTCCCGTTGTACTGTCATCTGATTGTTATGCCACACCTCTTGTTCTTACTTTGGCAGCCCTTACATTGTACCAACAGTTGCCATTCTAACATAAGTCATTCATGAAAAATGCCATTCAAAAATAAGTTTTATGTGCCATAGAGTGAATTGTTTGTATCGATAGATTGTTGCTTCAAAAGTTGAGAAAGAAAAGTGAAATACATGATTAGGACCTCAATGTGATCTTCAAAGTCACTCCGTAAAACTAGGATATTTAGACTGCAGCTTGAGAGTGACCCGCTTTGATCACCTTCTCTGTGTGTGACTGGTGGGCTATTTATACAGTGGGTGGTTTGAATGTACTTCCTAGAAGAGCAACCAGCTACGTAGTAATGTGAGTTGGGACAAGACCGTGATAGTGAAACAAGGAGTACCAAGCCTGATCAAGCTACATCACTAGAGGTTTTCTCTAGAGCTAGCTAGAGTCCAGTTTGAGTGTACTCTGTGTCCAGTCCAGCAAAATACCTGTACTTGTACTGTGTGCAGGCTGTCAGGATTACCCCTGTTCAACCGGGTAGTCTAAAACTCATAACTGTGTCAAGCCACCCTGTCTACTCAACTACCCATACAATATTTAGAGGACTCAATCAATCAACTGTATTGAGTTACAACTGTAAGTAAGTGATTCTAGAAGAGGATTGACATGCTATGCTATGTTTATTGGTAAAGCCTTCAGTTACTCTGTGTTGATGTTGGTTCAGATTCAATGCCGACAGGTAGACACTAGGGTGGGACTGCACCAGTGAGTCCATGTCCTGCAGTTGGAGGGAGAGCAGTGGCAGCCTGGTCTTCTCTCACTTCCTGTTATCTGTACCAACTCTTCTCTAATGTCTAGTTAGCAAAGTGGATATATTTACAATGTCAATTTTCTTTTAGAACTAAGTCCACTTAATTTGAAAGAATCTTTTGTAAATTCTAAACATCATAATTGTTAAACATGATGTCACAAATACCTCAGACATTACAAGAGTCATGTCAAAGAATTTCTTTCAATACAGAAAGTAAACAATTTATTATTATTATACCTCTATTAAATTTGTAAGAATATCATTGGTCAGTTGACATCACGTGATTGAAAAATATATCTGCACACTGACCCCGGCTACCGTGAGGAGGTCAGTTTTGTGGCAGAAATTTGTGACCTAACCTGAGATATTGACTCGTCACGTGATTTGTCACATGATTGCATCTGTTACGTGCCGCTTTGTTTTGACGTTACACATGAAACACATGCATAACAAATTTGAGGAAAAAGGAATTTCGGTATAATAAAACACTAAGTGTATAATAAATACTCCTTACCTCATGAGAATTATACTATATATACATTTAATGATCCTGGGACCCCTCAAATGGTGACCCTATGAACAATCATTTACTGGTTATAGAAAGACTTAAGGCTATCTTAAAGTTCGTTCCATTGAAAAGTTTATATAAGAATGATCTATTATGAGCACAAACTCATTTTTAGCCCATCAGGTCTGAAAGACCCGATGGGCTTATGGCATGGTATGGCGTGGCGTCCGTCCATCCGTAAACTTTTCACATTTTCGACTTCTTCTCCAGAACCAATGACTCTAGAAAGCTGATATTTGATGTGCAGACTCCTTGGCAAATGGGGATTCTAAATTGTAGATTTCGTGATCCCAAATGGGGTCACAAGGGGGTCATTTAAACTTTAAAAACCTATTTCCATCTTCTTCTCCAGTTCCAAAAGGTCTAGAGAGTTGAAAAGTTGTGAGTAGACTCCTTGGCCAATAAGGATTCTAAAGTGCAAGTTTGGTGACCCCATGACCCCAAATGGGGTCACAGGGGTCAAAACCTTAAAAACCTATTTTTATCTTCTTCTCCAGTTCCAAAAGGTCTAGAGAGCTGAAAAGTTGTGAGTAGACTCCTTGGCCAATGGGGATTCTAAATTGTAGATTTCGTGACCCCATGACCCCAAATGAGGTCACAGGGGTCAAAACTTAAAAAACCTATTTTCATCTTCTTCTTCAGTTCCAAAAGGTCTAGAGAGCTGAAATTTTGTGAGTAGACTCCTTGGACAATGGGGATTTTAAATTGTAGATTTCGTGACCCCATGACCCCAAATGGGGTCATAGGAGTCAAAACCTTAAAAACCTATTTTCATCTTCTTCTCCAGTTCCAAAAGGGTCTAGAGAGCTGAAAAGTTGTGAGTAGACTCCTTGGCCAATAAGGATTCTAAATTGCAAGTTTGGTGACCCCATGACCCCAAATGGGGTCACGGGGGTCAAAACCTTAAAAACCTATTTTTATCTTCTCCTCCAGTTCCAAAAGGTCTAGAGAGCTGAAAAGTTGTGTATAGACTCTTTGGCCAATGAAGATTCTAAATTGTCGATTTGGTTACCTCATAACCCCAAATAGGGTCACAGGGGTCAAAACCTTTTTTAATTCAGATTCGGTCAAAGTCTACATTGACGGATTACACAGATAGCTGCGTCACTTTGGGTGACCTCATTTTCAAGGTCACCATGGCACTTTGACCACTTTTGAAACCTTTGTTAGCGTGATATTTAATGAACTGTTGCACCTAATATCTTCAGATTTGATCATAGTCACTTTGGGTGACATTCATCTTATTTTCAAGGTCACCATGGCACTTTCACAGCTTTTCAATCTCTTAATAATTATTGGGATTTATCTCATAACGTCGAGGGACATTGCCATGTTAAAGCATAACACTTTTTACTAAGAAGCAAACGTGTCATAACTGGGCCAGTACTGGCCCTTTAATTACTGGCTAAAACAGGCATCTGTAACTGGCCCAATTCAGGCATCCAGTACAGCCCTGCACCAATTAACTAGCTCACTGGTGCGCTACTGGCCCAGTACCGGGCCAGCATCAAGCCATTATTGAAACAGTATAATTTCGTAGCCATTAATGTCCCTTTAACGGACCAGTACTGGGCCAGTATCATTCCAGAACTAGATCGATTCCATGCCGGTACTGGCTGATTTAAGTTCAACCATTACTATCCCTGTATATCTATGGTACACTATATAGTATACATTGCAATTTATTATTCTAAAGAAATCAAGGCTGATTAAATCATTCTGATTCTTGATTATTCCATCCTCCTTTTTATTACTAACATGATGAAAACATGTATCGATAGCATTAATTTCAGAACAAATCACTGTTACTTTTCAAAATCTAAAATTAACATCTTGAACCTTTATACAGTCAGTCAATACATGTTGTCAAAAAACATAAACACATGTCTTTTTATCATACACCACTTATGCCATTACAAAAATAAAGATTTGTGATTTGCCTTAGAAATCATGGGGTCTTGCTAAGCCTACATTGTCATGATATCAAAACATCAATTAAACAGCAATAGTCGTAAATGTCAACACAAAACATAAATGTAGGTAAGATAAACAATACAGACTGCACCAGAGATTCGTTAAACTTAAGTTATATTATCTGAATAATTTTTATAAGTTTAACTCACATTTAAAGGATACTTTAGTGATGTCTTTCCCTGTATAAACTTTCAAATGCAGACGACAGTTTGAATTAATACCCAGAATTCCCTTACAGGAAATGCCATGTAAGCATTGGGCCAGTACTGAGCCAGTATTGGGCCAGTATGGAACCACTGGCCCTTTGAAGATATCCCATTATGCATATGGACAGGAAGTGATATGTCTCTATTGGGTCAGTACAATAGTCCAGTACAAGTTATGCCAGTAATGGACCATTGCAGTTCTGCCTCAAATGACACAATTAATCAAAGTCATGTTTGCTTATGACTTAGAGGTTAGCCTGTTTGGCTTCAGATCTGGAGGTCCATAATTCGAATCCCGCCAGGGGCTCAGCAACTTTTTCTGCAGTACAGAATTGTTCTGCACGCAATCAGGTTTGGGTACAATGCTACACTGAATATCAGGGCAATACCACCCATGGTTCACTAGTTCCAGCTGATGCGCTCAATGCATAGCCACAATAGTGTTGAGGGCTTTCTCCTGCCAATTATGCTAGCCACGCTTATACAAGTGAAATACTCATGAAAGCAGCGATAAAGCCCAAATAACCTCACCTCTCAATTTTCAATTCAAATCTTGGGATTGTAAGGGAGTTCTGAATTGTGATTTGATGTGTTGTGTTGTGATGTGTTGTGTTGTGTTGTGATGTGATGTGATGTGATGTGATGTGATGTGATGTGATGTGATGTGAAGTGATGTGATGTGATGTGATGTGATGTGATGTGATGTGATGTGATGTGATGTGATGTGATGTGATGTGATGTGATGTGATGTGATGTGATGTGATGTGATGTGATGTGATGTGATGTGATGTGATGTGATGTGTTGTGTTGCAGGTAAAGCTGGCAGGAGAATGACGAAGACATCTTGGTGTAGCATGAGGGACTGACTGCAGCCAGTGAGGAGCATGTGTAGCAGTCTGATGGGCCGCCCCTACCACTCCTCCAACCCCCTCAACATTCTCAGCCTCCTCTCCCTCCTTGCTCTCCCTGCTGCTCGTGCTGCCTTCCTCTTTGACACTAGGGGAAGTAAGTCACCATTTACCATAACAATCTTCAAGAACAATTAAAAAAAACCTTTTCACTAAATCTGGCTCAGCTCATTTGTGTGAGGTACCATAATCATAGATTATCATACTTAATATAACAAGAGACTGCAAATACATAAATAATCTTTTATAAGTTGTCAATTTTCTGGTGGATTTTATTGCTGTAGATACAAAAGAGATTGAATTGAGTGGTACCATTTGAAATATCTTGTGAGCCAATCTAAACTTAATAATTGCAAGTTTATAACAAAATAAATTGACACGTGTGATTGAAAATAACACACATTGACAATTTGTCCTCCATTCAGTTTTTGTGAATTTTCCACCGCCACCGCCTCCGCCGCACTTGTATTACTGGCTATAACTTTTTTCTACTAAGCTTTCCAGAACTCTTATTCATAACTTATTGCTCATACCTCTGGGGAACGATTTTGACATGTTTACTTTCAAGGTCAAAGGTCAAGGTCACGGGTTGTGTAATTACTGTAAGAACACGATAACTTGAAAAGATTTTGTGCTACGAAGCTCTAACTTTGAATGTATCATCCTTGGAAAAGTACAAAATTTTAAATAGGTTTCGGCTACAATCAAAGGTCAAGGTCACAGCAAGGTCATGACTTTAGCTTGGTTTAGTGAAAATGCCTTATTTTAACTATTAACACTTTTAAACCATGCATGATTGTTAAACTCAATGAAAAGTTTCATTGTTTGTTTGACTTTGAAGGTCATATGATATGAGTTATTGCAATGTACCCTAATTTGGGTATAACTTTATCCCTTTAATCTTTGAAGGAACTCATGAACATGTCTAAGTGTTTACACCTCGATCCGGGGAATTATTATGTTCACTTTCAAGGTCAAAGGTCAAGGTTTTGAGGTATAAAATCAATACAAAAATGTCTTGTTAACACAATAACTTGAAAAGTTTTTTTGCTGTGAAGTTTAGATTTTGTATATGTGATCTCTTGAGAAGTACAATATTTTTAAAAGCTTTTGGGTACAAACGGTCAAAGGTGAAGGTCACAGCAAGGCCAACATATATTGAGAAAATGGATTATTTTAACTTTAATTAATTACATTATTGTTATACTCAATGAAAAGTGTTCATTGATTGTGTGACCTTGAGTGTTAAAGGTCAAGGTCACGGGAAAGTGCCCAATTTGCTGAGGCCTGTAGAAGGCTGAACAGGGTACGGCGAAACCCCAAGTTTAGGGGCTGCTCTGCTTTTGCGGTGTCCCGCAAACGCTAATCTAGTTAAAACAAGGTTCCCTGTCAACACAGGCTGTTTGTAAATTAACACAACATTGTGCCAAACCCTTCATCGATGACTAAATCTTTAATGTGAGCTTACTTTTTGTGTTGTTTTGTTTGAAGCGGTTACTCCGACGAATCCCTATGGCTACATCAGCGAGAGCCTGAAACTGACATGTAATGTGACAGACCGCTCTATCTCCGGCAATGTGTCGGGGAGCATGTACTTCAGCATGCAGTCTGAGGGCGGTGAGAGGGTGGTGCCACTACAATATGTACGCACACTCAGCACCCGCAGCATCCGCCTGGAGTTGCCGGTGAGCTCCCGGGAGCAGCAGGGCTGCTACACCTGCCACCTCCGCACCGCCGACAAGCAGCTCACACTCGGTAGTCAGTGTGCCACTGTCGACTGTAAGTTGGGATTATCGTACTGCAAACCAAAAAAGCAAATAATGATCGACAGTTGTCTATTTAATATATTTAAATAAATCCTGTCTGTACCCTCTTGTTCAGTTAAAGTCTATTTGGTTTCCAAGATTATCAAATTTCTTGTCCTGCAAATCTTTTAAGACATCTTGTTGATTGAATATGAAAGCAGAAAACCAGAATGACAACTTTTTTTATATATAAATTAAGTTTCTACATTTGGTCTTGAGCAAAAACAGTTTATTGGTGTACAATGTCTCGCTTCTACTAGCTTCTCTACTCTTTTTCACAGACGATTAAAAGTTGGTGACAACTCCAGCGTTTAAGTAAATGATCTGCTCCCTGATGATATACAGTAACACATATAAAACCTTAACAATGACCCTTATGTTGTTAATGTCTGACAAACGGTATAAATGGGGTAATCTTAACATAGCATCGTTCCATCCGTCCATCTCTCCTTCTGTCTTAACATCTTTCCTTATGGCAAATTATCTCAAAACTGTTAAGTATAGATAAACAAAACTTTGCACACTTTTAAACCACAACATTTTCTAGGGTTCCAAAGCCATTTCTAAAATATTTTTTTTACATTTGTTCTGAATTATGGCCCTTGATTGTGCAATTGGACTTGAACAATCAACCGGTCTGATCCAATGGGGACAAATTTTCTCAGCAAATGAAATTTTGGTGTTTTATACACCTGATGATAGTCTTATTCCAATGTAAAGGCTGTTTCCGAAATTGTCAATTTTGGTGGAGTTATGGTTTTTGATTCTACATTGTACATAGCGAGAATAGCAGTTCTGATTGGGACAAGTTTCCTCAAAACAAAATAGGTGAATGAAATTTTGGTTTTAGAAGTTACTGTATATCTTTCATTGACTTATGGACATGGCATATAGCAAATTGTGATGGTATATGCTTACATTTTTCTTGTCTATCAAGAAGTATTGGTTGTCATTTAAGGGATGCAGATGCAACTTAAAGTGAGATGATTTGAAGTTAACGCAGGACATTAATCTATTTTATCTCTTTTGAATAGAGTTATGTTTCTTTAATTTTTGCTTATGAACTTTCTGAATATAAATGGGAAAGAGTTGATTCCTTATCAGTGTTTAGATGTTTGTGCCCTTTGTTCACTAATCATAAGGCATTGAAATAGAATCCACCAACAATTATTGTACATTTTGATGGCCTTATCTTACAAAGTTTACAGTCAACAGAATATTAGTCTTGTATACATGCATGAGGAATATCCATATATACTGTGCAGTCCCAAATCCATTTGGCATTCTCAACGTGACTAGTCTCATTGTATAGAACAGAGACGTTTGAGTATACTTGAATAGTGAGCTTTGAATGAGATCATCTTGAGACATAGACTGAACCTCCTGCAGGTGGTTGCATAAAGTAGCAGATGAAACTGATCAAAATCTAGTTCCTCAATTTATTAATTCCTAAAATTCTGAATGGCCATATCTTGATCTGTTACAACTAATCAAATTGATAAGTAGTCCTGATCTTGATATATTTGTGGTACTAAGATACAATACAATAGAACTGTTGAGCAGATGAAAAAAGATGGATGTGATGAGTTTGTTTGTCCAAATGCAGACCGACCGGAGAAGGTGAGAGACATACAGTGTGAGGTGTACAACTGGGAGACCATGACCTGCACCTGGGAGCTCCACACACACTACATCAACCCTCACCTTGTGTCCGTGCAGCTCGTCTGGGCCATCTTGTAAGTGCCTTGTATTGTTTACAACTCTCTGTCTGTCTGTCTGTCTGTCTGTCTGTCTGTCTGTCTGTCTGTAGCGAGACCAATAGTGATAACAGACCTGTAACAAGACCAAGAATGATAACAGATCTGTTGTGAAACAAAGAGTGATAACAGACCTATTGTAAGACCAAGAATGATAACAGACCTATTGTGAGACCAAGAATGATAACAGACCTATTAAGATAAGATAATGTCTTTATTGTCCCAAGGGAAATTTGTTTTACATCGATATATACAGTTCTCCAGTTACAAACAAAGCAAACTAAATGTACATGATAATATTATTATGCATAAGATTTGTCTAAATAAACATGAACACATCCAATTTAGTCACACTCACATTCACTTGACTAAAACATATATATAACATTAATCAATAAACTGCTCATTGTAGGAACGAACACTGTTCGGAATAAAAGAGTAGCGAAACCTGTTTGTTCTCCCAGTTGGCATGCGCAGTCTGCGTCCTGAAGGTAGCCAAGAATATTCCGAAAAAAGAATATGTGATTGGTCACTTAAAATTTTATTTGTTTTCTTGGAAATTTGCTGCTCATAAAAATCGCCGATACTTTCAATTGGAAGTCCAATAATTTTTGAAGCTGTTTTAACAATTTTTGAATTTTTTTATTCTGAACAGACAGATTTCCGTACCAGCTCAAGAAATTAAAGGTCAAGATACTTTGAATAAATGTTCTGTAAAATAACCTCAATATAGTTTAATCTATTTTAAAATGTCTCAATCTCCACAAAAAATGCAAGCGTTGCTGTCCTTTCTTATCAGTATTTTCGTTCCAAGAAAGTTTTGAATCCAAGACAGTACCCAAATATTTGTATTCTGTTACTCTTTCTATTTCACCATCATCTATAGTCATTGTAAGACCAAGACTGATAACAGACCTATTGTGAGACCAAGAATGATAACAGACCTATAGTGAGACCAAGAATGATAACAGACCTTGGTCACAACCTTAGACAACACTACAAATTGGTTCATCCCTGCATGTGTGTTGCCATTCTTTCCTAACTGCAATGCAATGACAACCCATGGCGGTTGTATTGCATGTGCTTTGCATCTTCTCTTCATGCACTCTGCGCTTCCCCCGTCAAATGAACAACACAGATTTCATACTAACAACAAACTCTCTTGATCTTTGTTCTCTCCATAGACTAGTGGATAAAAGTGCTGAGTTATCATTTGGAGGGTTTCTTGTACGAGTCATATCCTTCCGAAAATTTCAAAGTTGAGAGGTTTTAGATTTGTCATTCTTGAAGCATTTAAAAACTCTGTACATTCAAACACTATGGAACTGCCAATATATCATGGATGTGTCTTTACAACGCTCTTGATGGTAACGTTCTGTAAGTCTACCTCACACTCTCAACTATCAGCATTAGCCAACATGTCATAGGGATGTGTCTATACAATGCTCTTGATGGTAACGTTCTGTAAGTCTACCTCACACTCTCAACTATCAGCATTAGCCAACATGTCATAGGGATGTGTCTATACAACGCTCTTGATGGTAACGTTCTGTAAGACTACCTCACACTCTCAACTATCAGCATTAGCCAACATGTCATAGGGATGTGTCTACACAATGCTCTTGATGGTAACGTTCAGTAAGACTACCTCACACTCTCAACTATCAGCATTAGCCAACATGTCATAGGGATGTGTCTACACAATGCTCTTGATGGTAACGTTCTGTAAGTCTACCTCACACTCTCAACTATCAGCATTAGCCAACATGTCATAGGGATGTGTCTTTACAACGCTCTTGATGGTAACGTTCTGTAAGACTACCTCACACTCTCAACTATCAGCATAAGCCAACATGTCATAGGGATGTGTCTACACAACGCTCTTGATGGTAACGTTCTGTAAGACTACCTCACACTCTCAACTATCAGCATTAGCCAACATGTCATTGGGATGTGTCTATACAATGCTCTTGATGGTAACGTTCTGTAAGACTACCTCACACTCTCAACTATCACCATTAGCCAACATGTCATTGGGATGTGTCTATACAATGCTCTTGATGGTAACGTTCTGTAAGACTACCTCACACTCTCAACTATCAGCATTAGCCAACATGTCATAGGGATGTGTCTATACAATGCTCTTGATGGTAACGTTCTGTAAGACTACCTCACACTCTCAACTATCAGCATTAGCCAACATGTCATTGGAATGTGTCTACACAACACTCTTGATGGTAACGTTCTGTAAGTCTACCTCACACTCTCAACTATCAGCATTAGCCAACATGTCATGGAGATGTGTCTATACAATGCTTGATGGTAACGTTCTGTAAGTCTACCTCACACTCTCAACTATCAGCATTAGCCAACATGTCATAGGGATGTGTCTACACAACGCTCTTGATGGTAACGTTCTGTAAGACTACCTCACACTCTCAACTATCAGCATTAGCCAACATGTCATAGGGATGTGTCTACACAACGCTCTTGATGGTAACGTTCTGTAAGATTACCTCACACTCTCAACTATCAGCATTAGCCAACATGTCATAGGAATGTGTCTATACAACGCTCTTGATGGTAACGTTCTGTAAGACTACCTCACACTCTCAACTATCAACATTAGCCAACATGTCATTGGGATGTGTCTATACAATGCTCTTGATGGTAACGTTCTGTAAGACTACCTCACACTCTCAACTATCACCATTAGCCAACATGTCATTGGGATGTGTCTATACAATGCTCTTGATGGTAACGTTCTGTAAGACTACCTCACACTCTCAACTATCAGCATTAGCCAACATGTCATAGGGATGTGTCTATACAATGCTCTTGATGGTAACGTTCTGTAAGACTACCTCACACTCTCAACTATCAGCATTAGCCAACATGTCATTGGAATGTGTCTACACAACACTCTTGATGGTAACGTTCTGTAAGTCTACCTCACACTCTCAACTATCAGCATTAGCCAACATGTCATGGAGATGTGTCTATACAATGCTTGATGGTAACGTTCTGTAAGTCTACCTCACACTCTCAACTATCAGCATTAGCCAACATGTCATAGGGATGTGTCTACACAACGCTCTTGATGGTAACGTTCTGTAAGACTACCTCACACTCTCAACTATCAGCATTAGCCAACATGTCATAGGGATGTGTCTACACAACGCTCTTGATGGTAACGTTCTGTAAGATTACCTCACACTCTCAACTATCAGCATTAGCCAACATGTCATAGGAATGTGTCTATACAACGCTCTTGATGGTAACGTTCTGTAAGACTACCTCACACTCTCAACTATCAACATTAGCCAACATGTCATTGGGATGTGTCTATACAATGCTCTTGATGGTAACGTTCTGTAAGACTACCTCACACTCTCAACTATCACCATTAGCCAACATGTCATTGGGATGTGTCTATACAATGCTCTTGATGGTAACGTTCTGTAAGACTACCTCACACTCTCAACTATCAGCATTAGCCAACATGTCATAGGGATGTGTCTATACAATGCTCTTGATGGTAACGTTCTGTAAGACTACCTCACACTCTCAACTATCAGCATTAGCCAACATGTCATAGGGATGTGTCTATACAATGCTCTTGATGGTAACGTTCTGTAAGACTACCTCACACTCTCAACTATCAGCATTAGCCAACATGTCATTGGAATGTGTCTACACAACACTCTTGATGGTAACGTTCTGTAAGTCTACCTCACACTCTCAACTATCAGCATTAGCCAACATGTCATGGAGATGTGTCTATACAATGCTCGATGGTAACGTTCTGTAAGTCTACCTCACACTCTCAACTATCAGCATTAGCCAACATGTCATAGGGATGTGTCTACACAACGCTCTTGATGGTAACGTTCTGTAAGACTACCTCACACTCTCAACTATCAGCATTAGCCAACATGTCATAGGAATGTGTCTATACAACGCTCTTGATGGTAACGTTCTGTAAGACTACCTCACACTCTCAACTATCAACATTAGCAAACATGTCATGGGGATGTGTCTATACAACGATCTTGATGGTAACGTTCTGTAAGACTACTTCACACTCTCAACTATCAACATTAGCAAACAAGTTATGGGGATGTGTCTATACAATGCTCTTGATGGTAATGGTAAAGTCGAGATTCTTTGAAGAACATACACAACGTTCAGTTTATAAAACCTTCAAAGACTGTATATTGATGTCGTTCAGTCAGGATAGGTATGACCTAATTAAGGACGTGGAGCACGCTGACCAACATCTCGTATTCAGCGTCGTACATTGTTTGCACTGGCGATCCATTGTGGACCATTCTATCTTGTAAATTGTCTACATTATGACATTCTTGATGTGACATTGTTAACCAGGACGTGGACAATCCTAAGTGGCGCTCATACGTCCATAATGGTTATCAGTTTTGTTTTACCAATACCATTACAATCGTCACAAGTTCTGGAAATAAGCATTTCTACAGTAAGTGTCCTTTAAGACATTGGTATGAAAATATAAATCATTTCAAAAATTAATCACAGGACTTATGCACATTAAAAATGAGGTAACCATAAAATAAGTGCATGAAAAGCACTTTTGTCTATGACTGTTGCCATATCGACTTGTTTGTTGAATATGTTGTTTAAGAAGTATGAATGAAGACACCAAAGTTGATACCATGGATACTAAGGATGGGTATCGTTCCTCATTTCTGTAATGCAATATATTCCGATACAGAAAAGCGTATTGCGATACGTATTGCAATATATCTAGATATGAACATTAAGAACGACTATCATTGATCAGCCCTTTCAGATAGGGACATTTTTCAATCACTGGTAATGATCTGCATCCTTATTTTCACAACACTTTGAAACCTACTTTCCATCAATCTTGTTTTATTTGTTTGTATTTTTAACAATTTCAGTTGGAAAAAGCTCGTTTTAAGACGTTTGATATAAAGGTTGTTTTCAGAAGTGTGTACCGATTCGTATCACGTTGTCCCTGTATTGTAATATACTGATATATCGATAATACCGCGCATCCTGAATGGATACCCCTATCAAGTTTGATCTGTCATTGGAAAAAAATGTAAGATGTTATTCTCTATTGTACTCAAAGGAGCACTCCGGGATATTTGTAGATTATTAACTAGAAGGTTTTTGACAAAATGAATGTTAAGAATTCATTCAATAATAGAATGGAGCCAACTCAATGAAAACTTCTGTAGACTAGTATTCAAGTAAATCACCTCCAAAAATCCTCTTCTTAATTATGGAAACGTTTCCATAAAAATGGCGACAAACCAGAAGTGAGTGACTCTCGTCCAACCTCTATCATTAAAAAAACAAATAAAAAAAGAAAAACAGCGACCGGTTTGTATCTGACGGGAAAAGTAAAGGGTTTTCTATTGAGACGAAAGAGTACATACATGTTTTGCTTCTTTGAAAAAATGTACATGGAGGCTTACGTATCAAAACTGACAGCTAGCCTACTGGAGAAACATTCGATATATTGCATATTTTCAGAAGTGTGTACCGGTTTCACATTGTTTCTGTATTGCAATATACCAATATATCGATAATATCGGGCATCCTTACCCCTCAGCTTATGGTTGGAAATGCGGCGCTAAAATCACTCGTTAATTTCCATTTACAGCAGCACCGGACTTAGTTTACATGGCTAATACAAGTTAAAGATTTAAAACAGATTATCTCTCCTGATATTTAAAACTTGAAATAAATATTCATTAACTTATTTTAAAATGGGTACCGTCCGTCCGTCCGTACGTTCGTCCGTTACACTTTGTGTCCGGCTCATAAATTTGCAACTATCAACCATTTCAGTTCAAATTCATCCTGAAAAAAAACCCAACAAATCTAATATTCGGATTTTGGTGAAAAAGTGGCAAATTTGTAAGAAATCTGTTAAAAGTCCCGTCCAGCTTACAAATTCTTATCAACTTATCATCACATTTGGATTAAAATTTGATATGAAGATACATAATCATCTGAAAGTGTGTCATGAAGAACAATTTTAAAAATATGTTTGTTTACATATTATGATCAAATTGATCTTGGAGATCCAAATACAAAATTTTTTCATGTTACTGGAATTATGCCCAACAGTGAACATAATGTTGGTATCATTTAGTTTTTTGATTAGAACAGTTTACTTCATATCCTGAAAAAATTGTGTTATTTTGTGTGACAAAACATTATCAGCAATATGATAAGGAAAACCTATACATGTTGTGCATTTGCGGGGGATATAGCTCGACCATGTCAGCTGCTTGTTTGGTTTGTTTTTTATCCCCAATCATACAATGCTGCTGGAATTTAGTTTTTAGCCTTCCAGGCCCGTTGGGCTTATGACATGGCCGTTTATCCGTCCTTCTGTATGTAAACTTTCTGCATTTTTGACTTCTTCTCCAGCACAGGCACAAGGCCCAGAAAACTTTGTGTACAGATTCCTTTACTAGTGAGGATCATAATTTATGGCTTTTGTGGCCCTTAGGTCCCTAAAAAGGTCTACAATGGCCACACCCTTAAACAGTATTTTCATTCTCTTCTTCTCCAGAAGAATAAGGCTATGAAAGCTGGAATTTTGCTTGCAGACTTCTTGACCAGTGAGGGTTATGATTTATAGCTTTGGTGGCCCTGTTGCTCCTTATAAGGGTCACACCCTTAAAACTTATTTTCATCTTTTTCTTCAGAGGCATAGGGCCTAGAAAGCTGAAACCTTGTCTACAGACTCCTATGTAAGATGCCACACCCTAAAGCAAAATTGATATGAAGCCTGAAGAGCTATGAAGTCAATGGCTCTATGCTTAAGTTTGTGGTTTATATCTGTACTCAGTAGTCTATCCAGATCATTCATACAGTATAACTTGTACAGACTCGGTGTTTGCCAAAGTCAACATAATCTGCTATCTTTAGAACTAATCACATGCAGCTTTCCATTTTAGGATTTGCAACTTTCAAAAGAATTTAATATTTTGTCCATTTCTAGAAATTTGTATCTGGAACATTACCAGAGGCAATAGGCAAAGATTAAAGATACACAGAGTATGTTATTACGATAGTATGATAGAATCACAATTTTGAAATCGATGACATCTGAGGAACCACTAATTGTTACTGAAAATAGTTCAAGGTTAATCAGTACATTAGAGCGAAAATACAGCCATTCAAAGTCGGGATTTTGATCGAAAACCGGACAATGTGGCTCGAGTAGCGCGCACAAATTCGCCAAACGTAATTTTGAAACCTTGTCATAAGCTGACAGGAAGATATATTCGAATCGATAATGTTTATTAGGTATTGTAACTATTAGGTAGATTAATTGGATGCATTCTTTCGAATATTAAACTTATTTGAGATGTTTTCTAGATTTTTCCATAAAATCAAGCATTTTAGAGATATTATGCATAAATGGATATATTTGCAAGTCCAGTGATGAGATATGAACTTCAATCAGCATATTAGATATTTTGTAGCGTGTCACTTTAAGATAATTATCCATTTGTTGTTGTGCCTTTTGTAGTTTTTAATTTTATGAGTTTAACTGTCACTGGTTTCTAAGGAAAGCAACTTGAAATTGTATTTCCACTGCAGAACTTGGTATCTGCAAGGCCTAATTTAACATAAACTTCTATGTTGAGCAATAATGGTTTGCAAATGTTGAATAGGATATCTTTTAATGTTTTAAGCTTATAGATATTTAACAAATCTAAATCTGTATTTCAACATTTCATTCAATCTTAAACACCATTTAAAAAAAATTTGAGACAATATCGTTTATTTATTATAAATCAAGAGTAAAATTCATCTCAAATTACAAAATACTGATTTCTTTCATTTGGCTTAGTATCTTCCTCTGCTGTCCTTACTCCCATATATCCTGCCTGTATCCACCAACAATTTCTTCTCTTCCTTCTTGAAATCCTATAAAGAATTTGCAAAATGATCTTGATTAGTAAGAAAACTTTGCGGTAGTATTGATTTAACAATTTAGAAATATTGGAAATTGGAGAAGACACATATCACATAAAATGTGTTTACTAACTTTTGATTTCATAAAAACAAACAAGTTTTCACTTGGTAATTATTTTCCCCCGCCGCTTGTTTAGCGCGAAGCGGGGGTTATAATATTGAGCAGCGTCCGTCCGTACGTACGTACGTCCTGACGGATGAAATTGGGTAACTCAAAAACTATTGACCTGATTCTTTTCATTTTTTGTATATAGCTTCATCACCATGAGAGCAAGGTCACTCTAGAGGTTCATGACCTTGACCTTCATTTCAAGATCATTACGAGACTTTGACATGTTACCCTTGTCAGAGGGATATCTCAAGAATCATTCACTGGATTCTCTTCATAACTTACACAATGCATCTTATTGGGAAGGCGCCGGGCCCAGTCGATTTTGGTGACCTTCACATTATTTTCAAGGTCACAGCGAAACTTTGAAAATTTCCGCATTGAAACCTGCATTTTAGGCTTGTCAGCGGGATATCTCAAGAACCATTAACTGGATTCTCTTCATAATTTACACAAAGCATCTTATTGGGGAGGCGCTGGGCCCAGTCGATTATTTTCAAGGTTACAGCGAGGCTTATATATAGAAGACCCAGGGACCAGTTGATTTGTTGTGGTGTAAATGACATCTAGTAGCATGACAAGTGTAGACAAGTGTTTCTATGTATACAGTATGCATTTTGTTCACATCAATTTGCGGCGGGGGATCTTGTCACCTTTGTGACAAATACTTGTTATGTAATGATTGGTGCAACACTTTTTCAAATATGCATGAATGAAGTAACTTGGTCAATGCATTAATTATTGTAAACTCTTCTATCTTGTAACTAAATAGGTTCAGAAGGTCTTACCACATCATTATCTCATTTTTTATTCATAAATATAAGAATTTTATTTATTTCTGCTTTAATATAGCTTGATGATTATATATGCAAAAAATGAACAGAAATTAAATGCATGAAGTATTAATGTAACGTTAATTTTACATGAAAGACTATGTATATCAAAATAGTATTATAATCCAAAATTACTGGCATGATAATGAAAAGAACCATGACATTCTATAGGTCTACTGACAAGATAACAAATTAAAACATATCAATCAGTTAAAATCATCGGCTGGATAATGCATAAAGGCAAATTTTAATGTAAAGAAAAGGCTTTTATTATTACATAATGTGTTTGATATAGATTCATAAAGATCACCAAAATACTATATATGACTATATTTGGAACCTGACAAGTGAGCACTACAGTTGTAAATGATCCGAATCCACTTTGTCTCCAATCATTAAAGAGACACTCCGCGAGTTAACAATCCTTTATACAAAAATTTAAAAATCAACAAACATTGAGGAGCATACAAAAACATTTAGAAAATGTTCCGGTCATGATTTTTGATGATACAGGCCAAAATATGGAAATGGAAATATGGAATGTCTAAAAATAGATCGGGGTTCGTGGTTTGTTTATACGAAGGCTCTAATGCCGTTAACAGTCTGCCAGACTCTCGAATGTCACAAGATGCCGGATAAGGGAAAATGGAACACAAACAGATTATTCATTTGATATTAAATCCAAGATATCATATCATCGTGGCAAAACCATTCAAGTTTTACTGCCTAAGTTATATCGTAATGACTAACGAATATGTAGGTCTAAGTTTTCAAACCCAAAACATCAAATTTATGGTGTTTGTCGTATTTGCTCAACGAATCAATTCAAAACATTAGAACTTTAAACACCGAAAGAAAACCTTGTCCTCTGAACTTATAATTATTTTACTCAATGTAAGGATAAATTATATGTCTGTGTGTTTGTTTAATGCTTATAAACTGGAACACTGGTGTGTAGTGAGATAAAAATGATTCATGTTGTTCAAATTCAGGGCTTGCTAGTTATTTTCTTTAAAACACAACAAATTGTTAATGTGTTTTCTCTTGTTTATCCTTTTACCTACAGATCAAAGGTTTGAATAGCGAGAAGGTTTAGAAAACTAAACTAAAAACACAGTTAGTTGTCTAGATAGTGGTTTAGTATAACAAGTTAATTATCATTGTAGATAGTCATTATAAATCATTGTTAAACAATAACAAGAAGCTTCATCTGAATGAATTTTTTCGAATTTATCAATGATTACGTTATTTTCCTAGGGAATGTTTTTTGTTTATATTAAAAGCTAAAAATTTCTGCTGTTTACTGATCAATTAGAAAGGTTGCCTTTCTCGAGGGCTGTTGATCGTAAATTATCCATACCGGTATGCAGATCACATGGCAGTCATGGTTTGTTGACTATGTGTGTGAACTTTTGTTTATTTGAAAAAGTTTATTTACGATATAAATGTATGTATCGTAACAAATATGTCAATAGAATTTAATAACTAGATTATTATATTTAGTATCTGTCAAGACGATTACTTATTTGAAATTCCCCAATTTGTTTTTGAATTATTAGGATCATACCGGCTTATTTATATGAGGCCCTAAAATTGTTTCAATAAATAGTCCGGTAGGTTTTTACTTTCATTTGTTTTTATTTGTAACTGAAAAAAATGCAAGATCTTATGTTTTTATATTTATTTCCTGTTGTACGATCCGTTGTCCGAAAGAAACAACAAAGTTCCAGTTTTGAAAACTAAGAGAGCTTGTACATCTTTTGTTCCAAACACGATATGTCTATTAAATAAATGTGAAAAGAATTAAATCATGTACATGAATATTTCATATGATTGTTCTCCTGTTCAAGCTCTGTGTTGATGTAAAAGAAATTCCTGGCAATAAAGTATTATTACTATTATTATTATTAAACCCATTACCAGCTATTTACGTTGCTGTCACATGTATTAGTATTGCAAATATCATATTCAATATGGATAAAAATAATTCAAATACTAAGTTACATGTATGTGGTTTGCGGTGATTATTCTTTTGCAATTTCAATAATGGGAGGCTTCTAATATAAAAACATCCCATAGACAAGAACAAATTTTTGCAACGTCTATGGATGTAAGCAGATAAGAGTTCAGTTTTAAGATTCTTAGGAACACAATTCTAAAACCAACGATTATCTATAGTGCAGTAATTTTGATGATATTATGTCAGTACATGCGTTTAAATCCGTGTCATTTTATGGAATTTCATCGGAAAATGAAAGTTAGTGTATTTATTGCTAATTAAAAATTTGATGGCGTCATCTGCAGTGTATTAATGCGTCAACCTGACTCGTGTGTTGTTCACGCAAATGTAACTTTTGGAAAACCCAGCTGCTAAATATAGGATTTTGCGTAGCGCGCGCTCCTTGACAAAAACATTTCCTTTTGGCACTAACTAGAGATACTTCCCATGTTACCAAAACATATTTGATAGTACCAGCGTATTTTCTCTATAGTGATGGTAATTTTAGATGTTCGAAGGAAAAACTCGCGGAGTGTCACTTTAACAACTTAAAATATTGAATCCTGATTGTTCCTTAGAAAAAAGGCAATCTTGAGATTGCAGTGAAACTAAACACATTGAATAATTGTCAAATAATCTTGCATTTAAATATCAACCCGTAAGAAATATGATTTGCTATGCTTGGATCTATGATTTGATTTTTAACCTAATCGACATGCGTTTGTTCATCACATTCTATTTATCAATGAAACGTGAAAATAGTCCGGTCGACTAAACGTCTTTCATTCTCTTAGGAGCCTACCAGTCAACGTTGAGAATCACTAAAACGCACATCTTCGGATAAAAACAAATATCCACTCGTGTATCCTTGCTCGTATTGGTAATGTACCTGAATGTCCCCTTGAAATACCCTGATAGGACTGTCACTTTAAGAACATTAGTGATAGATGACACATTATTAGCAGCCCCATCTAAGGACGGGGCTGCTATCAGTTTTTGTGAAGTTTCCATCGCCACTGCAGCCGCCGCTGACGCACTCGTACTACTAGCTATAACTTTTTTCCACTTTGCTTTCCAGAACTCTTATTCATACCTTACTACTCATACCTCGGGGGAACAATTTTGACACGTTCACTTTCAAGGTCAAAGGTCAAGGTCACGAGCTATGTATTCACTCTAAGAAGTCCTTGTAAACGCGATAACTTGAAAAGTTTTTGTGCTATGAAGCTCTAACTTGGTATATATCATCCTTGGAAAAGTGAAATTTTTTGAAAAGGTTTTGGCTACAATCCGTCAAAGGCCAAGGTCACAGCAAGGTCATGACTTAAGCATGTTTTAGCGAAAATGCTTTATTTTAACTATGAACACTTTTAATCAATACATGATTGTTATACTCAATAAAAAGTGTTCAATGATTGTGTGACCTTGAAGGTCAAAGGTCAAGGTCATGAGATATGAGTTATTACAAAATGTACTAAATTTGGGTATAACTTTATCCCATTTAGCTTTTCAGAACTCATGAACATGTCTAAATGTTAATACTTCCAGGGAATCATTATGACATGTTCACTTTCAAGTTCAAAGGTCAAGGTCACGAGTTATAAAATCACCACAAAATTCTTTGTAAACACGGTAACTTGAAAAGTTTTTGTGCTATGAAGCTCTAACTTGCAATATATCATCCTTGGAAAAGTAAAAAAATCTGGAAAGGTTTCGGCTACAATCCGTCAAAGGTTAAGGTCACAGCAAGGTCATGACTTAAGCATGGTTTAGCGAAAATGCTAAATTTTAACTATGATCACTTTTAATCAATACATGATTGTTATACTCAATAAAAAGTGTTCAATTATTGTGTGACCTTGAAGGTCAAAGGTCAAGGTCATGAGATATGAGTTATTGCAATTCCTTGTAAACACAATAACTTGAAAAGTTTTTGTGCTATGAAGTTTAGATTTTGTATATATTATCTCTTGAGAAGTACAAAATTTTCAAAATGTTTTGGGTACGAACTGTCGAAGGTCAAGGTCACAGCAAGGTCAACATATATGGAGAAAATGAATTAATTTAAATTTTAACACTTTATTTCATTACAATAATGTTATACTCAATGAAATGTGTTCATTGATTGTGTGACCTTGAGTGTCAAAGGTCAAGGTCACGAGAAAATTCCCAATTTGGTGAGGCCTGTAAAAGGCGGAACAGGGTAAGGCGAAACCCCAAGTTTCGGGGCTGCTCTGCTTTTGCGGTATCCCGCAAACGCTAATCTAGTATTAAGATGTTTCTGTTTACTCCATCTTTATACGAGATCAAGTAGAATTAGCAATTTGAATACATCGATTTAGTGAATATAGTCTGAGATTGTGCTTTATCTGCAGTAATTACAGCAAGGAGCAGTTTTGGCAGTTGAGGTAGGTATATGAAGAGCTGAAGGTGGGTAGTTGCTGCTTCATGGTCCCCTGACTGGATCGATCAGCAAGTCTTGTAGACCAAGCTGTGCGTGTGCTAGCTCTCTCCGTTTCTCCTATAACAGCTATGCTTCATGCTTCTACTGATATTATCATCTAGAAAACTAAACAGATATTTCATTTTTTTGGTTTAAAATTGCATTAATTTGAATTTAGATGTTATGCCCATTGCAAAGGCAAGATGAAAGTGCAAGCATTAGTTTAATGGGCACTGTCTGTTGGTCCTTCTGTACATTACACATTTTATCTGGCTTTTTACTTTGTATCTAATCAACCATTTCAGTTCAATTGAATTCATCACATTTTGATCAAAATGGACAATGAGATCAGAATGATATGAAGGTGTGTCATGATTAACAATTTGAATATTTGTAAAAAAATTGAATTTTTGGGGGGCAAAATTAAAGGCTGTTTAGTAAACTGATACAAGGGCTTCTAAAAAATTGGAATCAAGCATTTGAGATATTAGACTCGTCTTGGACCAGAGGTCTCCAAAATTTTATCTTTACAAAAGAAATCATGTTATTGTTGTTCAATCTAGATATTACACTACACATATTTTGACTTACAAGTTATCAATTGTCTTATATAGCTTATTTTGTCATTTATGTATTGAAATGGTATAGTTGATCACCTGTCTTCACTTGATACAAACAAACAGACTGGAGTAACTTAAATAATTAACAGTGACTTCCACTTTTGGAGTCCTTGAGTCCAAGAACATGGACTGGAGCTCAGAGCTCGAGTACTCAGTATCTAGTGAAGCCCTAAAGAGCTGGAGTACTCAGTATCTAGTGAAGCCCTAAAGAGCTCGAGTACTCAGTATCTAGTGAAGCCCTAATGAGCTCGAGTACTCAGTATCTAGTGAAGCCCTAAAGAGCTCGAGTACTCAGTATCTAGTGAAGCCCTAAAGAGCTCGAGTACTCAGTATCTAGTGAAGCCCTAAAGAGCTCGAGTACTCAGTATCTAGTGAAGCCCTAAAGAGCTCGAGTACTCAGTATCTAGTGAAGCCCTAAAGAGCTCGAGTACTCAGTATCTAGTGAAGCCCTAAAGAGCTCGAGTACTCAGTATCTAGTGAAGCCCTAAAGAGCTCGAGTACTCAGTATCTAGTGAAGCCCTAAAGAGCTCGAGTACTCAGTATCTAGTGAAGCCCTAAAGAGCTCGAGTACTCAGTATCTAGTGAAGCCCTAAAGAGCTCGAGTACTCAGTATCTAGTGAAGCCCTAAAGAGCTCGAGTACTCAGTATCTAGTGAAGCCCTAAAGAGCTCGAGTACTCAGTATCTAGTGAAGCCCTAAAGAGCTCGAGTACTCAGTATCTAGTGAAGCCCTAAAGAGCTCGAGTACTCAGTATCTAGTGAAGCCCTAAAGAGCTCGAGTACTCAGTATCTAGTGAAGCCCTAAAGAGCTCGAGTACTCAGTATCTAGTGAAGCCCTAAAGAGCTCGAGTACTCAGTATCTAGTGAAGCCCTAAAGAGCTCGAGTACTCAGTATCTAGTGAAGCCCTAAAGAGCTCGAGTACTCAGTATCTAGTGAAACCCTAAAGAGCTCGAGTACTCAGTGTCTAGTGAAGCCCTAAAGAGCTCGAGTACTCAGTATCTAGTGAAGCCCTAAAGAGCTCGAGTACTCAGTATCTAGTGAAACCCTAAAGAGCTCGAGTACTCAGTATCTAGTGAAGCCCTAAAGAGCTCGAGTACTCAGTGTCTAGTGAAGCCCTAAAGAGCTCGAGTACTCAGTATCTAGTGAAACCCTAAATGTTACAAATTCAGTCCGGCTTCTACACTTATCATCACATTTGGATCAAATTTGACATTTAGATACCTATTCATATGAAGATTTGTCATGAATTACAGTTATGAAATATTTATTTTTAATTTGTGTTCTTTTGTGTAAAAGTTAAGGACTCTGTTAGAAAACTGTTTCAAGTCCTGTCCGGCTAACAACTTCTAAACTAATCATCACATTTTAATCAGATTTGACAATGAGATATATAATCATAAGAGGGTATGTCTTGATTAACAATTATGAAAATATTTTTGTAAAATTATATTTTTCTTTTTGGCAAAATACGAGAACTGTGTTAGAAAACTGTTTAAAGTCCTGTCTGTCTCACAACTTCTAAACATTGTGTCATAGGCTGACCACATGTAGTATAGAGATAATAATAATAATAATGAGTAGATTTGTAGAACGATAAATAATCCAGACAGTGTCTGCTCAAAGCACTATATATATATACAGTATGAACAAAATGGTTGGGGGGCGCTTATCCACGGCGGTTAATGGTGGAGGTCGAATTCTTATGTCAATGTGGATCCACTAAAGGATACTGACGGGTGCCGCTAATATAAATATTAGTAAGGCAAATGCAAAAGGGGGTTTGCACCCATCGAAACACAAAGAACACAAGAGGCTGACTGCATCCAAGAAAGTTTTATGTTACGTTTCGGGGAGCGGGTGCTCCCCTTCATCAGACAATTTTACAGCAGAAATACAGAGTTAAAGTACAAAAATGCGGTTGCAAATGATTGATAATAAAAATAAAGAATTGTGGGTAAGTATGATAGTTAGAGTAAAAGGGGCGGTATTTATGAAGTGGAGGGGATTTTAAAACGGCGGGGATATTTAAGTTAAAAGAGAGTGGTAATTTGTTATTGTGGGTAATTGCGGATGCGGATTATAATTATTAAAAGTAATGAATATGGTACATATATACAATAATGGGTAATAAAAAAATTACGGCAAGAAATAACAATGAATGATTAAAAACATATATGCATATATACACAATAGAAAATGGTAAAAACGTATTTAAAGTAAATAAAGTTTTAAAAGTGTCTCTGGTATGTGTACCGCCGGGAGGTGCGGTAGTCAGCTTCACATATAACAAGAGTTCATGGCCAGGCATCTAGTACGAGGTATGACTCTCCTTGATAGTACAGCATGTCGTCTGCGCCACTGAGTTCGCTGATTTTCCGGGGGGTGCTCCAGAAACGTACGATGGGGGCTCTTCTGGGCGGCTTATCGTTGAGGGTTAGAGAGGGCTTAGCGGCTGCGGCTTGAGTAGTTGTGGGCTTCTTCTTTCTGGGGCTGGCTTCAAAAGGGGGGATGTATGGCTTGATAGGCTCAATCGTTGGTGGGGGATGTTTTCTGGCGGTTGTCTTATAGTTGGGGCGCTTGAGGGCCCAGTTGTGTAACGGGTGGTACTCTTCAGTGGGTAGTTTGGCTTCTTTGAAGATCCCCGCCAAGAATCAGACATCCGCGACATGCTACTAAAAGATCTCGAAGTGTCCAGCTCTGATGATGAGGACAACAGCACTACCGCCGTTCCCACCCCTAAGATAAAGCCGCGAAGAGTCACCGGTAAGATACCCAAAGAAGCCAAACTACCCACTGAAGAGTATCATACTTACCCACAATTCTTTATTTTTATTATCAATCATTTGCAACCGCATTTTTGTACTTTAACTCTGTATTTCTGCTGTAAAATTGTCTGATGAAGGGGAGCACCAGCTCCCCGAAACGTAACATAAAACTTTCTTGGATGCAGTCAGCCTCTTGTGTTCTTTGTGTTTCGATGGGTGCAAACCCCCTTTTGCATATATACAGTATTTATACAGTATTTACAAAGAATGTGAAACTAGCAATCATAGTACTTTTTTTGAAAGGAATGTCTTTAAGTGTGATTTGAAGTTCTCTAGGGTTGGAGAGAGTCTGATCTAATGGGAGAGAGAGTTCCAGAGAAAGGGAGCATAGTAGCTAAAAGAGCGGATCTAGAAGATCAAGATTTGCTGATCTTAGTGTTCTAACTGGAGTGTGCTTGGGTAGTATGTCACAAAGCTAGCTTGGTGCAGTTCCATGAAAGAACTGATATGCTAGCGAGAGAATCTTGAAGTCAACTCTGGCCTGAACTGGCAGCCAATGCAAGGGCTTAAATACAGGTGTAATATGTGAGCGCTTCCTTGTTCTGCTGATGATCTTTGCACCACTATTCCACACCACTTTGTCAGGAGCTTCTCTGTTATGCAATAGTACACTCTTGCAGACTAAAGAGCGTACAAGGACGCGTGTGGCTTTTATGGAGATAATAATAATAATAATAATAATTATGAATATTTGTATAGCGCTATATCCCTACACATGCTCAAAGCGCATAGTATATGAGAATGAAAGGTAATGATTGATATCATAAGAATGAATTTGAAAGTATGAGAATGATAAAGTATGTCGGATGTGACCAATGATCTACTACAATTTATATCTTCTGTTTTGCTCCAACAATGAAAGCCTTAGGAACCTTGAGGGACCCCGAATTGTAGAGATTCTTTTTCTGAAGACATTGTATTGATCTGAACTGTTTGACACCTATCGGATATACCAGGTATATGATCTGAACCATGCCAGAGCTGTATCATCTTTTCCAAACTGGTATTCAAGCTGGAATGTTAATGTGGCATTGTATCGAATGCAGCCGATATATCTAATAGCACAAGTAGCCCAACCTGGCCACTATCTGCAGCATTCTGAAGGTCATTCATGATACGTAATAGGGCTGTTTCCGTACTATGGGAGCCTTTATAAGCAGACTGATACTTATCCAAAAGGTAATTTTGAAGAAGATGAGCAGACAATCGTCGCTTGACAACCTTCTAAAGGACTTATGACATATATGGAAGATTGGACACTGGCCTATAATTTTCCACAGATGCACTAAACAAATTTGACTAACAACTGCTTCCTTGAAAGCCACTGGAATAGTTTCAGTCGTAAGTCTGCGAGTGATAAGTTTGGTGAACACAGGCAAGACAATGTCAAGATATTCATAAACCAACTTTGTTGAGACAGGGTCCAGTGCACCAGTTGTAGGGTTAGATTTTTTGATTATCTGCAAAATCTCGTCCTCTGTGATTAGATCCAGAGAGACCATGTACTCGCCTTCAAATTTCTTTGATGGTTCCGGTTGCACACAAGCCTGGGAGTCTAGGACCTTTCGAATCTTGGTTATTTTGTCAGTAAAATATTGACTGAAAGTGTTTGCCAAAACTGCAGAATCTTCTGCCTTTGGATGTGTACTATACTTATCCTTAGTCGTAGGAAAGAGAAAATTGAAAAGTACACCAGTGCTGTCAGATTCAGTCATCGTTTTTAGACAATACTTCGATTTAGCTGAGCAGATGAATAATTACATGAAGGTGTGTCATTGTTAACAATTTAATAAATGTTTTTGCAAGATTTCTCTTATTTGGTAAAAAGGAATGACTGTTAGAAAACCACTGTAAGCTCTGTCCAGCCAAAAACTCATATTTTGACCAAATGTGGTATTGAGAATGACTAAAAGGTGTGTCATGATTAACACTTAGGTCACCCCCTAAGGGTCAGGAGACATATTTGCAATGGCTGAGTTCCAGTTTGTGTCAGCGTCAACGTTTGTGTCGGTCCTGGTGTTGGCGTTCCCATTCATTTCTGGAGCATTACTCTTCACCACATTTGGTATACAACCTCTTCATATCATGTAGAACTTCTTTTCAATTTATATTTTTTGGACTCAATAGCAACAGTTTGGACTTTGTCGTTTGAAAGGTAGGTTTCTGGATAATTTCTCTGAAACTAATGGACCATTGTTATTATTGAAGTTCAGGCTTATGAGTTTTCCCATTTTACTGGCCCAAGGCACATTCATCAAGATCTTACCATTGATAAAGTAGATACTTCAGGCAGTAAGCTGGAATGTCTTGGAATTCATTTGTTGTCAGTGTCAGTATAAACAGTAGTCTACAGATCACTTGCTCTTCCATTGCAACATTTCAAACATGAACTCCACAGACTGGTATCCCTTGCACTCAAAGTTAACGGGGTAGTATCGGGCACAATATCCATAATTACCGGAGCGCCGCAAGGTTGTGTCATCTCGCCCGTCCTGTTCACCCTCTACACTAACGATTGCGTTAGTTATAGTTCAACCTGCTCAACGATAAAGTTTGTGGATGACGCCGCAATTGTTGGAAAATTAAATAATGATATATCTGAACAACTGTATAAAGATGAAATTACAAAATTTACAACTTGGTGTGCAGACAATCATCTACTTTTAAATGTCAAAAAAACGAAAGAACTGGTTATTGACTTTCGAAGTAAACCATCTCTGGCCATGGCAGCCATATTGAATTTTCAATTAGATTTCATGAATAGGACTACCCCTTCTAAACCAATATAGATATCATTCTGAAATTGTAGTATGTTATACCTATGGTGATTCCTCATAGAAAGGTAGATGTTTCAGTTTTAAAAATCCAATATGGCCGCCATGGCAGCCATATTGAATTTTCAATTAGATATCATGAAAAAGACTATTTCTCCTAAACCAATCTAGATATCATTTTTAAATTGTAGTATGTTATACCTATAGTGATTCCGCACAGAAAGGTAGACGTTTCAGTTTTGAGAATCCAAGATGGCCGTGATAGCAGCCATATTGAATTTTCAGCTGCAGATGACACATCATTATTATCAAATTTTAAGCTTTCATCAAGTGATCACTCGCACCATATAAATTCTCTAATTTGAACTTACTAATCATAATAATATCTTGAATATGGAATATTTAAGATTGTCATGCAAGTTGTTCTATATTTTTAAGTGTTTCTAAAATAAATTAAGATGAAAGACAAACATAATTAATTAATTTGTTTAAAATCTTTATGGCAACTAGCTGCAAAAACCAAATCACATTAAACATCATGTTAAATTTTAAACAATGGTATCTCCCTTATATTCCTTTAAATACCACACGTAAGGGGTCAACCAGAGTTCAGATCCAGAGTCCACTATGCTTTTCTAATACACATCCCAATACAGGTTGCTAGCATCACAGTGTCAGCTGCTAGTCTGTTGCATAATCAACCTGACCCAATTGATATGGTAGAGCATTATGCTATATGGCCATGTGTATGCAATAAGAGTTATGGAAATAAGACTTGTATTCTCATGACAGTTATATGTTCTTTCTAAGAATAACAACTTACACAAAACTTGTCAACAATAAGCTTTGTGTTTAGCAATCTACATGATAAGTTGATGTGGAAAGAGTTATTTTGCATCAGGTTCCAGTTCCTGTGTTTTACTCATATTTGTACCATTTCTTTATCTAACAGAAGTTCTTCTTGACACAAAATCAATTTAGGACATAAGCTAACTATGTTTTGTGAAATTATATATATTTTTCACAACAATACATGTTCTCTCCCGTCAAGTCTTTAAATACCACACATAAGGGCTTAGCCAGAGTTCAGGTTTACATGCTCAGCACACTATGCTTCTCCAAATACACAAAGCCAAATAAACAAATTGCTACACTCTCCTAAAAAACATGATGGCAGCCATAATCAATTATCATATAAAAGATGGTTACACAATTAAACCATATTACCACATCATTCATTTTAAGGTGAGCTTCTGTACCCTCGGTACTTTTATTAAAACTTTCAAAATTTTCAAGAAACAAAATTCAGCTGAAATTGTGTATGGAATGGAAGTAAAACACTTTTAATTTCAAAATATGTTTGTAAAATTGTGTGTGTTTTTTTTGGCTAAAATGAGGAATGTGTTGGAAAACTGCTATGAGTCCTATCTGGCCCAAAAACATCTAACCCATGTCTCAAAGGTTCATCAAATTTTGTATTGAGCATCCTGCTACATCAGCATAGATGACCCTGTTTTATGCTCCAACTTATCCCTGATATCTATCAAACCAAAACCCCCATTTTTAGCTCATCTGGCTTGCAAGGCCCGATAGGCTTATGGCATGGCATGGTGTCCGTCCGTCTGTCCGTCCGTAAACCTTGTGCATTTGCGACTTCTTCTCCAGAAGCATAAGGCCTAGAAAGCTGAAACTTTGTGTACAGACTCCTTGACAAGTGGGGATTATTATTTATAGCTTTTGTGGCCTTGTGGCCCCTAATAATAGTTAAGACCAGCTTTTGCTGCTAGGTCGGTGCTTTCATTGCCAATTTGGCCAATATGAGAAGACACCTATATGCAGTAAACATTATTGTTATACTTAATTAGATTTTAGTTTTCTTCAATGTAGGCTTGAGTGTTAATGGGGTCGTTAGGTTTTGGATTGTTTTATCTATAAGGTCTTTTGATTTGATATCAACTTGGATATCGGGGAGGTCTGGAGGTTTCAAGATATGATTGGTATATCTGGTATAAGTCTAAGGTAATATCTAATTATCAAGTTCATATTTGTTTTTGTTTTTGAATGTTTCAAGTTTTTTAAGGTTCTGTTCCACAGTGCAGTTTGGATTCAATCAGAGATTTATATAGGACAAGTAACATTTTCTTGCTGCTGCCCCACCTAGTGAGAGACAGCATTCATAATATATTAAGATCTTTATTTTGCATCTTTGTGTTGATTCATTAATCTGTTGTCTTTGTTGTGAGAGTTGCGCTGATGTTTTCTTTATCAAATACATCTTCTCAATTGCAATATGTGTTTTCTTAATAAAATACCGTTTCTCAAATTCTCTCTTGGTTAATGAATTATTAGCAGCCCCGTCTAAGGACGGGGCTGCTATCAGTTTTTGTGAAGTTTCCATCGCCGCCGCCGCCGCACTCGTACTACTAGCTATAACTTTTTTCCCCTAAGCTTTCCAGAACTCTTATTCATACCTTACTCCTCATACCTCGGGGGAACGATTTTGACATGTTCACTTTCAAGGTCAAAGGTCAAGGTCACGAGCTATGTATTCACACTAAGAATTCCTTGTAAACGCGATAACTTGAAAAGTTTTTGTGCTATGAAGCTCTAACTTGGTATATATCATCCTTGGAAAAGTAAAAAAATTTGAAAAGGTTTTGGCTACAATCCGTCAAAGGTCAAGGTCACAGCAAGGTCATGACGTAAGCATGTTTTAGCGAAAATGCTTTATTTTAACTATGAACACTTTTAATCAATACATGATTGTTATACTCAAAAAAAAGTGTTCAATGATTGTGTGACCTTGAAGGTCAAAGGTCAAGGTCATGAGATATGAGTTATTACAAAATGCACTAAATTTGGGTATAACTTTATCCCATTTAGCTTTTCAGAACTCATGAACATGTCTAAATGTTAATACTTCCAGGGAATCATTATGACATGTTCACTTTCAAGTTCAAAGGTCAAGGTCACGAGTTATAAAATCACCACAAAATTCTTTGTAAACACGGTAACTTGAAAAGTTTTTGTGCTATGAAGCTCTAACTTGGTATATATCATCCTTGGAAAGGTAAAAAATTTTGAAAAGGTTTCGGCTACAATCTGTCAAAGGTCAAGGTCACAGCAAGGTCATGACTTAAGCAAGTTTAGCGAAAATGCTTAATTTTAACTATGATCACTTTTAATCAATACATGATTGTTATACTCAATAAAAAGTGTTCAATTATTGTGTGACCTTGAAGGTCAAAGGTCAAGGTCATGAGATATGAGTTATTGCAATTCCTTCTTAACACAATAACTTGAAAAGTTTTTGTGCTATGAAGTTTAGATTTTGTATATATTATCTCTTGAGAAGTTCAACATTTTCAAAAAGTTTTGGGTACTAACTGTCGAAGGTCAAGGTCACAGCAAGGTCAACATATATGGAGAAAATGGATTAATTGTATTTTTAACACTTTATTTCATTACAATAATGTTATACTCAATGAAGTGTGTTCATTGATTGTGTGACCTTGAGTGTCAAAGGTCAAGGTCACGAGAAAATTCCCAATTTGGTGAGGCCTGTAAAAGGCGGAACAGGGTAAGGCGAAACCCAAAGTTCCGGGGCTGCTCTGCTTTTGCGGTATCCCGCAAACGCTAATCTAGTTTCTTCTAAATTGCTTAAAATTATCATAGGAAAGAATCAAAATGATACATCAAGTATCAAATGAAATTTGCAAAACTTAGGTTTATTGAAATAAACATTGACATGGCATAACAAGATACACAACCAAAAAGAATCAAGGTTTGAAATCAATTGTCATTTTGACAGTGAAGCCAATTTTTTAGCAACACTTTATTCACTCTTTTATGATTTATAACAGAAAAGGGGCAATATAAATTGGGAATAGTTATAAGATATATAATAATTTGGTAACAGTATCGTTACTGCTGATATTCTATTGTGGTTCTTAATGAGCTGTTATTTAAAGGCACCATTGAGCGGCTTTCATCTGCCTTTTTGAAAAGTTAGGATTGCGAGAAAACAAATTTGCTGTAATATGCTTATTCATTAACAAAATTAAGTAATAACTACTTGGTTGATAGAACAGGAGCATATTTACAAATAATTCATAATAACAGTTATCAGTTGCAACAGCATTTTGTCGTAGTAATGCATTCCACGATCGTAGTTTCGATGATTGGCTTCATTTCACAATGTTTTTTTTTTTGAGCGATACACTTTATTTTTTTTCAATTGTCAAATGAAAACAGTTTCAGGGCTGCTCTGCTTTTATGGTGTCTCTCAAATGCTTATCTAGTTTGTTTATATGGTTATGAATCCTTACATGCAAAGATTACTACTATAGTTATATTCTGATGTATAAATTGTCCAAATAGGATAAGTACTTCAAGAGTTATATAATTGTTTTTATCATATAATGGAGGGCCTTGGTATAAGATTGTCTCAAAATCTGATAAAGATACAAATTAGGTCAAACAAATCATATTCTAGTGATAGTACACATTATCTAGTGGCGTAGTTACAAACGTAACAATCCCACCTTCGAATAATCTGAGTTTAGTCTGAGGATACCGTGACTGAACTGGCGTAACTGCAATGACAATGCAGCTTTTCAAAATGCAGTTAGAGTTACTTCCGCTTTTGTAGCGACGTTGACAAGTGGTTCAAACCAATTTTGTGTTGTATAGAAAAAAAAAAGTTTGCTTGTGGATAAACCATACTAAATTCACTAAAGATGTTGATAGATTGTAGGAGACGTTTCTATCACTATGAAAAGATCATTTCATGAAGGAATATTTCTAAACTGTTCACAACTGTATATCGCCGACAATATGACCATCACCTTTCCGTATTGTAAATGAAATTACTCCGCAAAAACTAGGTCAAACATATTTTTAGAAGGAATCATATTTTCGTTTAAACCCTTTTATTTCAAAATGACATTATATGATAAAGAAATTACACACCAGTGTGTTTCCGTATCATTAATATCATATAATAGGAATAAAAATATATGTATTATGCTTGCCAAAGGCTCGCATAATAAAAATTTTATTCCTATTATATGATATTAATGATACGGAAACACACTCGGTTAATAATCTCTATATATATAATATTATTATAAAACCTGCTAAAAAATGTTTTTGACAAATCAATTCCAACTTTGCGTGATTTCATGAATTGGCAATATATACACTTATCTCCTAACATATCTTTCTCTGAAATCCTTTCCACTCACATACAGAGTCTAATTTCATAGAATACCTTTCTATTTGCACATTTTTGTTTGTTGAGTATGGTGCTTAATGACCTTGAACCTTACTGGAGTTGAGTATGTTTTCACACTCAAGCTGAGTTTGAAATCAAAGTCATGGAAGTTTATAACCGTAATTCCCTGAGTCTGAGTTGAGCACGACACCTGAGTTGAGTATGAAATCAAACTCAAGACATTTTTATAACCTCAGGGCTAGATGCTCCAATGGAGACAAGCTTTTTTAGATACTGTTACACTTGGGCAAATGATATTTTAGTTTTTGATACTCCTGATGACACTATTGATCAAATTAAAATGCAATTTCAAAAATATAGGTTTTGAAAGAATTTCGCTCCTTAATTTCGCAATTTTAAACTTACGAGTGATAACATGTCTGATGCTGCAAAAGGGCCAAGTTTTCTCAGAGACTAATGCTCATCAACTGTACAAGCAATCACAAACCATCACTCATCAAACCACCTATATGTCAATCCACCCATGAACCCATTCCTTCATCAATGAGCCCATGTGCCCATCCATCCAGCACCAACAGTCTATGCTCCTCAATGTGTTACCTTGCATGTTACAGAGATGGTCAGTGGGACTGTCCACATCAGAACAAGACCTCCTGCACATGGCAGTTCGATGAAGGCAAAGACTCCTTCCAGGCTGGCAAGATGTACTACATGACGATCATCATCAGCACACAAGACAGTGATGGGAAGGTGGTTGCGGAGAGTCAATCGAAAGTATTCAACATTGACACAATGAAGATAGGTATGTTATTTATGTTGCACTGAGCTTGACACAGTCCCTAAGTGAAATGATGAGCGTCATTGCCACAGGAACCCGATATCGTAAATAAAATGTAGGTAAAACGTACATAAGAAAGACCCATCCCTCTATATAATTGAGTATAAAGAGGGGTGGGTCTTTCTTATCTACATTTTATTTACGATATCGGGTTCCTGTGGCAATGACGCTCATCATTAGCAGCCTTAGACGGGGCTGCTTTCAGTATTTGTGCAGTTTCCGTCGCCGCCACCGCAACGCTCATACTAATAGCTATAACTTTTTTCTACTAAGCTTTCCAGAACTTTTATGCATAACTTACTGCTTATTCCACGGGGGAACGATGTTGACATGTTCACTTTCAAGGTCAAAGGTCAAGGTCACGAGCTATAAAATCAATAAAAAATTCCTTGTAAACGCGATAACTTGAAAAGTTTTTTGTGCTATGAAGCTCTAACTTGTTATGTATCATCCTTGGAAGTGTAAACAATTTTGAAAAGGTTTTCGCTACAATCTGTCCAAGGTCAAGCTAGGTCACAGCAAGGTCACTACTTTAGCATGGTTTTGCGAAAATGCTTTATTTTGACAATGAACACTTTTAATCAATAGATGATTGTTATACTCAATGAAAGGTGTTCATTGATTGTTTGACCTTCAAGGTCATGAGATTTTAATTATTGCAATGTGCAACTAATCTGGATATTAACTTAATCCCATTAAAGCTTTTCAGAACTCATGAACATGTATAAGTGTTTACACCTCTGGGGAATTACAATGACATGTTCACTTTCAAGGTCAAAGGTCAAGGTCACAGCAAGGTCAACATATATTGAGAAAATGGATTATTTTAACTTTTAGCACTTTAATTCGTCACATTTATGTTATATTCAATGAAATGTACTCATTGATTGTGTGACCTTGAGTGTCAAAAGTCATGGTCACAAGAAAATGCCCAATATGCTGAGGCTTGTAGAAGGCGGAACAGGGTAAGGCGAAACCCCAAGTTTCGGGGCTGCTCTGCTTTTGCGGTGTCCCGCAAACGCTAATCTAGTTTCACTTAGGGTTCCTGTGGTCATTGCTCATAGGGAGTTGAAGCTGCCTGCTACTATAATCATACCAAGTGTACTCATCTGACAAATGCTTCATACATACAGTTTTAGCCTTATATACTTGAATTGTTGTGTTCATTATTTCATATTGCCCCATTATCGTACTAGTGGTATGCATGTCATGCCAATGTTTTTTTATAGATCCACTCGTTTTGTCTAACAATCTATCCTTTCTAAATCTAACTGCTGTCAGTGAAGCCAGCCCCCGTACAGAACCTGAGGGTGGTGGACAAGAACAGCACATGCGTCTCTTTAGCCTGGAACCACAGCAACAACGAGAGGAACCTTCAGTACCGGCTGCATGCACGGCACCAGGGCCGTTTACAGGTAACATTCATGTCTCATTGTCATTGCATATATGTATGTTGGAGGTGGGCGATGTTAAAGTACTAACATGAGAGATTTTGTACTCAATGAATGTATGTAAGTCTCAAAGATGTCTTTTTAGCTCATCTGGCCTGTAAGGCCCGATGGGCTTATGGTATGGCATGGTGTCCGGCATCCGTCCGTCCGTCCGTCCATCCGTCCATCCGTCCGTCCGTCCATCCGTCCGTAAACTTTGTGGAATTCGACTTCTTCTCCAGAACCATAAGGCCTAGAAAGCTTAAACTTTGTGTACAGACTCCTTGGCTAGTGAGAATTATAAATTATAGCTTTGGTGGCCCTGTGACCCCAAATATGGGCCACAGGGGCCACGCCCTAAAAACCTATTTTCATCTTCTTCTCCAGAACCATGAGGCCTAGAAAGCTGAAACTTTGTGTACAGACTCCTTGACTAGTGAGGATTATAAATTGTAGCTTTGGTGGCCCTGTGACCCCTTATAAGGGCCACATATGCCACGCCCTAAAAACCTATTTTCAAATTCTTCTCAAGAATCATGAGGCCTAGAAAGCTGAAACTTTGTGTACAGACTCCTTGGCTAGTGAGGATTATAAATTGTAGCTTTGGTGGTCCTGTGACCCCTTATAAGGGCCACAGGGGCCACACCCTAAAAACCTATTTTCATCTTCTTCTCCAGAACCATGAGGCCTAGAAAGCTGAAACTTTGTGTACCAACACCTTGACTAGTGAGGATTATAAATTGTAGCTTTGGTGGCCCTGTGACCCCTAATAAGGGCCACAGGGGCCACGCCCTAAAAACCTATTTTCATCTTCTTCTCCAGAACCATGAGGCCTAGAAAGCTGAAACTTTGTGTACAGACTCCTTGACTAGTGAGGATTATAAATTGTAGCTTTGGTGGCCCTGGACCCCTAATAAGGGCCACATATGCCACGCCCTAAAAACCTATTTTCATCTTTTTCTCCAGAACCATGAGGCCTAGAAAGCTGAAACTTTGTGTACAGACTCTTTGACTAGTGAGGATTATAAATTGTAGCTTTGGTGGCCCTGTGACCCCTTATAAGGGCCACATATGCCACGCCCTAAAAACCTATTTTCAAATTCTTCTCCAGAATCATGAGGCCTAGAAAGCTGAAACTTTGTGTACAGACTCCTTGGCTAGTGAGGATTATAAATTGTAGCTTTGGTGGCCCTGTGACCCCTTATAAGGGCCACATATGCCACGCCCTAAAAACCTATTTTCAAATTCTTCTCCAGAATCATGAGGCCTAGAAAGCTGAAACTTTGTGTACAGACTCCTTGGCTAGTGAGGATTATAAATTGTAGCTTTGGTGGTCCTGTGACCCCTTATAAGGGCCACAGGGGCCACACCCTAAAAACCTATTTTCATCTTCTTCTCCAGAACCATGAGGCCTAGAAAGCTGAAACTTTGTGTACCAACTCCTTGACTAGTGAGGATTATAAATTGTAGCTTTGGTGGCCCTGTGACCCCTAATAAGGGCCACAGGGGCCACGCCCTAAAAACCTATTTTCATCTTCTTCTCCAGAACCATGAGGCCTAGAAAGCTGAAACTTTGTGTACAGACTCTTTGACTAGTGAGGATTATAAATTGTAGCTTTGGTGGCCCTGGACCCCTAATAAGGGCCACATATGCCACGCCCTAAAAACCTATTTTCATCTTTTTCTCCAGAACCATGAGGCCTAGAAAGCTGAAACTTTGTGTACAGACTCTTTGACTAGTGAGGATTATAAATTGTAGCTTTGGTGGCCCTGTAACCCCAAATAAAGGCAACAGGAGCGTCCTTCAAATCTATTTTCATCTTCTCCTCCTGAAGTGTAAGGCCTAGAAAGCTGAAACTTGTCGCCTATATACTAAATTTTATGGTGACCCTGTGGCCTCTACAACGGGGGAATCACATTGGCCACACTCTAAAGCATAATTGATGATGAAGCCTGATGAGCTACAGAGCCAATGGCTCTATTTTTTAACTACGTACTTGAGGTTACTCAGTTGGTTAACTGGCTTAGTTAATTGGCCACTTATGTCTGCAATATTGCCACAACTGCCTTTAACTTCAACTCAATCACTACCGGGGACGTAGCTCAGTGGTAGAGTGTCCCTTCCTCACAAGACTGGGGTTCGATTCCCGGTTGCGTCATACCAAAAGACGTTAAAAGTTGGGAGATTTTGCTGTCTTGCTTGACACTCAGCATTGTAAAAGCAGAACAACACATTAACTGGTCCTGCACTGTGGCTGCCGGGTGCTAAGTCACAACCTAATGAAATACACAATTTTAGTTAGATCGGTCACCTTTAGCATTCCTTCAAAATCACTGCTAGAATTGTGATTGTTTGATTTTGATTTTCAGATCCTCCAAATTCTGTGTTGTCAAATTGATATTATTCAGAAATAAGACACTTTATGTGACCTTCTTTATTTCTTTCATGATCATAGTATAGGAGTGAACTTTATCAAAAGAACTCTCCTTGTCTTTAACATTTTAAGACAAAGCATGAAGAACTAGAGAGCAGTTGCCTTTCTCCTAAAGAATGCTGTGTTATTAATACTGTTGATGATGGTGGCAGGAGTACAACTCTATCTGGACAAGGTCTAAGACGGTGTGTGAGCTGCACCCTGCCTGGGACTACGTGTTGCAAGTGTCATGCATCCCCATCCCTCACGGCCACAACCTCTCCCAGGGCACTTTCAGCGACTGGAGCTTTATAGTAGCAAGCACTCTGGAAGATGGTCAGTGCTCTGTCCTCATCATTCTGTCTTCTATCTTTACCTTACCTTCTTTTAAAACCATAAATCTAAATTGGCAGTTCCATATTTGTTAACACTGTCAATCAACATTGACCTGTATAAGAGGTTGTCCCGTTTACCTTTCGTGTGCAAATAAAGAAACTGTGAATTGATCAGTCTTTGCAGGTATCACAAACAGTCTGAAACCTGCCCGATCCTGCCAGATCCTTGCTTGACCTGAAGAAAGTAATAATAGCGAATGTCCTGTTGTCATAACAGTGTGCCCACGACTGAAGCATTCTACAAAAACAAATTTATTTTTTTTTACTACCGGTAATAAAGAGAATATTATTAGCAGCCCCGTCTAAGGACGGGGCTGCTTTCAGTTTTTGTGCAGTTTCCGCCGCTGCGCTCATACTAATGGCTATAACTTTTTTCTACTAAGCTTTCCAGAACTTGTATTCATAACTTACTGCTTATACCTCGGGGAAACGATTTTGACATGTTCACTTTCAAGGTCAAAGGTCAAGGTCACGAGCTATAAAATCACTAAAAAGTTCCTTGTAAACGCGATAACTTGAAAAGTTTTTGTGCTATGAAGCTCTAACTTAGTATGTATCATCCTTGGAAGAGTAAACATTTTTGAAAAGGTTTTCGCTACAATCTGTCCAAGGTCAAGGTCACAGCAAGGTCACTACTTTAGCATGGTTTTGCGAAAATGCTTTATTTTAACAATGAACACTTTTAATCATTAGATGATTGTTATACTCAATGAAAGGTGTTCATTGATTGTGTAACCTTGAAGGTCAAAGGTCAAGGTCATGAGATTTGTGTTATTGCAATGTGCAACTAATTTGGATATAACTTAATCCCATTAAGCTTTTCAGAACTCATGAACATGTATAAGTGTTTACACTTCTGGGGAATTACAATGACATGTTCACTTTCAAGGTCAAAGGTCAAGGTCACAGCAAGGTCAACATATATTGAGAAAACTTTTAACACTTTAATTCGTTACATTAATGTTATATTCAATGAAATGAATTCATTGATTGCGTGACCTTGAGTGTCAAAAGTCAAGGTCACAAGAAAATGCCCAATATGCTGAGGCTTGTAGAAGGCGGAACAGGGTAAGGCGAAACCCCAAGTTTCGGGGCTGCTCTGCTTTTGCGATGTCCCGCAAACGCTAATCTAGTTTTGATAATATTTTAGCTGTATCAGATGCATCAATCTGTCTTTTAAAACAAGCTTAATTCAGTCGGTCCAGACTTTGAAAATATAACTTAGGTCAGATCATATTTGAATTGTGTGTAGGAGTCAATATTTCTGCTTACACCCCTTGGGCGGTTATATCCCTTCTTTTTTCAATTGGTTTTAACTCATAACTACCTTCTTATAGGTATTTACTCTTTACACCCCTTGGGAAGTTATTGCCGTTCTTTTAGTTGAATGTTATATGTCGTGAGCAAAAAAATCAATGTTAAAATTTCGATTTTGGATTCGAACTGGACCTTTAATGTACGAGTCGATTTTGCCCAAAAGCTTATTGTGTAGATTCCAGGGTAAGGAGTATCTGCATGCCAAGTTTGGGCGAATTTGGAGCAGCCGTTTGGGCTGTAGCTCAGTCACAAAAAAAGTACAAATGAAAAATTAAAAACTTGATGAAAACGGATAAAAACAATAGGTCTTCCAGACTTTGTCTTGAAGACCTAATAACCAATCACTTATATCTGTAACTAGAGAACAATTAATACTAAATATCAATTAGGCACTGATTGCGTAAGTCGATAATTAATTTAAAAAAATTAGTACACTGATTGCAAACGAAGAGACATCAAGGCACACGAGGCGGCGGGACTTGTACTATTGAGATGTTTTGATTGTCAAATGCTTCGTCAGCGACCTACCGTTTTCATCTTCATCGATGAGATCTCTTAATCTTCCAAGCCAATCTTTGATCGAATAAATCAGCTAAAATCCCATCATCTTCCACTAAGTTCCAATCGTTGCTAGTAAGTGTTGAACATTATATAACACCATACTTACCATTTTATTTTATTTACAAAAACAACCAACAAAAATATACAATGCACACAATCAACAATCATCTAACATTAAAAGTACTTATACGAAACCACTGTCAAATCCTCCTACGAAATCACTGAAATATCCTTCTACGAACTGGATCCTCCTACAAAATCACCTACACCCTTCATTAACATTTATAAGTATACATTTTATCATTTCAGACAGTTGTTTTGCGTTAGAAGTTAAGAATTGAAAAACAACATAATCTCAAAAGTACATGATGACACATGACGCAACAGGTGTATCGATTGTATCAGGTTGCGAACAGGATAATCGGCTACAATTTCATGACATGATGCCTCAACGACACTCATTGTTTTTCAATTATTCGTAGTGTGAGAAAGCAAACCTCATTCGCATAACATAAAATCACTTCAGTATTATTCATCATTTCTTAAAAATATTGTTTATTTAAAGGGTTTACGTGCCTTCAATTTGATATGGCCACATACAAAATGTAAACGTAGAGCTACTAAAGTCAGTACACCATTATATCGTAATATCTAAGAGATTTTCAGATTTAGCATAATTACATATTGAGATTTTGCCGTGCTGAAATATCCTTACATTTATACCATCTTATTATAACATGAGCAGGAGTCTAAGTTTCTATGTCTTATATTTTACAAAAAACATTGTATGTTATGTGTACAGATCTGTCCATGTGTACGTTTCGTCACTATTATAATTATTATAATAACTGTTTTTTGCCTAGGAAGCGGCATTTATATAAGCATTATTTGCTTGTTTGCCAATCCTGTTTCTTTGTTTTAGATGAATATGTTTAAACCACATTTTCTTTTATAATGATAAGTTTTCTTTAGAGAAGAATAGGCCATCTAATCATTTGCGAAACAAAGAACCAAGACATACCAAGCAGTTTGATGATGAATTAATTCAATTGACTTCAGATCTCTCAGTAAAAGCCATGATTAAGCTATCACCAGTCTTAACAAATCAACAAAAATTAGTAAATATCTTTATTATATGTCTCACTATCTAACTGTCATACTGTCAAGTTCTGTTCCTTGTTTGTGTATTAATTATAAAAGTAAGTAAGTGTCGCTTGACTTATTACTGTAAAGAATAGCAATAGCCTGACCAGCAAGGGCGATGTGATGTGGCAGGTTGTGATTGGCTGAAAGAAATTTTTACGACTTAAACTATGACGTTTGTTTTCAAAGCCATTAAAGTGACACAGAGTATCTTTCTTAAAATTTATTTGGTTTTGATAAGCTACAAAATATCTGATATGCTGATTGGATTTCATGTCTCATCACTGGACTTGCAAATATATCCATTAATGCATAATATCTCTTAAATGCTTGATTTTATGAAAAAATCAAGAAAACATTTTAAATACGTTTAATATTCGAAATTATGCATCCAGTTAATCTACCTATTAGTTACAATACCTAATAAACACTATCGAATCGAATATATCTTCCTGTCAGCTTATGACAAGGTTTCAATATTACGTTTGGTGAATTTGCGAGCGCCACTCGTGCCACATTGTCCGGTTTTCGATCGAAATCCCGACTTTGAATGGCCGTATTTTCAATCTTATGTACTGGTTGACCTTTAACTTGTTATTTTCAGTAGCAGTTAGTGGTTCCCGATGTAAAAACATCAATTTCAAAATTTGACATATGTGATCCATCAACATACTCTGTGTCTCTTTAAATGACTATTTTTCGCATGTTTTTGAACAAAGTATCGATGTTGTCTAATCATATCCTTTTGAATTCATTTCTGCATTGTGTACCCCCTAGGGGTTATCTGATTTTTAACATAAATCAATTTGCACATCCTAGATTTTGACAATTCCATGCAAATTAACTTTGGAAAAAATTTGAATATTAGACATTTTTTGATGCAAAAAGGAATTGGTTTGGAGTTGCTAAAATCTAACCAAATCCTCCACCAAATCCTCCACGGTGTAATAAGCACTGTGTGCTGTAGATGTGGAGAGGACATACTATCTGTTTGTCTGTTGTTGATGCATGCAGTGCCAAGCAGGGCCCCGGGTGTGACTGCAGGCAGCTTCCACTACGACGACTGTTCCCTGCATTCTCCACAATGCAACATCACCGTCTACTGGAGGGTACGTACACTCATGAACAATAATTTGCTGCTAAGATTTCAATAGCGTTACATGAAAATATATGTTCATACTTTCACAAAAAGAGTTGTGCATGATGTAATGAGAATGTTAATGCTCTACAGCCTGTGCCGGAGGAGAGCAGCAATGGAGAGATAACCCGGTACATGGTGAGTCAAACGAGTGTGGAGTCCGGCCACACACAGCGCCAAGTGCTTGTCAATGGAACTGTGCGGCTTGCACGCCTGCAGGCTAATGTTGACAGCAAGTATGTGGTGCAGCTGCAGGGTGCAACTCGTGTGGGCTTCTCTTCAGCACTAGCACAGATCTCCATACAGCCACGTCGCTACCGTAAGTCATCAGTTTTGTGACATCATACCATTGACAGTGTGCTTGTTTCCTTGATAAGTATTCAGTGATCCGCCAGACTAAACATAGACAATTATGAATAAAGAGCAATGATTATTGAGGAACTGAATGAATTTCTGTCAGAAGGATGGCAGTTTTTGGTCTTTGCCTTGCTTCCAATCCTATTCTATTTTCAATTACAAAAGCCCAAAACTTCACATTTATTCTTCATCGCATCTTCTTTGTTATTACCACGTTAATGGTATTTGTTTGTCAGTTGATGCCACCTAAATTTGAAATGAATGTATATGTCGAATGGATATTTGAGAGTGTGTTAATGTTACATGGACTGTGATGGCAGGAGTCCCGTTCCCGCAAGATCTGCTAGTGGAGGCCCAGCGAGGCAGAGTGCATGTTAGTTGGCAGGCCCCGCTCACACAAGCTCACTCTCCAGAAGGGGGCTGGCTTGGATACACACTTTTCTACTGCAATGGATCCAAGTTCACCCTTAGATGTCTTGTGAGTCTCATTCTGATTTCTTTATCATTCAGGAGCTCAGTTTACGTATAGAATTCTAGTATCATTGTCAACCTCAATAAGCTTTGGATTTGCAGTGATGACCATCTTAAACGGCCTGTTTGAGCGCGTTTTCACCGATAAGCTTGGGCTGCTAACGAAGCTATTTTTAGACACAGCGCGTCAGCTGTTAGCAGATCTATAAATAGAATGAGAATGTCCCCCCATTATGCAATGTAGTGTACGGGGATAATTCTGGATGGGAACTATGTTTTCAGTGGCCATCAAAATTTGACAATGGCCCTTCGTTTTCTAAAAACAGTCACTCCGTTTATATCATCGAATTCACATGGTTATATCTGTAAGAGGGTCATTTCATCCCTACAAGAATCTTTGTCGTGTGAACAACAGTAAAATCAGTTGCATTTAGGCCTCTTGCAGTGACATGTCAACTCATGATTGTAAAGAAAATTTTAAAAATGTTTATTTAGTTAAAAATCCGTAAATTTATTGTAGATTTCAGAATCCACTTGACATTTCTTTCTTGTCTTTTCGCAGTTCGCACAACGTCACTCATGGTAAAACAGTTTTTTTTCAGAAAGATATCTAAGTCACTTAATTAGCAGCCCCGTCTAAGAACTGGGCTGCTATCAGTTTTTGTGATGTTTCCACCGTATTACAAGCTCTAACTTTTTTCTACTAAGCTTTCCAGAACTCATATTCATAACTTACTACCCATACCTCGGGGGAACGATTTTGACACGCTCACTTTCAAGGTCAAAGGTCAAGGTCACGAGCTATGTAATCACTCTAAGAATTCCTTATTAACGCGATAACTTGAAAAGTTTTTGTGCTATGAAGCTCTAACTTAGTATATATCATCCGTGGACAAGTAAAAAAAATTGAAAAGGTTTCGGCTACAATCCGTCAAAGGTCAAGATCACAACAAGGTCATGACTTAAGCATGGTTTTCGAAAATGCTTAATTTTAACTATGATCACTTTTATTCAATACATGATTGTTATACTCAATAAAAAGTGTTCAATGATTGTGTGACCTTGAAGGTCAAAGGTCAAGGTCATGAGATTTGAGTTATTGCAATTCCTTGTGAATACTATAACTTTTTATGTTCGGAAAAGTGCAACACTGTGTATAAATTGGAGTGCGGCAGCGCTGTTGAATCTTTAATGTTTATATTCGAAAGACGAAGCGAATCCATTTTTAGCTCATCTGGCCTGTAAGGCCTGATGGGCTTATGGCATGGCATGGTGTCCGGCGTCCGTCCGTCCAACCGTCCGTCCATCCGTCCGTAAACTTTGTGGAATTACGACTTCTTCTCCAGAACCATAAGACCTAGAAAGCTGAAACTTTATGTAAAGACTCCTTGGCTAGTGGGGATTATAAATTGTAGCTTTAGTGGCCCTGTGACCCCTAATAAGGGCCACAGGGGCCACGCCCTAAAAGCCTATTTTCATCTTCTTCTCCAGAACCATGAGGCCTAGAAAGCTGAAATTTTGTATATAGCCTCTTTGAAGAGTGAGGATTATAAATTGTAGCTTTGGTTGCCCTGTGACCCCTAATAAGGGCCACAGATGCCATGCCCTAAAAACCTTTTTTCATCTTCTTCTCCAGAACCATGAACTGAGAGGCCTAGAAAGCTGAAACTTTGTTTGCAGACTCCTTGACTGGTGAAGATTATAAATTGTAGCTTATGTGGCCCTTTGACCCCTAATAAAGGCAACAGGAACGTCCTTCAAATCTATTTCATCTTCTTCTCCTGAAGTATAAGGCCTAGAAAATTGAAACTTGTCGCCTATATACTTAATTTTATGATTGGTGCCCCTGTGGCCTCTACAAAGGGGGATTCACATTGGCCACACTCTACAGCATAATTAATGATGAAGCCTGATGAGCTACAGAGCCAATGGCTCTATTTTTCTTCTCAGTGTCATATTGATTGAGCCTAGCCATTTTAGGTGTCATATGTAGACTTCAATAAACAATCTGTCTGTCTGTCATATTTACTTATGCAAACATTTTAAACAAATCTCCTACAAATTAAACATCCAAGTAACTACAACACAGACCAAACAATCAGCTGACAATAATCCTAATGGCCACCATGATCAAGGCTTCGAGTTCGAACGGCTTTCCTCTGCCATTTTGAATTGTAAGCATTGCGAGAAAACAAATGTGATGATTAAGTAAATCAAGAAAAAATAATTTATTGATAGAAGAGGGACATGCTGACAATTGATTCATAATAAAAGTTATCAGTAACGACGATGTGTTTTGGCAGTAAATGCCAGTAATGCATCCCACGCTTGTAGCACCGATGATTGGCTTCATGCACTTCAAGATTTTTTTCTTTTTTCTTTTATTCTTTGTCAAATTGTTAAACCACGTACAACTGAAATGTTAACATCATAAACATATTTAAAATTAAATGTGAAATAACCATGTAAAAATCATATACATTTGTTAACAGGAAAGTCCTCCTGAATTTCTTTTCCACAAAAAATACTCCGCTCTAAGTGCTTGTCAGCTTTGATTATTTTCGCTATTTTTTTATATTGAAATGGTCTCTTTCCGTTCGTTCGTCGTTCGTCCGTCCATCCCGATAATGTTTCCGGAGCACAACTCCAAAACGGTGAGACCTAGCTTGACGAAACTTGGTATGTGCAAGTCGCATCATATGGAGATGTGCCTTTTGGGGTTTTCAACTTCTTTGCATTTTTATTATCCCCCGCCGCGCGATTAGCGCGAAGCGGGGGATATAGTATTCGGCAGCGTCCGTCCGTACGTCCGTACGTACGAAATGGAATAACATAAGTACTATTCTCTACATCCTTCTCATATTTTGCATATAGGTTCACCTCAGTGAGAGTAATTGTCCAAATGGGTTTCGTGACGTTGACCTTCATTTCAAGGTCACAAGGACACTTTGTCATTTTACCCTTGTTGGCGCGATATCTAAAGAACTGTTTACTGGATTCTCTTCATATCTTAAGTATGGCTTCTCCTGATGAAGACCTTGGGCTGATTAGATTTTGGTGACCTTGACATTATTGTCAAGGTCACAGGAGGACTTTGAATTTTTGGACATGTGAACTTGCATGTTTACCCTTGTTGGCGCGATATCTCAACAACTGTTTACTGGATTCTCTTCATATCTTACATATAGCTTCCCCTGGGGAAGACCTTGGGCTGATTAGATTTTGGTGACCATGACATTATTCTCAAGGTCACAGCGGAACTTTGAATTTTTGGACATGTGAACTTGCATGTTTACCCTTGTTAGCGCGATATCTCAACAACTGTTGACTGGATTCTCTTCATATCTTACATATAGCTTCCCCTTGGGAAGACCTTGACCTTCATTTCAAGGTCATTACGAGGCTTTGACATTTTACCCTTGTCAGCGGGATATCTCAAGAACCATTCACTGGATTCTCTTCATAGCTTACACAATTCATCTTATTGGGAAGGCGCCCGGTCCAGTCGATTTTGGTGACCTTCACATTATTTTCAAGGTCACAGCGAGACTTTGAAAATTTCAGCATTGAAACCTGCATTTTAGGCTTGTCAGCAGGATATCTCAAGAACCATTAACTGGATTCTCTTCATAATTTACACAAAGCATCTTATTGGGAAGGCGCCGGGCCCAGTCGATTTTGGTGACCTTCAAATTATTTTCAAGGTCACAGTTTATAGATTTCGTGACCCTCTGACAACAAATAAGAGGTCACAGCCAATAATTGATTGATAATTTGCGGCGGGGGATTATGTCACCTCAGTGACAAACACTTGTTTTTACCCGTTTCCATGGAAACGTAACATAGGATTTCGCTTCCGGAGCACAACTCACTACCCTTTCCCTTTGGCGGGGGATATAGCTGACTCTGTCTGCTTGTTTTCCTTTGAAGGGCGAATAAGAACTAATTACCAAACATGACATAGTTATTAACATAAAAAAAAGAAAACAAATCGAATATATAAAAAGTGACGTGTCGTGTGCAAAAGGGAATTCCCTCCCAAATATTTGTGGAACAAAAAATACCTGCTCGAACTGGCCTTTAAATGATATGCTTTGCATGTATCTGACATCATAAAATTTATTTGAGGATGACTATATTTAGCTCATCAGGTCTGAAAGACCCGATGGGCTTATGGCATGGCATGGCGTCCGGCGTCCGTCCGTCCATCCGTCCGTCCGTCCGTCCGTCCGTCCATCCGTAAACTTTTCACATTTTCGACTTCTTCTCCAGAACCAATGACTCTAGAGAGCTCAAATTTGATGTGGAGACTCCTTGGCAATTGGGGATTCTAAATTGTAGATTTCATGACCTCGTGACCCCAAATGGGGTCACAGGGGTCAAAACCTTAAAAACCTATTTTCATCTTCTTCTCCAGTTCCAAAAGGTCTAGAGAGCTGAAAAGTTGTATGTAGACTCCTTGGCCAATGAGGATTCTAAATTGTAGATTTCATGACCTCATGACCCCAAATGGGGTCACAGGGGTCAAAACCTTAAAAACCTATTTTCATCTTCTTCTCCAGTTCCAAAAGGTCTAGAGAGCTAAAAAGTTGTGTGTAGACTCCTTGGCCAATGAAGATTCTAAATTGTAGATTTCATGACGTCATGACCCCAATTGGGGTCACAGGGGTCAAAACCTTAAAAACCTATTTTCATCTTCTCCAGTTCCAAAAGGTCTAGAGAGCTAAAAAGTTGTGTGTAGACTCCTTGGCCAATGGGGATTCTAAATTGTAGATTTCATGACGTCATGACCCCAATTGGGGTCACAGGGGTCAAAACCTTAAAAACCTATTTTCATCTTCTTCTCCAGATCCAAAAGGTCGAGAGAGCTAAAAAGTTGTATGTAGACTCCTTGGCCAATGAGGATTCTAAATTTTAGGTTTGGTTACCCCTTGACCCCAATTGGGGTCAAAGGGGTCAAAGCCTTAAAAACCAATTTTACTCCTTCTTCTCCAGTTTCAAAAGGTCTAGAGAGCTGAAAAGTTGTGTGTAGACTCCTGGGCAAATGGGAATTCTAAATTTTAGGTTTGGTGACCCCATGACCCCAAATGGGGTCACAGGGGTCACAACCTTCAAAACCTATTTTCATCTTCTCCTCCAGTTCCAAATGGTCTAGAGAGCTAAAAAGTTGTGTGTAGACTCCTTGGCCAATGGGGATTCAAACTTGTAGATTTTGTGACCCAATGACCCTAAATGGGGTCACAGGGGTCAAAACCTTTTTCCATCAAAAGTCTGATGAGCTACAGAGCCCATGGCTCTATTTTTTAAATAACACATAACCTGCAGGCATTATTAGGAGTAAGAAAATAATTTATTGAGGAACTGAATAAAATAGATTAAAAAAATGGCATTTTTCCACTCTTTCAATTCTTTTCTATCTACCATTATAAAAATCAAATACTATATATTTGTTCTCCATAGCATTATCCATGTATTATTTTGTCTGTTGATACAACTTAAATTAATATATAAATGATTAATGTTTATGTTAATGTTAGTGAGTGTGTTATTTGTCCCAAAGGATTGATTACCTGAAAGTTAAAAAAGGGAGATGCAACAGCAAAATAGCCCAAAACCAAGACTCAGACTGCCGTCTGATGTCATTCAGTGTCTTGAAGCTTTTTACATACCGTATATTACAGTCTATAGAGTCAGTACTCCGAATATCGTACAGTCTCATAATACTGTACACTATCGGTTTTTTTACCGATCGTTTGCTTCTCGCTACAGCTATGCTGCCGAACAAAGGCAATAACTTCACAACGGATGTAAAGAGTAAACACCTAGAGGAAGGTAGTTAAGAAGAGATACAAACAGTCAAACAATCAGATGTACATGGAGCAATCTTCATTATGTGGAGATTTATATAAATTGATCCTTCCAGTATGAGCATGGCAGAAAGTCCACCCTTCAAACCTAATTTTTTATCAGATTTTTTTCAAATATTGAAATTTTTTTGAGAGCTTAAAAATGACTTTATTTTGTTAATTTGTTGGGTCGTTGTTTGAGATCATACTTTATCTGTTTGTTTGCAGAAAAAAAATTCTTCTGTGATACAGAATCTGCTAATGGTACAGATTATGGGACATCAAAATTATGGAAATAAATTAGTAATTGCATGGTCTGGATGTTTGAATTGTGCATGTTTATTGAAATCAGGTCACAACTTAAGGACCTTTATTTAAGGATCAGAATGTTAAGAAAATGAAATGGTGTGTAAATTGTTTATAAAACTGGTAACTATCTGAACTAGAACAGAACCCACATTAGCAATACTTCTCTTGTATTGTTGGTCTTCAGTCAACAAAAATAACATTGGTGTGATGGAATGTTTCGAAGCTTGGGAGAGGTACATGATGTGGCAGGCAAGCAAAGTGAGCTGGCTGGGTGTGTTGTAGGACGAGATTCAGTGGCAGGGACTGACCAGTGAGGACCGAAGGGTCAGTCTAGCGGTGGACGAGGAGCACCTGCACACTCTGCTGGTTGGAGTCTCCGCCCAGATGAATGTAGCTGGAGACGTGGTCAGCAGTGGCGTGCTCTGGAGTCGCTGCATCTACAGTCAGGAGCACAGTACGTTCATTTGCTCATATGGCAAACTGACTGAGTTTCAGACAGCATTCTCATCCAAATATTATCAAAGATTGTATTGTGAATTATTATCTGAAGATAACCCTATTAACTAAATTGGCTCTTGAAGTTCTATATTTGATTATGATTTACATTTGCAGAAATGATTGAGGATTAACTGCAAATAATGGTTTAAGTTGTATATATCAATTTGCCTAAGGTGTGGACAGTTTTGACCTCATATCCTCAGCTTTATCATATTCATCAAAGTTGTTTCTACTATCACCAAACACCTTATAAATTGTCTATGTTCAATATATATAACAGTTTTTTCGAAAAAATCAATCAATTTTTAACAATACACAGATCCTTTCCAATGATAAAAGTCTTGTCCTGCATGCGTCGCTACACTTTGATGACTTCATAATGGCATTTGCAAGCACTGACGCAAAAGCATTGTACATGCTTAACTAAATGTAAAAGTTAAAAAAAATTTCATATGTGTTGGTTGAATGTTTCTTTATGTTCCTGTAGCATTTCTCAGGCAATTTTTATGAATTACAAATCCTTATCAAGGAAATTTATGAGTGTCCGAACCATCGTCAAAACTGTCCTAACCAAGGTCATTTTGAAAATCCCGATATTTGCTTCCAAAAGTCATTTCAAAATTTCCAATATTCACAAGAGTTGGATTATATGTTACATTCCCTGAACTTTGTGTAAACCTTTACATGAAAATAAGCTTCCCAATTTTCTTACACGAATCAGTAAATTGTCCCTGTCCCAAAAAGTTGGTCCAAAATATACATCTATTGATAAAAAGGTTTATTGTAAGACAACAATATCAAGACAGATTCAAAAGAAACATTTTGAAACAAAAGGCATCATCAAAAATCAAAAGTGTTTGAAGTTGAAGTTGAAGTTGGAGCAACTTTGGATGGTGTCGGTCAGTTTGCCCTATAGAATAGCATTCCACAGCAGTCGCAGGAGGCAAAAGGTGTCGGTGTTCTGTTTCTGTCATCAATCTTGTTCCCTTACTTATGAAAACATTGTTTATATTTCAGATTTATAATGCAATACATTCTGTGTTCACATCTGCAAATTTTGAATGAGGTGCGATGGGCTCATGGAATTGCATTGCAACTATGCAGCATCTATATGTTCATCAACTCGTCCAACATTTATTGCTTTTGAGTTCAGATTGTTAAATCTATCTAATGGGGATTAGTAATTGTAGACTTGGTAACTCAACTTCTCCAGAACTGCTGTGACTTTGTGGGAATGTACCTGAATTATAATTATGATTCTAAGAAGTCCACTTGTAGATAATGCCTGATGGTATGCTCAGAGTGTTACACATGAATTGTTCACTAGTCACAGTACTTACTTTACAGCAGAATCTTCAGGTCTCACTTGAATATATTAACACTTGGTGATCTTTTCAACTCTTCTTCCTCGGCTTTTCAACTTTTCTTGAAAGAACGGAAGCTAGTGAACTTACTGGGATATATTGCTGAAATAGCTCCCAGAGTTAAAGTGGTGCCGTACCATTCAGACATCTCTATGTCATTCTGAGGATTTTGAAATCTGTCTTTGCTCAAATAGGCAACCAGTGTGACTTTAAAACGTCTTGTATGTGGGGAAATTTAGATTACCAATGCATGAAACAATATGAACCTGCTGAGCTTAAAATAAAAATTAGAAGAAAAAAGTTCAATTTCCAAAATAAAACATAAACTGATACCAATTCTTTTTGCTACATTTACTTTGATCTGACAGAGCCACCAAGAATGCTGGATGTGAAGTTCTCTGCCAGACAGCCAAGTAAGGGACTGATGGTGGAGTGGGGGCGTCTAGACTGCAGCAGACACCCTGTGTACATCACCAGCTACATTCTCACCTACTGCACAGCCAACAGGCAACAAGGATGTGCAGGTACCAGCTCACATTCTATCTTTCTCTTTCTACCTTGTGTGGGCCCTTGCTTGTGCACCTGTTTATATATGTTATATGCATCTAACCAACTCATCCAATACTTACACCTTGTTTATAGTTAATACAAAATGTTATACACTAAAGGTGACTTATGGCCCTGATCAATCGTATCAGATTATGATCTATTTGCCACATGAAGGTTCTACCTACCTATATCCATCAGGCTCAGTAATAACAGCAGTCAGATTATCCTTTGACCAAGCTAATCAGCAACTTTGCCCCTTAAACTTGGATTGCTGGCGTTGGTTATACATATATATACAACTCTTTCCTGACTATTTCTAAATGTCGATTACTAAATGTTGAGGTGGCTTGAAAACTGCTGGACACAAGAACGGCGGTTTCACAAAGCTGCCGCTTACCGCATAAACGAATAACATCAATTGCGTCATTGATCATGAAGTACAAAGTTGGGGTTGTCTCCCTTACCATATAAAGTGATCGACATGAAGGAAAGGAACTGCCCCCGTTTAACATCAAATAATAACATTTTTTTCACATTAAACTCGTTCATTGTAAAAATTGAACTGCAACATATAAACACAACATAAGCTTCCTTTGAGGCTACAAGGTCAAGTTTATTGGAAAGTGACACTTCGCTAATGGCTGAAATATTGACCAAGCTCCATAAAATTATTTCAATTTACATGTATTAAGATCAGATATGTCTACAAAAATGGATAAATATGGGTTTAAAGACACATTTTTAGAGTTCAATATTTTAAAAAGTAATTTTACTGTTTTCCTTGTATTTTTTGCAAAATTTTGCGACCAACCTAGGGAACGGAAAAATAGGAGATAATTTACCAAAATTACAGAAACGGCAACCAACATAAAGGCGAATCAAGTGTGGCAATCTCTTCAGGTTTCTAATATATGCTTGAAAACTATCGATCTTTAACGCGCATGACTAGATTTTATTTTATTTTTCTCCGAATTAGGTATTCATTGCTGCCAAAGTTGATAACCACCGAAAACAATTACGGTGGTTGAGACACGGTGTAAATCCTACACGCATAATGATTACGTCACTGAAAGCGGGTTCGTTAACTGCTATGCCCTTTTTAAGGGGTACTGTGCTCTTGGCGTTGAAATAAGTATGTTATTGTTGATAAAAAATGTGAATGTGATATCAGGCCAAAGGTCAAGGGTCACGAGTTATGTATTCACTTTAAGAATTTCTTGTTAACACAATAACTTGAAAAGTTTTTGTGCTATGAAGCTCTAACTTGATATGTATATCATCCTTGGAAAAGTACAAATTTTTTAAAAGGTTTCAGATGCAAACCGTCAAAGGGCTATAGGTCACAGCAAGGTCATGATTCAGCTTGGTTTAATGCCTTATTTGAACTATGAACACTTTTAATAGCTACATGATTGTTATACTCAATAAAGAGTGTTCATTGATTGTTTGCCTTGAAGGTCAAAGTTCAAGGTCATAAGATATTAGTTATTGCAATGTACACTAATTTGGATGTAACTATATCCCATTAAGCATGTCTAAATGTTTACACCTCCGGGGAAGTATAATGACATGTTCACTTTCAAGGTCGAAGGTTAAGGTCACCAGTTATAAAATCACTTCAAAATTCCTTGTTAACAAAATAACTTGAGATTTTGTATATATTATCTCTTCAGAAGTACACATTTTTTAAAATGTTTTGGGTACGAACTATCAAAGGTCAAGGTCACAGCAAGGTCAACATATATTGAGAAAATGGATTATTTCTTAACTCTTAAGACTTTAATTCATTACATTAATGTTATATTCAATAAAATGTGTTCATTGATTGTGTGACCTTGAATGTCAAAGGTCAAGGTCAAGAGAAAGGGGTCCTAGTCGAAATGGCCACACTGACAAAATGGCCACAGATTGAAAAGTCAAAATGGCCAAAAAAAAGTCAAAATGGCCACACACCCCCAGTCAAAATGGCCATATGAATAAGTCAAAATGGCCAAAGAAAAAGTCAAAATGGCCATACATTTTTCAAAATAAAAAATGACATAAAATAAAACTCATTAGATACTTTATTCTTCAACAATCATCATAAATATATTAAAAACTATAATCTTCATCTTGGTACTCATCTTCCAAGAGGTTATTATTGCACGATTTACATAGTCTCACTTCTCTTTTCATGTTAAGAATCTGCCCTTTTCAATCCATAAATCATGCGAGGAACATCTGAAGCGTGCTAGACTTACTCTGAATTTTCTTATAGTAACACATGATAAATAATGCTCAGTATAGATGTAGTGTTTAACAAGCGGGAACCTCCCACTTTCCCCATATATCATTGTATTTGGTAAATTAGCAACTGGTCTTTGATAATCTCAGTTGGTTAATCTAAAACAACAACAACGGTTAGTTGAGTCACCATCCAATGATCAGAGGGTGTTCTAATAACATCTTTATTAAACTCATGGGCAAAAGAAACGCTAGGTATTTTCAAACGAAGGATAAACAAATTATGTATGCCATGTAAATTCGATTTCGAATGTGTTTGATAAAAAAAATATTTGGAGAATTATTGTTCATAATTTTAACCATGATGGCATGGAGCGTTTTGTACTGTGGTTGTCTAAACACTGTTGGGGTGCTAACATTGCTGTTTTCAGGTACTTTTTTGTTAATAATTATTTTGAAATTAAGTTTGAATTTCGGAAATGTATATCAGAAGTTTATTTGAGATACTGTTAATGAAAAACATCCACTTTGACTTTTCTGCATTGATATGTCTTCGCGTTATAACGTCTATAAATATGCAACAAATGACCAAATTGGCTCTCCAATCTCGCTTATATTTAAGGAGATAGCAAATTGATGATTTTTTGACACGCGTTTTCTAAGGCGCCAAAAACATCAACAGAAAATGATTCAAACAAGGCAAACATAGTTGAGCCGACTTCTAAGAAAACTTTGCCACTCTGCTTCATTCACATTTATCTTACATGGAATAAAATATCCTGACATTTATGTTACCAGCGTTTCTTTTGCCCGTGAGTTAAGTAACAGGTCTTGCATGGTAACATGGCAATGAGAAGATCCTTTTATGCTATGATATGAAAAAATATTAGCAACTTTTTGTTTTGACTTTTTCTTTGGCCATTTTGACTTTTTCTTTGGCCATTTTGACTTTTTCATATGGCCATTTTGACTGGGGGTTGTGGCCATTTTGACTTTTTCATATGGCCATTTTGACTGGGGACAGTGTGGCCATTTTGTCGTGTGGCCATTTTGACCTGTTCCCAAGAGAAAATGCCCAATTTATTGAGGCTTGAAGGCTGAACAGGGTACGGCGAAACCCCCATGGAATATTTGATTAACCCTTTCTCTGCTTCATTTGTGGATGCTTTAATGAAGCTGTGCTAAACTGACATCCCTTTTAACCCAAATTGTTCTTTATACCCAAGCAATGTGGGTTTAGAGGGCTAGCATTGTACATGTCATAAGTTATGCATACATTGTTATTTTCACTGATTATTGAATTATATTATTAAGTGTTATATTTTGGCTGCTCAAGATGTAACAATTTACCTATCACCACCTGTCAACCTGATATATTTTCTGACCAATCATAGAGCGTTATATATTAACTGAGCAATTGTCCTCATTGCCGAAGCAGTTTTGTCTTAACAACAATGAAACATGTTTTATTTTCTCGTCTGATTTCCTTTGCATCAGATTTTAGGAAATGCGTTTGGAACTTGAAAAGTGTGCAGCTGGTTTCTTGAGTACTGTCCTAATACACATAAACTTATTATAACATGTCATCTTCAGAATAGGTTTTGTCACATAGTGCATTGAAGGCGTTGAAATGGGAAAAAGTGAGGTGACGGGCCAAGCATTGGGTTCCTATTTTTATACAACATGCATCTGAATAAAATATGAACATGTTCACCCCACCAACTGTCTATTTGTATGATAAATCATAGACTATATAGCTAGAGTCAATGGCTCTATTCTTCTACCATTTCTTAATGAGAAGGAAAATCTTCTCCAGAACTTATATTAAGTTGTTGAGTGGACATAAGGCTGCATAACTGTTACTAAACACAAAATTAAATAAGTTTTGCGTAAATGGTGTTGTATTGTCTTTAAAAACATACCAATGTTATGTAGGAACTTGGTCTAACTTGGTTTCACTTGGTAAATAAAAAACAAGTCCTTTTTGAAAAGTAAATTCTGAAAAAAGCATAATAGTGAACAAAAGACTCAGATGTCAGTTATTCCAAGAAAACCAGGCATCATCTGGGTTGTCAGAGCATGTACATATCGTATAAAAACATGAACAGAAAACTGATATTTTTGTATTTATGTTTCATCTTGAAGGTCCCTCTAAGAACGTGACAGTGCAGAAGACTGAAACACGATACATAGTTAAGGATCTTGAGGCGGGTGTGGCCTATAGGGTAACCATGATGGCAGTAGCCAAGGCTGGGGCCGGACCGGAGAGTCAACCTATGATTAGGGAAGTTGTAAACAGTGGTAAGTGTATGCTGGTTATTGTCATAAGTTGCATTATGAAGTGGAGAAAAATGTTTTCAGCAGCGTATGTACATTTTTAGCTCATTTGGCCTGTAAGGCCTGATGGACTTATGGCATGGCATGGTGTCCGGCGTCCGTCCGTCCATCAATAAACTTTGTGAAATTTTGACTTCTTCTTCAGAACAATAAGGCCTAGAAAGCTGAAACTTGGTGTACAGACTCCTTGACTAGTGAGGATTATAAAATGTAGCTTTGGTGGCCCTGTGGCCTCTAATAAGGGTCACAGGGGCCACACCCTAAAAACCCATTTTCATCTTCTTCTCAAGAACCATAAGGCCTAGAAAGCTGAAACTTTGTGTACAGACTTCTTGACTAGTGCGGATTATAAATTGTAGCTTTGGTGGCCCTGTAGCCGCTAATAAGGGCCACAGGGGCCACGTCCTTAAAACCTATTTTCATCTTCTTCTCCAGAAGCAAGAGGCCCATAAAGCTGAAACCATGTTAATATACTCTTTGACTAGTGAGGGATATGATTTATAGCTTTTGTGGCCCTGTGGCCCCTAATAAGGGCCTCAGGGGCCGCACCCTTTAACCTTATTTCATATTTTTCTCAAGAAGCATAAGGCCTAGAATGCTGAAACTTTATGTGCAAACTCCTAAGTTAGATAAGGAGGATTCCAAATTGTACATATGGTAACCCTGTGGTCCAAAGTAAGGGGGAACCACATTTGCCATACCCTAAAGCAAAGTTAATATAAAGCCTGATGAGCTACAGAGCAATTGGCTCTATTATTTTCTGATACTTTGTGAACTGTTGCACTCAAATTGCTCAAAATTTGTCTTTTAAAAAGGGTATTTTTTCAGTAAAGATGCAGACATCAGTCCATTTTGATGACGATGACTCTTTTCCCAAGGTCGCCACAGCACTTCAACCATTGTCACATGAATAAAGTGACAGGCTACAATGGAAAATGCAGCGACATAAATCCCTTTTTGTACTTGGTTCAGTTGTCAACATGTCATTTTATGAATGTGCCACTCAATGTGGCTTTTGTAGGAGACCTTATTATCAATTAACTGAGCTTACATCAGAACAAACTTGGCTGAAAATGTTAAATTTGTTACAAATAAAAACAATTGTGTTCTGATTTGTTTCAGATCTCAACACAGGGGAGATAATTGGTGTGGTGTTTGCTGGTCTCTTTGTCTTGGTGCTGCTTGTCATTGTCTCTGTATGTTGCTGCAGGTTAGTCTTGTGCTCCTTGTACTGCAGCAAATCTCCAACCAGAAGTATTAACTTGCATTTGCTTTTTTATGCAAAATATGAAACTTTCTGACATGAAAACTTAATCCATGAAATGTGGGTAAGGGATTATTCCGGGCTACAGATAGATTGACCGTAAGCCCCCTTAGCATCTCCTGGAATGGGAACTCTTCTGAGTGACTCTCTTGGGAGCGCTATATATGATATGGGGTAGTCCTAGTGGTAGCAGAAGCCCAATTTTTCTGGACCTTGACTTTTTTCAATGCAATTAATTTCCACGCATTGCTACAACACTGATTTTTGTGTGTAAAAGTGGTCTAAGTAGTGGATGTAACGGTGTACGAAGTTTCAATACATTGTTTCATCTATAACATAATAAAAATCTCTCATAAAAGCACCTTATTGTACCCGAAGTCATTCGAGAGCTTGCTACATGCAAAAGTAACTTTCCACATAGTGAGCGCCGCACAAACAGGTACTTTGTCTATTCATTCATGTTGAACTCAGAAGCGACTTTATTATATCCCTTCCCTACTTGCTCTATCTTTGAACCGCTTAGCACATTTTTTTTATGTCACAATAAACAGAAAATAATAGTCTTTATTTCAATATCAAATCCTATGGGTCTACTTTGAAACACTGCTTATGGCATTGGTAGCTGGGCAACTGACAGGCCCTCTATCCATCCTTCTTCAGTACTCGGTTAGCTTAAACCTCATCTGTCCTGAAAGGACTGATTGGCTTTTGGCAGGTGTGGCATTCTTCCATTTCTAAATGAACTGAAGCACATATTCAAAGATGTATGAAGAGGTATAGATTGTCATACTTTCGCTATGTTATTTGGGTGCATGTGCTCCTAATGTACTATGTACTGTTTCAATTGCATTTCAGAAAATTAAGGCGACTCAAGAAAAGTTTCTACATGGATGTTGATATTCCTCCTCTGCCACCATTAAGAGAAGGGGTATGTTAATTGTTCAGCCTTAATACTTTCACAACAAATAAGAGAAAAACTTCAGCTTTCTTATTACTTAAGTTATTTGAATTTCTCTAGTTATATTGATAGTTATATGAATAGTTGTATATATCAACTGCACTACTGTTACCAATGGTTGAGGTAAGGCTTTGCTGGATGAGGATGAGAGCAGTCAAGAGAACAAAAAGTGTTATTCCATTATCTTTATATTAGCTTTAACGGTATGTAATGGGAAAGTCCTCTTGGATCCCAATTTCTACAGATACAACTGAATTCAGAATGAAATGAAACTTGAAGTCCAAGCTTATCTAAACCATTACCGGTAAGTGAAACATTTCAATCAAAAATACTATCACAAACAGTTCATATAGATGACCCTAATAATTTTTTTGTTCCATGTTTTGGGATACACACAAAAGAAACATTATACACAAATGGCACATACGATATGATCAAATAAAAAAATCCAGAGTTGGCTGATAAATTCATTATTTTAGCAAACAGGACTATTATTAAACAGTTCATTATTTTAGCAAACAGGACTATTATTAAACAGTTCATTATTTTAGCAAACAGGACTATTTCTAAACAGTTCATTATTTTAGCAAACAGGACTATTATTAAACAGTTCATTATTCTAGCAAACAGGACTATTATTAAACAGTTCATTATTTTAGCAAACAGGACTATTATTAAACAGTTCATTATTTTAGCAAACAGGACTATTATTAAACAGTTCATTATTCTAGCAAACAGGACTATTATTAAACAGTTAATTATTCTAGCAAACAGGACTATTATTAAACAGTTCATTATTTTAGCAAACAGGACTATTATTAAACAGTTCATTATTCTAGCAAACAGGACTATTATTAAACAGTTCATTATTCTAGCAAACAGGACTATTATTAAACAGTTCATTATTCCAGCAAACAGGACTATTATTAAACAGTTCATTATTCTAGCATTATGACCTTCACTTTGGTAGCAGGGGAAATTGTCATGCTAGTGGAAGACATGTTTGAAAGCATGTTATGTGCTTATGATGAATGTCAAATTTGAAAACTTTTCTCTCTGAATTCTAAGAAACCCTTTAAAAGTGTCTTAATTCTGCCATGTTTGATGTATGGCTCTGAAATTTGGGGATTTGAGGAAAGGAAATCTATTGAAATATTTCACACTAATTTTTGTAAGTATGTACTTGGTGTCGGAAAGCATGTCTCTAGTAATGGTATTTTAGCAGATTGTGGCAGATTAAGCATTTATGTGGATTATTACGTTAGGTACATTAATTATTGGTGTAAATTGTTGAGGATGTCAGAAGATAGTTATCCAAAACAGTCTTATCTTCTTATGAGGAAATTAGATTCAGTTGGCAGAATAACTTGGGCAACGTCGGTTCCTTTGGTTTCGGATTTGTATGGTACAGTCAGGATGTTGGCGGTATTGCATGTTTTATTTCTAATTTCAAGAATCGAATTATGGAGTGTAATAAGCAAAATATTTTTAGTAAAATAAATGAGTCTTAAGTTAAGTATTGAATATTATGTATCTTCTATTAATCATATAGCAATCTGAAGAACTATTTGTTTATTAAGATTACATGCACTTCCCCTAGTTGAATTGCCAGAAAGCAAGACAATCTTTTAACTCCCTCAATAGTCTTGGCTTAAATAGTAAAGATTTACATCCTACTTCATCTGTTAAAATATGGAAGAGGATGATACTCCCCACGAGCTTCTATGGCTGTGAACTCTTACCAATTCTACGAGGTAAAGATTTTGATATCGTAGAAAGCACACAAAGATACTTTGCCAAATGCATTCAGGGCTTCAGCAAACGTATTTCCTCTGCTTCTGTCCTAGGTAATCTTGGCTTGTGGACTATGGATGGGTATATAGATAAATGTAGACTTTTATTTCTTGGTAAGCTATGCAAATGTAAGTGTAATTCTATTTTTAAGGATTTATTTTGTATTCAATTAGCCACATTTCAAAATAGAACAGCAGTATTACACTGTATATGTGATTCACTCATCGAAACTAGTATAAAATACAATCTTTTTAAATATCTAATTGATTATCTTGAAGTTGGAAGATTCCCTTGTAAATCGCTGTGGCGCAAGTTAGTTATCAATTCTGTAATTGAAAGTGAAACCATAAGATGGTCTACTCAGGTATGTGTAAGGCAAGATATGTCCAGATACCATACAACTCGCAGTCTCTTTGGTGTACATAGATTGTATTATTTTATGCATGTGTATCCACAATTTAAAGATATTTTACAGTTTTGTGTACAAATCAACTCCAGGGCAAAATTTTCAAAATATTGTGAACTCTGTGAGAGACATTGTAATGATTACGACTGCCACATAATTCTTCATTGTGAACATTACCTGTACAACAGAAATAGTTTCTTTTCAAAACTAATAGATCTTTTTGATGTCAATATATATATGTTGAAATAGAATTATTATCAGAAGATGAAATGCTAGCTCTCTTTTCTGGAGGTGAAATAACAATAACTGACGATATGGATGAAATGTCATGGAGATGTATGATTGTTCTCTTTTGTAATTATTTGTATTCCATGCACCCGTCATTGAACTGTACATTTTAGGTCTTCTTCCTATTCCGCCTTTCTATGATATCTTGATATTTGTAAAATTGTTCTTGTAAATATTGTATTTAATGTGTAGTGATCTTCGGACACACATCTGGAGGAAATAAAGACATTCATTCATTCATTCATTCATTCATTCATTCATTCATTCATTCATTCATTCATTCATTCATTCATTCATTCATTCATTCATTCATTCATTCATTCATTCATTCATTCATCTTAGATATTTCAAAGAAGTTAAATCGTTGTTAAGTATTGAATATTATGTATCTTCTATTAATCATATAGCAATCTGAAGAACTATTTGTTTATTAAGATTACATGCACTTCCCCTGAGATGTAATATTTGAGGTGTTAATGTGAATAGAATCTGTAATGTGTGAATGTGGCCTGATTGAAGATGAAATTCACTTTTTGTTTAAATGTGACGCATATGCTTCAATCAGATAAAATTATTTTCAATCTTGTAGTCAGGGTAACACAATAGAATATTATCTCAAGTTAATAAGCAGCAAAAAAGGAAGCTCTTGCTCTTAGAAAACGTGCTATGTCTTCTGTAATAACTTAACTATTGTTTTATACTTTGAATTGGTACTCTTATTTTGTGAATTATATTGCAATTGTACATGGGCCAATGGCCTACAAAACCGAAATAAAATGAATTGAATTGTTAGATGGGTACAGACAGCAATTTGGGCCCAGTATTTCAGTTTTAATTTTTTCCCATATTTAGTATCATTTTTGTCAAAGGTACTAATATATAATCTTATTTGATGGAAATCTCTGTACAGTTTTATAAAATCTTATGCTTCAGCTTCAGGTCAAGTGGTATCATGTTACGCCTATCTGGCCTGGTTCGATGGGCTTATGGCATGGCATGGTGTCTGTCCGTAGGTCCGTCCGTAAACTTTGTGGAATTCGACTTTTTCTCCAGAACCATAAGGCCTAAAACGCTGAAACTTTGTGCACAGACTCATTGGCTAGTGAGGAATATTAATTCTAGCTTTGGTGGCCCTATGGCCCCTAATATGGGCCACAGAGGCCACACCCTTTAAACCTATTTTCATCTTCTTCTCCAGAACATAAGGCCTAGAAAACTGAAACTTTGTGCACAGACTCCTTTGCTAGTGAGGATTATAAATTGTAGCTTTGGTGGCCCTGTGGCCCCTAACAGGGGCCACACCCTAAAAGGGGCCACACCTTAAAATAGAAGCAAATCAAAATGTAAAGCTTGATGAGCTACAGAGCCAATGGCTCTATTTTTAAACTTCCCAAAAAAGAAATATTTAAATAACACAATAAGACAGAAAATCTGCAAAAAAAACCTTTTAAATACTACATGAAGTAATGTGAACAGGAAGTTGTTGTGAAGTGTTGTTAATTTGTTCAGTTCAGTTGACTTGATTTGTCCATTGTAGAAGCAACAGTTTGTTGCAAGCTCCTATTGCAAAGCAATAGACTATTATGAAAGCTATCGTGATGTTGTCTACCTGTGTAGACAAGTGATTCAGACGTCTGGCTATTGTTCTCTTTATGATGAGTGTAAACCTGAATAATGTGATTTGTTACAGTATGTGTATTTACTTGCAGGACCCTCTGCATGACGTAGTCCACCACTACCCCGGGCGTCCTCTGCCTCAGCCCCCTGTCTCACTGAGCACTCCGGGGCCTGATGATGGCTACTCCAGTGCAGATGTGAGTACATTCATGAATATATAGTACTAGGATAACTCAGACATTTGAAATGTACATGACAAGATAATGCAACCAGCAGCAGACCCCGCCAGCACTTGAGAATCTTGCTATGTACCCCTTGCTAAGGGACCAGTCATTTTTTACAGGGGGTTCCGCCTTTTTTCACTTGTTTAAAATGTTAATTTTCCCAACCTGACAGAATTTTATTTATGGCCCTCACCATTTAAAGGCACCACTCGAGCGGCTTTCATCCGCCATTTTGAAAGGATAGCATTACGTGAAAACAAATGTGCTGTAATATGCTTATTCATTAACAAAATTAAGTAATTACTACTTGATTGATAGAAGAGGATCACATTTACAAATAATTCATAATAAAAGTTGCTACAGTATTTTGTCGTAGTAATGCATTCCACGATCGTAGCTTCTGTGATTGGCTTCATTTCACGATGTTTTTATTTTTTGAGCGATACACTTAATTTGTCAAATTGTCAAATTGTCAAATCTTTACAACTAAAATGCTTATCTCACAAATATATAGGAAACTAAGTGTGAAATTATCATGTAAAAATCATATATAATTGTAAACCGGAAAGTCCTCCTGAATTTCGTTTTCACAAAAAAAAACCCGCTCGAATGGTCCCTTTAAGTGTTTTTTTTTTATCTGACCCTCCCCCAACTTATATCTACAAAACTTCTTCTGAAGACGTATGTTTGGTTCACGTTTACTATTGAAAGAAAAAGTAAAGAATTTTGAAAACATTCACGTTTACGCAATCTATATTATGATATGTATAGTAAATGAATACTTAGGGAGATATGCCTGAGATAAAAATGACTTCTTTATAGAGTTTAACATGTTTAAACATAACTTCTACACTAATCATCAAATATTGATCAAATTTGATATGAAGATACATAATCATATGAAGGTGTGTCATGAAGAACAATTTTGAAAATAGTTTTAAAATTTTTTGCCTTTTTTGGCCAAAAATGAGGACTCTGTTGGTAATCTGTTACAAGTCCTGTCTATCTCACAACTAAACTTATCATCACATTTTGATCAAATTTGTTATGGAGATAAAAAATCATATGTTGGTGTGTCATGAAGAACAATTTTGAAAATATGTTTGTTTAAATATGATCCAATTGATCTTGGAGATCCAAATACATAATACATAAATTCATTTGTTTGATTTTAATTTTGTCAGTTAACTCGAATTATGTCCAACAGTGAACATAAAGTTGGTATGATTTAGTTTTTTTATTAGAACAATTTTTTTCAAAAGTTGTGTTATTTTGTGCGACAAAAATTAAAAGGCAATATGATCAGGAAAACCTATACATATTGTGCAATTTGCGGGGGATATAGCTCGACCATGTCAGCTGCTTGTTATTATTATTATCATCATCATCATTATTATTGTTGTTGTTGTTGTTGTTGTTATTGCATACAGAAGAGGAGAGCGATAGGCAGAGGACAGAAAGATATTAAAGGGGGTCTGCAACCCGAATTTTTAACTTCCAGAGTTTTATTAGTAGGGCCTCGAAAGAGTCGTAAATGCTCAGTAGGGACAAAATTATTTGGTTACGAACCGCTTACAGCTGACAACCAGTACCAAGTTTGTGTCAAGGATTTCGTCCCTACCGAGTATTTACGACTATTTCTGGGCCCTGCTAATAAAACTCTGGAAGTTAAAAATTCGGGTTGCAGACCCCCTTTAAATGTTATAGACTGAATGAATTCTGTTTAATGGTGTTTCAGACTGATCCTACATGGGATGCCAGCAGATATGAACCGGTGACTAACAAAGGCAGAGCTGGGAAGAACTTGGCATCCCGTAATGTGAGTGTTTCTTCGGAGACAGCACTTCTCCTCTCCATGGAGGAGAACTGTGTAAGGGAGGAGCCTGGCAAGTGCCAACCCTACCAGGTCACACCGCTGGGGAGCATCGTCAGTGCTGCTTCGCAGACATCAAAACGATACAAGCGGAGCCCGGGCATGTGGGCAGGAAGCTTTTCCAAGGCAGAGAGAGGAGGAGAAGATGTATCAGTGGACAGCTACCTGAGAGTGGGTAACTCCACAGACTGCACAGCTTCCAGCACCTCGTGCAGCTCAGCTAGACCTCTGCTGGAGTTGGGTTCAGCTTCCTGCAACTATAGCTTGACACAGCCACCCTTCAAGCAAACTCAAGTGGGTTTTGTTCTGATACCCCCTCCCCTGTCTGACCCCCCTCCCCCTCCTGCCCCTCCTCCTGTTGGACAAGATATTCCTTTGCAGGAAGTATCTCCCCATCTACCCAGTACCATGCTATCTAATGCTGCAGAGTTGGCTGTATGTGAACTGAGTGAGAATAACACTATGCACTACAGCAGGATAGATAGTGAGGGAAGTGAGACTCCCACCTCCAACCCAGACTATGTACTCCAGGAGCAAGTGCACTCTCCAGGGGTGAGCATGACCCCAAGCATGACTAGCACCCCCCAAACAGGTCTGGTGAGACCTCTCAGTGAGTACATGAAGCATCTTCCGTTGAGCTACTACGAGGAGCCCCACCCTGACCAGCAAGATGGACCAACCACAGAGCTCTGACAGTTGACCCAGCAGCAACTTTACATTCATTCATACCTCTTGTAGTAAATTGTCTGTGATCATGATTTAAAAGGATGTTTGTGTCATTTACTTTTTCTTTGCCTTATTGGTTGTTAAAGACTTTTAAAAACTTTAGATTAACCATATTTATCAAATATTTGACATAAACTTATGGAATTTGGAACACATTTGGTAATTAATTTACACATCATTTGAAATAAGCCAAAACTTAGTCAGTCTACTATTTCACGATGTATACTGTGAAATGTGTTTAGACATTAGATTTTTTCAGATCGTCTGTTGGTTTTTTAAAACAACTTGTTCTAAGTTTAATTAGCCCTTTGTTTCCAATCAAACAAAATCCAATTTATGATAAGAAGACAGGGGATTTTATGGATGATCAAATTCTTTATGTCGAAAGTAGCTACATCAGTTTATCATCCTGAAATTCCTTATCTTCTTGATGTTTCCTACAAATGTCACTCAACAACTCAATTTATTATGACCATTTAAGGAAGAGTCTTTGTTGTGTGTTGATCTGATCAAACTAGAGGAAATCCATCATTTGTATGTGTATGTCAGGAAGTTGTTTTATGTTGGTGAATGTGTAAACGTGTCATTTGTCCTTTTTCATAATAAAAGAAATTCTACTTTGTCCGGTTTAGCAACCAATTACATAAAATAAACATTATTTACTTGAGTTAATGCAATATGTTAAAGAGCAAAGATAATCCAAAATTTTCAATTTAACTTACACCACTTTGAACAACGAGAACCCTAGATCCATCTGCAACATAACATCTCACAATAAGTGGGTAATAGACACCCTAAGGTATCCCCTTTATCTCATTCCCACCCTGTACTCATTGCCGACTGTCATTGTATAATGAAGCCATCATTATGTGCTAGCTGTTTTGTTGGCCATGCTGTCACTGTAGGCATCTTACTTCTTACACAGGGAGGGGCAATCAGTACTTCTAGTGACTATATATATGTCTATAATGCTAATCATTCGAAGGAATGTTTAAAATAATTCTTACCAATCAATTTACTGGTATCAGCTCAAAACAGCTGCTATAACTATAAGTATCATGGTGTATTAAGGTAAGCCAAGAAATCACTTACTTGGATTCCTAGTATGTCCCATTTGATCCCTTTTACAAGTTCTCTGTGCAAGATTTACTGGACAGTGGAGGCTAGCTAGAGCACTAGCAGATGTTATCACTCCATCTGTCCATGGAGGCTAGAGCACTAGCAGATGTTATCACTCCATCTGTCCATGGAGGCTAGAGAACTAGCAGATGTTATCACTCCATCTGTCCATCTGTAGATTTGTTGCTTTTTCAGCTTATGACATGGGGCAATGTATGTCTTCTTAAACTTTTACAGGTTAGATTTCTAGTCTAAAGTTATAATGCTAAACTTTTCAGGGAGAACCTTGAACTCCATATAACAGAACTCAAAATCTTTACACCCCTAGTGAATGGTGACTATTTTCAAATTGTTTAAGGCACCATATATTCAACCTAATGGAACACTTAGGAAGTAGAAAGTTGTAGGAATGATCTCGAAATCTATCTAAATCTGGACGCTACTCAATGATTTCATAAGCAATTTTAGGAAAGATGATTCTAAGATATGACAATTTATTGGAGACTGGTTGGATAAACCTTTGTCTAATGACTATTGTATTTCATGTATATTTGTAAGCAGTTGTTTTTTATACACAGGACTGAACTGTTGAATTTACTTCCATATCTGAGAGCATTTAACAGTTTATAGAAAACCATGACAATATGTGTGAACAGACGTTTACAGCTCCTTGCCCACTCCTGGTTTAAATTCATCTTTGAATTATTTGAGATTTTTTATCTGATTATATTGTCAGATTTCTGTATGTGCTGCCAGTGTTACGAGATTCTGGTTACTTCAATGCTGTGTACTTGTCTGCACCTGGAGTAAGTTATAGCTAGCACCCTGCTGTCTACCTTCACACTGTTCAGTCTACAGGCACTTGTCTGCACCTATAGATGGTTACAGCTAGCACCCTGCTGTCTACCTTCACACAGTTCAGTCTACAGGCACTTGTCTGCACCTAGAGTAAGTTACAGCTAGCACCCTGCTGTCTACCTTCACACTGTTCAGTCTACAGGCACTTGTCTGCACCTAGAGATGGTTACAGCTAGCACCCTGCTGTCTACCTTCACACAGTTCAGTCTACAGGCACTTGTCTGCACCTAGAGATGGTTACAGCTAGCACCCTGCTGTCTACCTTCACACAGTTCAGTCTACAGGCACTTGTCTGCACCTAGAGATGGTTACAGCTAGCACCCTGCTGTCTACCTTCACACTGTTCAGTCTACAGGCAGTTGTCTGCACCTGGAGTAAGTTACAGCTAGCACCCTGCTGTCTACCTTCACACAGTTCAGTCTACAGGCACTTGTCTGCACCTGGAGTAAGTTACAGCTAGCACCCTGCTGTCTACCTTCACACTGTTCAGTCTACAGGCACTTGTCTGCACCTGGAGTAAGTTACAGCTAGCACCCTGCTGTCTACCTTCACACAGTTCAGTCTACAGGCACTTGTCTGCACCTGGAGTAAGTTACAGCTAGCACCCTGCTGTCTACCTTCACACAGTTAAGTCTACAGGCACTTGTCTGCACCTGGAGTAAGTTACAGCTAGCACCCTGCTGTCTACCTTCACACAGTTAAGTCTACAGGCACTTGTCTGCACCTGGAGTAAGTTACAGCTAGCACCCTGCTGTCTACCTTCACACAGTTAAGTCTACAGGCACTTGTCTGCACCTGGAGTAAGTTACAGCTAGCACCCTGCTGTCTACCTTCACACAGTTAAGTCTACAGGCACTTGTCTGCACCTGGAGTAAGTTACAGCTAGCACCCTGCTGTCTACCTTCACACAGTTAAGTCTACAGGCACTTGTCTGCACCTAGAGATGGTTACAGCTAGCACCCTGCTGTCTACCTTCACACAGTTCAGTCTACAGGCACTTGTCTGCACCTGGAGTAAGTTACAGCTAGCACCCTGCTGTCTACCTTCACACAGTTCAGTCTACAGGCACTTGTCTGCACCTAGAGATGGTTACAGCTAGCACCCTGCTGTATTTTTTCTCCTTTTCACATCATTTCATATCGATTCAAACAATTCCATTTATACCTGAATATTTATATTTTTCTATTCATATTGCGTTGTTTTTAACCATGGTTTCATTCATTCTACAATTTAGATTTATTTTCAGAATATGACAATTTTGTTTTGACTTTATTTGTATATTTTTGTACTTATAAATTGTACATATGTATATATAGTTTTATTGTACATTTTAATTCTACAGAAGTACAGAAGACCTTCTTACCTATATCATGAAAAGAATTAAATATTTCTTTGACAACATTTTGACATTCTGTTTGTTTTTATTTCCTTTTTAGCTTTTACTTCATTTATTGTAAACACAGAAACTAATTTTATTTAATATATCCAAACCCATTTGTAGGTAGTCTGTCTGACTGACTGAGTGAACATTATCAAACTTGCTATATTTCCAACAGTTTTTGTTAAACAGTCTTATCATGCTAATTTTACATTTATGAGACTTTTGGTGTGCCTTTTTACATCCATACAAGGTGTCCAGTAATTTTCCTTTCCCAAACCCTTTACCTGGCCTACCTTTTGTTGCTAATGTTAAGTTATCTTAAGAGAATTGACATTGTATATGTATAGTCATTCAAATCATTCAATAGTTGCCTGTTTGTATTAAAATGTTGGGAGTGTTTGCTTGCCTATTCCAGTTGTGATGTTTTAGACAGATACTTTTTAAAACTGGACAGTCATATAATGTCCATAATGCATGCTTTGAAGCTGTAACAAACAAATACAGAGATGGACAGACAGATAGACAAGAATGCATAGGTTGTGAAGTGTTTGTTGAATATATACAGGTCTGCTGTGTAACATGGTTGTGATCTGTAGGTCTGTAGGTCTGTAGTTTTCAGCAGCAGTATCATTGATCACTTTGACATGTCAATTGTTGAATAAAAATTTGTCATATTTCTTGTGTTGTTCTTCTCAACATTTTGCAGGTGTAGAGACACCAATCAAAGTTCAGAGGATGAAGTTTCAAGGGAATAGTCATCAGCCAAAGAACAGATATAACCCTATGGGTATTTTCAGAGGAACATTGGGATTTCACAATCAATCATTCGGTTCAATTGAATTTCCCAACTGATCAACCATTGATTTCCTTTGAACACTTAGGAGCAAAATCACTGATGAGATAATTTTTGTTCTTCTTGTCAAATTGTCATAGTAGAAAAGAGATAAAAGAGTGTGTATTAAACAGTTACTTTAAAGTGACACAGAGTATCTTTCTTAAAATTTTATTTGGTTTTGATAAGCTACAAAATATCTAATATGCTGATTGAAGTTCATATCTCATCACTGGACTTGCAAATATATCCATTTATGCATTATATCTCTAAAATGCTTGATTTTATAGAAAAATCAAGAAAACATCTCAAATACGTTTAATATTCGAAATTATGCATCCAATTAATCTACCTATTAGTTACAATACCTAATAAACACTATCAAATCGAATATATCTTCCTGTCAGCTTATGACAAGGTTTCAAATTTACGTTTGGCGAATTTGCGCGCGCCACTCCAGCCACATTGTCCGGTTTTCGATCAAAATCCCGACTTGAATGGCTGTATTTTCGCTATCATGTACTGATTGACCTTTAACTTGTTATTTTCAGTAACAGTTAGTGGTTCCCATTGTTATAACATCGATTTCAAAATTTGACATATGTGATCCTATCAACATACTCTGTGTCTCTTTAAAGGGGCAGTAGCACGTTTTTTGATAATTTTATATTTTAAATTTCTCACTGATAATTGTAAGTGAATGCTAAATGTATTATTTTGCCAGTGTCAAAAATCTCATTACACAAGCCAATCGTCCATTGTCAGAGGACAAAGAATGAAGATTCACATAAAATCCATTGGCGGCCATTTTTTTGTGAACACCTTTAATTCATTTTTGTAAGAAAAAGGAATCGCATGGCTAAACTTAACGCTATATACTGGAATTATTACTGCTCCATTTAGTTTAAATACATTGTCTTTCAATTGTAACCATTAATTTTCATTTTCCTTCCATCAACCTATATTCCCCCTAAAAACGTGCTACTGCCCCTTTAAAGACCCATATCAAACTGAAACTTTTAAAAAAGTATTTTAACTGTATTCGTGGTAGTTTTAGCAATATTTTGCGATCAACCATGAGAAGATCGGACCCAGATTTTGCACGATTTAGAATGCTGCATGATGTTCCTGGACCAGCATCAGTTTGGATCCGAGCCAGAAACAGACAATACTTAAGACAGTACACTCATCTAGCTCAAATATGGGTTGCAGTTCCTAAACAAACGCTGACACGATGTGCGCTGTGCAACACTTTGTATGATGACCTTTTAAGACATGTGATCATAAATTGCAACCAACTAAAACTCATTTACGACAACTTCTGGACAATTTACAGATCGACAGCTTCCCATTTGAAATGACATTAATTTTAAATAGCGTTGATGATGAGACTTTGCAACAATACCTTCTTGGACGACCTGTTGATGCTATGTCTGACTCTGTTTGCAGTGGCTTATTCCTTGATATGAGTGCATCATATGTTATGAAGATTATGGCAGTCTAACAGAGAGAACTTTCAATGTACATTTATGACTGGTAAAAGCATTAAAGAAAGCCTCAGAAAGCGTCGTTCATTTATAACACTTATTACCAAATTCATTAAACATGTTTTTCAGTGATTGTTTTTTAAACCCTCATCAAATCAACTCTTTAATTTACTAACATCTCTTTTTGAAAAGATGTATTTGTGAATCCGCTGTCCAAATTTGTAATTATCCTCATAATAATCTCCAAATGGAGGAAATAAAGATGATGATGATGATGACTAGATTTTATTTTATTTTTGTCCAAGTTGATACACATCTGACGCAATCGTGGTAACTGAGACGGGGTGTAAAACCTACACACATAAAGATGATGACCCCAAAGCGGGTTGGTTTAAAAATTTCTTTTTAGAGGGTAATATACTTTGGACGTCAAATTAAGTATTTATTGTGGATTAAAACATGTAATGATATAAAACTTATGACAAAAGATTTTTCTACCGAGTGATTTATTTTTTTCTCAATAGCTTAATTTTATCTCGAACGGCATGCAAGTATGAGAATGGGGCTTTAAACTATAATGTTGAGATTAAGTTTAAAATCTACATACCGTATTCGTCCTATTAAGCGCCCTGGGCGCTTAGCTTTAAAAAATCCAAAGGGGGCGCTTATTAGGATACCCCAGAAAGGGGGGCGCTTATTAGGAATACGTTATAGACAAGCTAAACTAACACTTGTCGGGATTCTGAACGAGAATGAAAGTAGGTCGATCGTTGAAATTCAGTGCAACTACACATTCACAGGCCCGGATAAATAAAAACTATTTGAAAAGCTGTAGAGTTAGGCCATTTTACGTATGAAGGGGAGGGGGGGGGGCGCTCTGTTATATGGAAATTTGTAATAGGGGGCGCTTATTAGGGTGGGGGCGCTTAATAGGACGAATACGGTAGGCAATATGGAAATGTCACTATAATGTGTGAAGTTTGTGATAGGCAAGAATATTAGGTGATCAAAAGAGTTGGATCTTAAAATGATCAATCACTTGGTTCACCTGAGCTACTTGGTGGGTATTAATTGTTATTCCACAAAGAGAACTTTGTTTGTTAAATAAATTTTAGATATTGAATAGAAGCTGAAATATTTATTTGAAGTGACAGCAGGGAGCTGGAAACTTTATCAGAGTTTTTATCATTAGTACTGTTTCCTGTTTTCCACTGTTGTTAAAGAGCTATTAATGTTTTTAATGTTTGATGCTTCCAGGTTAATTGGTGGAAAGTGGAAATCCAAATGAGTTACCAGTTCAATGAATGATGTGTGTTGGACATAAGCATGAGCATTGTAGTCTTTACAGAGCAGGCCTAAGTGTCTGGCAACAATGGCTGAATGACTATGTGTCAAGATCTTGCTGGTGTCTAATAGGCACATTGATGTTGGCTTCAAATATTCTCCCCTGACAACCGGTGTTGTGAAAGTCATTCTCAGATAGTTGACTAGTTGCAGGTTATGAAAGGGAAGGCAGGTTGTAATGGCTGTTCTGTTAGACATGCACCGGTTTTCATCTCACAAGTATATACAAGTTGTAAAGCCATTATTAGGCCCACATATCAGGTGCTCAACTATCTAAAGTTTTGTTTATATGAATAGTCAACAAAGTATTAATGATTTTCAGTTGATTGAAAGTATCTACAACTAACATTAGTGTGTGATGGGACAAGCATATCAAGCAGTTGCAACTGTACTTGTGTTCTCAAATGCATTGACAGTATGGAGCACTTTACCAAATTCAGGGCCCTTACAGGACAATATACGTAAGTATATTATGAATCTACTAGCCAAGGGCGTAACTACCTATACGCAATGTACTCAATTGAGTACACTTTTTCCCCCAATTTTTTTACATAAAGTAAAAATTTTAAAATTAAATTTTTAAAAACCCTTCTCATACATTATTCTGTATGTTTTATTGAAAATAGAAGCTGGATGTGGATACAAAAGGCGATATTATTGCAATAATTCGACTGAACACTGACAGCATCATGCGCCAGTTTGCAGGAAATGCGGGCCGTAGACTGACCTTAGCATTCAATGAATAAGTCATTCAACACGACTCTACATACTCCCTATGCTATTTGCAGGAAGTAAATTATTGAGAATAAATACCAGTACCAGTATGTCTGACTGTTTTTTGCTACTCTTATTTCATTCAGGTGTAACTGTTACCACACTGCATTATGAAGTACAGACAAAGAGTTTGAATTTTACTATCATTCTCTGCCCACAGAGCCACAAAACCCGATCCGTCACGTCTTTCCTTCCATTTACATGCGTTAAAGAATGATGATGTTGCACAGATTCCCCTGACTACTATAATTATTAATAATCAACGAGCTGAGAGAAATTACGAATTATCTGCCATGAGTTACTTGTTGTGATGAAGTCCGAGCAATAAGTAATGAGGGGCAGATAATTCGTTATTCGAGTTGGTTATTATTTTTCTTACCCATGATCATATTTATGACATTTTCTTGAAGAAACAGGACCTAAATGTCCCTAAATGCCCCCAACTCGACAGGCTTGTTCCCAGTGAGACGTGACGCCACCAATTGGTATATGACGTCATTCGCTTGTGACGTAATTTTGTATTTCCCTAGATCATTACAGAAACTTTAATGGTGTGTGTGGAACATGGTTGAACTTTCAGCAATGCAATGTTATCAACGAGGCAAAGCAGTTTAAGAAAGTTCCACTCATTTGCATAGAGTGCTCAAACTGTATTTCTACATTGGGCTAGCGCAAGGCCGTAGCAAATGAGTGTACCATGTTAGAGTGCTCAATCATACCAAAATTATGGTTTGAGAGCTTTCACATAACCATCAACAGCCAGCTGTTTCTGTCCTCATCATATATATATTTTTTTTAAAGTATTGGAATTGGAGACATTATAACATTCACATTTCCTAACAAACATTTTCTGCCATTTTGGAGTCTTCAGGCTAGTATTCATTCATGACATAACCTAAAGACGCCAAAATGGCAGAAAACATTTGTTATTGCAGTGGGTTGCACTGCACACACAGTGAAACTCTCTCAACTGTGTCAAGTTAAAAAATCAGTTAACCAATTTGCAAATACAAAGAAATCATTTGGATATTAATATAACATTGTGTCTTTTGTATGATGGTTGGTTCTAGAAAGTTTTAAACTAATATTTTAAAATAAGTATGACTCAGATCTTGAATAACTCTCAATAATTCTGAAAACATGTTCATGTACTTTCAAATACATTGTCTTTCAATTGGAACCATTTATTTTCCTTTTCCTGACATCACCTCATATTCCCCCTAAACATACCACTGCCCTATAAACCCTTAACCAGTGATGATGCTGACCACTTATGCACCAAACCACCTCCTTTGTTTATTCAAATTCTGCTATATTTTGATTTTGACTGTTGGAACATTTAACAATCCTATTTTTGTTCTATACACTTTCAATGGTGTATTAAGCAAGTTCCATTCCACTAATATATAAGACTGTAATCACATGCCTTTTATCCCTTCTTTTTCAGCAGGTTTTAACTTGTAACTACCTTCCTATAGTTGTTTACCTTTTACACCCCTTGGGAAATTATTGCCTGTATTTTAGTTGAATGTAATATGCTGTAAGCTCAATCTGCCTAGGTTGGGTTATCTCATAACCATCTTGTTCCGTTATGACTCTTTAAACAAAAGGAAACAATTATACTTGTAAAAAAGAAAGTTAAGATTTATGAACAATGAAAATGGGATTCGAACCCAGGACCTATATGATGTCAAGCAGTGCCTTTACCACTTGAGCTACCGATGATCAATGGCACTTTATATTGTTGTGCATTTTTCCCTATTAAGATTGATCAATATTATAATGAAGTAGTATTTGTAAGGAATCAAGTTTTTAAGTTTTAATACTTTAAGCAGAAGTGTTTTGTAAGTAGTCTCTATGTTTAGTTTGGTGAGGACACATTAAACCTAAGTCTATCACTAAAATGTTTAAAAATTTAATGCCTATACAAAATTAATTGAAATCATTTCAGGAGTGTGACAACATGGGTCACACCCTAAAGCAAAATCAAATGTAAAGCCTGATAAGCTACAGAGCCAATGGCTCTATTTTTTTTACTAAATTTGGTATGTGTATCATAGTGCTTATACATTCTCCATAATTTTCATATTTCCCTATCCATAAGCTTATCAATATTTTCAAGTAATTTTGTCTAACCACAACAGAAACTTTGTTTCATTGTCTAAGGATGTTGCCTTGTTCCATTGTCTAAGCGCTATTGTATCAAATTGCGTTTCGTTTCTTCCCACTTTTTGATTTGTGTTTTTGTAAAACCCACTTCTGCTCCGCTTCATAAAAAGTTTCACTGCTTAAAACTTGGGAATTGAGAATTTGGGTTTGTCTTCGTTGGCGTGGTGGCAGCGGTTTCAATCCACGCTAATATGGATTCCAACGCACAGGAATCATCATACAAATACATTTACCCTCGGTAATATAACACAAGTGAGTAAATTTGTGAAGTGAAACATGGTCACCTGCGTTATGAACTGATTTTCTATATAGAAGCGCAAGTAAAATATGGCAGCTGTGTGCACTCCAAGTGGTGGCAGCTCACAAAAAATGAAACTATCACTTCTTTTGAGAATTGGAGACAGAATTTGGTCTACATCCTATCTCTAGATGAGAATTTTGCAACTATCTTGCCTGAGGGGAGTACATTGCTGTAGAAAATGGCAGGTAACCCCCTAAGAGGACTAGAAATGATGATGAAAATAGACGTAGGACTGCCAAACAAAAGAATGTTCACCTTGATCTCATGCTTGGTCAAATCGCAAATTACTGTACTGTCATAAGTAGAAACTCCATCATTAAGAATTCTACCTCTCTGCAAGACATTTGGCAGAACTACAGCTTTCAGTCAACTAGTGCAAATTTCCTCTACTGCAACCTGACCAGCAATATGAAGACCTTTACCATCGCGTGATAGCCTTTATTGAGGATAATTTGTTGACTGCACGGTCTGGTATTACACATCATGGTGTAGAAATCGATGTAGATGAAGACCTTACTCCTACACTTGAGAATATTGTTGTTGTATCCTGGCTTCGACTTATCCACTCTCAACTCCCCCAAAAGTCAAGCAGAAATATGGGGCTGAGTTGAGAAACAAGACACTCTCATCTTTAAGAACAGAAATTTTGCAAGCTATTCCCTCTTAATAGATGAACTGCACAGCATTGAGGATACAAAAGTAATGAGAACGGCAATGTTTTCTACTGAAAAACAAAGATCCTCCAGCTTATAAAACCAGACAACAGAAGTTGTGTGTCCTATGCAAAACAGCAGGTCGGCCTGCATACAATACCGACTATCTGAGAGAATGCAGATACGAACCAGACGCAGACAGACAACATATGTATGATCGTTCCCGTCTCATAGGTGCAGCTGATGAAGCTACTGAGGATGATAATCATTGTGATAAGATCGCTTATGGTGAGGAGCCCAATCCCCTCATTGACCAACCAGTTGTTGGGCGTGTTGACATCATCCAATCACCATTCCTCAACACTTTCTACAACAAACACCCTGTTAGATTGACTCTTGACACTGGTGCCACGACAAATATGGTAAGATCATCCTTTGCCCAGGCAATAAAGTTACCTATAACCCCTGCATCACAGATGGCTTGTCAAGCCGATGGAGTGACACCATTAGACGTCATAGGTGAGGTGCATTGTCATGTTACCAGGAATGAGCAGTCATTCCAACTAGATGCCCTAGTCGTAAAGCATCTTGATGTTGACGTTTTGGCAGGAAATCCCTTCCATGTGAAGAATGACATTGCAACACGTCCAGCCAAGAAACAGATTGTTATACCTGGCTAGAGCGTCATCTACTACGGTAAGACGGGCACAGGCAGTTGTTATACGAAGTCCGGCAAAACAAACCACAGTGTTGCTAGGGGTATATGTGGAGCTTTCATCACAGGTCAGCTGTATCTGTTGATCCGGACAACATCCTGCCTGAAGGTTTCAGTGCACGATTCAGAGAACTAAATGATAAGAATGATGAAGTTTTCAACTCGTGTGTATCCAAATACAATGGCTTCAGTGGTCCTCTACATGCTGTGGTCAACATGGGGCCTACTCTACCCCCTCAAAGGAAAGGCAGACTACCCCATTACAACAAGGAAATGCTTTTGGAACTCCAAACCAAATTTGATGAACTTGAGAAGATGGGCGTGTTCGCTACACCAGAACAAATGAATGTCACCGCTGAATACTTGAACCTGTCATTTCTGGTTCGGAAACCAGCAGGTGGTTACCGCCTAGTTACTTCCTTTGGAGAAGAAGCCCAATACAGCAAGCCACAACCCTGATTAATGTCTAATGTAGACAATGTTCTCAGAGACATAGGTAAATGGAAATACATCATAAAAACTGATCCCCTGAAGTCTTTCTATCAGATTCCCTTATCCAAAGAGTCGATGAGGTATTGTGGAGTGGTGACCCCATTCAAGGGAATTAGAGTCTGTACCCGATGTGCCATGGGTATGCTGGAGTCAGAAACCTACCTGGAGGAACTGATGTGCCGAGTTCTTGGCACACTCATACAGGAAGGTCTTGTAGCAAAGTTAGCTGATGATCTTTTCTGTTGAGGAAATACTAGATAACTGGCGACGTGTCCCATGTGCCCTAAAGCAAAACAATCTGAGGCTGTTAGGTTCCAAAACTGTCATATGCACAAATTCAACAACCATGCTTGGATGGATATGGTCTAACGGCACCTTGTCTGCTAGTTCACATCGAACAGCAGCATTGGCCAATGTAAGTCAACCATCTACTGTTCAGGGTTTGCGCTCCTTTGTTGGCGCACACAAGGCATTGAGTCGGTTTCTCCATGGCTATGCTGATCTCCTTCAACCCCTTGATAAAGCAACAGCGGGCAGACTAAAGAAAAAATTACCTGCCAAACATCATGGCCTCGCAGGTACCCTGTATTCCTGTCTTGACGGACATGCCTTGCTGTCTGGTTTCTACAATGCCAAACTAAAGACACATCAGGTATCCTGGCTCCCATGTGAGTTAGAAGCTCTGGCAATTGGATCTGCTGTGAAACACTTTGCTCCCTACATTACAGCATCAGCAAAAGCTACCCAAGTACTGACAGTCGACCTGGTGTACAGGCTTACAACAAGCTGAACAGAGGGGAGTTTAGTTCAGGGGTCATAACATTTTTATCTACCGTGAGCCGTCACAACGTCACAGTCAACCACATCTCTGGTGTGAAAAACATCCCAACGGACTACTGCAGTAGACACCTGAGCTCCTTTCTGACAACAGTTGCCAGATATGCAAATTTGTTCAGGAGGAGGTGAATTCAGTTGTTCGCAGTCTGAGTGTTAAGGAAGTCATAGAGGGAGGTGCAAGAATGCCCTTTACCAACCGAACAGCATAGCATGCCACACAGCATAACTGCCCAGCCTTGAGAAGGACTCACTCCCATCTCTTTCAAGGAACTCGCCCTTCGAAGAAACATACCGACATACCTGATGTCAAAAGGTATTTGCGGGAAGTATCCATTGCTTCTGACGGCTTATGTGTGTTACGCACCAACCAACCTAACCACCAAGGTCCACTTGCCACCACTGTGTTTCTTTGAAATCCTTGCCTGCTCAGTTTTACCCAGTCAAGCAGTGCACCACCTGTGTCCATTGGTGTAACGTTTGCTGCTTATATAATGAAACGCTACGAACAGCTTGTGTTTGTTTTGCGTGAAACAGTGTCGTCATTCACATCGACATGTTTGATTGAGAATGAAAAGCGTGATGACCTAAGAAACACCATCATCATGCTTTGTGCGGATACCAAGCACCTTGGAGACTCAGGTACTACAATCAGAGTTGACCCTGCGCCCGGCTTCAAATCCCTTCTCGACGACCCCATTTTAACGAAATATGGTATCAGCCTGGACATTGGTTCCCCTATAAATGACAACAAGAACCCAGTTGCCGAAAAGTGCATTGCCGAACTTGGTTTAGAGTGCTTGCATTTGGGTCCAGAAGGGGGTCCATTAACTCATGTCAATCTTTCCTTGGCCACAGCAAACATGAACTCCCGTATTCGAAAGGGTGACCTATCTGCACGTGAAGTATTCACTCAGCGTGACCAAACAACTGGAGTTCAACTACCCATTTCAGACCGACAATTCATCCAAGAGCAGAATCGATCCAGGATGTTCAACCATTCACATAGCAGCAAGTCCAAGGCCCACGGGAAAACAAACCTAGACGAATACAACATTCCAAATTGGTGACCTAGTGTTCATCAAACAGGAAAAAGAGAAATCCCAGGCCAGGGAAAAGTATTTGGTTACTTGGATATCTGATGACACTTGCCAACTAAGGAAGTTCATCAAATCACAGTTTCCTTCGAAACTTTACACTGTCAGACCTTCAGACTGTTACCTTGTCAAACCTACCATACTGACTATGTCACCTCCCGGACCAATAAGAGGCATTAAAACGGAAATACCCAACTTGTGACTATTGTCAACCCTTGCCAAGTTCTGTCATAGAAGGTAAAATCATACCTTGCAATCAGGCCTCTGAGAGTGGCTATCATGACCATCTTTATAGTCGATCGAGACGACTAACAGGAGCAATCCTGAACATACAACCCCTGAGCAAGAGACTGTAGAGTATGATGACGCCATTCCCTCCATTGATGACATCCCGTTGAGAACATCATCACGACCTCATAAAGCTCCCGCATGGCAGACGTCTTGAGAACGGATTATGTGTAACGTATGTTTACGACATTCATACTAATGTAACGCTTGACGGCATTTCACGACATTTAAACACACTTACGTCACCACACGGTTGTTTTGTTACATGGTGTCAGAAACGGGATTAAAAACCACTAAGAAAGTAAGTGAAAGGCTTAAAAAACTGAATCACAGAAGCAAAAATTCAATATGATGTCCGGAAACAATAGTCCGAACATGAATTGGCAAGTTGGCGACTTAGATAAGGAATGGAAGCGTTTCAGACAACATTACGAATTCACTTTCGTGGACCACTCGCCTTAAAAACTGAAATTTAAAAAGTGAACTAGCTCGATCTTGACTTTTATAGGTGATAAAGGTAGGGAGATATATCTGGTTTGAATTTATTACAAAGGACTGAGAATTTTACTGACGCATTGTGTTTAATATATTTCTTATTTTAGATCATGTTAAATCAGCTTAGATACCAGGGGTCAAGTTGAAGTTTCAGTTACACCAGCAGAGTATCATTATCATTTCTGACCAGTATGATTAGTTGTGCATCATACGTGACATTGATTTATTGAAATTAGTTGTCGGAAGACGTAACTGTAATGGTCGCCTCATGTTTGAAAAGTGTTTTCGACAATGTTGAAGATAAACTTGACTTGGTTATTTTTGGTGACAGGAAGGCTTGGTGTGGTGTTCACAACAATATCAAATATTCACTTGGAGGCCAGAAACTGAAGATGTTGCAGCAGAAAATGACACGTTAGAAGGTGTTTTTCAGAAGTATTCAACATATGTTGCCCCAAAGAAAAATCAAATTAGAGCTACGGTAAACTTCAACAGAAGAAAACAAGAAGAAACAGAGAAATTTGATAACTTTGTCACAGACCTCAGACTATTAGTTCAAGACTGTGGTTTTGCTGAAGAGGAAAGGATGTTGAGAGATGCAAAGTTCTTCGTTCATTACATGCAGCAGTGCGTGGGAAGTGCTTAGAGAAGGGAGATGATTCACTCTGAGGGACTCTAGAGGCAGCCATTATGATAGGACAAAACTATGAAACATCGCAAGAAAGCCTAAAGATAAATACTGATGAAGATACGTCTGTCAACAAGATTTCTTCAATGTGGAAATGTGTAAGATGTGGCTACAATATTTCACACAAGAAGTGTCCAGCAAAGCACAAGCAATGTGATATCTGTCATAAATATGGACATTTTGGAACGATGTGTAGAAATGCAGGCAAGGCACATTTGATTTGTGAAGAAGAACTGGCCATGGAAACAGTGAGTAGTGACTCTGAAGGAGACATAGCGCACCTTATCAACAAGGTATGGGATGGCGGTGAAGAAGATTGGTTTGAATACATCAAGGTGAATGGACAAACTTTGAAGTTCCAGATTGACACAGGTGCAAACAGGTGTATAATCCCTTATGATGTATTCCAGAACATGAATATAAAGGTGCCACTCATAAGGGCTGCGAGAAATTCAAGTCTTTCACTCACCAGCCAATACCGAATGAAGGATGTATCATATTACATACCAAGTCAAAAGGTCAAACAAGAGATGGAAGATGCGGGGCACGTATGCAAGGTTACAGAGCCTATTGACTGGGTCAGTTCAATGGTCACAGTGTTGAAGAAAGGAAAAGTTAGGATCTGTATAGACCGGACAGACCAGAACAAAGCGATCAGACGTGAGCATTATTCAATACCAACCATCGAAGAAGTTGTGGCGTCATTTCCAAATGCAAAGGTCTTCTCTGTCCTCGACACAAAGTCAGGATACTTACAGATAAAGATCGACTATGAATCAAGTCTTCTAACAACTTTCAACACCCCGGTAGGCAGGCACAGATGGCTCCGTCTTCCCTTCGGCGTAAAATCAAAGAATCATGGACACGATGTTGGCATTCAAGGAGCACAGGCGATTATGGATGACATTCTCATTGGAGGAAAAGATGACGAGGAACATGCCGGAATCATGAAGTTCTCAACCGGGTGACAGAATACAATTTGGGCCTGAACTTGGAGAAATGTCAAGTCAAGCAAAGCCGAGTAAAGTACTCAGGTCACATTATCACAGGAAGTGGACTGGAACCTGACCTCGAGAAGGTCAGAGCTTTGCAAGAAATACCGACACCTGAAACCAAAGAAGACGTCCGTTGATTCCTCGGACTTGTGCAGTACCTGAGAAAGTTCATTCCAAACTTAAGTGAAATCGATGAACCACTGAGAGCTGTCATCAAGAAAGATGTGGAATTCTTCTTGAGCAAGCAAGCTGAAACCAGCTTCAAGAAGTTGAACGAACTCTGCAGCAGTGCTCCTGAACTAGTCTGGTATGATGGGAACAAGCTGCTGACTATACAGTGTGATGCAAGCAGTTTTGCCATAGGAGGCGTCCTGTTACAAGATGGACAACCTGTGGCATTCACATCACCATAACAGAGAAAAACTACGCACAAAACGAGAAAGAAATGTTGGCGATAGTAGTCTGTTGTAAGAAAATTATTGTAAAACCCACTTCTGTTTCTGCTTCATAATAGTGGGAATTGAGAATTTGGGTTTGTCTTCGTTGGCGAAGGATGTTGCCTTAGGCAATCACCTATCTATAACAGTATTATTGTATATGCTTCGGTAATTTTCCAATTCTTAATTGTAAATCACTTAGGGCTATTGAAATATGCAATTGTATCATTGAGACGCAAGGAAGTGAATGTCAATCACAAACTATGCTGACATACTATTTACTCAATGTTTTAACATCAAATGTCAAATATACCCTTTCAATTGGGCTGTTCAGATATTTTATAGAGTATTCTAATCAGTGTATTTTTGAGTGTATTTTTGAGTGGAAATTAGAGTGGACAAATGAGCATTGAGTAGAGTCAGCAAGTGGGGTATTGGCCATTCACTATGCCTCCATGTGCCTCCAACATCACAGCTGACATCTACCTGTACATTTTTGGAAAGACTACTCTTATGTCATAAAGAATTAACCATCATCTCTATGACGTCATCATGTCGTGTGTCTCTGTCCACTCCTGCCTATCTTATAACATGCTCTCCAGAACTCCAAGGTCGGATCCTATAGCATCAAGCTAATTCCCTGGGATAGAGTCTAGAGCCATCATCTTGCAGGTTGGTGCTTCTTACGACATATTTATGGGCATAGCAGTGTGTCCACCCTCAAATATTCTTTTTCTATTCTCTAGAAACCATCAATGCTATGAATCTCAATATTTGAAATATTTAGTACATGTAATACACTCAACGGCAATAGAAACGCAATTTGAAATCTAATCAATGTTATAAAACTTAATTAACACTTCAGGCTAAATAAACCAACAAATTATTGTTATTTAGACATCAGCGCATATGTCCAAAGGAAAATGTTCGACTAACATCATCACATGTGACGTCACAACAAGGGCAAACACAGCAGGGGTGGTTTCAAGTCAGTATATTGCATGTCCCCCTTGTGTGCTCAGACATATCTGCAATCGCATGGGCTTTGAAAGACTCTGGCATCGCCTAAATTGTTGTGGGATGGTCCCCAAATGTTGTTAAGGACTTCGTCCCACAAATGTTCGATGGGACTCATGTACAGCGAATTTTCACCTCAGAGGAGTCAATGTCCTCCAGCCCATCAGCAAAGGGGAGGTTGGACCTTGATCAACAGCGTTTATGACATAATGCCACTGTCTGGTAACAATATTGGTCCTATAATTGTCCATTGCTGTCTATCAGCAGCAGATATTGAAAGCAACAAGACATCTGCATACAATTTGACCATTGATTTGACATCTGTTTGTCCCAATCGTTCTTTTATCAGTCTCATATATGCCGTTTGGAATCTGTATTTTTTCAGGTGTGAAAAGCGGAAAAATTGTCCTGCAAAACGATGTTACAGGTGGTGGTTTACCAAGTCGAGGACGATCTTTGAATGTTCAAGCGACTGGTATAGATTTTTAGTCAAGAATTTGTTGATAGATTCACATGGAAGTGTCTAAAACTCGCAAAATCCCAACATCCCTGAAATTCCATTCTCATGGCCTTATTCTTCTTTTCAGTTTATCAAGCGCAGCATGTCCGCAATTTGACTGACCTTCAAAATTGTGTGTGCATGTAAAGGACTTGAGTGGTGTGAATGAACCTGCATTTTACGATCAAGGCACGTGGTTGCAATTGCGCGCCATGCTCAACGCATTGTTTTTATCACCATGTGTTTGTCGGCTCAAAATGAACCATAGGTCCTTTTTCCTGTTTCTATAAATATCATTAAGTGACCATGATAAGTTCTGTGACATTATTACCAATTGCGTTTTTAATGCTGTTCAGTATATATATAATCTAAAATTGTATGATGGAGACTTAGTAGAAGTAGGAGTGCAAATTTAGAGGGGTTAAGAATGTAGTTTCATTTGTTAATTAGGCATGCACAGGTCAAATATAATGCTCAAATATGATCAACTACCGGTAGTTATGATGGCAACTTCATTTCTTTAGATTCAAAATTAAAGAAAGATGTAAAACTTCCCAGGGTGATGTCAGTGAATAGGTCAATAGGCTGTGAACTCAAGTGTATATTTGAGTCATGCATGTGACCGTTTATGTGTGCAATAACCTGATCATGAACTTTAAGATCGGCCTACTTTCAAGCCTGTAGCAACACAAATAAAAAAGATTCCACCACTTCGTTTTCTGATGTTCTAACTAAATAATGGTAATCTCTGCATTTCACTGATCTGAAATACCCTGTACAAACGTTTTAGTTAATAAAGTTTGCAGGCTGTGCCCCCCCTTTGCTTAAACATTTGGTTGACCGAAGACCAACAGTGCCGAGATCTTATGTAAACATGCATCCCTATCTAATTCCTGATTGTTATTTTGTTCAACCTGTTTGAAATGTCAAATTTTAAAACTTACATGTATGTAAGGCTTCACTTAAAATCTGATGATCTTTAAAATTTTATATTTACGATCTAATGAATATAAAAGGATTGATTAAGGATCAAGATGGTATATAATTGTCTGTCTACTCTCTTTTAGTGGTATATCCCCAAGATGTAAGACTTCTGGTGGGCAACATCCTGAATGTCAACTGCACTGTCCATCACTACCAACTTGCTTCCACCAAATCAACTCACTGCATGTTCTTTGTGAAGAGGTTCCATCATTGGGAAAACTGCACTCTGATCCCTAGGGAGGTGCTTGAGGACCCTGCCTGTCACCTTGCCTCGCCTCCCCCTGCTCCCTCAAGCACCAGCACCTTCCAGAAGTGTGCAATCAGCTCTCTCCATGTGACAACCATCAACTCAACAACCATCTCACTACACTACCCAGTCAAGGTTTGTACAACTTTATGCTTTAACCAGTCATATTATAAAATACATGGAGACACACGGATCACTCAGTGCATGTAGCATGCAGAAGCATCATCACAGACACACAGATCACTCACAGTATGAAGCATTCAGAGGCATCATCACAGACACACAGATCACTCACTGTATGAAGCATGCAGAAGCATCATCACAGACACACAGATCACTCACTGTATGAAGCATGCAGAAGCATCATCACAGACACACAGATCACTCACAGTATGAAGCATTCAGAGGCATCATCACAGTCACACAGATCACTCACTGTATGAAGTATTCAGAAGCATCATCACAGACACACAGATCACTCACTGTATGAAGTATTCAGAAGCATCATCACAGTCACACAGATCACTCACTGTATGAAGCATTCAGAAGTATCATCACAGTCACACAGATCACTCACTGTATGAAGCATTCAGAAGCATCATCACAGACACACAGATCACTCACTGTATGAAGTATTCAGAAGCATCATCACAGTCACACAGATCACTCACAGTATGAAGTATTGAGAAGTATCATCACAGTCACACAGATCACTCACTGTATGAAGTATTCAGAAGCATCATCATAGACACAGATCACTCACTGTATGAAGTATTCAGAGGCATCATCACAGACACACGGATCACTCACTGTATGAAGTATTCAGAAGCATCATCACAGACACACAGATCACTCACTGTATGAAGTATTCAGAAGCATCATCACAGACACACAGATCACTCACTGTATGAAGTATTCAGAAGCATCATCACAGACACACAGATCACTCAGTGGCTGTAGCATTCAGACGCATCATCAAAGACATTTAGATTTAGGAGCTAAGTCAATCAACATCTATCAGAAAGGTTGTGAATGTAACAATAGCATAACTACCGCTTGTTGAACCTCAAATTATGTAGATTGCCAAAAAACAAGTTTGTTAGCTGCAGGTATGGTCATTGCTGGTGATGTTGCCTGATTCTGAGGGTATGGGTACGAATCCCATATCAGACTTGGGCCGAAAAAGTACAAGGCTTTGTACTACCGTATTTGACCTAATAGGCGGCCTGCTCCAATAAGCACCCCCGTAACCCCCCTCCCCCCAACCTGGTTTTAAAATTATAGGTCTAATAACCGCCCATGTACCAGCGGTACTAAAATAATAAATTCAACGTAATCCCTTTGTTTGAGATATGTTAGAGATATATACCCATACTTCCCGAGGTGTATCGCTCAAAAACTTCCTGTTTGAATCGTGGGACTCCGATGCATAGCGATACACCGAGGGAAGTGTGGGTATATCTGACTTATACCCCACTCCGGTCGAGTCATATTTGACAAAAAAGAGCATTCCATCATTCTTTAAGTATAAAGCTCTTTACCTAATAAATAGAACAATAGAATATTAATAATACTCTTCTAATTGCGGTTTAAAACCATAAACTAACTTCATTTCATTAAAATTGGTACATATTAGTAATTTAATAATTATAAACATAGGTTTATATATAAAGAATATGTATATACATAAAACAACATAAAATACCTCTGCTTGTATCAATCCTCATTAGCTCAGTTGATAGAGTCGCTGCTCAACAACATAAAGGTCCCTGGTTCGATTCCCACCATCTTTGATTATAATTCTCAAAAATTTTAAATTCTAAGTTTTACAAGTCCGTTTATTTGCCAACGTTGAAGATCTCTTCTCCTGACTAAGTGTAGATTAACAGTGAGGTGTTGGTGTATCAGAAAAGTAGAGGTGTATCAGTGGATAACCTACAGTTACAAACAGTTACAACATAGAAAGGAGAGGTGTATCCATCAATACACCTACAGTTAGAACAAAGGAAACCATAACAACGAGGCCGGAAGTAGGGAATAATAAAGGGTACCTTAGCGGCAGTAAGTGTTATTTATTTTCTACTCAATAATGTGTAAGTATGTTTTTAATGCCTGTATCTGTTATCAAAGACAACCTAAACATAGTCGACTTCAGCAGTCTTAGATCGTCATTCACACCAATTTAATAAGGGCCCACCCAAGTCAATGTTTAAGGGCGCTTATTGTGTCGAATACGGTATTGCTGATAGAGTGATCCCAAATATAACAATTTAATGTTTCATTTCTCTCCTATCTGAAATGGCATTTCCCTCTAATACATTTAGCTTTGGGAGCTAAGCAAATCAACATCTATCAGAGAGGTAGGAGAGAGCGGGGCAAAATGGGACAGTGGGTTCATTGGGACACCCCACAAAACAGTTATTTTTAGATGTGCAATCACATTATCATTATGTCTCAAGGAAGAGACATCATACATACTGGCACCTTTTGTTGCATCACTAGAAACAGTTGAAACATTCAGAAGTTTGGTGACTAAAATGTTTTTTTTTAATCCCGTTATAGATAAAAGATATAAACCAGTTTGTCACATGGTTATGTCATACAGTCACTAAAACATAGTCCTGCTTCATGACTTTGTATTAAATAGGAGCCTTTTATATAGTCTAGATCCTATTTCTGCAAGTCTAGATTGACTGAATACACATGTGAAATGAAAAGCCTCAAGAAATAAAATAATATAAATGACGGTACAGTAATTATTTAAAATATTTCATAGACTAAATTTAAGTCTAACTAAACATTGCAAGGGTAGATGTGGGTGCTTTGGGACATGGTGACTGCATGGGGTGCATTAGGACATGTCCCAGTGCACCCCATACAGGTGATTCTAGTTGATCATCATAATAACAATGTTATACCTTTAAAATTTAATGACCTGGAAGTTGTTTTGAACAGTTCGAACTTTGAAGCATTTTAGATTTGACATGATCTTAGCGACGACCGGTATTTTATACATAACCATTTGTCAGAATTAACCGATTGTGTCTGGTCAGGATGCGATTTATATAATTATAAAAAAGTGCTTTTAATAAAAAAAATATTGGCAATATTAAAGTCAATTTCAAATTAACACAATACATACATATTTTGGAACAATTGTAAGTGTTGTTTTTATGGCAAAAAAATCTGAGTTTTAAACTTTAAGATAGAGTTTTATTTGTTGAATTACAAACAGATCTTTTTGCAAATAGTTTACTGGCAGTATTTGTCAAACATTGTTTTTGTTATCAAGTTTGTTGTTTGGTGTAGTTGGAAGTACTAATACCATTAGAAATGGAATCATATATTTATATTTTGTGCTAAATTTGTTTGCTTCCCAATGCATCCCAAAGTCTGTCCTAATGTACCCACAGTTTGGGTACATTGGGACAAAAACAATATTTTTTTCAAATCTCTTTAGCTCAGTTGTTGTTATGTTTGTGATATTTTCACTTTGATTAGGTATTTACATTAAACTAGTGACCAGAAAATGTGCTTATTATCCCCCGCCGTGCATTAAGCGCGAAGCGGGGGATATAATATTGAGCAGCGTCCGTACGTACGTCCCTACAGATGAAATTAAATAACTCAAAAACTATTGACCTGATTCTTTTCATTTTTTGTATATAGCTTCATCACCATGAGAGCAAGGTCCCTCTAGAGGTTCATGACCTTGACCTTCATTTCAAGGTCATTACGAGACTTTGACATTTTACTCTTGTCAGCGTGATATCTCAAGAACCATGGCATTCACTGGATTCTCTTCATAACTTACACAATGCATCTTATTGGGAAGGCGCCGGGCCCAGTCGATTTTGGTGACCTTCACATTATTTTCAAGGTCACAATGAGACTTTGAAAATTTCAGCATTGAAACCTGCATTTTAGGCTTGTCAGCGGGATATCTCAAGAACCATTAACTGGATTCTCTTCATAATTTACACAAAGCATCTTATTGGGAAGGCGCTGGGCCCATTCGATTTTGGTGACCTTCAAATTATTTTCAAAGTCACAGTGAGGCTTATATATGGAAGACCCAGGGACCAGTTGATTTGTTGTGGTGTAAATGACATCTAGTAGCATGACAAGTGTAGACAAGTGTTTCTATGTATACAGTATGCATTTTTTTCACATCAATTTGCGGCGGGGGATCTTGTCACCTTTGTGACAAATACTTGTTGTTTATTTGATTCAATTTGTAGAAGATATGTTGCAGAGAGTAAATTCTGTCCCAATGCGCCCCGCTCTCCCCTAATGAATGTAACAACAGCTCAGCTACCACTTGTTGGACCTCCATTTTGGTGGATGGTGAAACAAGCGAGTTTGTTAGCTATGGTCATTGCTGGCGATGTTGCCTGTCTCTAAGGTGTGGGTTCGAATTCCATTTTGGATTCGGCCCAAAAAGGACAAGACTTTGTACTGTGGATAGTGTGACCCCTGAGATAACAACAACAGCTGAACTGGTATTTATCCCTGGTGCATTCAGCTTTGGGAGCTGAGCCAATCAACATCTATCAGATGGGTAATCATTATGCTATGGAAGTGTGAAGGACACTTACATATCTTTGTTTAGGCTCCTTTGGGATACGCTGTCTACTTGAGTTTCATCTTATCGTCAGAAAAACCTGGTGTAAAATATGTAAAATGTGTAAAAAAAAAGAGTGTGTTGATCAAATAAAAGGATGTTTTGATTGTACAAATTTAGATGTATTTGAAAGCAATTGTATTAATGATTATATAAGCTCACAGGATCTGTCAAGGATTATACAAGTTTCTGTGTGGAAAAATTTTCTAATTTTGAATGTATTCAATTATTTGCAAACAACTAGCCATGGGTTACTAAAGAATTTAAATGAGTTTTGAATGAAAATATAAAGAAGGGCTTTTTGTTGTGGAGATAGAGTTGACCTTAGCCTGATGGATTGTTCTAGGTTTTTGCTAAGAGCTTCAAAGGTGTAAAAATTGAATAATGATGTGACATTGGTATTTCTAGCTTTACTCTCCTCATTAATACTGAGAATATACATCATAATCATAATCAATTATTCTTCTGAATAACATATATAATTTCCTTACTTATCATTGTTATTCATTGTGTCTAGGACTGAATCTGACCATCTCCCGGTCACTTGTAAACTTGATTTACAACTTGTAAACAGCATTAACTCTATCCGATTGCCCACGATGTTTGCTACGCCTGTCACTAAGTTTAGGTGGAAGGATGCTGAGGATCAACTGTACTTGGAACGATTACAGTCATCAGTAAGAGATATGATTGACGATTTCTTAGGCATAGTTCATATTGATGTTAATTCTGCTGTAGATGTTTTAACAAATATTTTGTATTTCGCTGGTGATCAGCTTAAAGTTGCATCACATGGTGTACACGGTAAAACTCGTAGTCAACTTGTATGGTTTGATCGAGATTGTATTAAAGTAAAACAAAAGAAATTTGAATTATTGAATTTATTTCGCAGATGTAAATCATTAAACAATTTAACTGCTTATTTGAATAGCAGAAAGGAATTTCGTAAATTATGTTATTCTAAGCAAAAGTTATACAAAGAATGTTTGGTTGATGATATTAAATCAGCTGCTGCTGAAAAGGATTGTAAACAGTTTTGGCAAAAACTGAAGTCTCTGTTGAGTGTTAAGGGTAAGGAATCACCTATTGCACTTGATGTTTGGTTTGATTATTTTAAGAAATTGTTAAATCCAGACACTATGGGTAGAAAATCTTTGTTTGATGAAACCATTGTTAATTTCGTTATCAACCACGATGCTTCGAGTTGTACTTGTTGTGATAACTCCTTTTTGTTGTCTGATTTAATTTCTGAATCCCTTCAGAATGGCAGATCTGCCGGAGTAGATGGTATCCCTCCTGAGTTTGTTAAGAAGGCAGTTATAATTGTTCCATATCTCCAATTATTGTTTAACTCGGTTCTTGACAGTGGTGTTTTCCCAGACAGTTGGAATACTGATATGATTGTTACTTTATTCAAAAAAGGTGACTCTTCGGACCCTAATAACTATCGTGGCATATCACTTTTAAATATCCTAGGTAAAGTTTTCACTTCAATTGTGGAAGACAGAATTAGGAAGTGGGTTGAATTAAATGGTATTATTCATGAATCGCAGCAGGCTTCAGGACAAATTACTCTACAATTGATAATATATTCGTTTTACAGTTATTTTGCCAAAAATATTTAAGGAAACCTAAGCATCGTTTTTATGTAGCCTTTATTGATTTTCGTAAAGCTTTTGATTTAGTTGATCGACAAAAACTTTTGTATGTTCTTCATAATAGGGGAATATGTGGTAAATTGTTTAATGTTCTCTGTGATATGTATTCAAAAGTTAAGGCTTGTGTCAAGGCAAAGGGAGGTAGAACAGATTTTTTCAATACTTCCTCTGGTGTTAGACAAGGATGTATGTTAAGCCCAATCTTGTTCATTATCTTCATTAATGAGATAGTATCTGAATTTGAACAGAGTGGTTTGAGGGGAATATTTGTTCATGAAAATATACAAGAAATTTTGTTACTACTATTTGCTGATGATCTTGCTTTGGTTGATGATACAGTTATAGGTTTGCAAAGAAAATTAGATTTCCTTGATAAGATTTGTATAAAATGGGGGTATGAGGTTAATCTGAATAAGACTAATATAGTAGTGTTTAGGAGAGGTGGATTTTTGAAAAGCATGGAACGGTGGACGTATGCAGGTACAGAAATGAAGTGTCTTTCGTATTATAAGTATTTGGGAATCGTATTTTCATCAAGATTAATGTGGTCTAGAGCTTGTGAAACTTTATCTATTCAGGCTAGGAAGGCGATGTTTCCTGTTAGTAGACTGTTGAAATCATTTCAGTCGATACCATTTCATACTATGATAGAAATATTTGATTCTAAAATTTCTCCTATCCTTTTGTACGGTTCAAAGATCTGGGGTCACACTTTTAGGCAGTCAATAGAAAAAGTTCAAACTGATTTTTTGAAGAGGTGCCTTGGAGTTTCAAGACGAATATCGAGTAATGCAATCCTTGGTGATACAGGTAGAAGTTATTTGTGTGTTAATTATTACAGTCGTTGCATAAATTATTGGTGTAGAATCATTCGTATGGAGAGGTCTAGATATCCAAGGGCGACTTATGAAATGATGAAACAGTTTGATGAACAGGGAAAAGACTGTTGGGTCTCACGTGTTCGAATGCTATTATTTCAGACCGGTTTTTCATACGTATAGATTGCCCAAGATTGTGGTAGTTTAAAAGTTTTTAAGAGTTTGTTTTTTCAAAGATGTAAGGACATACAATTTCAGAATTGGCAGAGTAAAGTTTCAGGATCACAATTTTTAGAGCACTACAGTGGTTTTAAATCTGCTTTAAATGTTGAGAAATATGTTCTTGAATTATTCTCTGATAAATTTTCTGAGGTTGTTTTGTAAATTCCGTTGTGGTTCTCACAAATTAAGGATACAGTTACTTCGATACAAAAGTTATAATAACCCCAATGCATTGTTGTGTACGAAGTGCGTGCTTGGTTGTATTGAGGACGAATATCACTTTTTATTTATCTGTCCGTATTATGATGTAAGTAGAAAGCAGTTTTTACCTGTATACTACTATGAATATCCATCAAAGTTTAAAATGTATTAGTTGTTATCATCAACTAATATAGGGCTCATTAAGTCTTTATCTTTGTATTTGAAAAGAAATCTGCCTGTTTAAAATGATAATCATGCGCACTGTGTGCAGTCTTTTCTGTATTAGCAATATGGGTCACGTGGCCCCAAATGCAAATAAACATGTCACTTGTCACTGTCACTTGTCATTTTATTCAAATATTCTAATCATTTAATAGTTTTTTAAATTTAGGTTTATCTCCATATGACAATGAATGAAATGAAACATTTACACAAATCATTACTTTGTACGAGATTTCACAATTGTTTAATGTTGTCAATTATTTTTTAAATATTTTACATTAGTTTGTTGAGAAATAAATTCTGTTTTAGAAAAAACTTCCTTCAAACAATTAAAAACAAAAATTGAATTAAAAATCTGTTAAAAATAAAAATAAAACATGATTTCCAGCAGGCAATAGTTTTTACTTATGAATTGTTATCAAAAACGCACCAAGTTGATTGATTAGAATTGACTTGCCTTTCTACGTTCCACAAATGAGTACTAAATAATTTGTTTTCATATATTTCTTTTTAGCTCATGATGCCTAAAAGCCTCGATGGTCTTATGGTGTGGCATTTGGTGCCTGGCATCTGTCCGTCAAACCGTCCGTCCATTCGTCTGTAAACTTTGTGCACTTTCAACTTCTTCTTGAAAACCAAAAATCTTTTATTGACATTGCCATCCAATCATGACAACTCAAAAACATTTTAACACCTCACAAGAACGTGGATTTTGATCAGCGATGACAAAGTTGTTTAGATCAAGATTTTGTGAGATCAATATTATCATGTCAATATTCCATTTAAAACCAAAGACTGACTGACAACATATCCCCTGCCAAATCAGTTTTCATTATAGCTCCAAACAGTTTCTAAGCTCAAGGAACAAGGGTCATAACTCTGTAAAAATATATGCAGGGTTTATATTTTCATAGTCCATCAAAGCATTAAATTAAAGTGACACAGAGTATCTTTCTTAAAATGTTATTTTGTTTTGATAAGCTACAAAATATCTAATATGATGATTGAAGTTCATATCTCATCACTGGACTTGCAAATATATCCATTTATGCATAATATCTCTAAAATGCTTGATTTTATGGAAAAATCCAGAAAACATCTCAAATAAGTTTAATATTCGAAAGTATGCATCCAATTAATCTACCTAATAGTTACAATACCGAGTAAACACTATCGAATCGAATATATCTTACTGTCAGCTTATGACAAGGTTTCAAAATTATGTTTGGCGAATTTGCGCGCGCCACTCCAGCCACATTGTCCAGTTTTCGATCAAAATCCCGAATTTGAATGGCCATATTTTCGCTGTATGGTACTGATTGACCTTTAACTTGTTATTTAGCAGCCCTGTCTAAGGACGGGGCTGCTGTCAGTGTTAGTGCAGTATCCGCCGCCGCGTCCGCCGCCGCCGCCGCCGCCGCCGCGTCCGCGCTCATACTAATGGCTATAACTTTTTTCTACTAAGCTTTCCAGAACTTGTAATCATAACTTACTGCTTATACCTCCGGGGAACGATTTTGACATGTTCACTTTCAAGGTCAAAGGTCAAGGTCACGAGCTATAAAATCACTAAAAAAATTTCTTGTAAACGCGATAACTTGAAAAGTTTTTGTGCTATGAAGCTCTAACTTGGTATGTATCGATCATCCTTGGAAGAGTAAAAAATTTTGAAAAGGTTTTCTTTACAATCTGTTCGAGGTCAAGGTCACAGCAAGGTTACGACTTTAGTATGGTTTTGCGAAAATGCTTTATTTTAACAATGAACACTTTTAATCAATAGATGATTGTTATACTCAATGAAAAGTGTTCATTGATTGTGTAGCCTTGAAGGTCAAAGGTCAAGGTCATGAGATTTGTGTTATTACAATGTGCAACTAATTTGGATATAACTTTATCCCATAAGGCTTTTCAGAACTCATAAACATGTATAAGTGTTTGTACCTCTGGGGACTTAGAATGACATGTTGACTTTCAAGGTCAAAGGTCAAGGTCACGAAATATAAAATCACTAAAAAATTCCTTGTTAACACGATAACTTGAAAAGTTTTTGTGCTATGAAGCTCTTACTTGGTATATATCATCCTTGGAAGAGTAAACATTTTTGAAAAGGTTTTCGCTACAATCTGTCCAAGGTCAAGGTCACAGCGAGGTCATGTCTTTAGCATGGTTTTGCGAAATGCTTTATTTTAACTATGAACACTTTTAATCAATAGATGATTGTTATACTCAATGAAAAGTGTTCATTGATTGTGTAGCCTTGAAGGTCAAAGGTCAAGGTCATGAGATTTGTGTTATTACAATGTGTAACTAATTTTGATATAACTTAATCCTGTTAAGCTTTTCAGAACTCATAAATATGTATAATTGTTTACACCTCTGGGGACTTAAAATGACATGTTCACTTTCAAGGTCAAAGGTCAAGGTCATGAGCTATAAAATCACTAAAAAATTCTTTGTAAACGTGTTAACTTGAAAAGTTTTTGTGCTTTGAAGTTAAACTTTTGTTTACATTATCTCTTGAGAAGTACAAAATTTTGGAAAGGTTTTGGGTACGAACTGTCAAAGGTCAAGGTCACAACAGGTCAACAAATAATGAGAAACTTGATTATTTTAACTTTCAACACTTTACTTTGTTACATTAATGTTATTTTCAATGAAATGTATTCATTGATTGCGTGACCTTGAGTGTCAAACGTCAAGGTCACAAGCAAATGCCCAATATGCTGAGGCTTGTAGAAGGCGGAACAGGGTAAGGCGAAACCCCAAGTTTCGGGGCTGCCCTGTTTTTGCGGTGTCCCGCAAATACTAATCTAGTTTCAGTAACAGTTAGTGGTTCCCAAAGTAATAACATCGTTTTCAAAATTTGACATATGTGATCCTATCAACATACTCTGTGTCTCTTTAATACCCCGAAGACACACAGCAAATTTGGTGATCTCATTTTTGTGTCTCCTTGGAAGATAACTTTGAACATAGTCCTCAAACATGGAACAAGGGCAGTAACTCTGTAAAAATAATTTCATGCTCCTGATTTGCGAACTCCATCAAAGCATTGATACCTCGAAGACACACAGTAAATTTGGTTATATTATCTTAAATGTTTTTTTTATAGAAAATTTGTCCCCTTTGTAGATGGTATCCTGGGGTTGTACTCAGATTCGCCAACAAGTGCATGTGCTGGCATACTGTGCTGTAATACTCCCAGCAAAATGGTGATATCAGTTTTCTAAATTGTCTTAATTGTTCCAAATCTAGAAATAATTCCCTATTACACTTGATAAAACTGGAATAACCAGAAGAGATATAAATGATTAAACAGACTAGACAGATCTATAATTGATTGAAATAGTTTACCTTTTACATCTAATACCAAAGCTTGTATATATATATCTCTACGATACAGTGAATGGAAGTCAGCTTGTAGATGAATAAAGGCACAGTAACATCTGCCATGCTTCTGTGAAACAATGTATAAATACTGGTAATACAAATATTATCAGTAGTTTGATTACACTTACAAACTGCCATTCTTCTAAACAGGAAGAAAAACTTATTTGATTGGCATTCTAGTTTTTGGTGTTATGTTCAGATGAACAGAAAGATCATTTTATGGATAATCAACTTCTTTATTCTTGGAAGGTGATGTTTGGACGTAGATCCTAATGTCGTTGTCAAGCAAGTGATGATGTGCTGATGCATGTGTGCATTCACATGCCAGTTACTTCCCTTTATATGACAAGTGTTCACGAAGCCAGTAGAGGACTTTCCACAGCCAAGTTAATATATTTTATGATGTTTGAAACAATGAGACAGCACCGTTTACATTTTACAATCTAGAAACAAGATCTTTAAATGGGATTTGAACCTGGAACCACTAAGTTGTCAAACAGCGCTTTTACAGAATGAGTTATTTCGGGTTCATGCCAGCTGATGTTGATTTTGTTGTGTCATGTCTGTTATTGTTATTACAATATACACACATATATTATATATGTATATTTATATCTATTTCTAAAATCGTGTGCAGGTGTGTATTGTTAACATCATACACAAACAGCCTGCTGTTGAGAAGGCAGCTGGCTATAATTTGCTACATTTGTGCAGGTAGCAGCAAGAACACAAAGACGAAACTGGCGCCACAGATTTTATTCCATTTCACTTTCGACATTACACGTTCAAGGTGTGGCAAGGTTAAAAAACTACAATAAAAACAAACAAAAGAACCTCAGTCATAGGTACAAAATAATATAGTGATAGGTATATTGAACAACTTTAGTAAACAGACACTTACTCAGTTTTAACCTACGCTATCCAATAATTCAGTCAGCATGATTGTTAAGCTATTATTACTTCACAAACAATTGTAAGTTTGGTTTAAAGTCATGAAAACATTGTTTGAAATAACCTTAGTTCATAATAACAGTATATTTCCCTTCAAAGTACTTATTTTACATGAAATGCATAAATATACCTACAAAGACAAATACTGATAGCATGAAACATTAATACAGCATAATAAAAAGTGTTATTTAATTTTCTAAATCTGATTCCAAAATAGACGATAGGTTTAATTCCTCGGTTGGTACAAAAACGTGGTGGCGCATGCATACCATAATAAAACAATATATTTTTTCAAAATCTGAAATTAATTTCTTTCCATCCATTGTTTCTAACAACAATGTCTACGATGATCCAGAAGAGATTGCAAATGTTTTCAACGATTTCTTTGTTAGTCAATCACAAGTAAAAAACCCAGACTCACAAGTTCCTGAATGTCCCAACGTGTTTCCTATATCTTCACTAAATGTTGTCATTCTTACACATGAAGAAGTACAATATATTCTCCTCTGTCTTGATCCGTCAAAAGCAACTGGGCCGGATGATATTGGAAGTAGATTTCTCAAAGTTGCGGCTAAAAGCTTGACTCCTTTATTAACAAAATTATTTAATTTATCACTACAACAATCCACATTTCCAGCCATCTCGAAGTGGGCTTCAGTCATTCCTCTGCATAAAAAGAATAGTATAAAATTTACAAGTTGTTTGTCTAAAGTCTTCGAAAAATGTATATTTAAACAATTTTCGAGACAACCATATTTTAACCAACCTACAATCGGGCTATTTGCCAGATGATTCCACCGCAAACCAGTTACCGTTTTTATATGATTTCATTGTGAAGAGACTTGACGAAGGTAAGGAAGTCCGGGCTGTTTTTTGTGACATCAGTAAGGCATTTGATAAGGTTTGGCACAAAGGCATCATTTCAAAACTCAAAAACAACGGCATCGGTGGATTTCTATTGAATTGGTTTGAAAGCTATTTAGAGAATCGAATACAAAAAGTGGTAATTTATGGATATTCTTCTGATTATAAAACTGTACTCATGCCGGCATCCCACAAGGTTCCGTATTGGGTCCGTTACTTTTCATCATTTATATAAATGATTTAGTAGAGGGTATTGAAAGTCGTATACGGTTATTTGCGGATGACACTTCCATTTACGTTATTGTCGATAATCACGATAATGCTGCAGCTTGTTTGAACGATGACTTTTAGCGAATATCTAGCTGGGCAGATAAATGGCAAGTTAACTTTAATCCTGATAACACAGAAACAATAAATTTTTCCCGTAAACAGAAATCTGATAAAATTCCTACTTTGAACATGAACCAAATCCCAATACAAGAAGTCAAAAGTCATAAACATCTTGGCATAATGCTACAAAAAGATTGCGCATGGAAAACTCACATCAAAGATATTGTTAAGAAAGTAAGTCCACAGATAAGGGAACTGCCTCCGAAGCTTAAAATATTGTGTCTCAAGAAAAACCTTAGAAACCATGTACAAGTCGTATATTTTGCCGACATTTGATTATTGTTTTCATATCTGGGATAACTGTACAATTGATCAATCTCTCCTTCTTGAGTGATTACATCTAGATGCGCTACGTACAATATGTGGCGCAGTTCGCGGTACCAGTCATCAAAAACTATACTCCGAAACAAACTTTAAACCACTAAAAGAAAGAAGACGGGACATTGAATTAATAAAAAATTTCAAGATGAATATTAGGTTCGCTCCTGACTACCTCTGTGATCTGATTCCTAAATCCGTCTCTGAAAACAGTCATTATAACCTCCGAAACAAATCTGACTTGCAAACGATTAAGTGCAGAACCAAAATATACGAAGAATCTTTCTTACCTGATACTGTAAGAATTTGGAATTCATTACCTAATGAATTCGTACAAGCGAACACAATCGGTCAGTTTAAATCTCTGCTGACAACTGATGCATTAAGTAATAATTACCTTAATCTTAACTACGGCAGTCGTTTTTGTCAATAATACACTGTAGACTCAAGCTTGGTTGCAGCGATTTGAACTCTGATAAAGTAAATCGACATATTTCAAATTCTTACTTAAAGTATTACATTTACATTCTACATAAACAGAACAGAGTTTAACAGTATGAACCCTTTCCTCGGTAATGTCTGTTCTGTTCTGTTCCGTTCCGTTACCTGTTTGAGAAAATAAGAGCTCATGTAAGCAGCAGCTTACTTCATTACAAATGATCAATTGTAATGCTTATAACATCCTGTACACCCCTTCATTAATTAACATAGATTCTCCCAGCATCTCCTGATCGCAAAGATTCGACCGATCTGTACAAAATCACTCAAGCGTTTTTCAACGGATAGGTACAGTTCAGTTTTGAAAATTCGGCAGATTAGGCTGTAATCCATGAAATGTACAAAGTCACATGACCTCTTATTTGTCAACAATGCCATGTGCTTTTGTTTTGATCAACAAACAGTTATTGTTTTGATAACAGAATGAACTTATATGATTTTTATATTATAGAATCAAGTTTGTTATATTGATGACGATGAAAGAAAAAACATTAATATATACTTAATAAGCAGTTTTGTATTAAATGAAATTTGTTTAGCCTTTACTATAGAGTACTTTTCAATCATGATATATTTCATGATTTTTGACTGAATTTGTCGTCCTTTCCTTTGTTTCATATGACAGAGATAAAATCCTCTCGCTTTGATTGAAAATGTAAACATTTGGGGTCCCCTCACCTTCATGTTTATATCTTCAACCAAAACCTAGGGAGAGGTTTAAACTCTCCCTGATGCTAGTATAAAAACTCTCCCTGATGCTAGTATAAAAACTCTCCCTGATGCTAGTATAAAAACTCTCCCTGATGCTAGTATAAAAACACTTCATCATGCTAGTATAAAAACTCTCCCTGATGCTAGTATAAAAACTCTCCCTGATGCTAGTATAAAAACACTTCATCATGCTAGTATAAAAACTCTCCCTGATGCTAGTATAAAAACTCTCCCTGATGCTAGTATAAAAACTCTCCCTGATGCTAGCATAAAAACTCTCCCTGATGCTAGTATAAAAACACTTCATCATGCTAGTATAAAAACTCTCCCTGATGCTAGTATAAAAACTCTCCCTGATGCTAGTATAAAAACACTTCATCATGCTTGTATAAATAAGTAATTCAGCACGTACTTTTGCGTATAAATATCTGGTTGACTTGAACAGAATAACAACACGTATTAAAATTTGGTGAGATGATAGTGTATATGATAGGATAATATTAATTCTAAGTTTGCAAAAGAAATTAAATTTCTAAATATAGTACAGAAATAAATATACATCAACAGCTACCAAAATGCACAAATGACTACTAAGCAGAAGGTTTTCAAAATGTGCTACAGAATGCAATAAAAACATGTAGATGCTACAGAATACAATAAAAACATGTAGATGCTCTCTGATTTCAATCCCAACAGTTGTATTGATTTGATTTAAATATCTGTCACAAAAAGTTGGTTTTGCTCAATATTGTAACTTTCACTAACAGTGTTAAGATTTTTGGTGATTATTGTTCGAGCAAGGTCACTAATATCACTAATGATTTGTATATGATTAGTCAGTGTGAAGACTGAGCAAACTGCATGTATGAGGGTCAACGCTCTGGAGGAAAATCTTATCTTCTGCAGCTTTTTTACTGACATGCTTTAATACTTATCAGTGTCACTCTGTCAGTTTACTTTTTGTTTTGAACAAACATGCTTCTTAAAACCGATTTTTTAAGGGAGTTGTTTGCGAGACTCTGAGCCTTGGCCTGTTCCTCTTGCCAACACATGTGTACAGTCTGCCCACCAGTTGTCATATGACAGCAAGCTCCCTACACGGTCGATACAGCCTAGCACTGTACTGGATTTCACAGGTGAATGCATTATATATATGACACGCCTGGCTGACTGGCCTGCAAGCATAACCACAGTCTGGCCTTTATAATATTTGCTGAATACTTGAGTCCACGTGAGTCAGATTAACTTGGAGAAAGCTGCTTATTTGAGGTGAGGGAACAAATCTCTAACTTTACCTGTTGGTATAGAAATTCACTGAAGTGGTCATAGGAAGGAGCACCTATTTGTTTGTGTAAAGGATCCATGTAGACCTGTGGAGCTGTTGGATGGACTGAGTGATCTGCAGTGCAGGTGAGGTGGCTGTGTGTAACACTGGGAGCTAGGCAGCCAGGTAGAGCAGGAGATACAGGGAAGGAGGGAGGGAGAATCAGGGCTCATAGTTATGGTAGAGGGACGGAGGGAAGGAACGCAAGCTGCAGGACAGTTCTGTAGATTGATTGTGGTTTGGTGTGCTGGGCCAGTTCAGAAGAAGTAATCACTTTGTAAGCTAATCAATGTCATTACTCAAACTAGGCCTGGGTGAAAATTAGCTTACCAAGTCCTGCTTATAATGTACCATTTAGTTGGCTTGGCTCGTTACATCTAATTTGACAACAGAGAGATTTCCAGAAATAGCACAACCTTCTCTCAGATCAGGTCATTGAAAGTGACAGTGTTTTGTGCTACATTGAGGCTACATGCTTGATAGTGTTGAAGCGTCAGCCAGTCAGTTGCTGTTTGTTTGTTCAATGAGCGTCACAACCTAGATAGACACTGTAAACCTGTTCACTTGTAAGTGTGGGGGTGTTTGAGACTTATATGGCGGATATAGACCACTCTTTTCCCCTGTGACAGCCTCACTCTGCAACACTCAACAACACACTGCAGTAAGTCTCTACATTCTTTTTGGGCCGTTTTGGAATAACTCCACTCTAATATGTTTCTGTACTATAAGTACATGAAAACAGCAAGAATAAGATGACAACTTCTTTATTGTGAATAGAATATTGTATGTGCCATTAGTTGGCAAATACTCCTATTTAAACATGACGCTATTTGAGAAGCAAAGGAGATTTTTTTCTTATACAATCTGTTTTTCACTGTCCTTCAAAAAGTAAAATGTGCATCGATTTCAAATTTATTCTTTAGTATATTATAAAGGAAAAATATATCATTTGCATACTTTATACAGAATATCTTTATATTCTGAAAAACATTTCAACAGTATAACCTACTGTGACCAGTTATACAATATGCATAAATATTTCATCCAATGACCTTTCCTTTCCAGTGGTTTTTAATGAAACCATAGTGTAAGATTCAATATCAACATTGTAAAGTGCCAATTGTATGGCATAACGCCGCTAATGGCTGAAATATTGCCCAAGTGGGGTAAAACAATAGCTCACTCATGTAGGGCATAAAGTGAAACAAAACAGATATGTTTGATAAGGATGTATTATCGATATATCGGTATTTTGCAGTACAACAACAACACAAAACGAATCGGTACACACCTCTGAAAATATCAAATATATCATAGGTTTTAAAATAAACAATTTCAATCAAAAATGGAGAAAACACAACCAAATATAATATGTTATTACGGAACGTTCTATACAAATTGTGAAGTTGTGTTGTGAAATAGCTCAAATAGGTATACAGGTCTTGAACAGTGATTTAAAAGTTTCCCTTTCCAACACAACTGACAGCTGAGCAATGTTGATCGTTCTTTACGCTCATATTTAAAAAATGAAGTATGCAAAATCTTTGTTTTTAAAAGTATCAATATATTGCAATACGTATTGCCACAGCTTTTCTGTATCGTAATATGTTGCAATACAGAAATGAGGAACGATACCCATCCTTCATGTTTGAATTGGAATATTTCAATAATGCTCATCTGGATTCTCTTCATATTCTACTAACAATTTTGAAAAGAAAAATACAGACTTTTTGTGACCTTTGCTTGTCCTCCTACATTTATAATTGGCCATTTCTTTGAAAACACAACTGATCGTTTTGTTTCTGGAAAAAACTCAGAAACAAAAGGCCTAGCTCATTGAAACTCATTGAACAATATTTATGCATCTTTAGGCCTTTTATGGAAATTGTGGCTGTTTCCATCATAACACATGTTACAACACAGTTTCCAGGGCAATGAAACTCAGGATTATAAACAATTATCTTGTGTTCAATTGATTTGCACACCGATAAGGGCTGAAATATTGCCCAAGTGGGGTAAAACAATCACTCACTCACTGATTAATACATTATGGATATTTTGCTTAGGTTACTTTTCATCTTGATATCTTGATATGTTGTTGAGGGTTATTAAAGAATAATATTTTAAGAATATTAAGATATTGTTTAGAAGGTTTCACACTTTTTCCAATTGATTATTGATTGGTTGGATATATAGCTGACTCTGCCTGCTTGTTTATTTTTAACTGTCCATGATCTTATGTAATAGATGAAGGTCACTTTATGCCACAGAGGAGTTGGAATCACTTATTGCTTTATGTAATGGTGAGGAACATCATTGTCATTGTTGACACCTATCAGGGACCTGTATAATACAGGCTGAATAAGCTTGTTGAAAACCTTTAATTATCTGTTTGGGGTTTTAATGATTCTGATTGCATATTCCTTCATCCCTTGGAATTTGCAACAAAAAAACAGTCAGGTAATATTATGGCAAAATTAAACCTTTTTATGATAAAAAAAATATTAGTTGTATATGCTTTCTACAAACATGGTACATCAGACCGTATTAGCCTCGTGAGAAGCATACAACATATTTATCTTACCGTCATGTCAGAAGAAAATATATTCATTTCAGTTTGACGGTCAATACTGGATGAGCCTTCGCCGTATAAATGGCCTTGACCTTTAATGTAAACAAAATGGCGTCATCCAACCAGAATGAAATGTTATGAATCGTGTTACGTAAAAGTACTAGCCTAAATCATGCTTAAAAACTATTTGATTTTAATCCTATAGCATGTGCAAGTAATGCAATGCAGAATTGGTTTCCAAATAAAACAAATGATGATTAGAAAACAAATCTACAATGAATAATCAAGAATAAGGCTAATCGAACTTTTGTAATCTGCACACCGCGTGAGTTATTTGGTAACGTCAACTTTATGCTATGCGACGCCTCTTCCAGGAGAGCAGCTGTTGCTATGGTAGCGGGGCACATGATGAGGTGAGACTCGCAGGGTACATAAGAAAAAAAATTCGATCGTCAGCCAATCAAAAACGAGTATTTTACTGTAAGGAAACTGTAAGATAAGAAACGTAACGTATATGACAAGGAAGATTATTAGCAACATGATTATCTATTCCAGTACGATTTGGGTCCCCCAAAGATAGAAAGAGTAATGTCAGAAGGTGGTTATGTAAACAATAAAATGTACCTTCATATATATTCAACCTTATTTTTTGACATTTGAATATTAATTACAATTTGCCCTTTCACTGAGAATGAGTGTCTTAACATAATGAGAATGATTCAGGCCCCGGTGCTTAGCTGAGCCAAAGGGCATGTTTAGCGTTAGGGAAAACTGGTAAGTTCATTATCAGTGCACATATGCTAAAATGGCCCTTTGGCTGAGCACAAGAGATCATAATTAAAGTTTCTCTGACATCTCTGTGGTGTGCTGGGCTGTAGATGCTATTGAGAAGAAATATTGAAAGATGTTCTGTGAATTGACCTCAGATGTCTCCCTTGAACCCAGCCATGATGTTGCACTTAGCCTATTTAGCGACTCATTACTATATCTTCAGGATAATAATTGAATTTGGGCAGTTTGACCACTCACTCAGTAATGTATGACTCAAATAACTTCTAAGAAGAACATAATGAAAATCTACAGACCATTTTCAAACCTGTTTCTTTTCTAAAAGTCTTGAGAAAGCAATGAAAGTCAAAATCCTATCTTACAAATGTTTGAAGGTCCAGTGATATATTAAAACCATATGAACACCTATGTACTTCATAAATAATATGCTTGTTGCAATATGAAGTTGCCAATATCAAACCTTGACTTCTTATTCTATTTGTATCATCTTTGTGACAATTTCAGATTTGAGGAATTTCCTATATAACCTACATTTTAAACTGCTTTTAGTAATTGAGAATAAAGCTATGCAATGAAATGAAGATCAATGATTGATATGACAATCTGTGTGTGCAGGTACCCGAGTTGGATGAAGCGCAGTATCACTGTTATGTTGTAAACAGAGGCCAAATCAAGAAAGCTAGTATCTTTGTCAGAATGTACAGTGAGTATCTTATATGATGTATATTATAATGTATATTTATCATCTCATCAAAAACTTGATAGCAAATGCATAATTACTTTTCTCAGCAAGAAGTTTTATGTGCATAGACCCTAACCATCGTTGCTCTCTCATACTTGAGAACTCATAGTTGCATCCCCAAAGCTGAAATTTGAGGGCAACTTCTTGGGGATCATTTAAGAGGACTTTTCACTGACATCATTTTCTTAGTCAAGTCGTTCACATCAAATGACTATCATGCAAAAACTGATTAACTGTATAAGAGCCATTGGTTCTGTCTTTGTAAATAACAAAACAATTTTGAGTAGTTTTTAAATTGTGTATGAGCCTATTCCTATTTGTATAAAGGTGTGTCGAATGTGTCATGTGTCGTGGAGGACTTCACCAGCATGATGTGCAGCTGGGAGTTGAGCCCGTCCCCGACCGCCCTGCCTGGCCTGCAGCTCAACACCTCTGTCGTCTGGAGCTCTGGGTGAGTCTGCCCTCACTCCCACTCACAGCACAGTACACTCACAAGTTTTACCTGCTGTTAAATAGAACTGTTTTACATGATGTACGTCTCTATTCATGTAAAATACAAAAATATTATATAAAATTGCGTAGCTATTTTATAAAATATTTGTTCCTGTTACAGGCCTATCAAAGAAAAAGTCAAAACGCTACGAAAAGCAGACACGTTCACATAAATGTAAATCGAAAAAAAGGTTTACACATAAAAAATTAATGAAAAAAACATTCATGCAACGATCAGCAATTTAACTGAAGTAGGTATAACCTGACACCGCCTGCACATTTTCTATCAATGTAAGGTTTTACATGGCACTTAGCTGTGAGTCAAACACTAACAATGAGTTTTAGGATTTAAAATTCTTACTGAATATCAAAAATTATAATCTATTTTTTAAGATGTCAATATTTCACTTATCGTGAACACATCAAAGAGATATGGTGCTTCGTATTAAATGAGCATGTGCAGAAAGAATGTTGCGTATTGAGTCTTTCATTTTGCACTGTAACTCGTTTAAATTGCCCTCGTGACTTGAATGTTGCTGTTTCGTCCATTTTTAGCTCATCAGGACTGAAAAGCAGACACGTTCACATAAATGTAAATCGAAAAAAAGGTTTACACATAAAAAATTAATGAAAAAAACATTCATGCAACGATCAGCAATTTAACTGAAGTAGGTATAACCTGACACCGCCTGCACATTTTCTATCAATGTAAGGTTTTACATGGCACTTAGCTGTGAGTCAAACACTAACAATGAGTTTTAGGATTTAAAATTCTTACTGAATATCAAAAATTATAATCTATTTTTTAAGATGTCAATATTTCACTTATCGTGAACACATCAAAGAGATATGGTGCTTCGTATTAAATGAGCATGTGCAGAAAGAATGTTGCGTATTGAGTCTTTCATTTTGCACTGTAACTCGTTTAAATTGCCCTCGTGACTTGAATGTTGCTGTTTCGTCAATTTTTAGCTCATCAGGACTGAAAGTCCAGATGGGCTTATGGCATGGCCCGTCGTCCCTTTGACACTTTCGACTTCTCCTCATGAACCATACCCATTAGAGAGATGAAATTTTGTGTACAGGTACCTTAGCATATGGAGATTCTAATTTGTAACTTTGGTGACCCTGTGACCCCAAATAGGGTCACAGGGGTCACAACTTTAAAAACCTATTTTCATCTTCTTCTCCAGTTCCAGAAGGACTAGAGAGTTAAAAATGATATGTGCAGACTCCTGGCCAATGGGGATTCTAATTTGTAACTTTGGTGACTCTGTGACCCCAAATAGGGTCACAGGGGTCACAACCTTAAAAATCTATTTTCATCTTCTTCTCCAGTTCCAAAAGGAGTAGAGAGTTAAAAATGATATGTGCAGACTCCTTGGACAATGGGGATTCTAATTTGTAACTTTGGTGACCCTGTGACCCCAAATAGGGTCACAGGGGTCACAACCTTAAAAACCTATTTTCATCTTCTTCTCCAGTTCCAGAAGGACTAGAGAGTTAAAAATGATATGTGCAGACTCCTTGGCCAATGGGGATTCTAATTTGTAACTTTGGTGACTCTGTGACCCCAAATAGGGTCACAGGGGTCACAACCTTAAAAACCTATTTTCATCTTCTTCACCAGTTCCAAAAGGAGTAGAGAGTTAAAAATGATATGTGCAGACTCCTTGGACAATGGGGATTCTAATTTGTAACTTTGGTGACCCTGTGACCCCAAATAGGGTCACAGGGGTCACAACCTTAAAAACCTATTTTCATCTTCTTCTCCAGTTCTAAAAGGACCAGAGAGTTAAAAACGATATGTGCAGACTCCTTGGCCAATGGGGATTCTTAATTGTAGATTTCGTGACCCCATGACCCCTAAATAGGGTCACAGGGGTCACAACCTTAAAAAATAATTCTCATCTTCTTCTCCAGTTCCAAAAGGAGTAGATAGTTAATATTGATGTGTGTAGACTCCTTGGACAATGGGGATTCTAATTTGTAACTTTGTTGACCCTGTGACCCCAAATAGGGTCACAGGGGTCACAACCTTAAAAAACTATTTTCATCTTCTTTTCAAGTTCCAAAAGGTCTAGAGAGCTGAAATTATATTGCAGCCTCCTTGGCCAATTGGGATTCTAAATTGTAGATTTCGTGACCCCATGACCCCAAATAGGGTCACAGGGGTCACAACCTTAAAAACTTATTTTCATCATCATCTTTAGCTCCTAAAGGTCTATTGAGCTGAAAGACTGCATGTAGACTCCTTGGCCAATTGGGATTCTAAACTGTAGGTTTCGTGACCCCATGACCCCAAATAGGGTCACAGGGGTCACAATCTTAAAAACCTATTTTTCTCCATTAGATGACAGTCTATGGCAAATTTATTTCTCCTTGGATATTTTAGTGTGGACTTCTTTCACTGTCTGATATTGGCGATCTAGAAAGTGTTGAATAATAATAAATCATTTGGGTAAGGAAATTTATTCCGAAATCGTTACATTTGTTTTGTAATTTTTTTATAGGTTTTCTTGCAATAGGTAACATCAGTTTCATTTTTAGCTCATCTGGCCTGTATAAAGCAAACCTGATATGATGCCTGATGAGCTACAGAGCCAATGGCTCTATTTTTTATGTTTATAATTATTTTTTATGCTTAGTGTGTATGTTTCACTGCTTTTCGGAGCGTTTCGATTTTTTCTTTGGTAGGCCTGTGTTCCACATCAGCAGAAGCTCAAAACATGTACTGAGATAATCTTTATAATTACAAAATTAACTTTTTATCAAAGTCTAACTTAATTACATATTTAGATCTAACAGCTTATGTGAGATTTGTGAGCTGGTTCCACAAAACATTACATGGTTGCATCAAAATTGAATTGAGAACTATAACCAAATTTTTTAATTTTTTTTATAGTTATCCTGCATTTAAGGTGGAGGGGGGGATAGCGCAGTGGTGATTGCGTTCGGCTTCGGATCAGGAGGTCTGTGGTTCAAATCCCGCCAGGGGCTCGGCAACTTTGTCTGCAGTAGAGAACTGTTCTACACGCAGTCAGGTTTGGGTGCAATGCTACACTGAATTTCAGTGCAGTACAACCCATGGTTGCTAGTTCCAGCCGATGCTAGCAGGTTTCACCGCAATGCATAGCCACAATAGTGTTGCGGGCATTCTCCCTGCAATAATACTAGCAGCCGCAATATAAGTGACATACTCCTGAAAGCGGCGTTAAACCCCATCTCACCTCACCTCACCTGCATTTTATGAACAACACTTATTAAAGCATATCACTGAATATTGCATAAATATATTGAAAAATCTTTTTGAGTGAACAAGCTTAATAACTTGTTGATTTAAAAATGAAAAAGTGTGCTGAAGGTTAGTGATAGGAGAGAGAGACTAGGAGAACACTGCTAGAAAGAGGCAAGTATTCGTTTCTTTCCAACACACGGAAGCATCCTAGTGCCACAGTAAAAAAATGTTTTCCCCTAATTAGGAGATACTATCACATAATTAGGAGATAGTAACTCCTAATTAGGGGATAGTAACACCTAATTAGGACTTAGTTATCACCTAATTAGGAGATAACTAAGTCCTAATTAGGGCATAGCTATTTCCTAATTAGGACTTAATTATCGCCTAATTAGGAGATACTTTCACCTAAATATGAGATAGTATCTCCTAATTATGAGATAGTTACTCCTTATTAGGAGATAAGTAATCCCTAATTATGAGATAGTTATCAACTAATTAGGAGATACTTTCACCTAAATATGAGATAGTATCTCCTAATTATGAGATAGTTACTCCTTATTAGGAGATAAGTAATCCCTAATTAGGACTTAGTTATCAACTAATTACGAGATAACTAAGTCCTAATTAGGTTATAACTATATCCTAATTAGGAGTTAGTGTCATCTAAATAGGTGATAACTAAATCCTAATTAACCTATCGCCAGACGAGAGATAACCACGCCCCTTGAAATAAAGGGAGGGAACTCTTGTTATGTCCGACAAACAAAGGCACGTTGTCACTGACGCGAGCGTAACGGACAATGATATTCTGTTTGTAATAACTGCCTAATTATAGAATGCCGAACAAAATAACCAATTGAAAATGTTTCTGTATGGTTCATTGTCCTATTTTCAATAATTTTCAAAAACATTTGACGAATATATATTTTGTGTGCAACAGAAAACAAACGCGGAAGTGCCGATTTTGTGGTATGACGGACATAAGAAATCACACAGATTAATAGGAAAATATGACATTTCTGACCATATTAACAAAAAATCTCTTACATGTTTTGATGGACCAATCCTTGACGCTTTTGTAAATTCATATACAGTATATGTACCACACTCCTCCGACCCCGGCGCCCCCTCAAGAAAATAAATACAAAATACAAAAAAAGTGCAGATGCTGCTTAATTCTGTTTCCGGGATGCGTACCGTATGTCAATTACGACAACAGAAATAACTACGTTTATTCCTTGTTATTATTTCATTTTTACGTTTGAATATCAACAGTTTTGCAAACCTATATATTGTAAGGAGGTTGTCAAAATCCATACTGTCAAAAGATATAGTTAATTGTGACAATCATCTATTCACAAATATTTCATATAGACTTAACGGCAAAGTAACTTAAAAACGACGAACTGACCTTCCATAATAGTTATATTCATTTTAACAGAAGACTAAAAATATTTTTTATATTTCATAATTTTCATTTGCCACTTAGCGGCCCCGAAACTCAGGGGCCGTAAAGTGGCTAAATTCTCATTGCTTTGGACTGGTGTAGATACTTAATATCCTTTTCTTTGCTCCTTATTTTATAGAAATATAACTTTAAAGAAACAACCTTATACAATGTTCAGTTTTTGATATTTTTCTAATCTTATTCAAACTAAAATATTTCTTCAAAGGGGATATTTTTATCAATTATTTACTTTTATTCATGGATATATGACAAGAATTTTAAGGTCAAATGTGTAGTGAATTGAAGTCATATGTTGAATGTTTGTAAGGAATATATGCACTGAAAGAAGAAAAAAGTATTCTGCATTGCTAGGTTGATCAGATATTGGGACTATGTATATATATTCTAAAAAATTACATGATCCGCCACTTGAATATTGTTTTAAGGCAATGTTATTGAAGATTTGTGAAACCTACTAAACACTTTTAGCAATATTTGATAATAAGCACAGTAATGGTTTTGTTAAATTATGCAAATAGTATCTGTGAATTTATTGTCCGAAATAGTAATAAGCATATAACTATGATACTTTTTAATTTGATGATATCTTAAGAGTTAACATGATTTTGAAATACAATATATGTTGAAACTATTTGCCTATTTATTCCAACTACAATAAATGTATGATAATCAAACTATTGAAACATATATGATATGTTGATGACAATCATATTTCTTTTATTCTTAATTTTAACATTGCATTTAGAGTTAATTTTCTATCATATATAATCTTATATAAATCCTTGATAAAAAGTTCTAGCACTAGTTTTCAATGTGAGATCTTATAAGACCTTATGATTATTCATTAATTTACATTAATATATATTTCCATTTAATACAAATTTTTGAGCAATAAGTTTATGTTATCCGTGCTAATATGTTATAATGACATAGTTCATTATGATAATTCACAATGTCTGATAATTATATACACGAAACTATTCAAACGGCAAATAACCAAATAAAGTTTTGCTTGAAATCTACTGTGTGTTTTGAAAATGCAGTATTTCATGGTTGTTTATGCCTTTAATGAAAATCAAACAAAAACTTAGAGAATGCAAAATATGTTTACAAAATGCCCCAAAATGATTAACAGCAACAGTCATAAATACTTACGATATCCTTTGTTCATATTTTATTCATATGTATGTTGTAAAAAAATGGAAATATAATTCTTGGTCCGTCACCGCTTCGAGTTTTCCCGTTTCAACGTCTTTTTGCACTATGTCATACAACCTCTCCCGAAGATGACACATTTTATAATCTTTATCTGGGAATTACGACGGTACTCAAGAAACCACTTGCTCACGCCTTGTGTCCAAAAAGCATTTTCTGACATCGGATGCAGAGGAAATTAAACAAGGAAGTAAAACACATTTCATTGTTTGACGGACAAAATGGCGTCGGCAACAAGGCCAATGTTGCAGTGAATATATGACGCTCTATGATTGGTCGGAAAATATATTTGATTGACAGGTGGCGATAGGTTAATTAGGTGATACTATCTCATATTTAGGTGAAAGTATCTCCTAATTAGTTGATAACGAAGTCCTAATTAGGTGATAGTTTTGTCCTAATTAGGCGATGATTAAGTCCTAATTAGGTGATGGTATCTCCTAATTAGGGGATTTTTTTTTTACTGTGGCACTAGGATGCTTCCGTAGGTTTTCAACACAATGTATTAAGCTGCATCTTCAAATCCAAACTTTTGCATCAATTAATTTTGAAATCAAAAGTATAAATGCACTAGATATGGTTGCACTTTCTTATTGCATCCACAAATAAATTTTTACGTGTTTTTTTAGCTCTCATTTTTACCATCAAAATCACCAAAATAAATGAAAGAAAATCATTTTGTAATTATTTCTTCTTGACAAGTGTTTGAGAAGTTGGGGTGGTCAAGAATGATGATGATCTTTATTGATGTACAACTGATTGTGGATAGGCCACATTTCAATTGTTATCAAATGATTCATACATTCTTTGCTGCAACTGGAATCATGCTTGAAAAAAACTGTAAGTGTGTATGTGCATGTGCTAGTTGTCTCTAGTAATGTTCTCCATATATGTTTCTATACAAAACCTAATAAATGGAAAACAGGCTTATTCTAGCCTACAATAATACATTTCAGCTTCATGAATAAATCTGCAACTGAACAGGTTTTTCCTCTTGTTGTGCACTGTTGCATGACGCTCCACATACCAGTATAAGAATGCAGTCAGGTGAAACGAAAAGCTTAGTACAACCCACCCAAGGCATATGATAAGCTTCAGTGACCAACTAGGTCACCAATAAGATATTCCACAGTTTTAATGATGGCAGGAACTAGAGGTCAACCTTTATGCTTGTATTCTGTACAAGTCCGTTGTTATTGTAACCATAACAAGTGTTAGTAAGCGCTAAACTTTATCAAGAACACCAGCTCTTAAAAGTTATTTTTTCAAAACTTGCCATTTTGACACAATTCCCCGCTTTGGTGAACAGTTTTTGCAAAGTTCCACATTGATATAGTCACTGTCTTTTATGTTCACATTGTTATGTGTTGTGTTATGGGAATAAAGGCTTTAGATTATTCTCATTGCAACAGGTTCTCATCCTTTAATGGATAAATGATAAAATGCACTAATAGTTCTACTTTAAACTGCAAATGCCATTACAGTATTTCATACTTCTTTAGAAATCAAAGGTCTAACTTACTGAAACATTGTGTAAACATGACATCATCAATTCAAACTATCAGGTGTCACCTTAATCGCTATCCTAACTATGATAAATGTAATATGGCAATGCCTTCTTTAACGTGTACATCTTCAACCTAATATTTACTGTACAATTCAGAACCTGATTAGCCGTAGTGCCCATTACTGACCTGTACATATGTATTTTTGTCGTATAATGCCCATTACTTACCTGTACATATGTATTTTTGTCGTATAATGCCCATTACTTACCTGTACATATGTATTTTCGTCGTATAATGCCCATTACTTACCTGTACATATGTATTTTCGTCGTATAATGCCCACTACTTACCTGTACATATGTATTTTCGTCGTATAATGCCCATTACTTACCTGTACATATGTATTTTCGTCGCATAATGCCCATTACTGACCTGTACATATGTATTTTCGTCGTATAATGCCCATTACTTACCTGTACATATGTATTTTCGTCGTATAATGCCCATTTCTGACCTGTACATATGTATTTTTGTCGTATAATGCCTACTACTTACCTGTACATATGTATTTTCGTCGTATAATGCCAATTACTTACCTGTACATATGTATTTTCGTCGTATAATGCCCATTACTGACCTGTACATATGTATTTCCGTCGTATAATGCCCATTACTTACCTGTACATATGTATTTTCGTCGTATAATGCCCATTACTTACCTGTACATGTGTATTTTCGTCGTATAATGCCCATTACTTACCTGTACATATGTATTTCCGTCGTATAATGCCCATTACTGACCTGTACATATGTATATTCTTCGTATAATGCCCATTACTTACCTGTACATATGTATTTTCGTCGTATAATGCCCATTACTTACCTGTACATATGTATTTTCGTCGTATAATGCCCATTACTGACCTGTACATATGTATATTCTTCGTATAATGCCCATTACTTACCTGTACATATGTATTTTCGTCGCATAATGCCCATTACTTACCTGTACATATGTATTTTCGTCGTATAATGCCCATTACTTACCTGTACATATGTATTTTCGTCGTATAATGCCCATTACTTACCTGTACATATGTATTTTCGTCGTATAATGCCCATTACTTACCTGTACATATGTATTTTCGTCGTATAATGCCCATTACTTACCTGTACATATGTATTTTCGTCGTATAATGCCCATTACTTACCTGTACATATGTATTTTCGTCGTATAATGCCCATTACTGACCTGTACATATGTATTTTCGTCGTATAATGCCCATTACTTACCTGTACATATGTATTTTCGTCGTATAATGCCCATTACTGACCTGTACATATGTATATTCTTCGTATAATGCCCATTACTTACCTGTACATATGTATTTTCGTCGTATAATGCCCATTACTTACCTGTACATATGTATTTTCGTCATATAATGAGGATGTTCTAAATGCTTTTATTGTAATTGAGTTTTGGTTGTTTAGTAAATAGAGGATACTAAATGACCTTCCATTTAATACTATTTTATGCAACAAGTGGATGATTTTGTATAAAACAAGCAAATGGGTTGGATGCCAAATCATTCACTAGTGTTAAATATTTAATTACATGGAAGTAAGTTTAGTATTTTTTTTATTAAATCCCCTAAAAATCATTCAAAATTACCTACAGTGTCCTGATCATGAAACAAACAGTTCCGAGACTTGGCAGCCATTTTGATTGCGCACTCACACTTTGATGTCACATCCACATGCTTAGAATGTGACGTCATACTTGCATATTGTGCATAGTTTGATATCCCTGTATAGATATTACACTGTGGTATCTTACACGGCGCACTTAATTGAAGGATATGAGATAACATCGTACAACCCTATTTTGAAATTAATCTACTTTATGAATTTAAAAAAAAATCATTTCTGTTTGCATCAAGATCAATCAGTTGGCTTAAAGGGGCAGTAGCACGTTTTTTGATAATTTTATATTTCAAATTTTTTACTGATAATTGTAAGTTAATTATAAATGTATTATTTTGAAAGTGTCATAAATCTTATTACACAAGCCAATCACCCATAGTCAGAGGACAAAGTATGAAGATTCACATAAAATCCATTGGCGGCCATTTTTGTGTGAACACCTTTAATTCATTTTCTGTAGAAAAAGGACTCGCATGGCTAAACTTTACATTAAATATTTGAATTATTACTGCTCCATTTAGTTTTAATACATTGTCTTTCAATTGGAACCATTAATTTTCATGTTCCTGACATCACCTTATATTCCCCCTAAAAACGTGCTACTGCCCCTTTAAGGTATGCTTAAAATATTTGATTGTTTCTGACAGTGGGATTTTTACCAATGATATACAGAATTCCAAAATTGCAACTTTACAAAGTGATGGCTTAAATGAAAAGATTCCAAAACTTCCCACCGAAAAGAGTATTGTCTTGTCTTCCTATGTGAAGAAGAAGCACACATGGTCGAGCTATATCCCTTGCAAATAATAAATACATACAGATTTAACTTATCTTATCTCACTGTTTTGATGTAGAAGAAAATTTCATTTTATAATGTTGCAGATTCATATGTCACACAAAAATGATTATGTATCTTGATTTCAAATTTGATCAAAATGTGATGATAAGTTAAGAAATTGTGAGCTGGCTGTACTTGTAACAGTTTTCTTAGAATTTACCACTTTTTCTCCAAAACTCTTATATTTCAAGGATATTCTCAAAATTGTTACTCATGACACATTATTACATGTTTCTTGATTTCAACTATGATTTTGAATTGAAATAGTTGATTAGTTACAAAGTTATAAGCCGGACACAAAGTTTAACGGACTGACGGATCACGGGTGCCCATTGAAAAATCCTGCCTGTACTTTGTTGTTGCAGGGGATAAATATTTAGATTTTACTTAACAAAGTTGCAGGGGATAAAAGGTTATTGCCTATGATATTAGGAACTGAGTAGGATCATATGATTCAGCCAGTTTCCTAGGTTTGTTCTTTCATTGAGGTATATTTAAGTAACACTCTGGGGTTTTGTATGGTTATACATGATGTCATCTTAATGAAATGTAAGCCTAATCACTGTTCCTAAAAGTTTCATTTCTAATTTTTCTTGTTTTGTATCTTGACAAAATGAACACGTAAGTTAGGGTAAAAAACTGGCAATGTTGTGCATAATAAGTTATTTTTTAAACTGATCTATTGTAGGTAGAGATATGTTAAGAGTTGAAAGTTTTTTGGTAAATTGGATCATTACCTGTGTGCATTTATTAGGATTTATGTAGATTTTTATGGAAATTTAGTATTTATTTACAGCGTAAGAAGGGGTATATAGTGTTAGTTCTGTCGTGCTTCCGCCTGTCCGTCACAAGACTCTGTCCGGAGCATATCTCCTAAACTATTCATGCTTAGAGCTTCACCACAGTTCATACACTTATCAACCATGATCCCTAGATGTGCATTTGAAGAGTTAGACCAACAAATGATTTTATATATTTTTAGCAGTTTCCATGGAAACATGTCTAAATCAGTGACTCTATGACCAAGTCCTTTGTCTGGAACTTATCTCCTAAACTATACATGCTAGCTTCACCAAACTTCAAACACTTATCACCCATGATCCCTAAATGTGCCTTTTGAGGGTAAGGCCAACAAACGATTTTATATATTTTTGGCAGTTTCCATGGAAACATGATCAAAACAATCTCTAAATATGCCTTTTGAGGGTAAAACCTTTTATCTGCTTTTCTTTTCTGACTTACAAAGTGACTGAACAAAATTAATTTTTTCTGTAGCATAACTCATAGAATATTCATGGGAACTAACTCATATTCAAAACAAAGATCAACTATAATCTCTATATGAACCATTTTAATGTTGAAACATATTAATGAAATTAGTTTTGTGGTTTCAGTAGAAACATGATTTACATAATAACTTATTTGTAAAACTGGATACTCAAGTCAAGTCTGACATGTTTATTTTCCAATCGGTCAGTTTTTTGTTCCGAATGTCCTATAGGGTAATTTTGCAATTGGTCAATCTGGATTTCCAATCGGACATGTCCCACAAATACACTGATTTCTGCATCTCTGTACTCAACTATCATAGAACTTTTCACAATGTTTATCAAATTTACTATTTGAACTATTTTTACTATTCATTTCTTTGAACAAAGTGAGCTCTGCTCGTTTCTTCACTTGTCATATATGTATTGCAGGGATGGCAATGTTGATGAGGCCTGTCCTGTCCAGACAATGTATGAGTGTCGCTGGCCCAGTTCCAACTTCAGCATGGGCAGTGTGTATGTTATGATGGTCAGTGTCCTCACACTTGACCGTTTGGGCAACGTCACCAAGACTGAACAAACTAAGCAAATCTCATTTGACACCAACACCATTGGTGAGTCTCATCTAATTCTAAAGCGTCACAGGCATGATCATTTAGCACTTACACTTCTTAAGATAAATCTATTGTTGAAACATTGGGTACTTAATCTACTACCAAAGAGTTTTAAGCCCAGCAACAAACTATTACCTAAATTCTTGTGATACGAATCAAGTATACTAAACGACTTTCCATTTAATACCACTTTTATTGAATGAGTTAATGATTTTGTTTAAAACGAGAAAAAGCGAGTTTGATACCAAATCATTCATGAGTTTAAAAACAATAGAAAAATAGAAGGAAATTTAAGTATTCTGTTCATTACTTGACCTAAAATCAAGCAAAACTGCCAACAGTGTACTGTAACTAATATTACGGATTGGACACTTACATTGTGACGTCTCAACACACTACCGTCAAACTTGTATTGTGGTATTTCACTAGTTTCAAAGTGCTGTATACATATATCACTGTAGTATCTTACACTCGCGAGTAATAAAACAATTGATCAAACATAATTTTTTATGAAATTTGTGTTCATTTTGAGAATATTTTAAGAATCAAGATCATGCTTCTATAATGTTTTCTTAACAGTTAGCCTTTCCCCTGTTCGGGACCTGCGTACTGAGAGTATCAACAGTTCCTGTGCTCAGCTCAACTGGCAAACTTTATACAATGCAGATAGCAACACCACATGCAGAGTTCAGTATAACTGTACGGAACTCCTTCACAATTGTCAAGTAAGCCATGCTTTGTCCTCTTTTTGTTTACCATGTATAAGAAAATACAAACAGATGAAAATTTTGTTAAGAAACAATTGAAGGCACAAGAGTACTGATAGTGTTGTTTGCAATGTTGCTTCAGTGTGATGAGACGGATGAAGCTGGCACAGCGACTATCTGTGGGTTATCTCCCCTGACCCAGTACGAGTGGAGGGTGTCCTGTAGAGCCATCATGAGTCCGATGTGGAGCCGTCCGGTGGCCATCCTACATACAACACCTTCTGACTGTAATTTCTCTCGCCCTTACCTCAATGTCTCATTTTGTAACTTTATACACTGCAATTCACTGAACATATTAGTTATATGAAGCTACCAGACAAACAAAAAGTTAGAAAAACAACATATTTGATATACCGTTAAGTTGAGGTAGGTATTATAAATATCTAAAATATTTAGATTTTAATAATACTTTCTCATGTTCATTTTGATTCACAGAGGTCTCTGAGTCAATTTTTTTTCTATAGGATGCATAATTCTCCCATGCTTTAATTTGTAAGCGTGTACTCAAAATTAATGTGAGAATATTTTAAGGCCACCAAATTGACCATACCGTGCAAAATTTTTTACACATGTTATAAGTACATGATATTAAGATACAAACCTAACCATTGTTTTATTCAAAAGGTCTTATCAACACAATACTGCTGAATTGTATATCTCTCAAAAAACGTCCTTTTAAGACTTTCATGAAACCAAACAAAAAGAATTTAAGGAAAATGATAGTACTTTGCTAAGCATCTTTCTGAATCAATTCAAAGTCTATGAGTGTCAACATGCATAAAAATTGTGTACAGAGTGTTGTATGTGTTGTGTCTGTTTTAGCACCATATGCTGATCCTGTTTACAGAGTGTTGTATGTGTTGTGTCTGTTTTAGCACCATATGCTGATCCTGTTTACAGAGTGTTGTATGTGATGTGTCTGTTTTAGCGCCATACGCTGATCCTGTTTACAGAGTGTTGTATGTGTTGTGTCTGTTTTAGCACCATTGCTGGTCCTGTTTACAGAGTGTTGTATGTGTTGTGTCTGTTTTAGCGCCATACGCTGATCCTGTTTACAGAGTGTTGTATGTGTTGTGTCTGTTTTAGCACCATTGCTGGTCCTGTTTACAGAGTGTTGTATGTGTTGTGTCTGTTTTAGCACCATATGCTGATCCTGTTTACAGAGTGTTGTATGTGTTGTGTCTGTTTTAGCACCATATGCTGATCCTGTTTACAGAGTGTTGTATGTGTTGTGTCTGTTTTAGCGCCATACGCTGATCCTGTTTACAGAGTGTTGTATGTGTTGTGTCTGTTTTAGCGCCATACGCTGATCCTGTTTACAGAGTGTTGTATGTGATGTGTCTGTTTTAGCGCCATACGCTGATCCTGTTTACAGAGTGTTGTATGTGTTGTGTCTGTTTTAGCACCATATGCTGGTCCTGTTTACAGAGTGTTGTATGTGTTGTGTCTGTTTTAGCACCATATGCTGGTCCTGTTTACAGAGTGTTGTATGTGTTGTGTCTGTTTTAGCACCATTGCTGGTCCTGTTTACAGAGTGTTGTATGTGTTGTGTCTGTTTAAGCACCATATGCTGATCCTGTTTACAGAGTGTTGTATGTGTTGTGTCTGTTTTAGCACCATATGCTGATCCTGTTTACAGAGTGTTGTATGTATTGTGTCTGTTTTAGCACCATATGCTGGTCCTGTTTACAGAGTGTTGTATGTGTTGTGTCTGTTTTAGCACCATATGCTGGTCCTGTTTACAGAGTGTTGTATGTGTTGTGTCTGTTTTAGCGCCATACGCTGATCCTGTTTACAGAGTGTTGTATGTGTTGTGTCTATTTTAGCACCATATGCTGGTCCTGTTTACAGAGTGTTGTTTGTGTTGTGTCTGTTTTAGCACCATACGCTGATCCTGTTTACAGAGTGTTGTATGTGTTGTGTCTGTTTTAGCACCATATGCTGGTCCTGTTTACAGAGTGTTGTATGTGATGTGTCTGTTTTAGCACCATATGCTGATCCTGTTTACAGAGTGTTGTATGTGTTGTGTCTGTTTTAGCACCATTGCTGGTCCTGTTTACAGAGTGTTGTATGTGTTGTCTCTGTTTTAGCACCATATGCTGATCCTGTTTACAGAGTGTTGTATGTGTTGTGTCTGTTTTAGCGCCATACGCTGATCCTGTTTACAGAGTGTTGTATGTGTTGTGTCTGTTTTAGCACCATTGCTGGTCCTGTTTACAGAGTGTTGTATGTGTTGTGTCTGTTTTAGCACCATATGCTGATCCTGTTTACAGAGTGTTGTATGTGTTGTGTCTGTTTTAGCACCATATGCTGATCCTGTTTACAGAGTGTTGTATGTGTTGTGTCTGTTTTAGCGCCATACGCTGATCCTGTTTACAGAGTGTTGTATGTGATGTGTCTGTTTTAGCGCCATACGCTGATCCTGTTTACAGAGTGTTGTATGTGTTGTGTCTGTTTTAGCACCATATGCTGGTCCTGTTTACAGAGTGTTGTATGTGTTGTGTCTGTTTTAGCACCATATGCTGGTCCTGTTTACAGAGTGTTGTATGTGTTGTGTCTGTTTTAGCACCATTGCTGGTCCTGTTTACAGAGTGTTGTATGTGTTGTGTCTGTTTAAGCACCATATGCTGATCCTGTTTACAGAGTGTTGTATGTGTTGTGTCTGTTTTAGCACCATATGCTGATCCTGTTTACAGAGTGTTGTATGTATTGTGTCTGTTTTAGCACCATATGCTGGTCCTGTTTACAGAGTGTTGTATGTGTTGTGTCTGTTTTAGCACCATATGCTGGTCCTGTTTACAGAGTGTTGTATGTGTTGTGTCTGTTTTAGCGCCATACGCTGATCCTGTTTACAGAGTGTTGTATGTGTTGTGTCTATTTTAGCACCATATGCTGGTCCTGTTTACAGAGTGTTGTTTGTGTTGTGTCTGTTTTAGCACCATATGCTGATCCTGTTTACAGAGTGTTGTATGTGATGTGTCTGTTTTAGCACCATATGCTGGTCCTGTTTACAGAGTGTTGTATGTGATGTGTCTGTTTTAGCACCATACGCTGATCCTGTTTACAGAGTGTTGTATGTGTTGTGTCTGTTTTAGCACCATATGCTGGTCCTGTTTACAGAGTGTTGTATGTGATGTGTCTGTTTTAGCACCATATGCTGATCCTGTTTACAGAGTGTTGTATGTGTTGTGTCTGTTTTAGCACCATATGCTGGTCCTGTTTACAGAGTGTTGTATGTGATGTGTCTGTTTTAGCACCATATGCTGATCCTGTTTACAGAGTGTTGTATGTGTTGTGTCTGTTTTAGCACCATATGCTGGTCCTGTTTACAGAGTGTTGTATGTGTTGTGTCTGTTTTAGCACCATTGCTGGTCCTGTTTACAGAGTGTTGTATGTGTTGTGTCTGTTTTAGCACCATATGCTGATCCTGTTTACAGAGTGTTGTATGTGTTGTCTCTGTTTTAGCACCATATGCTGGTCCTGTTTACAGAGTGTTGTATGTGTTGTGTCTGTTTTAGCACCATTGCTGGTCCTGTTTACAGAGTGTTGTATGTGTTGTGTCTGTTTTAGCACCATATGCTGGTCCTGTTTACAGAGTGTTGTATGTGTTGTCTCTGTTTTAGCACCATATGCTGGTCCTGTTTACAGAGTGTTGTATGTGTTGTCTCTGTTTTAGCACCATATGCTGATCCTGTTTACAGAGTGTTGTATGTGTTGTGTCTGTTTTAGCACCATATGCTGGTCCTGTTTACAGAGTGTTGTATGTGTTGTCTCTGTTTTAGCACCATATGCTGATCCTGTTTACAGAGTGTTGTATGTGTTGTGTCTGTTTTAGCACCATATGCTGGTCCTGTTTACAGAGTGTTGTATGTGTTGTGTCTGTTTTAGCACCATATGCTGGTCCTGTTTACAGAGTGTTGTATGTGTTGTGTCTGTTTTAGCACCATATGCTGATCCTGTTTACAGAGTGTTGTATGTGATGTGTCTGTTTTAGCACCATACGCTGATCCTGTTTACAGAGTGTTGTATGTGTTGTGTCTGTTTTAGCACCATATGCTGGTCCTGTTTACAGAGTGTTGTATGTGTTGTGTCTGTTTTAGCACCATATGCTGGTCCTGTTTACAGAGTGTTGTATGTGATGTGTCTGTTTTAGCACCATATGCTGATCCTGTTTACAGAGTGTTGTATGTGTTGTGTCTGTTTTAGCACCATATGCTGGTCCTGTTTACAGAGTGTTGTATGTGTTGTGTCTGTTTTAGCACCATTGCTGGTCCTGTTTACAGAGTGTTGTATGTGATGTGTCTGTTTTAGCACCATATGCTGATCCTGTTTACAGAGTGTTGTATGTGTTGTCTCTGTTTTAGCACCATATGCTGGTCCTGCTTACAGAGTGTTGTATGTGTTGTGTCTGTTTTAGCACCATATGCTGGTCCTGCTTACAGAGTGTTGTATGTGTTGTGTCTGTTTTAGCACCATACGCTGATCCTGTTTACAGAGTGTTGTATGTGTTGTGTCTGTTTTAGCACCATTGCTGGTCCTGTTTACAGAGTGTTGTATGTGTTGTCTCTGTTTTAGCACCATATGCTGATCCTGTTTACAGAGTGTTGTATGTGTTGTGTCTGTTTTAGCACCATATGCTGGTCCTGTTTACAGAGTGTTGTATGTGTTGTCTCTGTTTTAGCACCATATGCTGGTCCTGTTTACAGAGTGTTGTATGTGTTGTCTCTGTTTTAGCACCATATGCTGATCCTGTTTACAGAGTGTTGTATGTGTTGTGTCTGTTTTAGCACCATATGCTGGTCCTGTTTACAGAGTGTTGTATGTGTTGTCTCTGTTTTAGCACCATATGCTGATCCTGTTTACAGAGTGTTGTATGTGTTGTGTCTGTTTTAGCACCATATGCTGGTCCTGTTTACAGAGTGTTGTATGTGTTGTGTCTGTTTTAGCACCATATGCTGGTCCTGTTTACAGAGTGTTGTATGTGTTGTGTCTGTTTTAGCACCATATGCTGATCCTGTTTACAGAGTGTTGTATGTGATGTGTCTGTTTTAGCACCATATGCTGATCCTGTTTACAGAGTGTTGTATGTGTTGTGTCTGTTTTAGCACCATATGCTGGTCCTGTTTACAGAGTGTTGTATGTGATGTGTCTGTTTTAGCACCATATGCTGATCCTGTTTACAGAGTGTTGTATGTGTTGTGTCTGTTTTAGCACCATATGCTGGTCCTGTTTACAGAGTGTTGTATGTGTTGTGTCTGTTTTAGCACCATTGCTGGTCCTGTTTACAGAGTGTTGTATGTGATGTGTCTGTTTTAGCACCATATGCTGATCCTGTTTACAGAGTGTTGTATGTGTTGTCTCTGTTTTAGCACCATATGCTGGTCCTGCTTACAGAGTGTTGTATGTGTTGTGTCTGTTTTAGCACCATATGCTGGTCCTGCTTACAGGGTGTTGTATGTGTTGTGTCTGTTTTAGCACCATACGCTGATCCTGTTTACAGAGTGTTGTATGTGTTGTGTCTGTTTTAGCACCATATGCTGATCCTGTTTACAGAGTGTTGTATGTGTTGTCTCTGTTTTAGCACCATATGCTGGTCCTGCTTACAGAGTGTTGTATGTGTTGTGTCTGTTTTAGCACCATATGCTGGTCCTGCTTACAGAGTGTTGTATGTGTTGTGTCTGTTTTAGCACCATATGCTGGTCCTGTTTACAGAGTGTTGTATGTGTTGTGTCTGTTTTAGCACCATATGCTGCTCCTGTTTACAGAGTGTTGTATGTGTTGTGTCTGTTTTAGCACCATATGCTGATCCTGCTTACAGAGTGTTGTATGTGTTGTGTCTGTTTTAGCACCATATGCTGGTCCTGTTTACAGAGTGTTGTATGTGTTGTGTCTGTTTTAGCACCATATGCTGGTCCTGTGGTACATTCTGGGAGCTATATGGAACTGGCCTGCAGTCGACCCAACTGTAGATTGGTGCAGGTGTACTGGAAGGTCAGTCTTAACTTGGACCCTTTACTCATCAATAGCTAGAGACGTACAAATTAAGGGGATACTTCTCAGGAATGTTGCATATAAGTGCCCATTATTAGCAGTTTCTCCCAGCCAGAGCCACCTATGTGTGTCCCTTGAAAGTACCTCAAAGCAATTAAGGGACAGTTGCCTTGTGTGTCTTTTCTATTTGTATTGCAATGAAGTCTTTATTAACAAAATGTGGCAATTATCAACATCGGTTAATACATAATGCTATGTCAGATTTTAGGTTTGTTGTTGTGTTAGAGTTTATCAGTTTTTTGGCCAACGTCGGGACTGCCTTAATTGGTGCCAAAGTAACGGGACATATAATTTAGAGGTCATGGACATCTTTAAAAATAAGTTAGAAGTTAATAGAAGTCCTAAAATGATAAAAAACATTTGAATAATGATAGAGGATAAGAAAAATCATTTGGATTTTAAATAGAGTTGGGGAGATATAATACGGTAGATAATAAAAAAGCAAATATTAAATGATAAAACAATAATAAAGTATGTAATTTTGTTGAGCCATATGACATGGTGTGGTACCTGAAACAAATATAACATATTTTAAAGTGTATTAGAAGATTTTATGTTTGTTTGATTAATGTTATAGTTTTAGTATTCTTTGATAAATAGCAAAGGTTTCTTGAAAGTAGTGTGAGATGGATTTTGAATTGTTTTAAAATGGATAGTTGATTAGTTCTTAATAATGCTGAGGAATATATGGATGACAACTTCTTTGTTCATTGTATGCGACGTTTTGACACAGATTCAGATTCTCCTCTGCTTTAGAACGACACAAGAATCTGTGTCGAAACGTCGCATACAATGAACAAAGAAGTTGTCATCCATATATTCCTCAGCATTATTTTCATCCCAACTTCTAAAATGCCTCTCAAAGAAGTTGATTAGTTCTGATGGGTATATATCAATAGTCAATATGAAATTTATATGTAGATTTACTTTTAAGTGGATGAATGGTGTTACATTCATCGTTTAAGCTCATCAGTCCATCTGTCTGTAAACTTTGTAAATTTTCAACTTCTTCTCCAGAGACATAAGACCTAGAAAGCTGAAACTTTGTGTACAGACTCCTTGACTATTGAGGATTACAATTTATAGCTTTCTTGGCCCAGTGGCCCCTGAGGGGCCACACCCTTGAAACATATTTTCATCTTCTTCTCCAGAACCATAAGGTTAAGAAAGCTGAAAGCTTGTGTACAGAGTCCATGACTAAAGAGGATTATAATTTTCAGTATTGGTGACCCCGTAACCCCTAAAATGGGCTTGGTAAACCTTTAGACCCCATACCTCAAATTATCAATTGCAGATTTGGTAGCCTTCTTACTCAATTTAGGGTTGATTCTAAAATGCACATTTGATGACCGTGTGCCCCTTACTTAGGGGGGGAATCACATCCAAAGCTTTCGATAATGTTTGGAGAGCCGGCCTTTGGTCAAAAATGTTAAACTATGGTATCAATGGAAAATTTCTCACATTAGTACAAAATATTTACTCCAATATCAAATCCTGTATACAGTTTAATCATGAAAAGTCGGCTTTCTTCCCAAGTTTCTCGGGGGTTCGCCAGGGAGAAAATCTTTCACCGCTGTTGTTTTCCATCTTTATAAACGACTTAGATTCATGGCTTAAAGCACTTAATTGTGACGGTGTAGATTTGTCCATCAGAATTAATGATATCCACGTATTTTGTATAGCGCTGCTTGTACTATTATACGCCGATGATACAGTTTTATTCGCTACGTCAGCATCAACTTTACAAACGTCATTGGACTATTTTCATGTTTATTGTGAGAAATGGAATCTGACTGTTAATAATGATAAAACTAAAATTGTTATCTTTGGTAGTGGTAAGTCCAGAACACATAAATTGTCCTTCTACTACGGTCAAGATGAAATTGAAATTGTAGATTATTATAACTACTTGGGATTTAAATTTCATAAAAACAGAAAATGTACTTTAGGTATAAAAGAACTAGCTGCACAGGCTAAAAAATGTATGTATCTGTTATTGAAAATGGCAAGAAACAACGACCTGCCACTTGACTGTGTTGTTAAAGCGTTTGATGTTATGATTTTACCTGTCATGCTATATGGCTCCGAATTCTGGGGTCATGCTAGGATAGATATACTTGAAAATGTACATACAAAGTTTTTAAAACTAGCATCTGGCCTAAGAATGGCAACACCTCATTTCATGTTGTACGGTGAATTTGGAAGATATCCAATCAGCATTCATGTATCTAAAAGAATGATAAGCTTTTGGCATAAACTCAACACACCATCATCTCACTTTAAATTATCCTCGATTATCTACAATTTTATGTCACTGGATAGTATGATTAATAACCAGTCCTATTCATGGCTTAATTCCGTTGAAAATATTTTAAACTCTTGTGGGCTTAGTAATGTATTTCATTTTCCTTGTAATTATAGCAGAACATGGTTACTTTATGCAGTAGAAACTACTCTGAAAGATCAATTCTATCAAAAGTGGAGAAATACTGTAGAAATAAGTCCGAAGGGACAATATTATAAATACATTAAGATTTTACTCTATTTTGATGACTATCTGTTTTTACCCAAATATATTAGCTACCCATTGTTAAAGTTTAGAACCTCTAATCACTACTTGCCTGTAGAGACCGGACGTTGGAATAATACCCCAAGAGAAAATAGAACCTGTAAACTATGTGATTCACCAGCAATTGCAGATGAATTCCACTATATATTCCGATGCTCTGCACTTGATGAAGTTAGAAAAATGTATGTCCCAGCCAAATTAATTACATTTTCAAATATTCTTTCCTTTAGGCAATTATCTACTACAAGCGACATTATAACTGTAAGAAATCTAGCAAAATTTATAAAAGTTATATTTTCCAAAATCCAAAAGCTGAGAACCTGATTTTTTCTAATCTACTTTCTATATGTGTGTGTATATATATATGATTGTGTTCAGATATTGTGTTGAAGTCCACCGCCATTTTGTCACTTTGTACAATGTATATTTCTTATTTCATATGTACTCGTATACCACCAAGGGTGGTTTTTGAGAATAAATGAACTTGAACTTGAACTTGACAACAGCATAAAGCAAAATGGATTGTGATGCCTGATGAGCTAAGGAGCCAATGGCTCTATTTTTTGTTTGGTATACTTTGTGAGGTCTTCTTCGTCATTGTTTCCATCATTGTTATCTTTGCAATGAGTGTTTTTTCTTTCTCTTTGTCATCTTATTAGAGTTGCAGTGATGAGTTTGAGAGATTTGGTATTTGGTATGATCTACCCATTGTACCTATGCAAAGTGCACCCTTACAAAAAAAACCTCTCATTAGCAAAACTGTTGCAGCAGTGTTTCACATGACCGTGCCGCAATGTAATGGCTGAAATTACGAATTTACCATGCAAATTAGCGGGAGCAAAAATGACAACAATCGTTGCACTCTCATTAGCGGCAACCGTTTCACTCTCATTAGCGCCAACCGTTTCACTCTCATTAGCGCCAACCGTTTATCTCTTACTAGTGGCAACCGTTTATCTCTTACTAACGGCAACCGTTTATCTCTTACTAGCGGCAACCGTTTATCTCTTACTAACGGCAACGGTTTATCTCTTACTAGCGGCAACCATTTATCTCTTACTAGCGGCAACCGTTTATCTCTTACTAACGGCAACCATTTCTCTCTAATTAGTGGCAATCATTCCACTCGTATGAGCTACAGTGTATTGATATATATGTGTAGGATCTAAACCGAGCCAGAGGTGTTGTTGATAATGTAAGCCCGCGGCAGCGGGAAATTGGGAAGGGCCGACAGGCCCGCCCCAATTTCCCGAGGCTGAGGGCTTACATTATCAAACAACACCGAGGGCGAGGTTTAGATCTAAGTTATGAACCGAGATAAACCGTAGTAACAAAATTATTTCAATAATAAGTATAAAAATGGATTCATTGATTTTTACTGGTAGGGAATCACCATGAGCAAACGGAGAGCACATCCGCGCCCTGCACGTGCTTTGCGCTCGCTACCCAAGCCGTGAACGTGAAATGCATGCGCTATCTGCCTCGTGAAGTACATGATTGTCACTGGAAAATACATCATTGTTCTCGTGGGCCTTTATAGCCGAATTGTCAAAGGCGCCAGTTTAGTAAGTGAGTGGTGCAGAGTTCGAAACCAGGCATGCGAACATTATATTTGTGATTTGTCAAAATTGTGATATTTTGTGATGGTATTTATTCGAAGAAGGACTTTGAAACAAAGTATTTCAAAACGTATATAATCCCTATCAAAATAAATTTCCGATAAATTCTACAGTAAGCCCCGGGCTTTCCTAGAGAAAGCCCTGGGCATTCTTGGAGAATGCCCGGCAAAGAGGTTTATCCGGTAAAAGAAGAACCTAATAGAACAATAGAGTGACGTCACTGGAGGTTTATAAATACTCTTAGGAGTTGATTAAAGGCAGTATATATATTCAGTGTACTACACTGAAGGTAGTTCACAGGGAACACAGCAAGGTTACTCCCATGACCAGCAGGGTATTTAGTATGAGCTACCTTCAGAATATTATGCTGATTACATACACTAGCTTAAACCAAAGTTGTAAGCAGACGACATGGTTAGATGTTCACCTGTATGAAAGATAAAAAACATCATATTCATTTTAATATTTTATTTTGATTATTCACCAGTGCATGAAATAACACAAAAAATATATAACAGTTGTATGTACAGCGTGAAAGTATTTTATATGACATCATCAAGCATCCTATAGCTAGTACTGAGAGACTTGAGACACTTGCTGAACATCTAATATTATTTAGTTTTGGTTCTTGTCTCTGGGCAAAATAGATAAGTTTTTATGTGACATCAAAAGGCATCCTGTCACGAACAGATTTGAAACAAATATATGCCAACAGTTGCATTGTAATATAACTTACAAATTCAACAGTTTAGATTATACTCCAATAACTAAAAATTTATTCACTGATTAACTTTATAGCTATTAATGAGGTCCTTACAATAACTAACAGGGCCATTTATAGATTATCACAATTTCTGTTGAAAACATTAACTTATGAATGACAATATTTTGTGGATACTTATGCTCAATGTGATACATACAAGTATACAAAGTGTAGAAAAGGATAAAAAAAAATTTCAAATTAATTTGTCTGTGTCCACATCTGAAGAGTTGTGACTTGGGTTCATTCGCTTCCCCCAAGCAGTCCCCTCGGCGCTCCTCTAAGACGCAGCGCTCTCCTCAGCGCTCCCCTCGGCGCTCCTCGTCTTCTAATCGGCGCTCCTTGCCTCCCCGGCGCTCCCCTCGACGGTCTGCTTCCCCCAAGCAGTCTCCTCGGCGCCCATCCAAGACGCGGCGCTCTCCTCGGCGCTCGCCTACCCGGCGCTCCTCTCGTCGCTCGGAGTCTCCTCGTCCCCCTAGGAAGGATCACTCTAGATCTCGGTCTCACTCTCCTCTTCGCAAGCGAGATCCTGTCAAGACTCCTAGCAAGCCTCGGGATCAGCAACAGCCTCCCAAGCGTTCTCGACAAGAGGATCAGCACACTGTGTCGCCGGTTAGACCTCCTCCTTCGCCCCCACATGGTACTCCCTCTCCTAGGGGTCGTACAGTGTCGTCTTCCAGGAAATTCCGCACCCCAGAGCGTTCTCCGGAATCTCCCAGGCAGCGTGATCCAGTTACTCCTTCCACGTCCCGCTCGCACTTACAGTTGCAGGACCAGGAGGATCAGATGGAAGATGAGGTCGAAGAAGAGGATGATGACAGTCCCTCTCATCTCAACCTCAGCCAGGTCACCGGCTGGGTAGCCGACAGACTAGTTAACTGTCCGTCTCCAGGCCCTTCTGCTCCACGCCTGCAGGCTATTTAGGACGAGCCTACCCTGTTGATCCCTCCACACCCCTTGGTTCTGGACGCCATAGCCTCGTTGGACGAAGACTTTAAGAAACTCTCCCTTAACCCTTCGTTCAAGGCGGCCAAGAATGCTTCACACCTCTACAAGGTGCATTCCTTAGACTTTGCGGACGGTGCGGCAGTCCAGGATGAGTCTGTGGGCCGGTTATCCCCTGCTTCTCAACAGCAGTTCAAGGTCACCGATGCTAAGCTTATGGCCTTGGACACGGAACTGCGAAGGACGCTTAAACCAATCTCGGCTCTGGTCTCGGCCACGGACGCTATCCTGCAGGATTTGACTGAGGAGAACAAGTCCCGGGTCTTCCACCTCACCACCATGATGCGGTGGCAACATAAGACATTGGCCGACATCGTCGAGCACCTCCGATCAGCCTTGGCTAATGTCCTAACCATTCGTCGTGCAGGTCTCCTGGCTCCCTGTGGTTGGAGTGACGAATTTAAGAAGACCTTGATGCGAGCTCCCTTCTCTCATCCCTACGTCTTTGCAGGCCTCATCCCTGAGGAGTATAAAGAACATGCGGCACTGACTCAGACTGAGGTGACCCTGTCCGGTATCCGCGCGTTGAACTCTGCCATTAAACCTCACCAACAGACCAAAGTTCAACTATATCCCGCGTCGGAGTTCGGTTAGAGGAGCACAGAAGGGCAACAGAGGCAGAGGCCGACAAACCGACAAGCATCCTGTGTCTCAACCTCAGCAGTCCCGAGCGGGCCCCCGAACCCCAGGGGTCAAGTTCAGGTCTTACAAGCGGCGTTGATGCCCTGGGAAGCCACGACTGGGATCCCCCGCCCCCAGCCGTCCCGATCTACCAGACCCCGTAAGCGGGAGACCCGGGATCTTCTGGCCCAACTGGACAATCCTGGAAGATCCCTTCGTTCTCGATATTCTCAAGACAGGTTTCAAGTTGCCAATGACCTCGTCTCCGCCTCTGACCAACCTGCCCCGGTCACGAGTGTATCCGAAGACCCTTCACGCTCAGCTTCTCTCCAATATAGAGATCCTGCTGGAAAAGAGGGCCATAGAAGAAGTGCTGGAACCCAAAGACTCCCCAGGGTTCTACTCTCCCATCTTCCTTGTCACCAAGAAGAACTCGGACAAGATGAGGATGATCCACAATCTGGCGGTTTTCAACGAACGCTACATGGAAACCCCGCCTCACTTCAGGATGGTGTCTCTGAAGCAGCTGCGTTCTCAGCTTCAACCTCACGACTGGCTGGTCAGCCTCGATCTCCAGGACGCCTACCTCGATGTGCCAATCTACGAACCCCATCGGAAGTACCTTCGATTCGTCATGGATCATCGACACTATCAATGGAAGGTGCTCCCGTTTGGAATTTCTACGGCTCCGTGGTTATTCACGAGAATTACGGCTCCGATCGTCAAGTTCCTACATCTTCGGGGGATCCGGTTCGACCCCTACATAGATGATTGCCTCATGAGCCATGCTTCGTCAACTCTGCTACTCAGACAGACAGACTTCGCTCGCAGACTCCTACATCAGTTGGGATGGTTAATCAACGTCGAGAAGTCCTCACTGGTTCCGTCTCAACGTCTGACCTTCATAGGAGGTCACTTCCAGACCGATCTCGCTCGCCTGTCCGTTCCACTCGACAGGTGGAGCAAGATTGTAGCCTTCGCTCATCAAGCTCTCCAGGAGCCCCTAAGACTCAGGGCTTGGCAGTCCCTTCTCGGTCTTCTAACATCAGCGCAGGATCTCACCATCAGAGGCAGACTCATGCTGAGACCTCTCCAGAATTTCCTCAAACCTCGTATTCTTGCCGACGACCTCGACTCCGAGTTCGCTCTACCGTCCCACCTCCAACAGTACCTGACGTGGTGGACGGTCCAGTCGAGGTAGTAGACAAGCTCAAACAGACCCGGCAGATACGTCTGATTTTGGTCACGCCTTGGTGGCCGGCCAGGACGTGGTTCCCAGATCTCAGAGATCTAGTCGGAAGGGATCCAGACCCTCTGCCTCCCTGGCCAAACCTCCTTCGCCATCCCCACAGTCGCCTGTCTCATCCGGACCCAGAGAGGTTTCATCTCTGCGTTTGGTCCATCTTAAGAAAGCTCTGAGATCGAAGGGTTACTCGACGCAGGTGGCCAACACTATTGCCAAGGCCCATAGAGTTTCCACCAGGTCTCTGTATGACGACAAGTGGCTTTCCTTTGAACGTTTCTGCTCTGAACATTCACAGAACCCTGTCAAGGCGTCGCCCCAATTCCTTGCGGAATTCCAAATTCCTTTTGGCTCAGCAACTCACCAAACCGCCGGCTCGTTAGGTAAAGATGTTTGTTTTTTATTCTTTATCTTAGCAGTTGCTTTAGGCCTTGGTTGATTGTTGGTTTTTCGTGTCTTTTTAGATTCGTCGCCCTCAGTCTCCTCTGCCCGCCCATCGTTGGACTCTTCCTCCCCTCTTCTCCGGACTCCTTCGCACTTTTTCTGGCGGAAAAAAGTGAGAGTTTTTGGTTATCAAATGATTGAGTATTACCTTCCGGTATACCTGTCCCCGTATTGACGTGTCACTTCCCGTATCACTACTTGGTTCACATAGAGATAGCCCCGTCAACACGAGTCTCAATCTTGGTCGGTAAGCATAGGAACATGCACATCTAAGGTAAGGTAAGTCTTTTAAACATCTAAAATATTTAGATTTGAATAATTTTATTAACATTTATTAATTTACAGAAATGGACACACTTAAAAAAACTTTTGATCAATCAAATATGTATAGAATTCATTGAAAAAGTTATATATAATTAGTCTTTAAAGATCATAAGCATTTGAAATCAAGTGCTCCCACATATCTATGATATACAATTTATCTGTCTGGATGTTTACAAATAAAACAGTCAGTTAATCAAGTCCATTTACAATTGCATTTGGAAGTTCCATTTAAAATTGTCTAATCTACAGTCAAGGATTATAATGCAGGTGTATTCAAGAATTAGATTAGCATGCCAGGTGTGCAGTTACCTGCAGTTACATAATCTCTGCCTGTGTGTAGCCTCAGATGTCCTCTCATGGCAGCCATGGTCCAGTATACACTTGTGTCAGCATACCATTCTTTGCTGAAAATTACCAAATAACAAGTATTTGTCACAAAGGTGACATGATCCCCCGCCGCAAATTGATGTTAACAACAAGAAGCTGGACGGACGTACGGAGTGGAATACTATGTCCCCCGTGAAGACTCAAGGTTAATGGGTTCATTAGATATGGCACTAACAACATTTTTAAAACTGGTCAAAATCTCGCCGTGATCTTGAAAATGAGGTCAAGGTCACCGAAAACTTTTCAGGTCTGCGTATTCCCCAGATGAAGACTGGTACCAAGTTTGAAGATTCTAGGTTGAGCGGTTCATTAGATATCACGCTAAGAACATTTTCAAAACTGGTCAAAGTCTCTCTGTGACCTTGAAAATGAGGTCAAGGTCACCAAAAACTTTTCAGGTCTGCGTATTACCCAGATGAAGACTGGTACCAAGTTTGAAGATTCTAGGTTGAGCGGTTCATTAGATATCGCGCTAACAACATTTTCAAAACTGGTCAAGGTCTCGCTGTGACTTTGAAAATGAGGTAAAGGTCACCGAAAACTTTCCAGGTCTGCGTATTCCCAAGATGAAGACTGGTACCAAGTTTGAAGATTCTAGGTTGAGCAGTTCATTAGATATCACGCTAACAACATTTTCAAAACTGGTCAAAGTCTCGCTGTGACCTTGAAAATGAAGTCAAGGTCACCGAAAACTTTTCAGGTCTGCGTATTACCCAGATGAAGACTGGTACCAAGTTTGAAGATTCTAGGTTGAGCGGTTCATTAGATATCACGCTAACAACATTTTCAAAACTGGTCAAAGTCTCGCTGTGACCTTGAAAATGAAGTCAAGGTCACCGAAAACTTTTCAGGTCTGCGTATTACCCAGATGAAGACTGGTACCAAGTTTGAAGATTCTAGGTTGAGCAGTTCATTAGATATCGCGCTAACAACATTTTCAAAACTGGTCAAGGTCTCGCTGTGACCTTGAAAATGAGGTCAAGGTCAACGAAAACTTTCCAGGTCTGCGTATTCCCCAGATGAAGACTGGTACCAAGTTTGAAGATTCTAGGTTGAGCGGTTCATTAGATATCACGCTAACAACATTTTCACAACTGGTCAAAGTCTCGCTGTGACCTTGAAAATGAAGTCAAGGTCACCAAAAACTTTTCAGGTCTGCGTATTCCCCAGATGAAGACTGGTACCAAGTTTGAAGATTCTAGGTTGAGCGGTTCATTAGATATCGCGCTAACAACATTTTCAAAACTGGTCAAAGTCTCGCTGTGACCTTGAAAATGAAGTCAAGGTCACCGAAAACTTTTCAGGTCTGCGTATTCCCCAGATGAAGACTGGTACCAAGTTTGAAGATTCTAGGTTGAGCGGTTCATTAGATATCACGCTAACAAGAAGCGGGACGGACGGACGGACGTACGGAGCTGAATACTATATCCCCCGCTTCGCGCTAAACGCGCGGCGGGGGATAATAAAACCTAATGACACATCAAGTAAGTATCACATTGCAAAACATAGAGGTACGGTTTGAAACCATTTGTCATTTTGACTGCATGTGAAGCCAATATTTAAGAAAGATCTTAAGCTCTCTTTTATGATTTTGAAAAGATCATACAAGCAACATGAACTAGGAACAGTATTCAGATGTACTTACTCTGTTATCAGTGACTGAAAAAATGCCATTTTTGCTGTTAATGAGCTGTGATTTAACTATTATATCCATTGTTTATGTTGATAGCCGCCATTTTTCTTTCCTTCTTCTTGCATGTGGCTTGTGAAAAAATAGTAACGAGCTGAATATTGCAGCGATTCTGATTGGCTAATGTCCAGCCCATTTGGCGGGAAGCACAATGCAATGTACAGTACACAGAGTACTTGACTGATGGTTATGCAGAGGGTTTTGATAAAATGTATTATTTCATTGCTTGGAAATTGAATTGTTATTGAATTTGTTCATGCTGACAATGATAACTATATAAGTGTTTTTCTTTTTAATTTTAAAAATATTTTGTAGGTTTATTGTTGAGTGCCACAATTGTTATAATTGTGTTTCTTTTAAGTAACATTTTTACAATATTTAAGGCCCACTCATTCAGAGGGGCAGTGGCTTCAGCAGAAATCACAGGAGGCTGTTCTCTGAGAGACATACTTGAAGCGGCGGACTGGTCATCTGCAAAGAACTTTCAAAAATTGTACTTTCGACAACCAATTAACAAGAAATTTACTCATGCAGTGCTTATGATAAAAAAGATGTGAGGTCTATAGAATAAAGATGAGTTATCATGAATAAGACTTTGTCTTCTTTAAAATTGCTAGGTATATATGCACAGCCGAAGGCTCAATGGAAAATAATGGCCCCCCATCCCAGATTTATTGCAGGATGGGGGGTCATTATTGTCCCCCGCCGCAACGCGGAACGGGGGACATTGTATTCAGCGCCGTTCGTCCGTTGCACCCAATGTCCTCAAATTCGGTCTCAGCCTCACTTTGGGGATTACGCAGACACCAGTCACTTTTGGTGACCTTGACCTTATTTTCAAGGTCACTATGCCACTTTTACCACTCTTGAAACACTTGTTAACGCGCGATAGCTCATGAACCCTTACACCAAATTTATTCAAGTTTTGTCACAGTCTACCTTGGGGGATTACGCAGACACCAGTCACTCTGGGTGACCTTGACATTATTTAGCAGCTATCAGTTTTTGTGAAGTTTCCATCGCCGCCGCCGCTTTTTTCCCATAAGCTTTCCAGAACTCTTATTCATACCTTACTACTCATACCTCGGGGGAACGATTTTGACACGTTCACTTTCAAGGTCAAAGGTCAAGGTCACGAACTATGTATTCACTCTAAGAATTCCTTGTAAACGCGATAACTTGAAAAGTTTTTGTGCTATGAAGCTCTAACTTGGTATATATCATCCTTGGAAAAGTAAAAAAATTTGAAAAGGTTTTGGGTGCAATCCGTCAAAGGTCAAGGTCACAGCAAGGTCATGACGTAAGCATGTTTTAGCGAAAATGCTTTATTTTAACTATGAACACTTTTAATCAATACATGATTGTTATACTCAATAAAAAGTGTTCAATGATTGTGTGACCTTGAAGGTCAAAGGTCAAGGTCATGAGATATGAGTTATTACAAAATGCACTAAATTGGGGTATAACTTTATCCCATTTAGCTTTTCAGAACTCATGAACATGTCTAAATGTTAATACTTCCAGGGAATCATTATGACATGTTCACTTTCAAGTTCAAAGGTCAAGGTCACGAGTTATAAAATCACAACAAAATTCTTTGTAAACACGGTAACTTGAAAAGTTTTTGTGCTATGAAGCTCTAACTTGGTATATATCATCCTTGGAAAAGTAAAAAATTTTGAAAAGGTTTCGGCTTCAATCTGTCAAAGGTCAAGGTCACAGCAAGGTCATGACTTAAGCATGGTTTAGCGAAAATGCTTAATTTTAACTATGATCACTTTTAATGAATACATGATTTTTATACTCAATAAAAAGTGTTCAATTATTGGGTGACCGTCAAGGTCATGAGTTATTGCAATTCCTTGTAAACACAATAACTTGAAAAGTTTTTGTGCTATGAAGTTTAGATTTTGTATATATTATCTCTTGAGAAGTACAACATTTTCAAAAAGTTTTGGGTACTAACTGTCGAAGGTCAAGGTCACAGCAAGGTCAACATATATGGAGAAAATGGATTAATTTAATTTTTAACACTTTATTTCATTACAATAATGTTATACTCAATGAAATGTGTTCATTGATAGTGTGACCTTGAGTGTCAAAGGTCAAGGTCACGAGAAAATTCCCAATTTGGTGAGGCCTGTAAAAGGCGGAACAGGGTAAGGCGAAACCCAATCCCGCAAACGCTAATCTAGTTTCAAGGACACTTTTGAAACTCTTAACACAATATTTCTTGAACCGTTTTACAAAATGTCTTCAAATTTAGTCACAGCCTACATTGTGGAACTACGCAGATACCAAATACTTTGGGTGACCTAGACTTTAATTTCTATGGCACCACTTTGGCCACCTTTGAAAGTCTTGTTTACTCGATATCTCATAAACCATTGCACCAAATGTCTTCAAATTTGGTCAGAGCCTACATTGGGGAATTACGCAGACACCAGTCACTTTGGATGACCTTGACCTTATTTTCAAGGTCACAACGACACTTTCACCACTTTTAAAAATCTTGTTAACACCATATCTATTGAACCAATGTACTTATTGTCAATGGGAATATAGCATTTGCATATTGTGACAATTCTATCGCAATATCCAAGCGGCGGAGGACATTGCCACATTATTGGCAAACACTTGTTTGAATTGGCCTGAGGCTGGCCAAGCATATATATCTACCCAACCCAATTAACATAGATGCTTATACTACCCTACCCTTTGACTGTCGGGATCAGAAAAATCATATTCCTGTCTATAAAATATGATCAGTTAGGGTCACACTTTCAGACATGTGATATTTTTTCCGAGGAATGGTGGGAGATTTGGTTAAAAAAGGTGGGAGATTGGGCCCCAATGGTGGGAGATTTTGCAAAATCTACAAATATATAAAGAAACGAGGAAAAAGTCTTCATTTTGTTAATATTAGCCTACTTTATAGAAGCATTTAATGAAAAATAATGATCATATTCAAATTCTAGTTGTATTTATAAATCACTAAATAAGAAAATATCTAATTTTTTAATTTTTTAATTTTTGTATCTCCATACAATGCAAGATAATTTACATAATCAATTCAAAACATAACAAATCAGATAATAAATCCATTACTAAGAATTTTTTTATAATTATTTGTTTTCAAAATAATCAATCAAAACTAAATATTTTTTATTTGAAACATTTGTGGAAATAAAAAGATTAGCAGACATGTGGATGTGGATTGTAATTGTAAAATAATGTGCATGTCTATGCCTGTATAACATATAATTTCATATTTCAAACATTTATTACATAATCCCACTTCTGTGCAGTCAGACTCGTAGTTGAAATAATTTACGATTCATCATATGTAGCTGTTTCCAAAATTTCCACTAGACAAATGGAATTTCTACACTTATTCTTAGAAATGGCCAGTTAACTTCAAATTATTACATTGAATGCCTTCTGAAAACACGAGTGCAGTCATTTGTTTACCAGCAAAGCATAAACAGGAAGGGATTTTGTGATGAAAGTGTTTTCCTTATGACATATTCATTAAAAGAGATATATTTTCTAAATAAAACATTATCATTAATATTTTGTAAATGTATTATTTACTAAAATATACTTCATTGAGATAGAAGCTTGTAATGATAAACTGGAAGAAAATTTGGATTTAAAAAGTATTTTTTAAATTACAAACCATATTCGCAAAGTTAGTAGTCGTCAAGAAAATACGATCTAGATCGAAGCGGTGTTTGAATTGTTTTGTGTCTCATGAGATGATAATCAAAATAAGTTGCCATGTTTCTCTTAATAATGGGATACATATTTTGGAAAAGATATTGTATCTTTTATTTGTTGTCTTTATTGGTTTACTGTAATTGTGATATATTGTAAACAACCCATAGACATTAATTTATCAAGATTTACGGACTTCACTTTGTGACGTAAATATTTAGCAGAAACTAATTCACATAACACCGAGGCATTAGAAGCACATGTTCCCGATCATATCTTTTACAAAGACTATCTCAAAATTGTTTATTATAGTTTTCTTTCTCGATGTTTTATTGCAATAACATAAACTAAATCTTTTGTGTGTAGATTCATAACAATTATCAGATGCTGTCAACTTTATTTTATCATGAAAAGATCGCTGAAATCATCGAGTGGAGCTTGCTAGACTTGAGGCAGGTTGCAAAACGATCTTTTTGCAGATTTGTTAATGTGTCACATGTCTGCACTTTCATAGGTGTGCATGCGCTATAGGTCACATGACTGTCATGTGATTTTAATTCTTTAAATAGCGTAGGTTGATAGAACAAAGGCAACATGCTAGGTATATATGCTTGGCTTCAGGCCAATTCAAATAATGACCCCCATCCTGCGATAAATCTAAGATGGGGGGCCAGTTTCCCATAGGGTCCATAGCGTCCAAGTTTTAACTGTGGGGTGGTTGTAATGGAAAGGATATGGGGTGGATAAGTAATGGTTAGGAGTTTTGGTGTAAGGTTAAGTGGCTATTCATTATAATGTTTATATAATTTAGTTTGTAGTTCAGATACTGATAGTTACTGGTTAGATTTTGCTATTTGCTAACAGTTCTTGTGGGGTGTTAGCGCTTACATTTTCCAGGAGTTGTCTCCTGTGTTTTGATATTTATTACAATCTATGAATGTGGTGCATGGTGTCTTTGACATTGAATTGTCTACATAGATTATTTTGTACTTTCCAAATTTTGTGGAGATATACAGTGTATAAAATAGATTGGAAACCTAGCCTGTCCTGAAAATTAACTGGTCAATTCCTTAAGGGGAAAATAAAGAAATTGTGTGAAAAGTTACCAGTCCTGACCAAAACGTAACCAGCCCTAGCAAAAAGTAGCCAGTTTAAGGACTGGCAGACGGGCTATATTTTAAACACTGAGATATACAAACATTAATTGTTAAGCCTTGGTCTTGTTATTGTGACATCAACACTTCTAAGGTGGATATTCTAAAATTTGTTCAGTTTTGTTGGTTGTACTCAATTGTACTGGGTATGCTCCCAGTTGCCTTTAAAGTTATTGTTATATTCACTAAAGCTCATTGCTTTAGTCGTGCATTAAACTTCCATTTTACTAAACCAGTACCTTAATTGTTGAAACGTGTCAGAGCTGTAGGGATGATATGGCCTATTGAACAGCTAACAGGTTATATACCAGATCAACCTGACGTGACGTCATCGGAGGTTGATATCTAGATATCGACCTAGGGAGTTTTGAGTATATCTGACCTTTCTTGACGTCAAACGTTTAGCTAAATCATATCCTCGTCTTGACACTGAAAATCTTGGCTTCGCCTCGATTTCAGTATCCTCCCTCGGTTAATAAACATGTCAGTCAACTTGTCAATGTGTCAACTTTGTATCAAACTTAAAGATATTTTTATGTGGCGCAGTTAACCTAAACGTCTTGTATTTTTCACATGTTGTACTGTTGGCCTCATGGCCATTTATACGAAATAAATTACTTACTTACTTACTTACTAAACATGTCAGTGTTTTTATCCCCCGCAACAACGAAGTTGCAGGGAGTTTAAAATGAGTTCCGTCCGTTACACTTTGTGTCCGGCTCATAACTTTGTAACTAATCAACCATTTCAATTCAGATTCGTCATGGAAATGAAGAAACATGTATTAATGTGTCATTAGTAACAATTTTATGAAAATCTACATAAAATATTAGGATTCTCCAGAAAAAGTGATAAATTTGAAAGAAATCTGTTACAATTAAGTACCGTCCAGCTCACAACTTCTTAACTAATCATCATATATTGATCAAATTTGACATGAAGATACATAATCATCTGAAAGTGTGTTATGAAGATCAATTTTGAAAATATTTTTATAAAATCTTGTATTTTTTGCACAAAATGAGGTCTCTGTTGGAAAACTGTTTCAAGTCCTGTCCTGCTCACTACTTAACTAATTATCACATTTTGATCAAATTTCATATGGAGATACATTATCATATGAAGGTGTGTCATGAAGAACAATTTTGAAAATATGTTTGTTTACATATGATCAAATTGATCTTGGAGATCCAAATACATAATTTCATTCGTTTGATGTTAATTTTGTCAGTTTACTCGAATTATGTCCAACAGTGAACATGAAGTTGGTATCATTTAGTTTTTGATTAGAACAGTTTCCTTTATATCCTGGGAAAAATGTTTATTTTTTGCGACAAAAATTAATCGGCAATATAAGGAAAACCTATACATATTGTGCAATTTGCTGGGGATATAGCTCGACCATGTCAGCTGCTTGTTTAAATATTACTCTCGTCTTCGCCTCTTGTAATATTTAAAAAACACTTCTGTATAAATGTTAAGCGGTCGGAAAACGGCATAAAGGTTCATATCTGATATCTTCCTAGGTCAAAATGATTAGTACCTACTGTGGGTGACGATTTAACAAATGGTTTCGTATGAAGAACATGACATGGTTTCAATCTTTATTCTTTCATGTCAACTCTCGCGGGTATTATTTTCCTCAAATCTACAACAGTTGGGTTTTCAGTCAGAGGCGTGATTACCTTTTGTGTTGCAGGTATAGGGTGGTTTTTGTGATCCTGGTAGGAACTGTCCCATAAATCCCTGATGTGTTTATACTCCACTTGTTTACCTGCAAAAAATATCATTCCACTAAATTCATAACATTAAAATCCTAAAAAGGTTATACATGGAAAATGCTTAAATGTTTCTCTTGCATTTATGCCAATATATGCATGAATACTTATTTTGGACAATGATAATAATTCTGTCAATCCCAGCACACCAGAAATTCGAAATAAAAAGGTTGATTTCAACATTGAGTAAAAAAGAGTAAAAGTCCATGTTTTAAAGAGCCACTCCGTGATTTTCATCACATACTTATTTGCTTTTATACGCATGTAGATAGCAGAACTCTTTTTATTAATTCAAAATATTTTACATATTCATATAAAAATTCAAATTACATGATAAAAACTTGTTTTCAATGATATTATTAAAACGGTCATATATTTGCAAAAGTCAAATTCACACGTCACACGTGTACATATCATTTATGATGAACTTGTAACTTTCATTCTGACTGTTTTAGATCAGTTTCCAAATTTACGTTTGACTAATTGCCGTGCGTCAATGTCCGGTTTTTGATCACAATCGTGAAGTCAAAACTTCCTGTTGTCATTATACAACGTCGGTTAGTTTTTAAATGACAGTTTTCTTCAACAATCCGTACTTATCAATCAGATTACACTATTGGTAGAGTTTGGCATATATGACCCATGAAAACTCACGGACTGGGTCTATAAGATTTTCACAGGTGAACTAATGGTTTTTGTATTGCTCATATCAAAAACATGCACTTATTTAATTTAAGTCAAATTGAAAGAAACATGCAAGTGGACTAAAATATTCCTTACCTTCATTCAACATGGATAATCTGTGTACACAAGCTGCAGATGTTTCTCCGTCTGCAAAAGACGTATCGCTGATCCTTTTTACTTTCAAAGTATCCAACTGCATCGTAACACTAATATTATAATGTTATTAATCAAGTTTTTCAGTATTGGCCCAGTTACAGGTCCGAGGTCTGCTGTATTGGCCCGAGGCGAAGCCAAGGGCCAATACAGAAGACCGAGGACCTGTAACTGGGCCAATACGAAAAACTTGATTAATGATGTTTTTATTAATTAACTTCTTTGTAATTTACTTGCACAACATTAGAGAGTTAATTTTTACCGAAATCAAAATTATCAATGAGATTGTTGAACTGTTATATATGTTGAAAAATTTGAAGCGATAGCTTCGAACTCACGCCATTTGTGTGTATGCGCATGCTCAGACTTGTATTGACCCAGTCTGCTCGTATAGGCCCTGTTTTGCTCGTATTGGCCCAGTTTTCCTGTATTGGCCCAGTTGTGGATTCGTATAGTGCAGGCCGTATAAATTGTATAAGTGCCATATCATTGATAGTTTATTAATAAGACAATGTAATCCAGTAAGTTATTAAATGTGCGTTGATTATGGATAGTCCCGCACATTTCACTGTTCACACACTTGCCACCCAACAGCATACATGTATATCCTAAAGTATATTTCACGTATCAACCTAGGTAACTATTTACATAACATCTATTCTACATAACCTGAAACTTTTTTATTGGTTCATATGCCTGAAACTTTATGCTTTCATTGATTGATTTATTTATTTGCAGAATTTGGCCTCCCACCTGAGTAATGGAGACATTAAAACATATAAGCTACTGGCAACAGACCTGGCCACTGGTCACTGGGAAACTGTACAACGCAATTTCAGCAATGATACCTCAGCCACAATGGCCGTTAGAAAGGACAGAAATTACAGTATAAGGATCAACTTCTGTACCTCTGCAGGCTGCCAGGACTTCTCGAACCCAATAGTAGTTCCTAGCCGCGGCAATGGTCAGTCATCTTAACCTCAACTTTTTACCTTAACTTGTTACCTCCAACATAACTTAGCGTAACTCCATTCTTTCTCCTGTACAGTGTGAGTGTCATTGAATCAGTTTCTCAATACATGTACAGAGTGAGTGTCATTGAATCAGTTTCTCAATACATGTACAGAGTGAGTGTCATTGAATCAGTTTCTCAATACATGTACAGAGTGAGTGTCATTGAATCAGTTTCTCAATACATGTACAGAGTGAGTGTCATTGAATCAGTTTCTCAATACATGTACAGAGTGAGTGTCATTGAATCAGTTTCTCAATACATGTACAGAGTGAGTGTCATTGAATCAGTTTCTCAATACATGTACAGAGTGAGTGTCATTGAATCAGTTTCTCAATACATGTACAGAGTGAGTGTCATTGAATCAGTTTCTCAATACATGTACAGAGTGAGTGTCATTGAATCAGTTTCTTAATACATGTACAGTGTCAGCTAATGAATGCAATGCAAGTAAACTCCTAAAGTATATTCAGTGCCAGTGCTCTACCAGTGAATTGTATATGTGTACTGCTGCCTGATGTTAAGTGTAAGTGCTGGTTGCAGGCGTGCCAAGTCCTGAAGGTTTCACAGTGGAGCTTGTGAGTGAGGCGGAGCCAGCTTACCTGAACCTTACTTGGAGACCCCTAGATGCAGCAGTGCCCCTCCTCTCCTACACAGTCTTCTGGTGCAAGGGCACAACCAACAACTGTCGGGTAGGTGCCATCCTAATCACATAATCAGGCCTCAAATTTGCATACATTTTGTAAAATAGGCACATTTAATGGTAGTATCGTCTTTTCGACAGTGAAGTGAAGCTAGTCTCATCATATATTATTCTAGTGATTTGTACCCTTCAAAGCACCAAAAATAGTTCTTAGTGCGTCAAGGTGTACTTTTTGGAGAAGACACTCATGTGATTTAGTACAGTTATTCCAAATTTGACCGCAATCGTCAATTATTGGTAGAATGAAGGAACTGAACAAGACCTTTTGCGTTAACCGATATTTATGGCTGTGTAAGCAATTGATCAAAGTACAAATTTGATTAACGATCTGATCAATGTGAGATTGCCACTGACCCTCCTTTTGACCGATATAAGTAGGGGACATAGGTTAGGGCTCCGTCCTCGTTTGCGTGTGTGCGTGCATTCGTCCGTCCGTTAAAGGGGACAGCTTTTCTCAGACACTAAAATATTTTCAAAATTGTTCTTCATGACACACCTTCAGATGATTATGTATCTCCATATAAAGTTTAATCAATATGTGATGATTAGTTTAGAAGTTGTGAGTCGGGCAGGATTTGTAACATTTTACCAACAGAGTCCTCATTGTTGGCCAAAAAAGGCAAATTTTTATCAAAATATTTTTAAAATTGTTCTTCATGACACACCTTCTGATGATTATGTATCTTCACATCAAATTTGATGATTAGTTTAGAAGTTGTGAGCCGGACGGGACTTGTAACAAATTTCTTACAAATTTACCACTTTTTCTCCAAAATCCTAATATTTTATGTAGATTTTTCAGAAAATTGTTACTCATGACACATTATTACATGTTTCTTTATTTCTGTGACGAATTTGAATTGAAATGGTTGATTAGTTACATAGTTATGAGCCGGACACAAAGTGTAACGGACGGACGGTACCCATTTTAATACCTTCGTTGTTGCGGGGGATAAAGTTTTTACAAGTCTCAAGGGAATTTTTTCCTACATTTATGACTGGAACATTCAAAACTTTTGAAATTAGTGGTGAATATTTCCACTTTGACATTTCTAGAATTACCTTTTGATTTTGCAAAGTTGAGAACGTAAAGATAAGCAGTAGTAAAACTGAAAGGTATACATGGGTTGAGTCTTGATTTGAATGATGGAAAGTTTGGGAATTGCTTGATTTGGATTTGGAGAGGTTTCCACAAGAGCAGAATGTTCAAATGTTCTATCTCCAAAGTACTTAAGCTTGGTTTCAGGCACAGTAAGACGTTGATCTTTTGAACAAGTCAAAACTTAATGCTCTACCAACTGAGCTGCAGTTCATACAATTTCAAATGTTTTGATGACACTTAAGACTAAATCTAACAAATCTTTAAGTTATCAAATTACAAAGCCTCACCACGTATTTATGCAAAATCCATAAATTATGTGATTGTTTGATGTAAAAATGCTCTACAGAGTCCTCTGAACTGGTATGGTGTATCTGGGGAGACAAATCAACAAAAGCTGGCCCTGCCTGGACTGACAAGAGACACTTTCCGTGAATACCAGGTTGGTGTGTCCGCAGAGGCAGAGCTCAAGTGGAGAGAGGGGAGGGCTCGCAGATCCCTGGGAGTGGTTGCTAGCAGTGGTATTACCTGGAGTCCCTGTCTGTATGGACAACCCACAGGTAGGCACCTCAGTTCTTACATCCATGGTAGGAAACTACATTCTAACATCTAGTGTCTAATCTGAACGTATTTGTGTTGTTTTTGGAGGTTGTTTATTCTCGTGTAAACCTCTTTATAGGAGCATATAAATGCAATAGCCAAGGGAAATTCTGTTCAATATCCCATTGACATTCTGTAGAATACACTTTATTATACCTGAAAAAGATAGTAGTTGTTATTTTCAATACGGGCTGGTAAAATTTGGAAATTTTACAAATTAAGAAATTCAAGATTTATAAACATTGAAGGTGGAATTAAAACACATAATTAACCTCTCTTCAGCGCATTTACCACTTGAGCTTCCAAGGCTCCATGTCAGTTAATGTTTGTGTAGGATAAAACATGACCCGAGGGCATTATTGAAAAGTATGCCAGATATCCACGTTCATAAGGTGTAAATCCAATGTGTTTTCGGTTGTGGAACACATTGCCTTGGTACGAGTATCATGTGCAGCCAGCATTTATCTGTAGTGGTAGGTTGACTCAAATGATTTTCACATTGGAATGGACTTAAAATCACTAAAGAGTAAAGAATGGTTATAGGGTATTATATTTCATATTAGTTATTTTGATATTTTGATAATCTTGCTTATTATTTCTTTCATTAGACGATCATCAAAGAAAGCACAGGCAACAAACATGTTTGACTTCAATGATACTTAATAGCAACTTTGCAAGAACATGTGATAGGCTATAATATTGAGATGAATTGTGACATTACGTAATTTTGATCAAATTTCAATACACATTTCACAAGAATTGTCCCAAAGAGAAGAACTTTACACAATCAGCATTTCAGTAAACTGAATAATGTTACTGCTTTAAAACTCCTTTGCTTGTGATCAATTTACCATTAAACTTTGAAGTTATTTTGGAATTCATGCCTTAATTTACAGTGGATGTGTTAATGGGATTTTGAAAGTGTCTCTTCCATTTGTGTCAAAACGACTTTTGAAATTGTTGAATTATGAAAGCATTGGTGAAATTGCGAGAGCCTTGTGTCCATACCTATAATCTGGGATACGAGAAGTGGAATTCTTGTAAAAGAATATTCTGAACTATACTTACATTCATTTTGTAACGAATTAAAAGATTTCACTTTAATAAACTGTTATTATATGATTGAGGGTGAGATACTCTGTTCTATCAGTGAAATAAACCCTCTATCTGGCTACAGTGGCGATAACCTTTATCGTCACTCTACTGAGTGGTGATAAACTTTATCACCACTCGAGTGACGTCAAGTTCAAGAATTTGACATTGATATAACAATGGTCTGACGTCATGAATACTCATATGAAGTCACACTGTTACCCCGGTGATGGGCTCTTCCAAGCAACCGCTCAACATGAAATTGGCATTTTTAGCTCATCAGGTCTGAAAGACCCGATGGGCTTATGGCATGGCATGGCGTCCGGCGTCCGTCCGTCCGTCCGTCCATCCGTAAACTTTTCACATTTTCATCTTCTTCTCCGAAACCAATGACTCTAGAGAGCTGAAATTTGATGTGCAGACTCCTTGGCCAATGGGGATTCTAAATTGTAGATTTCGTGACCCCATGACCCCAAATGGGGTCACAGGGGTCAAAACCTTATAAACCTATTTTCATCTTCTTCTCCAGTTCCAAAAGGTCTAGAGAGCTGAAAAGTTGTGTGTAGACTCCTTGGCCAATGGGGATTCTAAATTGTAGATTTCGTGACCCCATGACCCCATATGGGGTCACAGGGGTCAAAACCTTAAAAACCAATTTTCATCTTCTTCTCCAGTTCCAAAAGGTCTAGAGAGCTGAAAAGTTGTGTGTAGACTCCTTGGCCAATGGGGATTCTAAATTGTAGATTTCGTGACCCCATGACCCTATATGGGGTCACAGGGGTCAAAACCTTAAAAACCAATTTTCATCTTCTGCTCCAGTTCCAAAAGGTCTAGAGAGCTGAAAAGTTGTGTGTAGACTCCTTGGCCAATGGGGATTCTAAATTGTAGATTTCGTGACCCCATCACCCCATATGGGGTCACAGGGGTCAAAATCTTAAAAGCCTGTTTTCATCTTCTTTTCCAGTTCCAAAATGTCTAGAGAGCTGAAAAGTTGTGTGTAGACTCCTTGGCCAATGGAGATTCTAAATTGTAGATTTCGTGACCCCATGACCCCAAATGGGGTCACAGGGGTCAAAACCTTAAAAACCTATTTTCATCTTCTTCTCCAGTTCCAAAAGGTCTAGAGAGCTGAAAAGTTGTGTGTAGACTCCTTGGCCAATGGGGATTCTAAATTGTAGATTTTGTGACCCCATGACCCCATATGGGGTCACAGGGGTCAAAACCTTTAAAACCTATTTTCATCTTCTCCAGTTCCAAAAGGTCTAGAGAGCTGAAAAGTTGTGTGTAGACTCCTTGGCCAATGGGGATTCTAAATTGTAGATTTCGTGACCCCATCACCCCATATGGGGTCACAGGGGTCAAAATCTTAAAAGCCTGTTTTCATCTTCTTTTGCAGTTCCAAAATGTCTAGAGAGCTGAAAAGTTGTGTGTAGACTCCTTGGCGAATGGGGATTCTTAATTGTAGATTTCGTGACCCCATGACCGCAAATGGGGTCACAGGGGTCAAAACCTTAAAAACCTATTTTCATCTTCTCCAGTTCCAAAAGGTCTAGAGAACTGAAAAGTTGTGTGTAGACTCCTTGGCCAATGGGGATTCTAAATTGTAGATTTCGTGACCCCATGACCCCATATGGGGTCACAGGGGTCAAAACCTTAAAAACCTATTTTCATCTTCTGCTCCAGTTCCAAAAGGTCTAGAGAGCTGAAAAGTTGTGTGTAGACTCCTTGGCCAATGGGGATTCTAAATTGTAGATTTCGTGACCCCATGACCCCATATGGGGTCACAGGGGTCAAAACCTTAAAAACCTATTTTCATCTTCTTCTCCAGTTCCAAAAGGTCTAGAGAGCTGAAAAGTTGTGTGTAGACTCCTTGGCCAATGGGGATTCTAAATTGTAGATTTCGTGACCCCATGACCCCAAATGGGGTCACAGGGGTCAAAACCTTAAAAACCTATTTTCATCTTCTCCAGTTCCAAAAGGTCTAGAGAGCTGAAAAGTTGTGTGTAGACTCCTTGGCCAATGGGGATTCTAAATTGTAGATTTCCTGACCCCATCACCCCATATGGGGTCACAGGGGTCAAAATCTTAAAAGCCTGTTTTCATCTTCTTTTTCAGTTCCAAAATGTCTAGAGAACTGAAAAGTTGTGTGTAGACTCCTTGGCGAATGGGGATTCTGAATTGTAGATTTCGTGACCCCATGACCGCAAATGGGGTCACAGGGGTCAAAACATATTTTAATCAAAAGTCTGATGAGCTACAGAGCCCATGGCTCTATTTTTGTAAGTAATTAGAAGGATTTCATCATATGTGAGGTAGTAAAGTGATCTGATCGTATCGTGAGGTAGTAGTGTTAAATATAATATATATAAGCCTTCTACCTCAATCGATGAGATAAACATGGTATTACTCAAGAAAAGACAGTTATCCTCTATTTATCATATATATGCTTTCATTTTTAACTTTGATTGTTTGATTTCTCTCAACTATAATGAGGTATTTTAAGATGACACAAATCATGATTGAGGTTCCCGGATAGAAAAAAGGTCTGCTGGTTTCTGGATGGAAACAATTCTGTTAGCTCCAAATTACTTTAAAGAAGGTATTTATAAATGATGAATTAGCGAGTCATTATTGTCATTGTTTTCATCAATAAAATATGTAAATCTTTAAAGTTAAAATATTCAGAGTCATCAGAGCCCTAATTTCCGTAGACAATTTTCATGTCTATAGATTTAATCAACAGATATTTTCATTATTATCAAAATAATTTGCTTTTTCTGAATTTAAGCCCCAGGCTTAAATATGGGTAAAATAAACCACTACCATAACAGTGATTTTCCGTTTTTAAGCCCAGGGCTTAGATACAGGAACTCATGGTTCTTTGTTTAACACTCTCTGGCATGTCAATACCGGTATCTTGTGAAATAAGCAAAAAGTCAAGCCTGGCTTGTTTCTTTGGATTCTTCTTCCACCATGTGAATTTTCTATCAAGTTTGTTTAGTTTTCTCCATACATCAAAAAGGTCATTATTTTCTAAAGTTTTAATAACAACATCTCTTGATTTTGGATTATTTAAGTGTTTATAGTTTTCTAGATCGATAGTAGGGTCTAGAACTAAATTCCAATCTCCTACAATAACTAATGAATCATTGTCAAAAGAAAAAAAAATTTCAAATAATTTTATGTAGAAATTAGGTTCATCATTATTTGGTCCATGCAGATTAGTCAAAGTAAATCTTTTGTCTTCAACTGTAATGTCAGCAATAATATAATTCCCTTCATCATCTTCAATAGTTCTATGTATAGTGAGGTCTACATCCTTATTAAAGAGAATTGCGACCCCCCCTGGCATTTGATCTGAAAGGTGCTATAATTGATTGTAGGCCCCATTCATTTCGCATAATATTAACATCATCTTTAGCTAAATGGATGTCTTGTAAACATATGATAGAATAACCTTTTTTCTATAAATATTCATTACTACCCTTCTTTTGTTTTTATCCCCTAGTCCTCTACAATTTGTTGAAATCATTTTTATCTTTTTTATATTACTATTAGTCGTTTATCATAAAAACAGAAATTTTTGAAGGGCTGTAGATATGAAGAGTAGAACAAAGTGCGTAAGGATGGTCAGGCAGGTGTTTTAAATCAAAATAGAAGGATACAAAATTGAAAAGCTACTTTGAAGTTTGAGTTTCTAAATAAAATAGGAATATGAACAGAAGTACTGTTAGTACAGAATGGGAACGGGTTTTTTTTTTAAAAAAGGAAGAAAGACGAAAATAGAAAAATAAAAGATGAGAACAGAAGAAGCATAAAAGCAAAGGAAAGTTGAGGCAAGCTCCTTGACTCTTTATGAACTATACTGTATGGATTTGATCATCTTTGGCAAATTTTACAGAAAATTGAATCTTTAAATTAGTATATATCTCTATCTTGGATAATATAAATACGATTGATAAAAAAATAAAATAAAATTTAAATTTAAAAACCCCAAGATAAAAAAACCTAAAAAAACAACAACAAAAAACAAACAAAAAGAAACAAACAAACACAATTTTAATTAAAACAAGTTAATTAAATTCAATTAAATAAAACAAAGAGATGTTTAAGAAATTCCTTATTTTGGTCTATCCATTTTGCAATAAGTATAGCAGTAATATGTGACTGGGGAAAAAAAAGTATTTTAAGTATGTAAAGTTTCCCAATATTGTAATTTTCACAATATCAAGTGGTTTCTAGCAAATTATCAGTTCAATGCACAAGCACTTGATGCATGGGCAGTGCTCATATACTGTTATATATATTATATGAGCAATATTGTGCCGTGGTTATTATTGTGACAGATCCTTGAACACAATTAAATAATTGAAATATTAAATGTAGACAGACTTGTCGGATGACACTGATCAGAAAGTATCCTTTCATTGAGTTCTGATATTGTTAGAATCCACTCAACTTGATGAATACTGCATGGTTAAGGTCAAATAATTCACATTAGGTTCACTTCGTTTTATGATCACATATTGAAGCACTACTATAATCATAACGAAGTATATTATAATATTATAATGAGCAGAAAGTAAATATTGTTGTTACATTACTTACGTATAATGAAAATGTTTTCAGTTTTATTTATACATGTAATGACATGATTGTTCATAAATCTGCCATTGTCATGGAAATCTATATTAATATAGTGTTAAATTAAGATAAGCTTTTCATGTTGGACTTGCATAAACTGCAGAAATGGTACTTACGAGTTGGAAGGATTTCAAACAAATGAATTAAAGAGTCACAATATATCCAAATGAAATCCCATATGATGACACTCGGGGGGAAAACACAACAAAAAATAATAATAATATCCAGAGAAAAGAAAAGTTAACAATAATCCTGTGTGAAGAGTTCTGTACACAAGGTTTAGTTATTTATTTCTTCCACCACAATCCAGGGATCTTTGGGCGAGATTCTTGTCTCTCTCTATAATCCTCGTCTGGACTTTGTCCTTCTACCTCAGTTCATAAGCACGGTTTGCGAGCATACCTCTTTGTTTCTTCATAATAACGGGCAAGTCCGTCCTGATGCTTATCTTGTATTTGTAGGGTCGGTGCTGGTTCTCTTGAGTTTATGGATGTTATCGTAGGTAATGTTATCTGCATTCTCCACGTGCAGTGTGTTTGTCAACACGTTGGCAACAGCGCTATAAGGGTCACGGTCATTGGTGATTCCGTACAGCAACAAGCTATTCTTCCTGGAATAAACTTCTTGGCGTAAGAGAGAGCGTTTCATGTTGTTCAAATCATTCCTCAAGCTTTGAATTTCGGTTTTGTTTTCGGAAATACCTGACTCGTTGATGTGAATGGATTTCACAATATCCTAAATTTTACTGTCAAATTCCTTAATTTCCCTTTTCACTTCATTTATTTGGTCCGTTATGTTTTCTGTTTGTTTTCTGAACATAACATGCATGTACTTAGCCATATCTTCAAAACTTTCGATGTTAGTCGGCGTCACCATGCTGCCGGACATGTCAGTCATGTTTGATTTTTCAGTGTCTTTTTCTTTTGAATGAGTTACGAACGAGTCCAAATTTAGCGTTGATTGGTCCTGTAATGTTTTTTTATTTTGTTCTGACCTGTTATGTTTCCTTGTGTTAGGCATAGTCACGGATGACTGTCGATTTTTATGGAGCCGCGCTCGACACGACTTAACCGCGCAGGGGCATGACCGGAAGTCAACGTTAAACTGTTACTAGCCCAAATGAAAAGTTACTATACCAATACAGATTTCAAACAACTCACAAAGGTTGTCATATATTATCTTATATCATGAATTTCAAGGTAATAAGGTTAACCACTGAATTAACAATACATCAGGAGGCTTGAACTGGGTATGTAGTCAAATAATTTACAGCAAACACTGTCAGTTCACAAGTTTACCTTTTTATCCCACCGGTATGTAATACCGTGGGATATAGTCATCGCCCTGTCCGTCTGTATGTCCGTCCGTCCGTCCGTATGTCCGTCCGTCCGTAATCATTTCGTTTCCGGAACAGAACTCAAAAACCGGTCCACATATCTTTCTGAAACTTTACATGTGTATTGCCCACCTACTGAAGTGGTGCCTTTTGATATTTTCACATTCTGAAAATTTTATTTTTTATTATTTCCATGGAAACAGCTCTTATATGGACTCTGTTCATGAAAGGTTTCGTTTATATTAGCTTATACTATTATGAACCTTGCTTGAAAAATTTACAATTATCTTTCAAAGGTTTACATCTTTCGATCATGTGGAACCGGTGGGATATGTCATCTTCTGATGACTCTTGTTAAGTCTAGTCGAACTCTGAATGACCAAAGTTAGGATCAATGAGATCAGAATCACTATCAGACCAAAGCAACTTTTATTTTCATCAAATTTGTGGAAATTCTGGTCCCTCTGTTCAACTTCCTCAACGTGAAAATTTAAAAAGGTGACTACGAGATTTTTACACAAATACTTAAAATCTTACACTCTATAATCTTATTTCAAACACTGCATGTAAGGTGTGTCGGTTCAGACAGTATTTATAGCTCTGCAAACAGTCTATCATCGGGCTTGCCTTTGAATTTATGTTTTCTATGTGAGAGGGCCAATTACTGTTTGATTGGAAAGTCAACCTTAGATGTTTATGAATATTGAAGTTGTTTACAATCCAAACAGTCTATCATTGGGCTTACCTTTGAAATTATGTTTTCTATGTAAGAGGGCCAATTACTGTTTGATTGGAAAGTCAACCTTAGATGTTTATGAATATTGAAGTTGTTTACAATTGTACCTTCCATTTCTAGATTCGGCACTTGCGTGGGTTTTGGTTTCCTGGAGAATGTTATGCTCTCTGTCTTTTCTGCATTAAAATTGACTTTCCAATCATCGGCCCACTTCGAAATCCTTCTTAAGTCATTATTGATAAGGCATGATGTTTCATTAGGGTTAACAATTTTGACTTCCGTAAAGGGAAGTATCATCAGCAAAGAGTCTAACATTGCATTTTATTTCGTCTACTATATCATTGACAAAAACAGTAATAAAAACAAAAATAACAAAGAACCCAAAACAGAACCATGAGGTATATCAGCCAAGATTGATTTAGTGTCCGACTGGTATCCGTTAATAACCGTGCACTGGTTTCTATGAGACAGATAGCTTTCAAACCATTTCAATAACTCCCCCCTGATGCCATATTTTTTCAATGTAAATAAAATACCAATATGCCATACATATCAAAAGCCTTGCTTATATCACAGAAAACTGCTTTAAAGCGTAACTCCCGGATAATTTTGACTAATTTATCCAAGCCAAATTGTACATTTATGATCATGTTTTCATATTATATCGTTATGAATTTACGTGAAGTCATTATAATTTTAAACTAATCATAAAAGTGATTAATTGCGATTTGAAAAATAATAATAAACTTCCTGTCTCGATCGTGTTGTTCCGTAGATTTTACCGGAAGTGACGTCAACTGTGGAAAACAAGAATGACGTAGCCGCCATTACAAACATAAACAACACCACGTTTTATTTTAGTGATCATGTTCTTGCCGATATGGGCCAATCACGAAGTTATGAAGTGTTGATATTAAAATATCTGCTGTATGACTGGATAATCTTAACTGGATGAAAAGCTTTATGATTATTTTGGCACATTGTTGGAATGATTATCCAATATATTGCATGACAATGTCAAATTCCAAAACCACTGCTCTTCATTGTTTGAATCCGGTGAGTTAGTCGTTGTTACTTTTTCCTAAAATGTTATACTGTAATCTTTCATTTACGTTTTTCTTTTATAACTTATTTTAACATGTGTGAAAATTATTTGAATATTTAGCCTTGGAAAAAAGGATCATCTGCATACCGTCTCTCGAAACGTGGCTCTCGGTATTTGTAGTATTTTGGTTCGTTTTCGTCGCATGTATATTTTGATAAACAGCATAGCACTATACAAATTTACATCAGTGTATGAAAATTATTGAGTTTGGGTTTATTGTAAGTGTCCAATTTCAAAATATTTATCTGACTTCAATCACTAAAATAAACCTTGAATCCCATGCAAATTGAATTAAGGAAGTGATTTGTTTCATTTCAATTTATTTATATTTTTGGTCATTTTGCAGTATTTTCCAGTGCATAGAAAGTGATTTATTTCTTGAACCCTCGTACCTATACAACATATATATTTATGACCATGCACAGCACATTAATTTCCTTAATTTAAAACAAACAAAAATCATATTTTCTTGAGCAATCATTCAAAGGAATAGTGACAGGTATAAGAAATATAAATGGCTTTTTTGGAAAGTAATAATTTACTTTTGTACTCTCATGTCTGAAACAAAAATATTAAATATTATAAGTATAAATTGTATATAAACAGAATAATTTCATTTCATCAGTAAGTTATCTTGGTTATGTGAAAATTCAGAATTTAGAAACATTTAATTTATGAAAAAAAAAATATGTCCATTATTACCCAAATGTCTGAAACACAATATTTAAATATCTAACATAAGGAGTAATTTTATTTCATTATCATCTTCCGGGTTGTGTGCATGCATAAATTCATAATTCAGAACGACTTGTTGAATATTATTTGAACAGGAAATGCTCAATGAAGTCTATAATGAGAGTCAGAAGGCGCATCAAAACATCAAAAATATTTATTGTTGATTACTTCTCTGCAAAAACATTCTGTGTCATGGATGGGACTTTAGTTTAAATAGAATAGCATGTTATTAACACAGACAAAAAGTGAAGAAATATATATTATATCAAAACCCCCAACTACAGTTTTATGTACAGAAACATGGATATTAATTATTTATGTATTTATGGCTGATACAAAAACACAGATATAATTAATCAAATGGATTTTTTTCTTGGTTAGATATCAGACATAAACTGCTCATATCGTAACATGATCAGTAAGTAATTTGTAAGAAAACGTAAAATTATTGGAGTATATTCATGCCGATTTCACGTCCACCAGTTGTGACATTACAATGCATTTATCATCTTTTATTCCTACGCATAATGTAAAGAAGCTAAAAAAAAATATTTAATTTGATATTTCCTGGCGGTGTACTGTGAAATCAGACTATTTAACCCGGACTTTGATATCGTGAATTTTGCAAAATCAAGCTACAAAAGACAAAAACAACAAAGCGAATTTCAATAATAAACAAGCCCACATACATTAGAAACTATTTATGTACAAACCTGATCTTTTCCTTAAATATTTGAACTAAAATTCGCTTTGTTTCACTGTGAGATTTCAACTTGAAGGGATTTACTTCCGGGTTGGTTAATAGAAAGTTTTCCAAATTTATCGTCACTTTTGTGTTTATTTCTTTTTACTGTTGCTTCAGGAAGTTATGTACAGATATTTTGCGACTTTTTACATGGAATTGTCAACTGGTATGGCCGCTACAACCCTCTGTGTTTTTTTGTCTGTCAGTGTTAATGATACGAGAGCCGCCATTTTGCAGACCGTGTGTTCAACAGTTGGCGTCACACATTCCATCGGCGACAACCGAGATTTTTCCGGTCTTTTCCGTTAAACAAAATGGGGTATAACTATAGAATTGGTTCGCCACCCTTTTTCATGATAAATTGTTTTGCTAAAGTGTTCTTTAGGTTAGGGTTAGGTTTTGTTTTAGGGTTAGGGTTAGGGTTAGGGTTAGGGTACGTGTTAGGGTAAGGGACTTACTTAGGGTTAGTGGTAGGGTAAGGGTTAGGGTTAGTTTTAGGGTAAGGATTTGGGTGGCGAACCAATTCTATAGTTGCTCCATAGTTTATTTTGATGGCAAAGAGGTGTATGCAATTGAACACTTATATATCATCAATGTGATTTTTACGTCTGTGAAATGTACATGTTAAGCATTATGAAGATAAATGAACGAAGTTGGAACAAAATCACCCGGGAGTTGCGCTTTAATTTCTTTTTCTTCATCTAATGCTTTACTTATGAAATTACTTAGGTTAACTGGTATACTGTTGGGTCTCCAGGTGTAAAACCAGACTGAAATAGAGTAATAATTCCATTATGTACATGTTTGTGGACACATTTTTCAAAGACTTTAGAAAGACAATTTGTTAATGAAATAGGTCTGTAGTTAGAGCATAGATGTTTGCTTTCCTTTAAGTGAATTGGAATAGCAGATGCAGTTTTCCAGAGATCTGGAAAAACTGATTGGAATAGGGATAGGTTGATTTAAACATATTTTTATTCATGAAATCAAAGCATTTACATGAATATGGATTGGCACAACAAGCAAAATACAGTCAATAATACAAATCAAAATTTACAAATTAAGTAAAGTAGTAATTCCACATAGGCTGACAAAAAGCACAATAATAAGTGGTTTATAATCAACAAGATAGATAAGATAAAATATAGGAGTTCTATAATATTTTAAATTTAGGCGTTTACAATAACTTAAAACATAGTGAATCTTGTATAAATTTATGGATAGATTCAAAAATATTCTGATTTATTATTTCGCTTAAATATTGATCACCATATAGAATGGTATATACATCAAAACGATTTTTGTAGAAATATGTATCTGATCTAAATAGATTGAAATTAGGGCAGAAAAGGAAATAGTGGAGAGAATCTTCCCATAGATGTCCGCAAGAACAAGTTGAATTGTTTGAAATATACCTGTTAAATTTAAATGAGCCGGGCATGGATAATTTGGCATAATCTGGTTCCGAAATTCTTGTCAAAGAAAACATTATTTTTCTTGGTCCGTAATTGATTTTTGAATGAGTTTATTGTTTGAGAGTTACGTATTTCCGTTGGTTGATTATTCCATAAACGTATGGTGTCTGGTAAAAAGGAGTGTGCATACGTCTCCGTATGACAACGTATTGTACGTACACTTTGAGTATTTCTAAGATTGTATGAGCTTATATCTGAAACATTTTCTGGAATAACATCCGATAAGTAGTTTGGAGTTTTGTAGAATAGCATCAATTTTTTGTTATCTCTACGTTTTGTTAATGGTATAAAATCAGTTTCTTTGTATATTTTGTCATGACTAGTCCCTCTCACTACTCCACAAATTGTTCGTAGTGCATCTAATTGTAAAGTTTCAAGTAATGTAGATTGTTCCTTTGTACAATTATCCAATATTTGGCAACAATAGTCAAAATGTGGCAGTATGTAATAGGTATACATACATTCAAGTGTTCTTCTTGTTAACCTATATTTAAAACTTCTTAAACAATTAACGATAGAACTCACATTTTTTATAATTTCTTCAATTTGTCTTTTCCGCAAGCAATCTTTTTGCAGATAAACACCTAAATGTTTGTGGAAGCTTACTTCATTTACTGTATAACCTTTCATTTCTATAGGTGGAGACATGGTGGGGTTAACTTTACGAGAAAACAAAATAGTTTCAGTTTTTGTTGGATTAAAATTTACTTGCCACGCATTAGCCCAATCAGAAATATGATTTAAATCAGTATTTAAAATTCTTGTTGTATTAATTGGGTCTTCAACAACAATGTACACGGAAGTGTCGTCCGCAAATAATCAAATATTACTATTAATGCCCTCAACAATATCATTTATATAAACTAAGAATAGAAGTGGACCTAAGACCGAGCCCTGAGGAACTCCTGCCGATATGTGCTTTAAGTCAGAAGATTTGCCATCTATAACTACTTTTTTTAATCGATCTGATAGATAGTCGCGAAACCAATTGAGCAAACTTCCATGAATGCCATAGGCTTCTAATTTATGTATTATACCCTTGTGCCATGCTTTATCAAAAGCTTTACTTATATCACAGTAAACTTCTTTTCCATTATCCAAAGCATTTGCAATGAAATCGTATAAATAAGTAAGTTGATACGCAGTACAATCACCTGGCATAAAACCTGACTGCAAGTTGGTTAGAACATTATTATCTAGAAAAAAATTAAATACATATTCGAAAACACATTTTTCAAATACCTTCCCAATGCGGCTAATTTACATTCACATAATGATTTGTTAAATAAATGTGTAAGAGGAATGGATAGCGGTTCTGCAGTAAGTTTGATGAATTTATTACTTAGTTAATCAGGGCCACTTGCTTTATTTACATCTACTGACAAAAGAATATCTCTAACTTCAGTTCTTGTTAAGACAAAATGACATAATGAATTATCATTTCTATCAACAACAGGCGGTAGCTGTTTGTCTGGGGAATCAATCTTAGCTTGGTCAATAAAGTAATCATTAAGTATGTTTGCTTTTTCGTTAGCGTCTTCATAAATAATATCATTGTGATGAAGAGGAGGAAAGTTTTCTTTAGAATTTTTGTTCTTTTTCAGATAATTGTTAATCAACTTCCACCACATTTTAGAATTTTTATTATTGTTTAGTTTATCATCAAGTTTAGAGTAATACACAGATTTAGCTTTTCTTACTGCTGGAATAACTTTATTTCTATGTTTTCTGAATTAAACCCAATCGTTTTCCTGATTTCTCCGTTTTGCTATTTTATGCTGTCTGTTTCTTTGTCTAATCAGTCTTCGAGTGAAATTATTCATCCATGGCGAGTCATTGGATCTAATTGGTTACCATCTTGTTAGGAATAAAGGTATCACACAAATGAAAAACTTTGTTCATTATTGTTTCAGTTGGAATATTATTATCATTGAAAGAACCTTTGACCAATCAGTATTTTTGAAACTTAAATTCAGCCCGTCCATGTCAGCTAAGTCTTAGTGATATATTTTTCTTTCAAAACAATTTTGGATGGGTCACAAATAGTGACAAAAACGGAGAGTGGTCACTACAAACAGGATCAAGTACACCTGAGTTCAATAAAGAATCAGAGTCAGATACAAAAATTAAGTCAATCAGTGTACGTGATGTTTGCGTAATCCTAGTTGGTTCTGTGATATATATATAATCTGTTTCATATCAAAGACATATTCAAGGGATTGGTTAAATGTAACAGAGAGGTTTGGATAGGACACAAGATAAGTTTTTTAAGGATAAGATTGCTAATTTTTATCAGGGCTCATTTATTTGGTTGAATCAAGAGATTTTAGGGTGTCTTCAATTTCTTTTTCTTTTATAAATAGTTGTTGTATAGTACTTTCAGGTTTTGTCACAGGACTAAAAGGGGTGGAATTCGACCAGCCGGACCCTTCCGTATTCCTCCTTATTCTTACCTTTTTAGATATGGGGAATCCGGAGCCGTATACCTCTCCGGATCCTAGATACGAAGGTATACGGAGGAATCCGGAAGCGGAAAAATGTCAGGTCAGAATATTGGAATCCGGAAGGCGTATACTTTCCGGATCCTAGATCCGGACCGATACTGCCGTATCTCTTCCGGATCCTAAGTAGATGAGAAAACTGGGATACAGCGCCTGATATCCCACCGGATCCTCACCAAGTCATAAGAGTAGACAATAATGAAAGAATGAAAGGTTTTTCATCGTTTGGTGCATTCTCTACCTGATGTAGACCTATTGTTAGAAAAACCAAGTATTAAATAGTTTACGTGATTTGTCTAGTGGTTTTGAGAAATCAGTTGAATCAATAAATTGATGATTTCATTTAATCTAATCATCTACTCAATACAACATATTTGTCGAAGATGTTTTTTTATATCAACAATAATTGTTGATGATTTTGATATAATCATAAGAAGTGAATTTCAAGAGTTCATGTGCCAATGTGTCATCCTAAGTGAAAAAGGTTATTACATATAGCTATACACTTTAAAATAATATGTTAATAACATATTTGCAAAAGAAGCGAAATCTGTGATCTCTCTGACAATGAAAAGAGAAGCAATGACAATCAAACATTGCCAAGATTCTACCAGTCAAGCATTCAGCCAATGGCTCGTTAAGTCTTCATGCATGAACGCACACCACTTGACTGCACCTGTTACGTTATTGTTAGTGCAATAAAGTAAATAATGAGAAGCAAATATCTTTACCCATTAACAGCTCATCGAATGTAAAGTATGTCAGTAATGGGTTTATCATGGTTAGGAATCTTCGTATTGTTAACGAAGTAATTGTTAATGATGTTGGCCTTGTCCTGGTTGTCGTCATAGATTTGTCTGTCAAAGTCAAAATCAAAGTCAAAGTCAAAGATGTTTATTGTATGAAAGGCCTCTGGCCCATATACAAAAGAGTTACAGTATGGTACATGAAAGTTAACTAATACATAGTTACGTAAAACAACATTCTACTACAATACCTAAGGTTTTACTATTTGCTTTATGAAAACATCTCTCTTTTGTAATGCATGTTTTATATATAATGCTAATTGAACAATAATAGTTTCGTTATTAGTTTGCAATAAAGAAGTATAAGCATATCATCCTTTGGTTGTTTATCTAAAAAGTGGAGTGGTATATATTTCTGTCTTAATTCAAAATAACAAGGGCATGAAAATGTAAAATGCATTTCATTTTCTACTCCTTGGTTGCATAAAGGACAAAATCTTTTTTCTTTATCGATAGCTGTTTTCCTCCCCTCATTGATCATTAAACTTAGCAAACCCAAGCGATATTTTACAAATATTTTTCTTAAATGATATGAAGTTATTATTGATAAGTATTTTTCTGGCTGAAGTAAGGTTTTGAAGGTCCTGTAATATTCATATTGTGAACTTGAATCTAAAGTGGAATGCCAATCTTGACTGAACATATTTATTGCTCGAAGTCGAAACTCATTAATAAATCTGTTAACGTCCCCGATTGTCTCGCACAACCATATGAAACCAAAACAATGAGTAAATAATAAATTCCTAATATCGCTTGCCCAAGTATGTTTTCCCAAATTATCAAGACATAAAAGCATGTTATAAGCTAATCTAGGTAGACGTTTTTCGTGCATAGTTAAAATCTTGAACCAAAACCTTAAACATCGTCAAATTGGTCAAATTGTAAGTGCACATGCTTTTGGACGCATGTGCATACCTCAAAGTGACATCGTTTGCTGATTGGATGATGCGAACTGCATGACAACAGTCAAACTTGTTAATCTTGTGCAATGTACAGTACACTGAAATATTCATTCTTCCTGTCATGTTTTTTTCGTGAGGTGAACATGTCTTGTAATCACTATGTAGTTGGCGAAACATGATCAATGAACATTTATTCCTGAATTGTTGATATTTTTTAGTTTCATTAATGATTAAATTTCAATTTGACTATGTGTCGAAAGTGTGTATGCCAAATAGAAATCGAGCCATAGTTGATATGGAAAAAAGGTTATTATTTTTTGCCTTGCGTGCGTTCGTCTGAGATTGCTTATTTAGGACAATGACTTGAAAACTCCTTAAGTCAGGAACTTCAAATTTTGTATGGATGTTACTTATGTGCCGCAGATGTGACTTTTATGGGTAACAACTCCAGGAAACCGAATATTTTTGAAATTTTGGCCCCCCCCCCCCCAAAAAAAGGACAATTTCTAACTCTGTTCTGTTTCCTGAGCATAAGATGAAACCATAAGACTCAGGAACCTCAAATTTGGTTTGAATTTTACCTTAGTGATGCAGATGTTTCTTTAAGGAGATAACAATTCAAGGGTACTCTAGCGTATTGGTAACGTATAACTAGTTACCCCACTTATCCATTGCAAACATTTAGAAGATAAATAGTTGTTTGTAAAATTTCCGTATTCATTGTTATTCAACACACGCAAATTTAGTCTAAAACCGCGGACGGCTCAGAATGACATCAACATGTATGGATTCAAAATTCGACCACATAATTAAAAAAATTGCAGTAGGTTTATCTCCTAAATATCTTTATCATATTCCAGAGCAAGGGGGAGGGGCATGGAGTGTCTGTCCCCACACCTATTTCGTGACCAAAAATTCAATTTCAAACATGAGTGATAATGATATTTGTATGCAACAGGCATACACAATTATGTTAAGAATGCTGAAACCATAAAAACCAATAAACATGCACACATATATTGGTCACAAACAGTCAAATGAAAGAAAAGATCAAAGACATGTCCTAAAAGGGCTCAGTCTGTCAATCTTATGGACTTAAAGACAAATATTCAAACTGCAATATTTAAAACATTATTTTCACTGTATTCATGGTATTTTTAGAAATATTTTGCTGCCAACCATGATAAGATCGGACCAAAATTTATTAAAAAGGAGACAGTTAACGAAAAGTAAGCCCCGGCATGTCCACATGAAGGTGAATCAAGAGTTGCTGTCTAACAAGTTCCGGTTCCTAAATATACGCTTTAAAGCCGTCTTTGTCGTGCTCGACTGGATTTTCTTTTCTTTTTTTCCAAATCAGGCACTAGTTGCCACCAAAGTTGATACCCATCAGACGCAATTGCGGTAACTTACATGGTGTAAAAGCTACATCCATAAAGATGTCTCCGAAGGTTTGTTAAATGCTATGACACTTTTGTAGAGGGTACTGTACTTAGGACGTCAAATTAAGTATTATTTCATTGTTGATTAAAACATGTAAATATCATATTAAACATTCTGCAACAGAACGAGTGATGTATTTATTTTCTCAGTAGTTCAATTTCATCACGAACTGCATGCAGGTATGACAATGGGGCTTTAAGTTACAGGTTTTTCTCATTCTTTTTTTCAACTTTGATGAAGTTTATTTTCATGAATGAGATATTTCTCTTGTATATTTGGCAGTTCCAAGTTTTGTGATAGAGAATGTCCATCAATCCCAGTCTTTGACATCGGACAGTGTTGATGTGACATGGGACCCTCCAACCTGCCAGCAGACAGCAAGTTCTCCTACTGGAGTCCTCCTTATCTACTGTGTTGCCAGCGGGAACTCTTGCACAGGTAACAGGCTGTAGCAAGTAGTGACATAACTCAAACAAGTATAACACAAGTAGTGACGTAACAAACAACACTACAACATGACAAGTGGTGACATAATACACAGCACTAGAACATAGCACAAGTGGTGTCAAAAAGCACAACACTAAAACATGACACCACAACTCTAGAACATGACACCACAACTCTAGAACATGACACCACAACTCTAGAACATGACACCACAACTCTAGAACATGACACCACAACTCTAGAACATGACACCACAACCTGTAGAACATGACACCACGACTCTAGAACATGACACCACAACTCTAGAACATGACACCACAACTCTAGAACATGACACCACAACTCTAGAGCATGACACCACAACTCTAGAACATGACACCACAACTCTAGAACATGACACCACAACTCTAGAGCATGACACCACAACTCTAGAACATGACACCACAACTCTAGAACATGACACCACAACTCTAGAACATGACACCACAACTCTAGAGCATGACACAACAACCTGTGGAACATGACACCACAACCTGTAGAACATGACACCACAACTCTAGAACATGACAACACAACCTGTAGAACATGACACCACAACTCTAGAACATGACACCACAACTCTAGAACATGACACAAGTGTTGACATAACCAATAACACTAGAACATGGCACAAGTTGTGGCATACAACCCTTAAACAAATGACACTTGACATAATGTAGTGACACAATAAAACACAACACAAGAACATAAACAAATACAACATTGTGACATTATGTCAAATCTAAGCTCGAAATAACAGTTTCAATATTCCATTCTTCATAGAATTCTTCTGACAAATAATCTCTTGCAAAAGATGAGTTGATTGAGATGGAAATGAATGCAGCTTTTTTTAGGTAGAGAGCCTAGTGGTTTTATACCAGCGAGGATGCAGTAAATGATATATTTACCGGCAAAAGAGTTGTAAAATCAGTATGATACAAGGGTGTTAATTTCTTTATTATCCATAGCAATAGAATGTCATAATTTTGATAATTAACAAGTTAAAGGCATCGTCAATGGTGACATCAATCAAAATAACATGTATGGAACCATCTTCAACTTGTTCATGGTAAGCGTGACAAAAGATTGATATAGTGCCAATTATAAACAACGGACAGATAACACTAGTTTAATGTAATCTATCATATTGGTATAAACAAATATAACTTAAAGCTGAATTGACATGCTTCCTTATTCAAAATAATTTTGTTTTGTCAGTCGGACAGATGAATTGACATTTTTTAATTGATCCACCCTCACGCAATGTGAGTGCACATGTGTTGTACCCCGAAACTGTCTGCCAAGCTAAAGCAAAAAGTTGCTTTCCCATAAAATCATACATTCCAATGCCTCTTGGATTTCTTAGGCGACCAATGAAATTGCTTCGAAAACTTTGTGCATTTACGACTTTTTCTCCAGAACCATTGTTTCTATAAAACTTAAATCTTATGTACAGACTCCTTGACTAGCTATTAGGGTCATACAAAAAGAATTCAGTTGGTGGAGGGTCATTTTGAAATTGACAAGAATAAAAGTCATATTTCTTTGAAAACTTCGAAGAGACGGTTAAATTCAATAGAAAGCCTTTGTTGAAAGAAGTCTGAACTATTGTACTGAGAAGTTAAATTTTTTAACCTACCTTAACTTAGGATAAGTTGCCACTTACCTTTCCTCATGAGAAGTGGACGTTTTTCCGCGTAACTCACTGTGTAACCGGAAGGCTGCTTCCTGCCCGCTGGGCATGCGCGGGAAATACGTCACATCCTTAGTGAAATTCAAATCATTCTTTCTTTACTCATCATCACGTTTGCACATGTTTTCTCACCTCGTAATCGGTTTGTCTTTACGTTTTGGTTTTGGTGTTTTATCCCATTTTTACCATTGTAGCTTCAATTTAACTGCTCCCTTATGTCTTTACATCCGTTTTCACTTTTTTGTCATGTTTCGCGCTCTTTCGCGATCTTGCACATTTTGGGTAAAAATTTTCCTTCCTAATGCATTTTACATCCATTTATGGCTTGTTTTGCTTCTTTGCATGTTTTTAATACCTTGGATCGGGTTAGATTTCCTTTTCTACCCCTCCTGACTGTCTCTCGTGTTTGTTTACATCGCGGCCATCTTGGTTGATGTTTACTTGCATTTCTGCACGTCCACATTTTGCCTCAGTCTTAAAGGGGCCCTACAACCCTTTGCATTGTTGGTGCTGGTTTTTTGCTTTCATGCTTTTTCTTCTTCCACATTACATTTGCTACTAATTATACCCCCGCCTTACAGCATACGCGGGGGTATATAGCGCTCATTATTACCCATATGGTTGAAAATAAGTGGTGACATATTTTCAGTATGAGCACTAGTGCACATACCACTTTTGCCTAGCAACGATTGTTGTAGCGCGAGTTCCCGTATATTTTTGCCTGGGACGCCATAACATCATTGTTTGTGACGTCACTGTAGCCGGTCGCCGCAAGGGAAGCGGCAAGTTTCTTTGATATTTCTAAGATGGTAAAATGGAATAGAATCAGTAATATAGAAATTATTACTCTCGGACGTGTGTCATATGACTTTTACGACTCGTGCTAATTTGTGTATAATCCTCGCTCTCGCTCGGGTAATACAAAGATTCACACTCGTTTCGTACAAGTCATATGACACACTTCCTCGGGTAATAATCTCTATTTCTGTCCCTGCGTCTGTCTGTCCGTCCGTCCGTCCGTCACAAAAGTTTGTCCGGAGCATATCTCCTAAACTATACATGCTAGCTTCACCAAACTTCATCTATACACTTATCAACCATGATCCCTAGATGTGCCTTTTGAGGGTTAGACCAACACATTATTTTTAATGTTTGCTGTTTCCATGGCAACATGACTAAAACAGTGACTTTATGACCAAGTCCTTTGTCCGGAGCATATCTACTAAACTATACATGCCAGCTTCACCAAATTTCATGTATACACTTATCAACCATGATCCCTAGATGTGCCTTTTGAGGGTTAGACCATCACATGATTTTAATTTTTTGTGGTTTCCATGGATATATGACTAAAAAAGTGATTATATGATAAATTACTTTGCTACATATGTCATGATTGCTGGATATGCCTTGTCATAGGCGTAGGAACAGGGGGGGCACAGGGGGGCCCGGCCCCCCCACTTCCAAACCTGGGGGGGCCCTGCCCCCCCACCTTTCAAGAATTTTTTTTATAGAAAAAGTCACTTTAACTCTGTATTTTAGGGGGAAGGAAAAATGAGATGAACGGGCCCCCCCACCTTTGAAAGTGGGGGGGCCGGGCCCCCCTCCCTGAACAGTAAGATTTTCGGTTGACAATTTTTTTAAAGAAAAGGGGGGAGGGGGTGTGGGAGAGGGAGAGCGAGGGGATTTGGATTGGGATGGGGGAAAAAGGGAATCCCCTTCCCCAACATTTTATCCTTTTTAGGGATCTACCCTGTAATTAGAATTGTAAATGGGAAAGGGTTCAGATTTTTTTACCTCGAAAATGCGAGGATATTTAGATATTACCCCAACCTTCCCAGGGGGTGGGGCATAAAAGCTCAGGGGTCAGGGAAAGTAGAAGGGTCTACCCCATCACCACTGAAACGGACATATGGGCAGGAATGTCCCTTTAATACTTTAAACACTTTTCCTAAAAAACATTTGATCTTAAACATCATTGAAAGATGTGTGTTTCATCTTTGTAAGAAAGAGACTTTGAACTATATATGGCAAATAACAAAATGTATCGGTTTGTCTGCGTGCCTGTCAGTTTGTCTGTATTTAATATGTCTGATACAATGTGAAACATAAATTTTGAAACATACATGCACGTGAATTACCCCCATGAATTAGGTTTTTTTAATCGTTTTAAAGGAATTATTTTTTCTTCCTTTTAATTACACATTCATAGATAATTTATCTTGCAAAAGTTTTAACTACCTGCTGATTTGAATAAGTGAGATTTTTTCACTGGGGCCACGCCCTTAAAATCTAAATTTATTTCCATATTATTTAAAAGGCATAAAAAACTGATTCGTTGTATACAGACTACTTTTAAAAAAATATGATTAGAATTTGTGGTGAATTTGTTGCCCTAATAAGGACAATGCCCTTTGGAGCTTTAAAGCTTTATTATATCCATTTTCAGAACAAAATGCGATCCTTTGAAGTGAATTCCATTTTGCAAGAAACATTATTTTCAAAGATATTGTGAACCTGTTGTCTTTAACCTATAAAGGCTAGAAAATAGCTGCAAAAAGCCAGATGAGGTACAGAGTTAAGGCTATACTTTTCTATTTCTTACCTGGAAGACGTATTTGACCATTTTAGCTTTTTGTTTCACGTTCATCATTAACGTTTTTAAGAGTGATATTTAGGCCAAATTTAAAAACTCAAAACCATTAATATGATGAGAACAAAGACTATGTAACAAAGTTCCCCCTTAAGCATTCCTATAACGTTTACTCATAGTAATTTTGATCTTTTCACGTGACTGAAAAAATCTGAGTATATCAAAGCTGTTATGAATATTTAAGCTATTAAAACATTTTTGACCTATTCACAGAGTAAAATTGACATTTGAGCTTATTTAAGTTTCTGAGACCAAAGGAGTTAATGAAAAAAAAAAAGAAATGATGGAGATAAACTTACAGAATTTTGAGAATGCTTCCTATTTATTTCAAGGTTATAAGGTCAATTATTATTATATTATCGATACCAACAACAAAATTATCATTATCATCAGTTATCATTAATCACTCTATGAGTCATAAATCATCCATGAATTACTTCCATCATGAAATCCATCAATCATCCATCTACGACTATGAGTCATAAATCATTAATTCATCAAGCATTAATCAGCAATTTTCAATCATTCGTTATCAATTCATGATCAATCAAACAATTACCAATTATCAAACACTAAAACAATCATTATCTTCTATAATCAACCATTCAACACTTAAAGATTATCATTTATCAATCTTTCAACACTTAAACGAACGGGCCCGTAACAATCATTCACCAATCATCAATCAATAACCTATCAATCATAAATCAATTATTCATCAATCATTGTAAATAATTCAACACTAAACAATAAATAAGTCAACACTAAATAATCAATAATTCAACACTAAACAATAAATAATTCAACACTAAACAATCAATCATTCAACACTAAAACAATCAATCATTCAACACAAAAAAAACCATCAATCATTCAACACTAAAAACCATCAATCATTCAACACTTTAAAACATCAATCATTCAACATTAAAATCATCAATCCATCAATCATTCAACATTAAATCATCAATCATTCAACACTTAAATAAACTTTTATCCATAAAATTCACATATCATTAAACCAAATTTGGGTCCCCACACAGGAATCTATATAAATCATATTTATATTTTTTGGAAAGGCAACCCCCGCTCTCACAAAAAAAAGTTTGGGCCCCCCCAGCTCAGCAATCCATATATATCATTGTTTGATCCCCCCCCCCCCCCCCCCCCGCTCTCACAAAAAAAAAAATTGGGCCCCCCCACTCAACAATCCATTTACATCATTGTTTGATTTCCTTGAGAGGCCACCCCCCGCTCTCACAAAAAAAATTTGGGCCCCCCCACCCCTCAAACCGTTCCTACGCCACTGCTTGTCAGAGTTAAACAATATATGGATTTTCTTTTCTGTGGTTTCTTTGGGGGAAATGACTTACAAATTGACTCAACAAAAATAATTTTGTCCTCAGTACATCTCGTAGAATATTCATGATAACTACCTCAAATTTGAAACAAAGATCAACCATTATCCCTAGATGTACCCTTTTCATTGTTAAACCTATTAATGAATTAAGTATTGAGGTTTCAATGGAAAGAAGACTTACACAATGACATAATTACTGTATACTCAACTATCATACAACTTTAACCAATATTAATCAATTTTACTACCGGTATTTGAAATTCTTTCAACAAAGTGGGGAGCGGGGGTATGTAAGCTCTGCTCGCTTCTTCACTTGTTCCAAATGTAATTCTATTTCAATTTTAATTATAATTGCTAATTATAATTAATTTAACAAAAAACAAAAACAAATTTTTTAAAATTAAATTTAATATTTAATTAAAATATTTTAATAAATTGCAAATTTATTTACCCACATCTTATTGTGGGTATTTATCTTTCAAACATTTTTTACTTTAAAAAAACTTGTGTCATGCTTCACCTGTTAGCATACTATGTTTTCTGTGTTACAGTTGATATATGCCCAGAGTGTTATGCCCTGAATGCGGTACAGCTAAGTCTGCGAAGGACCCCCATCGGCGTTGCCCCGACTGCCTTCCCCTTACCTGTCTTCCGGGCTCCCGTTGCGACGAGTGCCGCTGCCTCTCCCCCCCCCGGCCATTCAGCTTTTCCTTGCCCCCCGACGCAAGCGCTTCACCCAAAGTCTCAGAAGGAGGATGTCCGACGCCTCCCTCTCGGAGCAGCCTTCCGGATCTCCTCGACCTTACCCTCAGCGTGACCAGGCTGAGAAGCCTGTTCCCCGTTTCACAAAGGCCTCCTAAATTTAGGAGGTCGTAGCACATACGACCTTGTTTACGACGCTCTTACGGCCTGCTCTAAGACCGTTTCACAACGGGGTCGTATCCATGTCCTACAACGGGGTCGTAAATCCATGTCGTATATCCAGTAAGAGGTACTTGGTTGCATAGCAACACATGATTTCGTGACACATAGCAACACATGATAAGATGAACTTATTTCACCGAGAATATGTGAAAAAGAAAGTACAAGAACTACTAAATTTCATTGAAGAAATATAATTTATACTAATACAATGCAATTATAAACGACAAATCGTCATAAAATTATATTCTTGAAAACAAGAGCCTATATAAAGTCTAGAAAAGTGACCAGTAAAGTGACGCTTCATCACAAATATCTAGCCTACTATCTACGAATTAAAGGCTTATTAAGCTACCAGTTTGTTTGCTATTAATTCTTTTTTTCCCTTGCCAATCATTCACTAACGAAAAATGTACTAATTATCTTCGAATATTATTAAAGTGCGCGGTACATTTCAGAAGCATTGTACTGAATAGAAATCTTCGCATGTTACGAGTGATTGTTGACATGGAAAGGAGAAGGTCACAGAACCGGCAGTCGCCGCAGTTTTAGACGGCTTGTTGCATGAGTATGCTTTCGTGAAAATTACATTGTCAGGCATGTCGGACCCTTTAACTACAGTTTTAAAAACTATTGTTTGTGACCCAGACACAACTCAATACCATAATTTATGAATGACTTATTTGCAACTACAAGAGTTTGGTTGAGTGAGGGGTGAATCCATCCGTCAGTGAATGAAAAGATTGAAGTTCTGACAAATTTTTACTCAACGAGATGTTCGGAAACACAGATAAACTATGATTTGTTTTAGTCCAAGCGGGAGCTTGCCGCCATGTTTTTATATAATTTACGACGTCCTAAATGATTTAGGACAGGTCAATCGGGGTCCTAAATTTTGGGCCGTTTACGACGCAGTGTAAATTTAGGGCCTCTTTGTGAAACGGGTAAAAATTGTAAGAGGTGGGCTACGACCTGCTTTACGAGGTCGTAGCGGTAAGAGGTCTTTGTGAAACGGGCTACTGGACGTTCCTCCTCCCGTCCTCGGAAGGAGCAGACGCCTCCGCCGCCTCCCCCCGTGACCCGGCGCCCCTCGCTCGACCCGAGCTGGAGCAGGTGATTCTGGGCATTATGTCCAAGTTCATGGCCCAGAAGGATCGGCGCCCGGACCCTCTTCCGGACCAGCGCCCGGACCTACACCCGGACCAGCGCCAGGATCCTCACTTGGACTCCCCTTTGGACCAGCGGCAGCGCCCAGGCCAGCGCCCGGACGCTGCACTCTAGGACGTTGCCTAAGACCCCAAGATCGTCCAGGAAGAGGCCTTTATCTCCGGAACGCGATCGAGAGGAGGATTTTGTGCCGGACTACCAGGAGGACCAGGGAGATGGCTCTACCTACCTCACCTTCAAACTCGTCCTGGACTGGATTGCGGATCCAAGGGTGTGTCTCCCGGCGCCTCTGACCCCCTTCTCTCCATCCGCCAGGACCTCACGCTGCCTCCTCAGTCTTGTGTTCTCGATGTGATAGCGGCGCTGGAGGAGGACTTCAAGAAGCTCTCTCTGTTGTCGTCCTTCAAGATGTCAAAGACACCTGCAGCGCTCCCAGTTCACTCGTTGAGTCACTTCGACAAGCCAGCGGCCCTAGATGACTCGATTGCGCGCCTCTCGAGCAATCTCTCTCATTCTTACAAGGTCCAAGACTCCAAGCTGGCAGCTGTTGAGGCCGCCCTCAGGAAGACTATCCGCCCCCTCTCCATTCTCCTGACAGCCACTGACGCCATAAAGGAGGACATGCACTCCAACCAGAGTCAGCGCCCCTATGCCAGCTCCTCCAGAGGCAAGGACTCCCACAAGTGTCTCGAGACTGGGACCTCCCGCCCCAGTCGTTCCGGTGCACAACACCCCGGTAGGCGGGAGATTGGGGATCTTCTGGCCCAACTGGACATTCCTGGAGGATCCCTAGTTACTGACACCTTGAGGACGGGCTACAAGCTTCCTATGTCCCCCCACCCGTGACGTCCACTCCCCTGTCACGAGTCTACCCAGATGCCCAGGGCGCTCTTCTGGCCGAGAACATCCAGGTCCTCCTCGACAAGAACGCTCTGGAAGTAGTGCTAGAACCCGATCACGCCCCAGGATTCTACTCTCCCATCTTCCTGGTTCCAAAGAGAATGCTCAGGATGATACACAACATGGACGACATTCAACGAGCTCTATCTGGAACCTCCATCGCATTTCCGCATGGTCTCTCTCGACGCACTTCGGACCTAGCTTCATCCGGGGGACTGGATGGTCACTCTAGACCTGCAGGACGCCTACCTCCACGTCCCGATCTACTGCCCTCACAGGAAGTTCCTCAGGTTTGTCTTCCGAGAGCAGCACTACCAGTGGAGGATCTCCCGTTTGGAATTTCTTCGGCCCCGTGGTTGTTCACACGGATAACAACTCCCATCTGCCGTTATCTCCACATCAGAGGGATACACTTCGACCCGTACATAGACGACTGCCTGATGAGCAACCCTCAGTCTCACGTGCTACGCAGACAGTCCTCCCTGGCCCTCAGCCTATTCCATCAGCTAGGGTGACTGGTCAGAAGTCGCATCTCACTCCCTTTCAGGACCTTACCTTCATAGGAGGACGCTTCTGGACCAGCCTGGGCCTACTACAAAGTGGGTGGACCAAGATTCAGTCCTTCATCCATCGAGCCTTGGTGACGTCCCTCCGCCTCAGAGAGTGGCAGGCCTTGCTGGGGCTCCTTTCGTCGGCACAAGCTCTCACGCTCAGAGGCAGACTGATGATCTGTCCCCTGCAAGTCTTCAGCGATCGCCCTCCCAGCGCACCTCCCAGTACCTCCAGTGGTAGACCCAGCCATCGAACGTCTGCGAAGGCGTCTGTTTGCGAGAATTCAAGCACAGCCAGGAAGTGTTCGTGAACGTTTCACTCCAAGGTTGGGGAGCTCATTTCTGTAACCAGACTGCTTCAGGTATGTGGACCTACCCCCAGATGACGTGGCACTCCAACAGTCTGGAGATGCAGGCCGTCAACCTAGCGATATCTCACTGGCTCCAGGTTCTTCGAGGCTCTCAGCTTCTTCTAGCCTCCGACAACTCCACAGTAGTTTCGACCATCAAGAACCAGAGTACGACAGGGTCACCCCAGCTTCTTGACCAGGCTCTCGAACTGTTTCGCCTGCTGGACGACAATCAGATCCTCATTCGGGCTCGCCACATCCCGGGCTGCAGAAACTTCCTTGCGGAGGACCTCTCCAGACCAGACAAGCCCTCTCCCACAGAGTGGATGCAGCAGCGTGGGCCGTAGACGCAATGTCATTGTCGTGGGAGAATCTGGACGCGTACACCTTTCAATCTCCGGTTCTCCTGCCCAAGGTCGTCACCAAGATCAAGGACACTCTTCACCTCCAACTGACTTTGGTCACTCCCTTCTGGCCAGTGAGAAGCTGGTTCCCAGACCTGCTGCTCCTCGCCGAAAGAAATCCTTTGGCGCTCCCACAGTGGCCGAATCTGCTCCTTCATCCACACAGTCGTCAGCTTCATCCGGATCCAGACAGATATGCTCTACACATTTGGACCATCTGCAGAGATCCCTCCTCGCTAAGGGGTACTCTCACCGAGTAGCTAGCGATATTTCCAAGGCCCACAGAGTCTCCACCAGGGCGTTCTACGACGACAAATGGCTCTCCTTTGAAAAGGACGCTGGACGTGATCCTATGTTGGCGGATCCCCAGTTCGTGGCCAACTTTCTGCTCCACCTGCGCTTGAAGTGTCATCTCAAGGGCGGTACCAACTCCACCTACTTGTCAGCCCTCAACTCCGTCCTGGCCGTCAAGACAGACAGAAAGTTCTCAAAGGTTCCAGAGCTGGTGGCTCTTCTAAAGTCCTTCAAACTGGAAGATCAGAAGCTCAAGTTCCGGCAACAAGCGAGGGATCTGAACGTTGTCCTTCAGTATCTCTGAGGAGCACCGTTTCAGCCGTTGTCCGAGGCCTCCTTCCAGAATCTGTCCAGGAAGATGGCTTTTCTACGGTCCTTCGCTACAGCAGCGAGAGTCAGCGAGCTCCAACCCTTGGACGTCACAAGAGGACGTTTTCGAACGCTCCAGGAAGGGTTCTGTCCACCTTGGTCTACTCTTGGACTTTGTTGCCAAGAATCAATACCCGGGTCAACCTGGCAGGACTTTCACCCTCTCTCCCGGATTGTCTCCACGTCAAAGGTTGAAGAGCTCTCCTTGTGCCCAGTCCGCGCCCTCCGGGAATACATCGACCGCTCCACTCCCGTTCGAGGCACTCGGAAGAGATTCTTCATCCCCATTTCTCCATCTGACAAGGGTGAAGTCACCAGGAACATTCTCTCGCTGTGGCTACGTACCATCATCCTGGCTGCCTACGATGCGGCTGGTCTACCTCACCCTGTCGCCAGCAACCCGCACGAGATTAGAGCACTTGCTTCCACGATGGCCTTGCATAGAAATGTCTGTTCCAGCAAGCATGGAGGGGTGCTTTTGGCAGTCTTCTCTTCACACTATCTGAGGGACCTCACTGTCGAAGACGTACAGGGGCTACAATCCTTTGGACTGTTGGTGGTGGCTCAACAGCTCGCTGCCCCAATGTCCTTATAGGGTAAGCTCTTCGCTTTTATACTTCGTTACTTCTCACTGTCGCACCTGTTGAGTTGTTTCGTTGTTGGCGACTTGTTGGGGTTCACCGTCTGCTTCTCTGTGCAGTTGGCTGCGGTTATTGTTCCCACTCCAGGGGGGTTTGGCGTGACTGGATGCCTTGGACTCGTCCTCCCTCCTCCCTGCTGTCGGATCAGTGGCAACTTATCCTAAGTTAAGGTAGATTAAAAATTTATTAAAATCTAAATATTTTAGATATTTAAATACCTACCTTAAATTAGGAGGTATACTCCCACCCAGCCTCCCCTTCGGACTTTGTCGGACCTCTGCTTCCGAGGTTCGTACTAGAAAGAATGATTTGAATTTTCACTAAGGATGTGACGTATTTCCCGCGCATGCCCAGCGGACAGGGAGCCCGTCCGGTTACACAGTGAGTTACGCGGAAAAACGTCCACTTCTCATGAGGTAAGATAAGTGGCAGCTTATCCTAAGTTAAGGTTGGTATTTAAATATCTAAAATATTTAGATTTTAATAAGATTTGAATTTTGAAATAAGACGGTCTTAAAAACTATTAGTATTAGTACATGAGTTGCATTCCTGAACTGATAGTTTTGGGATGACAGGCAGTTGATTGTTTTCAAGGCTTTTGTTTCTGTTTCTTGTATGTTAAGAATGTGTGATATACCGTGTTGGATGTTTGACAGGTCCTAAGCTGAATAAGACAGTGGTAGGAATGTCCAGTGGATCAATGCTGTCTGGGCTCCAGCCAGGGGAGACCTACCTGCTGACCGTACGGTCCATGACCCGTGCAGGGCTGGGACCCCCCAGTCAGCCAGTCACTCTTGCTGTCAAACAAGGTAATACAAGCCACTTGCACTTGGTCTTCGATGGCTCAATGCCTTAAATTGATACAGTCTATGAATTATATTGATTAAAAAAAAATAGATGAGGAGCGCATTTCCACCTCAAGAGCTGTTTGTCTCTGTAGTGTGAGCAGGGAACATTTGGACAATGGTATGGTCTTGACATTCAAGTACTTCCGTAACTAGAATCAAATAACTTAGAGAATGCCAGTTACCTTTCTTGATGAGAATTGAAAGTCATTCTTTGTGCAGAAACTAACAAGATGTTGTAGTGTATTGACATTAATGTACAAGCCAGGCGCTCTACAGCTGTGTCAGAATGATGCGAGTTACTCCCCTTCTGTATAAGAGGTAATAAACAGTCTAGCACATGTTTTAGCAGGCGCCATTTGTTCTGTTATCCATGAGATAGAGTTGTTCTGCCATGTTAAGAACAAAACATAATTGGCGACGAGGATTTTTTGTTCTATGTGCATCCAAGAAACCAACTATGGCTGCTATCGGCATTTTTGAGTCATCTGACGAAGCAAACGGTACATGGGACGTTAACTCGGAGGGACTGACAGCTTACCTTGAAGCTAACTCCATTGACAAAGACAAACAAGTAAATGCTTTCCTAGCGATTGTCTGAGGGAAAACTTATGGATTGTTAAGAAGTTTATTGTCTCCTACTGAACTACTGAATGACCAAGCGAAACAATTTCAGATTATCTTGCTTCACTTCGAGAACTTACAGAGCATTGTGATTTCAATCAGGGTTTGAATGATCAGCTTAGAGATCAGTTTGTGTGTTGGTTATCATCGAACTCTATTCAAAACAGTTTGATATCAGAAGAATGTCTTACACTGGACAAAGCTGTTTCTGTGGAAACTGCTACCAGAGACATGCATGAAGCACCAGCCAAGGTACACAGGATGTCAAGTAAGGGTAACTATCTTGTTTAAAGATGATAAGAGGAAGCAATTTCCTAAATGCAAGTCATGTGGGAAGACTAACCATGATTACAGAGACTGTTGGGTGAAAAGTGTGGAGTGCTATAAATGTGAAAAAGTTTGACATACTCAGTTTATTTGCAAGAATAAACAAAAACCACCAAGAGGGGGTTACCATGAAAACCAGAAGAAAAGAGGTCAAGTCCATCACATGGATGAAGTTAGGAGACAGACTGAAGAGACGGTAACTGATGAATCTGAATAACCAGTGTTCTTTATCAAAGATGATACAGAAGTCATTGACAGTCTTTTGGTATTTGGGCCGTACTCATTACGTCAGAAAGTTGATGATAGACAGGTTGGTCAAAGAGAACATCTTAGAACCAGGAGACTGGATCTCTCAAACGCAAACCAACCATTGTTGGTTGATGAGGATTCTTTCTAAGAACTTGCTCAGAATGGGCTTTTCCGTTTCAACAGATTGCCTTTTGACGTAGCATCTGCACCTGCTATATTCCAGAGAACCACGGAACAAGTGCTCCAAGCAATACCAGGTGTTTTGTGCTCTATGGACGATCTACTCATTACAGGAAAAACTGCAGATGAACCTAAAAAATCTCAACAATGTTAACATGAGGCTTCAGGAGTGGGGCGTTCTGTTATTCATGTGATAGAGTTGTTCTTTAATGTTAAGAACATAACAAATATCAGCTACTATACCTCCAAGCAAAGAAAATGAGACAATTTTAGATTAACCGTATTCATAAAATTTTTGACATAAACTTATGAAATTTGGAACAGACTTAGATAATTCATATACAAATTGTATGAAATAAGCCGAAACTCAATCAGTCTACTATCTCTTGATATACACTGTAAAATCTGCTTAAACAGATTTTTTCAAATCCTCTGTTACCTCTGAAAACTACTTGTGCAATGTTAAATGAACATTTTGTTTCAAATCTGCAGAATATTTTGATTCTAATGTTACAAATTTACACTAAATCATTCGCTTGACAACTGAAGTTGTGTCTTAACCTTTTAAAACTACAAGAAATCCATAATATATATGTGAACATGAGGAAGTCATTTTTCCGTTTTTTTAATGTGTAAATTTGGTCTTCAGCCTGTTGCATAACAAAAACATTTACACTGTGTGTACATATTTGTGTTCAGCAACCTATCACATAAAAACCAAAAGCCTTTACTTGAATAAATGGAACCCGTGATTTACAAGAGCGTCGATAAAAGAAACCCCAAGGTATACCCCTTGTTTCCAACAATTTCTTATTTCATTACCACCCTGCATGATGTTTGCTTCGTTTTTCTGCATCACAGCGTTCACTAGGAAGTCATTTGCTACAGCGTTGTCATGTGACCCGACCCAATGACAGGGTAGATAATGCACAGAACAGCATAGCAATGTCACAGCTGCTAAAAATTTCCAAATCATGTCCGAAATTTTCGAGTTGCAACCAATTAACAAATTTTTAGAATTGTCTCATTTTTTTTGCTCGGAGCTATATTACCTGCTTCCTTACCTACTGGGCATGTGTGGGCATTACGTCAGATCCTGAAAAAAAAAGCCATTGGCTCTGTAGCTCATCAGGCTTCATATTTAATTTTGCCACAGAGTCACCAAAAGAACAATTTCGAATAACCATTACCAGACAGAGTGTTGGACAAATGCTATGGGAATATACAACAAGCCTATAAATCTGTAAACCGGCCCCCACTTGGTACATCTGATCACAACTCGGTGGTCTTATTACCTGCTTACAAATGCAAACAGAAGCTGAAAACTGGCAAAATGATCAAGAAAACCTTAAAAAGTTTAGGAACAACGAATGCATCAATTGATAAACTACACTGTACGTGGCGGTCTGTATTGCACACGCTGGGATATGTTTCTCGACGATTCAGATGATATGGATAGAAACTTAACATAAACTTAAACTACATAAACCTTTGTATTGACAGTAATATAAGGAAAAGAAATAGGCATTTAAGCTCAAGGACAATGCAACTGGTGCTCTGGCTGTGTGCTCTCTCCAGTGCTGTTTTTACTTTATAAATACTTATGACTATAGAAGTGACCTGAATCAAACTAACTGTCAAATATGATGCACCTTATGGTTGGACTTATATGCGATAACAAAGATTCGCACTACCATCTAGCAATAGAAAGTTTTTGCAAATGGTGCAAAGAAAATTTTTCTAGTTCTTAATACCAAGGAAACAAAGTAAACGATAATTGACTTCAGAGTGAAGGAACTATAATACAGTACGCATTAAGGATTCTAACATTAAAGTTGTCTGACAATACCAAAATATTGGCACCATCACTGATGATAAATTTAACTCAATCACCCCAAACTAAGACAGAATATACAAGAAATATCAACAAAGACTGTACTTTCTACGCAAATTTAAGGCTTTTAATGTTGTTACCGTTAATTACACTTGTTGTTGTAGTTTGAAGTTGTATGAACACTGAGCTGACTATAAATGTCTCTGTGTAGCGTGAAGTTGTATGAACACTGAGCTGACTATAAATGTCTCTGTGTAGCGTGAAGATGTATGAACACTGAGCTGACTATAAATGTCTAAGTCTGTGTAGCGTGAAGTTGTATGAACACTGAGCTGACTATAAATGTCTTCGTCTGTGTAGCGTGAAGTTGTATGAACACTGAGCTGACTATAAATGTCTCAGTCTGTGTAGCGTGAAGTTGTATTAACACTGAGCTGACTGTACATGTCTCAGTTTGTGTAGCGTGAAGTTGTATGAACACTGAGCTGACTATAAATGTCTCAGTCTGTGTAGCGTGAAGTTGTATGAACACTGAGCTGACTGTAAATGTCTCAGTCTGTGTAGCGTGAAGTTGTATGAACACTGAGCTGACTATAAATGTCTGAGTCTGTGTAGCGTGAAGTTGTATGAACACTGAGCTGACTATAAATGTCTGAGTCTGTGTAGCGTGAAGTTGTATGAACACTGAGCTGACTATAAATGTCTCAGTCTGTGTAGCGTGAAGTTGTATGAACACTGAGCTGACTATAAATGTCTCAATCTCTGTAGCGTGAAGTTGTATGAACACTGAGCTGACTATAAATGTCTCAGTCTGTGTAGCGTGAAGTTGTATGAACACTGAGCTGACTATAAATGTCTCACTCTCTGTAGCGTGAAGTTGTATGAACACTGAGCTGACTATAAATGTCTCAGGCTGTGTAGCGTGAAGTTGTATGAACACTGAGCTGACTTTAAATGTCTCAGTCTGTGTAGCGTGAAGTTGTATGAACACTGAGCTGACTGTAAATGTCTCAGTCTCTGTAGCGTGAAGATGTATGAACACTGAGCTGACTTTAAATGTCTCAGTCTGTGTAGCGTGAAGTTGTATGAACACTGAGCTGACTATAAATGTCTCAGTCTGTGTAGCGTGAAGTTGTATGAACACTGAGCTGACTGTAAATGTCTCAGTCTGTGTAGCGTGAAGTTGTATGAACACTGAGCTGACTGTAAATGTCTCAGTCTGTGTAGCGTGAAGTTGTATGAACACTGAGCTGACTGTAAATGTCTCAGTCTGTGTAGCGTGAAGTTGTATGAACACTGAGCTGACTGTAAATGTCTCAGTCTGTGTAGCGTGAAGTTGTATGAACACTGAGCTGACTGTAAATGTCTCAGTCTCTGTAGCGTGAAGTTGTATGAACACTGAGCTGACTGTAAATGTCTCAGTCTGTGTAGCGTGAAGTTGTATGAACACTGAGCTGACTGTAAATGTCTCAGTCTGTGTTGCGTGCTGACTGTAAATGTCTCAGTCTGTGTAGCGTGAAGTTGTATGAACACTGAGCTGACTATAAATGTCTCAGTCTGTGTAGCTTGAAGTTGTATGAACACTGAGCTGACTGTACATGTATGTGATGTTCCAGACTTGACACTGCTGATTGCTGTGCTGCTGTCTTTCGGGATTCTCTTGCTACTCTTGCTCATCATTTTCTTCATCGTCTGGGGAATCAGGTATGTCAAGCTCTTTTTTGTTTTTAAACCATTTTTTGTTTTCCATTGTCATGCAACAATCATCTATTATCATTTCTTTTTGAATTTCAAGATAAAATGTTTTATCACTGTGCACTGGGAGAAGGAATTGTTCTTTTACTTGAAAACCTAGGTGACTGTATTCTTGTATATTTTTGTCCCACCAAGGCGGATTTGTACATCTGGGAGTGAAGAGATCTCGGTTCCTGGGGAGGAGAAGCTGCTTCCAGAGAATCAGGTAATGTCACATAAGATAAGATAAGACAAGGGAATACTATACTATCACACTCACACATTTCACACCTATAAACAAGCATGACATGAACGATATCACACATACATAAGCAATATATAACTTACAGTAATATAACAAGAGTTGTAATTAGTTTGTATACAGTGTCTTCATAAAATATCTAATACTAGATATAAGTACCCGGTATAAATGTCATTATTTTCCTGAATAGTTTCTACAATCATTGACGATATGTAAAGAGCTTGAAAGATAGTTATCATGAGTGTGCATTTCTAATATGGTTTATCCTATTCGATATTAACGTGTCTGATTATTAACACAATTGAAAATTTCGTATATTTTGCTTTTAAACACCTTACCGGTAATACTTAACATATAAATGGGTTGGTACAGGATCCTGTGCAATTCTCAGTTGACTTCTTTAAGTGTAGTTCAGCAACAATGAACTCAGCTCACTTATTGTTTTGGTGACCGACTCTTTGCTGATAAAACTGAGAGTTTGAAGTACAATTGGGTACCTGATTTGGAAACGAAGGCATTGTGAGTTAACCATGAAAGTCCCTTATTGACAGCATGGTTGCATACTTAAAGCTGCTTGGTCAGACTTGCATTTCCAGCTAAGCCTTTCGAAAAAATAGGGTATTGAAGCACATAGTTGGGTAAAAATTCTTTCAGGAAATGTTTGATACCAAAAGCAGATTTTGTTAATAAACGAGAAAGTATCTAACTTGAATTTTGAAGTATACCAGCCTCAAAAACTTAAACGACACCACAATCAGTGATGTCCCTGTTTCATGCGTAGGATTCACTGCACTTCCTGTTTATCAAAATCATGGTCATTGTGGTTCCCTAAGTGTATTACGCTGCGCTCCGACTGGCTACAGACACCTAGGTGCAAATTTCAATCATCTACATTATTTGAATTACTTGTTGTCATATCACCAATTTCACAGAAAACATGATGCGGTAATTTGGACTAAACGATCAATATAGAGATTACACTCAATCGTTAATATTTCAATTATTTTCTTAGAAAGTAGTTCGGGTTATGAACTAAACAAAAGAAGGAGAGTATAAATCATACAAATAAAAAAAAACTGTTCAAGTGGCTGTATATTTTTAACCATAAAGCTACCAACATATAACAAAGTCTAAATCTGCGAACAAAACAAAATTGGCTTTCATTCTGACTATCATTGTGCCTTACAACTTACTTATGCAAATTAGAACGATTCTTGTGTTGACAATGGTTAAGGCATATGTACTCAATTTGTTCCTGCTTTGCAATTTGGATGAAACATGCAAATGACATCAATGTATTTGAAAGTATTCAATTTATTGATTGGAAAAATCGCCTGCAACATTGCGTCACGTCTAATATCAAATTAGTGGGGTTTTTTTTATTTCAAATTTATTTAGGAAATTGCAATGAACATAAATTATTAAACAGTATACAGTATAAAATTTTATCATAGTCACTCAACTAATTGTTTTCCATATATATGAATCTAATTCTGAATTTTAATTATTAACACTTTGAATTATTATATGATTGTTATACCCAATGAAAAGTGTCCATAGATTGTGCCCCCGCCCCTAATGGCTGAAATATTGCCTAAGCGGCGTAAAACAAAAACTCACTCACTCACCCATAGATTGTGTGACCTTGAATGTCAAAGGTGAAGGTCACAAGATATATGTTATCGCAATCTACACCAACTTTGGGTATAGCTTTTTCCTATTTAGCTTTGTGTTACTGTTTACACCTCTGGGGGATTATTGTGCAATGCTCACATTTTAGATCAAAGTTCAAGATACATTTTTTGTTACTGTATATATTTCTTAGCAATAGTCCAATTTACTGAAGTTTTGTAGAAGGTGGGAACAGGGTAAGGCGAAATCCTCAGTTTCGGTACTGCTCTGCTTTAGCGGTGTCCTAAATGCAAACGCTAATTTAGTTTGTATATGGTCCTGGACCAAGGATACAATGATCTTTTACAATTATTATTATGGGTCATTCTCAAAAAATGGCCACATTTAGACCTTGTTAAAAACAGAAATACAAATCATTATAATTAATGATTTCTTTATGCTATGATATGCTCAGCACATTGAAATATGCAGTTATGATAATTTGCATGCAGGAGGCTAATTAAATATTTCTTTAATTAAGTTTTTAAAGATGTCACCATGAAAAAATGTCAGTGGTGTAACAAGCATAAAAGTAAATATTTTTATACTTTGAAGTAAAAAAAGGAAACAACAAGTTTTGTCATTATCCATAATTTTTCTTTCTTTTTAATTGTGAGTTCACCAAATATTATTTTTTCATTTTTTTTTAATTGATTTGTCAAAAAGATTTTGAAATGGGAAGAATGAAGTGCTGACATATAGAATTATTATGGTATGACATTAACTCATCAAGAATGTATATCTATTATCAATTAATATCAAAGGTATTTTCCATGAGCATGGAACAGTATAGTTCAAACTGTAAAAATGTATGTTTAAAATTGTTAAATATTGATAAAAAGGCTTGTTACACCACTGATTTTCTTTGTTACACCACTGACATAATCTGTTACACCAATGAATTTTATGTAAGTTACTGAATGAATAAGTTCAACAAATAGTCCTAAAATTATTTATATGACTTGATAGCTGTTGATAAGAACTGGTTTTCAAACATGTAGCATTGAAAATAATAGACTATCAAAATGAGACCATGTGCCATAAAATTCCAAGGAACATTGTTACACCAATGACAAGTTTCGTTACACCACTGATTTTTCTCTACATTTGCCAAAGTTTAGTGCTTCTTGTTGCTTATACTCAAAATGAAAGGGTTGAAGAGCATATTATGAACACAAATAATTTCTTAGATAGAAGGAAAATATTAATGTGTATAAAATGAATTTGTTTTGGTAATGTTGTAACACCAATGACATATTTTGTTACACCAATGATTTTTCCTTTTTACTTCCAATCAAATTGAACAATGATATTGACTTTAATTGCTTATCAAGATATTGTTTGGATAAACATAAAATCTTGAATACTTAGATTGTATGAGTTTCCACCTGAACCATATGAAAATCAATGAATTGTTCAAGTTTAGAAAACACTGTTACACCAATGACATATTTGTTACACCAAAGACTTCTTAAATATTTTTCCTCAAGTTAAAACCAATTAAGATGTATTTAGATGCTTAGTTCGATAGTATGTTCTTAACACTCATTATTTGAAAGTTTTCTGAAAAACAATCTTAACAAAAATAAAATGAACATGTTGTTGAAATACTGTTACGCCAATGACATATTGTGTTACACCATTGATTTCTTTGATCAAATTTCAAGATAAATCAAATAAATAACCTTATTTGTTAAATATGATATTTCAATGGTTCAAAAGATTTTTTTTTAAACTCGGATTTTAAAAGTTTACACAATTTATATATTAAAATCAATAAAATGTGCAAATTCAGTGAATAGTGTTACACCATTGACATATTCTGATTGTTTCGCCCCTGATTTTCTTTGACATAACTCTAATATTTTAAGCCAAATAAAAGCACATTAGTTGATAATTTACAAATTTGAAGTCTTATAGAGTAGCTTCGTAAGACTTTAACAGTTTTCAGAAAAATATCTCCACATGATTACGGTGAACTAAACAAATAATAGTGTTACACCAGTGACATTTATTTACACAACTTGATTTTGCAAGATATAACTTTCAGTATTTTTTAACCACACAGTTTGCACTGTTAACTAACAGACTATATGGGTTCAATAGCAAGAATTTGGGTAAAGAAAAATGTTCAATTACGTATCTTCAACTTCAGTGACAGCTACATAATGCAAATCAAGTATTTTCCAATGTATCAGTTTTGCTAATACCCTGATCTTTTTCATCTTTATCTAAGTGATGATAAGTTTATCATTTTGTTTTTCATTTTCCATTTTCATTTTGTTCATTTGTTGTTTTTTTCTTCAAGTCAACTTGATTATTAATTTTTATTAAACATTTTCAATTGCAAATGGGAATTCAACGAAAGACATTGGCTTTGTACCCATATTTAAAGATGTCTTACAAAAAAACGATACGGTTGCAAATGTCAGTGGCTTTCAGAAGGAAACAGTTGAAACATTTTTTTTTACTGAGGTCTTTTCATATACATGTCAACGTCATTTGTAGTTTTTTAAAACTCCTTTTCTTTATTATAAAGATGTACTTTCTGAATGTCATTGGTGTAACATATTTTAGTCACAGGGAACAACATTTTGACAATCTCCTATCTTTTGGATATGCCAAATTTCTTCCACGATTTCAAAGAAAAAACAAGTTATTATTTATTTATTTTATTTTTTTTCAATAATTTTGAATTTAAATCATTCACACCAAATGCTACTGAAAAGGTGTATGTTATTTACTTTCATCTAAATTTTTTACCTTAAAAAAAAAAAGTAGACCATTCTTTCCTCGTTCAGACCCCAAACAGGACATAATTAGGGAAACAAGAAGCAGGATATAGAATTAATGATAATAATATTTGAGATTTGTCATCAAAGAAGTGAAAATGTCATTGGTGTCACAAACATGTCAATGGTGTAACAAACCAAGCAAACTATAAGGCATAAAATGGGGCGATATGACTTTATGTGGTATGTCTCTTCAATAAATATTTCAATAAACATTCTTAATGGAAATGCTCTGAATAGATGTAATGTAAACAGTTTGAGTTTTGTGAATATTGCATTGAAAACAAATGTTGTCAGTGGTGTTACAAGATTTGTCAGTGGTGTAATTTCTGTCCTCTGTTACACCACTGACTGTTACACCACTGACCCATTCACAATTTTAGGAGCTTTAAAACAATTAATGATCCCTAAAGACTGATCAAATGACATCTATGATGGTGTTTCTTTTTGTTTAATAGACCTAACATGTTAAAGGGTTTGTATTAGTTCATATGAACAAGTAATCACTGTTACACCACTGACACAATGAAAAGTTATGTTACATGGTACACTAAAAAAAGTTCACGAAACTTCAACAGCAATTCATATATGACCTCCTTTAAAGTTCAGCCATAAGTAGAATGTCATCAGCAAAGGGAGCAGTCAGTTTTCAGTATGCAATTGAAGGGAGAAAAAAAATTATTGTCAGATTTTTATAATCGTTACACCACTGACAATGATATTTCGGACGGTCATTATTTTTGTAATATTTATGCAATTATTTGTGAAATAATTATTATTTAGTATAAAATGGGTTTAGTATAGTGGTGTTTTTGTCTAAGTGTTAAAAAATGTTCAGATAAGTTTAAAAATATGCATTTTAAAATTCTGCAAAGTCACCCGCGTGTCAACTGACAGAGGTTTTTCTTCCAAAATGACGACAAAACCCAAATTTTCTTCAAAAATACCAACACACCTTAAGCATTTTACATTTTAAAGAAGTACAAAATACTTTCTTCTTTGAGAATATGGCTTTTAAACAAATTTTGAAATCATATTTTTAGAGCATTTTGCTACTGACTAAAATTTGGTCAAATTTTGAGAATGACCCTTATACATTTAAAGTTGTGTGAGATGAGATACGAGAAGTATGTTGTAAGAAATGATGTCTGTTGCAGGGTGTACCACCACCGCCCCCACTCAACCCTCCCCCTGAAGGCAGGGCCTCCTACAGGAACAACAGCTACCGCCAGCGACAGGAGGAGGAGAAACGAGCAGACAGCGTGCAGCTGCTGAAACCAGACTTCTATAAGGAAGCCCCTAGTCAGCGCTCAAGTGCACCTGTTAAAGTAGACAACTGCTACATGGTGCTACCCTCAACAAAATCAAACACACGACACAGTAAGAGACACAGCGACAACAACAATAAGCCACCAATTGTTACAGGATTAGAAGCAAAGTCTGACGATTCTTTTCCATTGCTTGATTTTACTGATGAAGGGATCCCAAGAGAACGATTATCTTCATTCAAAGGCCACCTTATCGCAAAGGATTATGGATTTGCTGTAAAAGGGCAAATCGATTATGAAGATTTACTCAATGCTCAGTTGGAAAGAGAAAAAGCTGAAAGTCAAGAATCAGTTTCTAAGAAGAATTCATCTGAAAAAAACCCAAATGAAATTTTTTTGGAAAGTCAAAAATCACACAAAAAGACTCAAAGTGTATCCTTCAGTGATGATGAGAAGTTAGGCCATAAATTTGCAGGAAACTCTCACTCTCCTTCAAAATCTGTAGCAGTTCCTAGTCAATCTAACCCTAGAATTGCACCCAATAAAGAGAGACCACCAAAAAAAGAAAGGAGGTGGTCAAGGGGGCGGCCAGAGAGTGACGGGCACCAGTACTCAGATGTTGGACATAAAAGACTATCGAAGGACAGTGATTTCCCGACTCCTCCACCAACACCCCCTCTTTATGTAAAGAAAGAATCGCATCCTGAGAACAGATTTTCAGGACAAGACTTTCCTGCTCCTCCTCCACCACCTCCAACCTATCATGAAAGGCAACAAACACCTGGAAGCAGGCATTCTGGTCAGTTCAGTTTCCCAACACCGCCTCCGCCTCCATTGGAGCCCGAAGATAGTTATGGAAAGTTTGATTCCTTCTATCCAATTGAAGGCCATGAGCAATTGCCATCAACAAAACAAAATTTGGAATCAGTAAGAAAATTCCCCCCATCACCCAATGAAATGTATGGTGCACAACCACAAATGGCAGTTCTATCACCAAAACAAAGAACAGAGAACAAGCAGGAAATACATCAGAGATTTCCTCTTGCACCAAATGAAATGAATTCCCAATTCAGTTATCCACTTCAACATGGCTTCATACCAGCCCCAAAAGAGAGAAAAATAGAACTTCATCAAGAGCCTCAGCCAATGTTATCAACATCACCAAAAGAGGACAAGAGGATTCCTTCTCCCAAACAAAGAACAAAAGGAACAAGGTCACCTCAACCTTCTGTTATTGCAACAGTTGTTGAACCTAGATCTCCAATTTCACCCGACCGCCTCTCAAAAACTTTGAGCCAAGCTGACCCTGATTCCACTCTTGATATATCCTTTCTGCTTGGTGACGTGCTTGGAGGAGGTATGACTGTGCGAACAACAGAGAACAACACCAATGAGGTTCAGATGCGACCCAAACCACGGCAAAATATTCCCATAGAACCCAATAAACATCAACCTTCTAGCTCAGAAGCAGTAAGAATGGATTCTCTTGCAAAAGATCATGAAAGGGCTGAAATTGTTATGAGACCAAATCCTTTGACGGCAATTTCTACACCAGAAAGAGACAGCAAGACTATATCTGACCCTACTGAAAGAGCCTCTAAAGGAAAGTTTAACCCTCCAGAAGTTGCTCCCAAACCTGTCTTCATAAAGGCGAAGGACAGTGTTTATGGACGACTGGAGTCAAGTCTGGCTCAACAAGAATCTGTGCCTCGCTCACCAACATCTCAGAATCCAGACTATGTCCGGTATACATAGGAGCTATGCAGTATTTTCTCACTACCATTACCTTACATTTCTTGTAACATTTGAAGCAGCTCTGATGTGATGATGTGAAGAGTTAGCAGTCTTTTATTACCTGCTTGTAATTCATATATTTTGGATTATGGATGCACACTAAAACCGGTGTATTGGTAATTGATTGCAAAACAGAAACAACATGCTGCATATGGTACAGACTTCTGAAAATATCCAATATAGCACACATTTAAGAATTAACACTTTCCATCTAAAATTGCAGAAAAACACATTACAAGAAAACATGACTTTACAGAAATATGTCTACAGTTTGAACTCGTGTTATCCAAATAGGGGAAATTTTTTATCAGCTCATTAGCAGTCATTGTTAAATCTCCATTTCAAATGTTTGCTGTTCTTAATTTCTTATCATTATTTTTAGTCCAAAGAACATACAAAATCAAAACTTTGAAAAGCATCAATATATACTACTGACAGAAAATAGGGGAACTGTAAATTTCAATGAAGCTAAATTGAGGTCGACATGTGCGTGGCGTTGCAGATGAACGCCTTTGTCAATCACAATGACATTTTGTATACTGTTTAAACAGTATGTGCAATACATGCACACTTACATCATCATTGTACACATTTTGGAAAATAAAAATTAACCAATGCATTTGAGATGGACAAACGCCTTTGAAACTGTATCTCAATTAACTGACAAATTGAAGAATTAAGGGTAGGACAGAGGGAAGAACACAAGTGTGGCAAGTTGTCCAGAATTTAAATGGATTGGGTTATAATGAGACCATGTCGTTTTTTAACAAAATCAACAAAACTTACAATAATTCCTCTATGCAAGAGGTTCAAACCATCACTTTTCTGACATTTTCTGCTATTTGCAATACCAGGATGACAACTTTCAATCTTAATATGCCCTAAAATGATTTAGCTGACTTTTAAAGTAGTGATAAAACTTACTGTAATTTCATCAGTTCCCTTATTTCTTGTCGGTAGTATATTGCAATACGTATCGCAATACACTCTTCTGTATCACAATATATTGCAATACGGAAATGAGGATGCCCATCCTTATTTTGAATCAAATGTCTTACATTTATTTTAGTTCAAAGTATTAAAGACAATTCTACCATATGTTAAAGGGGCAGTAGCACATTTTTTTGAAAATTCTATATTTTCATTTTTCACTGATAATTGTAATGCTAAATGTATTATTTTGATAGTGTCAACAATCTAATTACTCAAACCAATCATCCATAGTCCGAGAACAAATTATAAAGATTCACATATACAGATCATTGGGGGCCATTTTGTGTGAACACCTTTAATTCATTTTGTGTAAGAAAAAGAAATCGCACAGCTGAACTTTACATTAAATAGTAATTTATTACTGCCTCATTTAGTTTAGATACTTCGTCTTTAAATTGGAACCATTTATTTTCATTTTCCTCACATCACCTTATATTCCCCATTAAAACGTGCTACTGCCCCTTTAACATATAAGTTTTCTTCTGGTTCATGTTTGTAAGTGTTTGGTAGAAAAGTCTTGGTTACACTAACTTTTCATAACTTCAAAACATTTTCTAAAACATTGTCTGTTTCCAAAGATCGTTTTCATGTTTGTTGGAAAGAGATGTGTTCTGGTACCATGGAATTTTTAGTAAGAATTCGTTTACGTTTTTCTAACTCCAGACGTTATGAGAAAATTTTAAAATCCTTTCACCATTAGGCGGAAAGAGTTATGTATCTTGCTAATCACTGCCGACAATAACTGGTATTATTTTAATTGTATAAGATTCCTAGCATATTATCTTAGATCAATTGAATCTTCCATGAGTTTGGTCTGGTGTGGTTCACAGAAAGTTCTCATTGATCACAGTTAAACCTGTTTGACTTCTCACAATTGTTCACGCCCTGTTCTTGCCCTAGATGAAAGATTTTTCTTTAGAAAGGTAGTTTGCTAAATTTAATGCATTAATGACGTCACGTTAAATATCTGATTTAAATTTTCACAAATTTACAATGCCTTCTGACTTCACTTCTGCCTTTCTGATAAGCATTCTGTTTTTCCCATTGCAAGTACTTGGAGAAGTTCAAAGTGCAGTAAAATACAGTTGAATCATTGCCCTAGGAGCAACTGCATAATGTATAGCACAACTACCACAAATTTATCGCAATGTGATTATCACTGATTTACCACACTTGACATAAGTATGAAGTTTCTGTTTGGTATTTCAATGTACTAAAAGCCCTTTTAAGTGTTTTGAGGTTGTTGAACCCTCTTGGTTGTATATGATTAGACATTGTCATTACCCTTAGCCTGTTAGATAGAATCTTAGTCAGATCATTACAGATACATTCATTATAAAATACTTTTATATTTAATTTGTCTAGCTCTTTGGCTTTCTACAATGCTTGAATGGAATGGTTTATTCATAGTTCATCAGGACTATAAGGTCATATGGTCTTTTTGCTCTGGGATGTCATCATGTGCAGTGTGTAATTGTGATGGGAGGTACCTTGCCCTGACCCAGATGCTCAGCCTTGTGCTGGTATGTTTATACTATGGAACTGTAACAAAGACTGCATGGAAAATTATCTATAATTTGTCCTGTAAGTCTTCAACCCTCCATGTAACAAACAATACAACACCTGACGAACTGCAAAGCAAATTGCTCTTTCTTAATGTGTATTTAGTTATGGTTGGTGCTTTTTTGCTTATGTCTTTCATTTTCCTCTGTAAATATAGTATATGGGATCTTTCATGTTTTTAATTGTTGAACTGTTTACTTTTCATTTATCACATAGTTTTTCTTATTTGACAGCAAAGCTCAATTGACAAATGGCATGACATAGCGCCCGGTTATCTGAAAGCTATTCAACTGTTTAATTTCCTTGAGAAACAACTAGCTCTAGACCACTTATATCATGTACAGACTGTTTCCTAAAGGAATTATGTATTGTACATTTGATGACTCTGTATCCCAAATGAAGGCTTCAAGAGACAAGTCCCTAATCCTATTTTCATTGCTTTTCTTTCATTTCAAATCTCTCTTTGTTTTGTTCTCCAGAAAAAAACCCCTCTTGAATGCTTTAAATTGTGTACATTGTTGCCAAATTTGATTCTTTGGTACAAGCAAGGGTCAATGGAAGCCCTTATAAAGTTTTTAGAATGGCATGTTCAATGTTGATATTGTATTCTGTACAACCTGCGGAGCTACATAGCCCATGGCTTTATTATTTTACAAATGTAAGTAGAAATGAAAGTTTTAATGGCAGGTGCAAGTTTGCTATGGCTACCAAATTGAAAAATCATACCATGCAAAATCATCTATCTATACATATGGAAAAAAGTTAAGCACCCAGATATTTTTACACCTGCAAAATAGCCTGTCAAGAAAATAGAGATTGTGTCAGTAGGAATAACTATATGATATGAAAAAAACTTTATTTAGCAGTGAGGGATGAAGATTTAGTTTAGATAACATTTAGCATCTTTTTGATATTTGTATTTATGAAGTTGTTGAATGTTAACTTAATTAAAACAAATGTTACATTATCCTGAGAAATGAAGGTGAAAATCAGAACTTGTAATTCTGACTTATTCTTATTAAATTTGTTTTTTATTGTAACTAAACTTCATAGTTACCGGTATACCTGTTTATGTCAGAACAGAAAGCCGCACATTAACAGCCTTAACTCAATTTTACAAGATACCTTTATCGTCAGTCAGGATTATCTCTACACTGATTGTAGATACAAGAAATGTATCTGCCTCTGATCATTATTATGACACTGCATTTTCAAATAATTTTTATCCATCATTGCCAATTTTGTATACCAAAAACTGTAAATGTCTGATTGACTTTATCATGAACATAATGAAGTAAATCTATACTACATTTGTATTGTATATTTGTGGAACTGGTGCCTTAAAAAAATAATGAGATAAAAAAGCAAGTCATGTTAGTTGACAAATAATGTTTTTGATATCTGAAACTCTAAGTTTATGGCGTGTAATTTTGGCACTGGAACCATGATTATTTTTTCATCCCCCGCGGATAACGATTTGGGTGGCGTCCTTTGGAAGAAAACGAATAAATCAACAACCGTTGACTGGATTCATTATATTGTTTTAAGCATTGCTTCACCGCCATTAGATTAAGGTGATTCGCTGGATTCTTTTTGTAATTTTTTCAATGGGCCTGTACATTATTTTCAATGTCACAGTGAAGCCAACATGTATGTAAAGCTTATAAGGGTGTAGGCTAATAACTGTTCTCTTCATATTTTGCACAATGCTTATTATTTTGAAGAAGCAGGGACCAGTCTATTTTGGATGGTCTAAATGACTTCTAGTAGCATGACAAGTGTAGAAATTGACTTTTAGCTCATCTGGCCTGTAAAGCCTGATGGGCTTATGGTATGGCATGGTGTCCGGCGTTCGTCCGTCCGTAAACTTTGCACATTTTCAACTTAGAAAGCTGAAACTTTGTGTACCGACTCCTTAAGTGGTGGGGATTATAATTTATAGCTTTTGTTGCCCTTTTGCCCCTAATAAGGGTCACAGGGGCCACGCCCTAAAAACCTATTTTTATCTTCTTCTCCAGAAGCATAAGGCCTAGACAGCTGAAACTTTGTGTACAGACTCCATGACTAGTTGGGATTATACTTTATAGCTTTTGTGGCCCGGTGGCCCCTTATAAGTGTCACAGGGGCCACGCCCTTAAAACCTTTTCTCATCTTTGTTCTGTCGAAAACAGATAACCCCTGCCATGGAATGGCTCCTTAAGGGTTAAAGACTGCAAAGTAAAGAAAATACCCGAATTAGGTTAATATTACACTTAACATAGCGTAATCAGAGTCGAAAGTTAAAACTACCAACAGAAAGTAAAAATTTTAAGAGAAATTGTATGTGTGCTTCCCTAGAAAAATTCTTACAAGGAGATGTTTACATTGCTGCATTGAGGAAAGATGATATTTTACAGCAGCTTCAATCACTTTCAAGTGTCTACACAAGTATGATAAAATAGTCTTGAACAACACAATGAGCTTACATTGCAACATAAGCTAACAGTTAAAATATAATCCTTATATAATGAAAAGCAATATACATACACTTTGGTGGGCCTATGAATCCTTACATGCTTAAAAAGTGAGTGAAAAGGTGGACCATGCGGCCGACAAATCCATACATCAGGTCCCGTACAAATGTGGAAACTCTATATCCCTAAACCTTATCATACTGCCTCTACAATTTTCTTCTCCAAAAGCAAAGGGCTAGAAAGCTGAAACTTTGTGTACAGACTTCTTCACTAGTGATGACTATAAGGGCCACCTATTTTCATTTGCTTCTCTAGAACCAGAAGGCCTAGAAAGCTGAAATCTTGTGAACAGACTATTAAAGTTACAGTCTTGATGACCCTATGGCCCCTAAAAAGGGCTTGGTGAACCTTTGGATCCTCTGCCATAAAATCTCAATTGAATATTTGAGCTATTTCCATTTCTGTATTGATTACAGGTATCGGAAATCACATAACATATATATTTACCGGTAAGTCTAGAATTTGAGACCTTGTGGCCCCAACAAAGGGGGAAACCATATTGGCCACAGCAAAATTAAATATTAAGTCTGATGAGCTACAGAGCCAATGGCTCTATTTTTCTATATATCGTTCTTGTTGTTAACATTAATTAGCGGTGTCGGATCGTGTCACCTTTGTGAGAATTGCTTCTGAAAAGTCATAACAATTACAAGTTCACTCCAAATTATATTTTTTTAGTGAATGACACAAGAAATTTACATTTTTTACGTTTCAAAACATTCTCAGTATCGTAACTGTCCCGTTGTATAACGTACATTTTAGCTCTTTTTTCTTATGGGTGCTTAACTTTTTTTTCATGTTACATGATTTTGTCGATCTTTTTTCCTTACTCTGCAAATGTCAATTTTGTGTATTTTGGGCCTAAGGCCTTATACTGAATAAAATCTGTCTGTCTGTCTGTCTGTCAAATGTCAATATGCAGTATTTTATCAGTTTATCGACACTTTTCTTAATAAATGCCAACGTTTGTCGCTCTCATTTTGTTAATTTGACCTGTCTCTTATGGCTGAAATATTGCCTTAGCTGAGTATAACTCCATCAAACTCACTTGTTAGTTTTTAAATAATAAAGGACTGTTTGATCATGTATATTCCGTCCTCTCTTTAGTTAATGATAATTGCAATGGTAAAATCTCATTTTGGCACTAGTGAAAACTTTGATATATAGAGAATCTCACCCAAGTGTCTTCTGATATAAAAAATATCAAGTGTTGATATATTTGATATCAGAAGACACAAGGGTGAGATTGTATTTATCATCCAAAATCATTTTTCATCAAATTAGCATGAAAAAGGTACATCTTTGAAAACTTGAAAGTTAAAGATCTATCTTAAAGAATAACGTCTAGCACTAAATGAGATAAGCATCAAGTAACACGTGGACAAAGATTTATTTATTAGATTGAAGCGACGGCCAATATGATAGCAGCCATGGTTGTTTACGCCGGTTCACTTCATTTGCATACGTAAAGGTCACGTGACCGGCTATGGTCAAATGAAGCCCTATTTGCTGCCTAGTCGCGGTTATGTTAGAACGTTTCAGCACATTGTTGGCAAGTTTACTTTTGGGCAAGTAATAAACAGAATACTAAACTTCCTTCCATTTAATAGCCGCTCTCTACCTGCTATCCAGTGGGGTTGCAGGTAAAGACTCTCGACCTGTACATTCTCAAGATCTTTCATCCTTAGACTTTGGACTTGTTTTGATAACCGTAAGTGGTTTTACGATGAATTTAATTAATTGAAGTCAAAACAGTTGAAAGATTCTTCAGTTACCATGATGATGACAAACTTTTGGATCACCCCATTTAGTTGATTTCCTACTATTAGTTCATCTGAATGGAATTTCGACTAATCATCTGAATGTTGTTTCTACTCATAATCTGAAGGAGAGTTCTTAGGGCACACAGCCTACAGTGGCAAGTCAATAGAGTAGCACGGCCCCATTCTTATGCTAAAGTTCCAGCAAGCTGCTCCTGGAGTTGTAGTTACATGTGAGACGAGGTGCCTGTGAGGTATGAACTACGACGTAGGTTCTCGACGGTATGTGGCAAGTCTCTCTGGAAGGTGTTGTGAGCAGATCTCTGCCTCATCCTGCTGGCGGTCGAATCAAACAGCTTCTGCTTCATGCGTGCACGTGGTATCTGTAGTGATGGTAGGTCCGAGAATCCACAGTAGTGCTTATCCTGTAAAAAGACAATTTTTAGTTGAGATGAATAGTAGCGAATTTCATTAAGTAATTAATTTCCCAAAAGGATAAACTTGTGAATAAAACCCTACATATTTAGCAAAACTGACACCAGTATTATGTTAACTTGTAAACCAGTTGGAGGACAGGGAATCGCCCTTCGAACCATCGGTTTATAATTATCCAGGAACGAACCCGTTTAACCAACCAAACTAGCATATTAAAAAGAAGTTAAGTTTTGGGTCCTTCTGGTAAAAGCGAATGGGCCTGTACCATACAATCTTGGAAGAAAACATATCTCGAGATTTGTCCTATATCGTCCTTGGTATATTTCAATAAATCTTAAGATATTCTTTCGACTGCCAGTACTGTTTTTTTCTGTTTAACTGCCAGTCCCGTCTCAAATGTATGAAATTTGGCCTTCTCAGACGCCGGTATTATTTGCTTTGCCAAACCGGTTTTAAGTTTCGCCAATCATCCATATTCAGTAATGAAGAACGCATGAGGTGGAGTGGATTTGTGAAAATAATCAACGAGCCCCGCTTTCAACTCCCCCACCCCCTCTCCCAAGATAGTTCCAAATATAGTTAAAAAATAATCTTTTTACACTTTGCGCTTGCGAATTAGAAAAAGACATACACTATGAATTGGGTTTAAATAATTTAACTTCTTACAAGAGCAATGATAACGAGGCGTCGCTATAATGTTTGATAGTAAACTCGATTTTACAATTCTTCCTGAGGAACAAGATGACATTGTACAACTTCGGTAATTATCTATAGCAATGAAAATACAATTAACTGAGGCAAAATGAACACTTATTACTTATTACAGACCTAATACTGACTGTCCTCGTTCTAAAAAAACTCAAAACAATAATATCGGACTTAGGATCGGACCATTTTTTCCATCTGCGGGGATTGGAATCTCGTTATTAAGCGAAACTAACACTATACATGCGATCGACTACGATTACTGTACGAACGTGTCGTGTAGTCACCGTGTTGTTGTTGTGCTGTTATCGGATGGTCATCGTACAGTGATACGATTTGCCCAAATATCAAACATCTTCCTAATTCCAGAAAGTCGTATAATAGACGTGTCGATCGTATATTGATTGTATACTGATTGTAAAGTGTTTGTGATGTGATTGTGTTGATCGGGCTTCAGCCCCTTGTCACGATAACTGTACAATGACAACACGAACGATAAACTGGCCGTTTTGCGGCCGTACTGCTAGCTTACTGCTATCGTACTAGTCTAGTCTCGAATTAGACAATGAGGTTGTACATATGTATATTAAACTTTTAGTCCTTTTATATGCTGATGATACGGTTTCGTTAGCGGAAAGCAGTCGAGAATTACAAAACACTCTTAATTGGTTTTCAAAATACTGTGATTTAGGGAAACTGGAAGTAAACTCCGAAAAGACAAAAATACTTATCTTTTGATCTGACCCAGCTAAGAAAAACAAAAATCTATTCTATTACAAGGATTTAACTTTATACGTTGTAGATACTTTAATTTTAAATATCTCGATATTACATTTCATAGAAAAGGTAGAATGGTAACAGCTATTAAACATGCTGCTGATATGGTAAAAAAAACCTTATATGTCATTACTTAAGCTCACCAGAAACCAAAATTGACCGCTTGATTGTCTTATTACGGCTTTTGATAAGCTTGCCCTTTCTTATTTACTTTATGGATGTGAAATTTGGGACTACGAAAACATAAACATTATCGAGAGAGTTCATTTGGAGTTTTTAAAACTGGCTACGGGTTTATAGTCGTCTACACCAAATTTTATGGTTTACGGCCAACTCTGTAAAGAGCCGCTTCTCTTACAAATTGCAAAACGCATTATTTCATACTGGACTTAATTGTCATGTGCCCAGGCAAACAATAACATTGTCTCATTTATGTATTACTATATGTATAACAAGTGCTTTAATGGTCATACCTATTCTTAGTCAAACCATGTTAAGAAGATATTTGCCACATGTGGTCAATCATTCATCTTTGATAATCCCAAGTATTACTCTAGCGGAAGGATATATAGTTAAATCGGTATATCATATAATAAAAGATCAATTCTTGAAGTCGTGGCGTAGCGAAGTTAGTTCTTCTTCAAAAGGTCTGTATTATTCTACCTACAAAGATACCCCATGTTTCGAGCACTATCTACTTTTAGATGAAAACGTGTACAAGCTGATACTGCGTTTTAGAACATGTAACCATAATTTACTAATTGAAAAAGGTCGATACTATAATATAACACGTGAAGAAAGAATATTTCCTCGATGTAACACTAACCCGATCGGAGAAGAATTTCACTATTTATTTAACTGTCCGGCTTTACTGGATCAAAGCATGTATCAATTAATATCATACCAATTTTCCATCTGTGATACAATTTAAGAAACTTATATGTAATAACAAAATCAAGGTGATAGAGAATCTATCACACTTGATCAAAATGATTTTTGCCATCTTGCTGTAAATTTATTTTATATTGCATGTTCATATAACTCATGTACTGCCGTTGGCGGTCTCTTTGAGTAATAAAGATTGGTGGTATTGTTAAAATAACCCTTAACATGCTAACCTTTTGGACCACGATGACATGTTACGAAGACAACACGATTACTATTATAATGTTATTAATCAAGTTTTTCCGTATTGGTCTAGTTACAGGTCCGAGGTCTGCTGTATTGAATACAGTGGACCGAGGACCTGTAACTGGGCCAATATGGAAAATCTTGATTAATGACATTTTTATTAGTTAACTGCTTTGTGATTTACTTGTACAACATTACAGAGTTCATTTTCATCGAAATCAAAATTATAAAAGAGATTGGTGAACTGTAATATATGTTGAAAGTTTTGAAGCGATAGCTTCGGACTTACGCCATGTGTGTATATGCGCATGCTCAGAGTCGTATTGGCCCAGTCTGCTCGTATTGGCCCAGTTTGGCCCGTATTGGCCCAGCTTACCTGTATTGGCCCAGTTGCCAAATCGTATAGTGTAGGCCGTTCAGATTGTATTAGTGCCAAATCATTGATAGTTAATTAATAAACGTCAATAATACAATCATTACATGATGTGGGACTGCACTAAAATACTCGAGTTGATACAAATAAAAAGTTTCTTGGGAATTTTTTTCTTTGACTATATCCTAATGTAAATCCTTAAAATTTTAATAACTGACTTTACCTATATAAATGCATTGTGATTGCATCATATTGATATGCCTTTTTCACAAATGCAAATGTGCAACATATTTAGAAACATGTTATGACTTCAGTCACTCTCTCCAATGGTTTACAAGGGACAAGTGCATTTGCAAAGCGTTGTCAGAGTGTTTAACCGAACCTGTTTGAAACAAAAGTTTGGAAAAGGATTTGAATTAAATGTTAGCATTCACATATCAAATTTCTGTAATAAACAAATTTAATAAACAGTCGTTATTTCTATTCCCGTGAGTACTTACTTAGTGTATATCACAGTACAATAAACCGTAGGTGATCATTTTACCTCGTGCTGAATTTACATTTTTAATCAAATACAAATACGTGTTTTTGTAAAGGATATTTTAAAACAATATTCTGCTAATCTTAACAAAAATCTCGGGCATTTGATTTGATTTTTCTAAATAAAGGCATCAGAAATTAAGAAAAATACCAGCCATGTTTTGTTTTGGTAAATGTATTCGTAAGATTAACTTCAATAGAAATTTCGCTAAGGTGTTTTTTTTCAGTCTTAGAAATATATCTTTGTGGTGCATGTATAACGAATTTACCACACTCATTAAAAGAGATACAAATTAACGCAATGTTTGTTTATGTTCACCCAATTACCTCTTCAAGCGCAACTGACATGAGATCATGTAAGGGTATGGATTTTGTTGAACAATGTCTTACAGAAATACTTACTATATATCCTAATTGTGACGTCATACTCGAAGGGGACTTCAACGCTAGGATCGGTAATCTTTTCGACTATATCATAGACGACAACAACACACACATTCCAAGTATTGAAGACATGGATTATTCAACTGATTCTTTTGACATTCCAAGAAAATCGAGGGACGAAGTAGTCAACACATATGGGGAAGATCTAATTAATCTTTGTTGCACCTTCAGTGTCCATGTATTGAATGGAAGATTTCCTGGAGACAAGCACGGCTCATTTACATCTTTTAATGAGAATGGTTGTAGTGTAGTGGATTATATATTATGTTCAACTAGTTTGTTTTCTAAAATTGTAGATTTTACTATACACACAAGAGATGACTCTGATCATTTCCCACTGAGTGCAAGTATATCATGTACTGTGATTCCTGAGGTAAGCAGTAGTGCTGGAGACAGAGAGGAGGGTCACAACATTCCTAGATTCTACTGGAAGGAGGAAAGAAAAGAGACATTTACAGGGCATTTATATGATTTACTGCAGGAGTTCAGTATAGATCAGTGTTGTGATCTTCTCAATACTCATGTAGATACTGCAGTAGATAAACTGACAAAAACCCTCCAAACATGTGCTGTGAACAGTGGGTTAGAATGTACGCAAAATAGGCCCTTGCAACCGAAACACAACCTGTGGTACGACGCTGATTGTGAACAATTAAAAAAGAAGAAAATGTTAAATCTCAACGAATTCAGACTTACAGGACATAAAGAGAAGTTACGAGAATACTGTAAAATGAGGAATAGTTACAGGTCACTTTGTAGACATAAAAAAGCTCAAGCAGAAATAAATGAAGTAAATGCTTTAGTTAATTTGTGCTCTAAGAATGACAGTAAATCTTTCTGGAACAAAGTCAAGTCATTGACAGGTTCGCATAGTCCACCTAACACTATAACGCCAACACAGTGGGCAGAGTACTTTAAACGGGTATGCAATATAACCGATGTTCCTGTTGATATGGGGATGATTGATGACGCTAAAGAGTTATTTGAGAATATTGATGAACATGACTGTGACAACATAGACACTGACTATGATGTGGACTGTATCTTGAACAGTGATATCTCTTCAGAAGAGATTGAAGTAGCCGTAAAAGACTTAAAGTGTGGCAAAGCTGCTGGAGCTTATGGCATTAAGACTGAAATGATTATGTGTTGCATCCGTTTATTAGCTCCATATCTTGTGCTGATTTATAATCATGTTCTGAGCACTGGTGTTTATCCCCAGGAATGGGCGAAAGGTATCATAGTACCCTTACACAAGAAGGGTGGTGTAAATAGTGTTGATAATTATCGTGGTATATCATTGATGGATGTTTTGGGTAAATTATTTTGCATTGTTATCAATAATCGTCTACAAGTGTTTGCTGAGTGTTATGAAAAGATTCCGGAGGCTCAAGCAGGATTCCGTAAAGGTTATAGCACGGTCGATAATATTTTTACATTACAGTGTCTTATTCAGAAATATCTTTCAAAAACAGGGGGTCGTTTTTATTGTTTATTCGTCGACTTCCGAAAGGCTTTTGATTCAGTCAATCGGACATTATTGTGGTATTCGCTTTTCAAACAAGGTGTCAAAGGTAGATTATTTTCTGTTTTAAGGAATATGTATTCTAAGATCTTGGCGTCGGTTCGACTTTCTAATTCGTCAGTTGGTGACTATTTTGAATCAGGGAGTGGTGTCCGACAAGGTTGTGTTTTAAGTCCGTTTCTTTTTGCGATGTTTATTTCAGAGTTTCAAGATATGTTACAAAAGTCAGGTCTTAGAGGTATTTTCATTGGTTCTGATTTCATGGATTTATTGTTATTAATGTATGCTGACGATCTTAATTTATTTGATGATACTGTAATAGGTTTGCAGAGAAAGATAGACATATTACATAAATATTGCAGCTCTTGGGGGATAGAGGTAAATATGGATAAAACTCGGGTTCTAGTTTTCCGTAATGGTGGTATTCTTCGTTCATATGAAAAGTGGTATTATAATGGTATTCCGGTGCAAGCTTCGACATATTATAGTTATCTTGGTGTTCTGTTTTCCACGAGATTGTCTTGGACAAAGTGTAATCAAACTCTTGTCGGTAAAGCCAGTAAAGCTCTGTTTGCTCTGAAATCTATGTTTATTAAATATCCTAGCATTCCTGTAAAACTAATGTTCAAGTTGTTTGATAGTAAGGTTAAACCTGTTTTATTGTATGGATCTGAAGTCTGGGGGTTCGAGGAGAGGAAATCTGTTGAAATATTTCATACTAACTTTTGCAAATATGTTCTGGGCGTTGGTAAGCAAGTTACAAGTAATGGTGTTTTAGCAGATTGTGGTAGATTTAATATGTATGTTGATTATTATGTCAGATGTATTACTTATTGGTGTAAATTACTGAGGATGTCCGATGATCGCTATCCAAAACAATCGTATTTGAATATGAGAAAGTTGGATCTAGCTGGTAGAGTAACTTGGGCTACGTCTGTGAAATATTTGTTAAATTCCTATGGTTTTGGCTTTGTTTGGTTCAACCAAGAGGTCGGTAGTGTTTCTTTATTTATTAAGATATTTAGAAATAGGGTTATTGATTGTAATAAACAGCGGATATTTGGTAATATACACGTATCTTCTCATTTGACGCATTTTAAAGAAATCAAGTCACTTTTGAATGTCGAGTTCTACGTTAATGCTATCAATAATAAATTAGTTAGAAGAAATATATGTCTCTTAAGATTAAATTCGCTTCCTCTGCGATGCAATATTAGAGGTGCCAATGTGAATATGAGTTGTAAAATGTGTGAACTTGGTGTGAATGAAAATATTATACATTTCTTGTTTGAATGCAAATCTTACAATGTAATAAGAGGTAAATATATCCCGGTGAATGGTCAATTTAATTTTGTTTCTCAATATCATAAAATATTAACCAGTACTTGTAGATATACCCTTGTTAACTGTTCAAATTATATTACAGAAGCGCTCGCATATAGAAGAATGTTAATGAATTGACCATGTTATCCATTTTCTTTGTAAAACTTTATTGTCTACTCAACACATTGAAATGATTATTTGTATTGTACACGGGCCAATGGCCTACAAACCGAAATAAAAGAATTGAATTGAATTTGACAGAACTTGAAATAACGATTTTATAAGATGACATGTGTCTCCCAAAAGTATAAATACACCACGTGGTGTGGTTATCAGGTCAATATCAGAGGTTATATACCTCAAGGCCCATTTAACACTATTTGAAGCGAGTTTTTGTTCGGGAGAACATCCGTCGGAATGGAATTGAGAGGGCCTTAGACTGTATAACACCCCGCCGGGAGGGCCTTGCACTGTATAAGACCCTGCTGGGAGGGCCTTATACGAAATAATAACATCCAAGGAGGTTATTATTTATTATGAGGCCCTCCATTTCGCACCTTATAATTTCAAAGACCGGTAAGGTAATCGATCTCAAAAATTTTCAGAAGCGAAACCGCGGGATTCGAACCCACAACCCTTCGCTCTGTACCCCAAGACTTATACCATTAGACCACAAAGGATTGGTGAATATGAAGGAATTGTTTTGTGAGGTCTTTGCTGCTCTCCTAGAACTTGATGATATTAAATTGCGCTCTACTGTACACTTTATACGTCAGAGATGTGGTGTATCTCTGTAACAAAAATTAATAACGCCCTTAATATGCTTATGCTATAGCGTTCTGGCAAAATGTCCAAGATAAAACATTTCGTGGCAGAAAATGGGGGATTCGAACACAGAGACACTCACTTCGTAGTCCAAGATTATACCACTAGACCACAAAGGATTGGTAAGTGTGAAGGGATTGACTGTTGATATCTATTCTGCTCTCCTCAAACTTTAAAAGTTTATTTTCACTGTTCACCTTAAATGTTAGAAATGTGATTTTATTTTCGATATATGACATTTGCAACAACCTCATCCTCTAGCTATAGCGTTCAAGAAAAAATTCTAAATGTAAAATGTAAAAAAGTTGAACATTAGGGATTCGAACCCTCAACCTTTCAAGCTGTAGTCCAAGACTGTACCACTAGGCCACAGGGGATTGGTTAGTAAAAGGTTATTGACTATTGAAGTCTATTCTGCTCTCCTCAAATTTAATGAAATTAATTTGTTGATTTTTTTTCGCTTTTAAGTTAAATAAGTGATTATTTCGGTATATAAGATAGATAACACACACATCCTCGGGTGTTATAGCAAACAGAGGCCTTTGCCTACGGGACGACCCTCGTGCGCTGACGCGCACTCGGGTCGTCCCTAGGGCAAAGGCCTCTGTTTGCTATAACACCCTCGTATGCGTGTGTTATCCATAACTTAACTTTTTCGTATAACCAGACGTGCGGTGATTATATTGTATAACCTTACCTCTTCACATCCAGGGTGCGTTCGGTCGATTCGTTCTCGGTTCGATACCACAAACAAATTCGGCTTCACTTCACTTGTTTGTGGTATCGCACCTCGAAAGAACTTACAACCACTGTGTTTTAGGGTACATCAAAATACCCAACACCCTGAAATGTTGACTTTTTATCAAAGACCTATTTATGAAAGAATACAAAAAATCAAAACACTTTTGAAACTTAGTTTATTTACAGATTTATAACTTATTTTCATATAAAATGCATCACATGGTGATTTCATTTTGTAATATCCTTGGCATCCAGGATAAATGCAGACCTCAAGGTCTTCTAGTATTTTCATTATAACACTCGCACACAAATCTTTCACGATTAACTGAAAAGTTTCAGCAAGTAGGACACAGAATCCACGTGAGTCCGAACTGAAAGCAATGATCTCAATCATCTGACAAGCTGAAATCTGTTCCATGCTTATGGTCTATTTTGAATTATCCATAATAAGGTCGACTTTAATGTTGTTTGGATAGTCAATCAAATGTCCATATGTACAGTATCGTATGTTGTTGAAATAAAAATACCGGTGATCTTTGTAAACTGCTTAATTGTTTCCCTTTATTGCTTAATGTTGATCTCTCTCTAGGTATAAATATGTTTTCTAATTCCTTTTCAAAACATTTTGGATCTGACTTTTGAATATAGTTAGGGTATCATTTTTGAATGGACCAATCATATTTTCAAGATGAATGTCGGATGATGTGATTAATTCTAAGAAAGAAACATGCTAAAGTTTGTTTTACATCGTGTAAACTCTCTGTGACAAACTTCATATCCACGCATTAATAACATTCAACAGCACATCCATGAATATATTTTAATATTCAACTCACTTTGCTTCCACCCGTGAAGAACTTGTACACGGCCATAATTTTGTTCAAAACAAGAGATTTCTTCATGTTTAAACCATGTGCTTTAGATTGCTCGTGCGATATGACATTTACTTAAATTCCGTGCATCACAAGGTGAAATTAACAACGTCCGTGCAGCAACACCTTTTGCTTCATAGAGAGGGAAACATTGATGGACTGAATCATCCTGCTACATCAGCGTATATGTCTCCGCTAATGCTACAAAATATCCCGATATCCTCCTATAGTCTTCTGCCGTATCGCTATATATAGCAAGCCAATCAAATGATGTTCTTTCAGCGATAGCGGCAAACTAGTTTATTGGCTTCATTCCGCGTGCTCACCTCGTGATTCATATTAACCAATAGGAGTGCTATTAGATAATAAATTTGATTCTCATTGCAGTCTCCCGCTAAGCTCCAAATCGCGCGCTCTTATTTTACCACGTGCGACATCACTAGACAACAGTGTATGGAGTTCGAAATAGTTTGACTGAAAACAGACAGGCTATAAATAGCGCTGAGCAACCACCCGTCAGCGATACGACAGAAGACTATAGGAGGATATCAGGGGATAGGTTGTAGCATTAGCGGAGACATATACGCTGATGTAGCACGATGGGACTGAATAGTACCTAAAAGAATACGAAGAGGAATATCATTTGCCACAAATCCCAATTTCGGTGACTTTTTTGACAAATTGTTTAAACATTTTTTGTTTCAGTTCCATATAATATTTTGATGTTTCCTTTAAGTAGAATAAAATAGTAACAGTTGGTTATTTGCTCACATTCGTCTGGTTGACAACTTCGCCATGACATGCTTTATCTGCACATTATATTCGCGTATTGAGCAAAAGAAATTGAATCAATGTTTAGAAGTGGAGTGTATTTCAGTTTAACCCCATTACAACTACAAACTATATGTACTATCAAATAACTAAACATTTGGTTGATGTTCTACTTTTGTCATTCTCTCCCCACAGAGGCAGCTCAGTGCGAGCAAGCCTCTGTTCTATTACGCCAAGATCTTTGGGTTCCGGCAGATTGCCCTAGCGGCAGAAGTTTGCAGCTTAAAATATCTCCCTTATTTGCAGACAATGAAAACACCTTTTGGAATTTTTAACGGTCTTATAGTGACATGGAAAATATTATGCCTTTTTGTTTATTTTTCATTGTTTATTTCAACAGTGTGAGAGGGAAAATATTTTAAAGTCAGATGTTGATAGGGTTTTATAATTGTGTAAATTATTATTTGTTTTATGATAGATTTTATTTTACTGATCGCTGTCGAAGGCTATAGGAACATCAACAGTCACACGATGTAAGAGGCGATGAGAACTGTAGTCACAATGCTTCACGCAATCCGTTTTTTATCTTTTAACCGTGTCCCAAGCGAGGGATTACCCAGTGACAACGTCACACCCTCTCCAGCCAATCAGAGAGACGGTGATTCCCTCAGCTTCGATGTGGAGGCCATTACAGTCAGTAAACCTAGCCTCAGTATTACCCGTTTCACTCTGATATTGAGTCTAGAAAGGTCTAGTAGATCTAGAGGGTCGCTCAGCTAGCCAAGTTTGACATCAAGTCAGCTTTCAGGATCATGTCTTCCAACCAAAAAGATTTTGAATTCCTTGGAATTCACTTTCAAGGTGCGTATTGCAAAAGTTTGCCTTTTCCTCACAGGGGGCGACACAGGTCTGGGAAATGTGAACACAATTTAAAGACATGCTTGACCGCCTTTTCCGACCTCAGCGTGCCCAGTGCCCATGAGAAAACAGTCGGTTTAGCAACATGTTTTGACATTCCTTGGGCTTGAGATTGACACGGTGAACATGCAGGTGAGAAAAGCAGCAGGTAAGATCGACGGAGTTATAAAGACAGACAATCACTGCTTTCTTCAGGGAAAGCAAAAGTGACCAGAAAGGTGCTGCAGTCACTGGTGAGGAAACATAACTTTTTGTGCCGCGCCATACCTATGGGCAGACCATATTGATGGCGATTCATCGATGCATATAGCAAGGTAAGGCATCAATCCCATCACATTCGCCTCACACATTCATTGAGAGAAGATTTAACAATATGGCTTACTTTACAGTTTCAGTGGTGTATCTGTGTTTCAGGATAAGCTATGGCTGGTCAGTCCACATCTTCAGTTCTTTACAGATGCAGCCAGCACAGCAGGTTTTGGGGCTTACTTCAAGGGACAATGGGTGGATGGGCGAAGGCAGGAGGCATAGGTGAAAGTTGGTCGGACCAAGGACATGACAAGGAGATCTTTCATATAGTACTTGCAAACATGTAAGATACCCCTTGTGAGACGATTAGTCCTCCTTTGTCTCTCTCACAACATATGGTTTAAGGCAAAATACATCAATACCACACAAAATGTAATTGCAGATGCTTTGTCGAGATTTCAGTGGCACCAGTTCCGGACAGCAGCACCAACAGCGGAGACACAACCATGCCCACTTCCAGACAACCTTTGGACCATCTGACAAGGGAGGCTGACCGACTGCTACACCTGTCGTTAGCTGACAACACATGGTCCACCTACCAGGCAGGGGTCGAGGCATTGAGGGCTTTCAGGACATCACACAGGATCACACATGTCCAGTACCATTAGATCATCTTGTTAATTTCATTGCAAATTTATTCATTACAGGGCTGTCCCCCAGCACAGTAAGAACCTATATCGCTGGTATTGCCACATGGCACAAACTCAGCTATAATGCAGATAACACGGGACATTTTGTCATAGCCAAGATGTTGCAAGGTATGTATAATGACAGCCCAAGACGAGATGTGCGCAAACCGATCACACTCGAACGGTTTTAGGTAATTGTCACAAATCTGTCAGGTCAGCATGTACGTCATCATATGAATCTTCCCCTTTTCAAGCTGTCTTTTGTCTCGCATTCTTTGGATTTTTCCGGGCAAGTGAGTCGGTTAAAACGGAACCACAAAACCCTTGTTATCGAACGGACCGTCGAGGGCGGCAAGCTATTAGTTACCCTCCATCAATCAATGTCCGATCGCATGGCAAGAGGTACAACAATCAGCATCTCAGCTCTCCATCCCATAATCTCTGTCCAGTAGCAGCATACACAGCCTACTCACACAAACGCATAACAGGAGCGCAGCAGGCTGTGGTCCACTTTGACGGAAGTCCGGTCACAAGGTATCAGTTTCAAGCAGTTTTAAAGAAATTCTTAGCATTTAGCGGGATTGACACTTCAGCCTACACAACCATATTTTCCAAGTTTGAGCAGCTACTACGGCAGAGCTTATTCAACACTTTGGTCGGTGGGGATCTGAGTGTTATAAATCCTACATACATGTACGTATACCATTTTTCATCTAATAATCTACAACTAATTATCATTAAGCATCTATTTTACTTTCTAGTGCTTGGTTTGTATGGTTCATTTTCCTCCTGTGAGTGCTTGTGTGTTGCAGTGTGGGCAATCGGGTCCAGCTACCTGGCGAGGGCAAGTCGGCAGCGGGGCCACGCCTTTGACAGAGGCAGCATCTAAGAAATCCTAAGAACTCAAAAAAGTATCGTGGAAAATGTGTAGTTGTGCCAGAGGAGCGAGTATCTTTAATCGACTCAAAGTCTGCACAACAGATGAATTTCATTAAGGTGCTTCATGAGAACTTGTTCAGTGTGACAGATTCAGTATCAGAATCAGAAACTTTTGCTGTACAATCATCTCAACCTCTCACTAAGGACAGCATGGTGCGAGAATTTGCAGATGTTTTCCAGAACACTCCAGGGAAGCTTGAAGGAAAGCAAAAGTTGGAAATTGATCCAAGTGTCACACCAGTCAAACAACCTCTCCGCAGAATTCCTCATGCACTTAAGAAGAACTTGAAGCAGGAATTGGAGAAATTGGAGCAGTTAGGAGTAGTTGCTCCTGTTGATACTCCCACAGATTGGTTGTCCAGTCTTCTAGTCGTGAAGAAACCTTCAGGTCGTTTGAGAATTTGTATAGACCCGAAGCCTCTTAATTCTATTCTATTCTTTATTCTCTTTTCACCACCGACGGTGGTACAAGAGCATAAATATATATACAAGCAAAATAGAAATATACAATGTGAAGGTCGATTTTACATCAATTTTTTCAATACAGAGTTTACAATTGTAACAGATTTTGACATATTTTTTATAACTGATAGCCTTTTAGAACACATCAACATTTTCATTTTATGAATATTAGGGAAAACACAAAAATATTCTGGTATGTAAATTTTTCTTATATCAGCAAAAGCTAAGCATCGGAAAAGATAGTGAAATTCATCTGCTATTGTTGGTGAGTCACAGAGCGGGCAATTTCTATTTTCACGTGCGATGCCTTTCCAGCGGCCAGTTTCAATAGGTATATAGTGGTTGCTTGTTCTAAATAGCAGTAGAGGGTAGGATATAGATTTAGAAAGTAGGAGATAAGGTTCAAAAGAAAACGCATTTTTGATAAATTTATAGTAGAATGCTTTAGAACTGCTAGAGACATCGCATTGCCAGCTCTGTAAGACTTGGTCCTTTAAAACACGGTCAATCATTTCAACAATATAATTAATGTGATAATACATGGGTTCATGAAACATCAAAGTCAATCCACAATTGTTAAAAAGCATCTTAATGAAACAAAACCAGGCAAAATAAGGCACTCAAACGATGCCATTATCCGCTCCCTGTCATGAATGACATTCTGCCTGAGATTGCGGATGCCAAAGTGTTCTCAAAATGTGACCTCAAAGATGGTTTCTGGCATGTTGTGCTAGATGAGGACTCAAGTTATCTCACCACGTTTGGCACCCCATTTGGCTGATATCGTTGGCTCAGACTCCCTTTCGGTATATCACAAGCTCATGAAATCTTCCAACAAAGACTTGACCAGGCTCTACAGGACTTACCTGGCACTTTCCGAGTAGCAGATGACATTTTGATCACTGGTGAAGGCCAAACCACTGAGCAGGCGATAGAAAACCATGACAAACGCTTCGTTCAGCGAGAGAAAGGTATTCATCTAAATCCAGCCAAACACGAACTCAGACGTACTGAAGTCTCCTACATAGGACATCAGTTGACAGCAGAAGGTTTGAAACCTGATCCTAGTAAAATGCAAGCCATTCTTCAGATGCCAAAACTAGTGGACGTTAAAGGTGTTCAACGTGTGATCGGCATGGTGAACTATCTCTCCAAGTTCATGGAAAACTTATCAGATAAGTGCGAGCCTCTACGCCAACTGACGAGAAAGGGCAATGCATGGACTTGGGATCACGAGCACGATGCAGCTTTTGAAGCTATCCAGAGAGCAGTAACACAGACACCTGTTCTCAAATACTTCAACTGCAAAGACGATGTCACTCTCCAATGTGATGCCTCCGATACCGGATTAGGTGCTACACTCCTCCAAGGTGGCCTGCCTGTAGCCTATGCAAGTAGAGCGCTCACCTTGACTGAGAGAAACTATGCTCAAATCGAGAAGGAGTTTTTGAGCATCTACTTTGGCTTCACAAGATTCAACCAGTACTTGCATCGACGTCAAGTGTCTGTAGAGTCCGACCATAAGCCTCTAGAGACAATCCATAAGAAACCTTTAGTCACTGCTCCCAAGCGACTGCAACGTATGCTTCTCGCCTTGCAGAAGTATGACTACACAATAACCTACAAGCAGGGCAAGGAGATGTTCCTTGCTGATAGCCTGTCTCGTGCCTACCTCAACGAGACAGTGAGAACCAAAGATGTGGAAATGGAGACGGAAGAACTCCACATGGCTGACTACCTACCTGTGTCAAGTACCACACTTAGCATGATTCAGGAAGGAACCACAGCAGATGACACACTCCAAACCGTCACCAAACTGATTCAGTCCGGATGGCCAAGTTCAAAGTCTGACATTCCGAATTTGGCACTACCCTACTACCATTATCGAGATGAACTATCTGTTCAGGATGGTGTTGTATTCCGAGGAACCAGATGTGTTATCCCCAAGCGGTTACGAGCAGACATTCTCAAACGTCTACACAATGCACACAGTGGAATTGAGTCTAGCAGACGCAGGGCTCGTGATTGTGTGTTTTGGCCTAACGTGAATGCGGAGATCAAAGACTACATCTCCAAGTGTGACGTATGTCAAACATTTGAGAGGAAAGAACCCAACGAAACTCTCATTCCTCATGATATCCCTGATAGGCCATGGTCCAAGCTAGGTATTGACCTGTTCACATGTAACCAGAAAGAATACATGGTAGTGACAGACTATATCAGTGATTTTTTGTAAGTAGATCAGATCTCTGACAAAACTGGCAAACAAGTGATTCAGAAGTTGAAAGGTCATCTTGCGAGATATGGAATACCAGACACAATAGTCTCTGATAATGGCCAACCATTCAACTCTAAGGAATTCAGAGAATTTGCCTTGAAGTACGAGTTCGAACATATCACTAGCTCACCTGGCTACCCTCAGTCCAATGGGAAAGCGGAGTCAGCGGTGAAATCAGCCAAGAGACTGATCAAGAAAGCAGCCAAGTCCAACTCAGATCCCTATCTTGGTTTGCTAGATATACACAACACACCCACTGAAGAATGTCCACTTCACCAGCACAACGTCTTTTCAACAGACGAACAAAGACACTCCTACCAACAGCCAAACAGTTGTTGCAACCTCAACTGGCAACTAGGACCATGTTCGAGAAACAGCAGAAAGTTAATCATCAGGCCAAATACTACAACCGGAACACCATTGACCTCACACCACTGCATGAAGACGACTCTGTGAGAATACAACCAGACAAACTGGGTGGTACAGAGTGGAAGAAAGGGACTGTAAATAAGCAAGTGCACATCAGATCATATGATGTTACCCTACAACGGCGCAGTACTCAGAAGAAATCGTCGTCACTTGAAACAGGTGCCAGAACCAACCATAACCAGTGTACCTGTCTCCAGACCAGCAGAACCTGTGCTGCCAGAGCAACATAACCATCCTTCATCCCCTTTTAGACCACAGCCACCAACTCCACCTGTGGCCAGTAGTGAGTCGGACACTGTCAAACCCAATCTGAGACGAAGTGACCAAGCAACCAAACCACCAGCCTACCTGAAGGACTTTGTCGCGATCTAACCATATGGACTGTAACTGTGTTGTGGTAACGTTTCATAATCAACTAGGATTTTCTTAACTTTGCTACTAATTATATTTCCTACGTTTGAAGAATGAATAAGTAGGAAATTGTTTTCTCCTAGCGGTGTGTAACGAGAGAGTTACCTGCCCCGTGAGGTGGCGTTGTTCAGGGGTATATAAGGGTTGGTCAATTTGAAATGGTCATTCTCGCTGTTAGTACACCACGGCCGCTTTACAACGTGTTTGAATTACCTTCCTCGTGGTTTTACATTTAAACTGAAACTGTGTTTATATGTTGCAGGTTTTCTTACTCTGAGGAGCCATGCCGGGAGAGCATGTGAACTGTGTGGGCACAGCTCGGCTGGGGAGCCATGATAATACCCTTCAGGTGCAAAAGTTGCATGGTTGAATTTGTGCTGAAGAGCAATGATAATACTTATATTGTTTATGTACATATCATATATTTGGGCTGATGAGCCATTATAATACATTATCCATACATTGGAAGTAACATCCCTGAGTTACCTGTATATATGTTAGGCTGGAGAGCCGTTACAATACTTATATTCATTATCTGAATGTATGATGACGAATACATAATGCTGGCGGAAAAGTATGTATATTTTCAGCCTAATCTTCTCATTCGTATTGAATTCGTTTCCAGGCTGATGAGCCGTTATAATAAGTTGCTTTTCGTAGCTATGGTGACTGAAGAGTCATTATAATACTTAATTACGACGACTGAAGAGTCATTATAATACTTAACGACGGTGGCACATTGATATGCACTGTTGATGTTTGTATTCTCAATTTGTGTCGTTAAGAAAGCGTGGATATATTGAATTTCATATGTATGCTGTTAACCCTCCAGTCTATGTCGTTGTTGCACACGTTGAGGGAACACGGTTCCAGAGTTTTCTTCATGGAAGTTTATCTCTGGTTTTACGTGTCGGGCGTCAGCGACGGTGTTTTATAACGCTTTTCTTAGCAGGGCATCTTTGTAGCAAGCTGGTCGAAATGTATATCAGGTTGTGACATGGATTTGATCAATGTGAATAAACTTGGCCATGCACACTAGGCAGCGTGTCCCAATGTTGATCATGTGTTATGTTGTTTTTTAGTGTAACGGGGTTATGTAGGAGAAAGGACAGATTGAAAGACATTTAAAGTTTTAGCAGATAGCTTATTGACTTTATTTCAAAGTTAATTCATTTATACATTTTCTTTTTTGATAATTTCTTAAATTTCTATAAGAGAAGGGATGTTACGGTATGAATTTATAGATCACGCTGTTAGCGCAAACGCACCGGCCTAGCTAAACCACTTCCTAACACATGTGGCCGCCATGACGGTAACCTAAGAAGAATAGACATCTGTCATCGGAACTATCTCGGGTTTGTCAAGTTTATGTAATGGAAACATGATGCATCCCCCATAAACTCACGTCCAGGATCTACTTGAAATACCTTCGGCCATTTCAAATGGCTTCTTTTGTACACCTTTTCTAAGGCGTTCGCTACCTAGAATTTTAGTACTCAATGGCTCCGCTTCTTTGTATCTACTAGCCACGTCGACAACTGTTAAAGCGTATTTATATGGTTTTCTACGAAATCTGTCATGATTTATAAATAATAGGTCAGCTTGATGAACTTCATTTGGACCATGGACATAAAAAAATTTCTAGGGACATATTAGGTGGTGGAAGGTATATTTGACAAATGGCTTGCTTCATTAACCAATTCTTGGCTTCATTTATGCTAACCTTACTGGCATTCGCAAGTTTTTCGATAGCTGCCAGGCCTTTCCAGTAGCCATTAGGCGAAAAATACACCCTTTTGAGTTTAGAGTTGAGGATTGAGGGGTCGAGGGGTCTAATTTTTTATATTCATGGATATCCCCCCTCGAAGCCCCATCTCAATAGATAAATGCATTATCATAATAAGTAAGACGTTTTAGTTTTATTTCAGTTTTCTTGAGCAGGGCATCCAAAGATAGTCCTGGACTGGTGAAATAATGTGCAGGATCCAATCCGTATTGAGTCAAACAAGTCTTACTTGATGTATCAAATACATCAGCCAGTAATTATACGTCAGTTTAAGATAAAGATCATGATAATCACCTAAATTCTTATATCCGAATGAGTTCCACACAGTTTTAGCATGTTCGTAATCCTCATCTGTTATACTACTTTCAGATAACTCATTTCGAAAGTATTCAATGGATGGTAATTCGATTTCTTCAAATTTGTCGCACCTGTCATATATATATGGATATACCCCTTTTTTCAACAATAAATGTCAGTTCAATTCCGGAGTGTACTTTTAAGCTCATCTGGCCTGTAAGGCCCGATGGGCTTATGGCATGGCATGGTGTCCGGCGTCCGTCCATCCGTCCATCCATCCGTCCGTAAACTTTGTGGAATTTCGACTTCTTCTCCAGAACCATAATGCCTAGAAAGCTGAAACTTTGTGTACAGACTCCTTGGCTAGTGAGGATTATAAATTGTAGCTTTGGTGGCCCTGTGACCCCTAATAAAGGCCACAGGGGCCACACCCTAAAAACCTATTTTCATCTTCTTCTCCAGAACCCTGAGGCCTAGAAAGCTGAACTAAACTAAACTATTTATCTACTCTACATCTTTACTTACGACATTGCTGTTGGCCATTTGCGATTGCAGGATATGCGTGAAGTGCAGTTGCGACTGTTTCTCTTGGAATCGGTTCAGCACAACAATACCCTGAAAAGGATACATTCAACAGCTTTACAATTCGTTTGAAGCAGTGCAAGAAAGAAAAAATCAACATTTCTTTAATTTCTTTAAAGTAGAACAAGACACATTCAACATCGCTGTAATGTTTTGAGGCAGCACAAGACACATTCAACATCGCCATAATGTTTTGAGGCAGCACAAGATACATTCAACATCGCCATAATGTTTTGAGGCAGCACAAGATACATTCAACATCGCCATAATGTTTTGAGGCAGCACAAGATACATTAAACATCGCCATAATGTTTTGAGGCAGCACAAGATACATTCAACATCGCTATAATGTTTTGAGGCAGCACAAGACACATTCGACATCGCTATAATGTTTTAAATCACTACAAAGCATATTCAACATCACTATATTGTTTTGGCGCAGTAAAAACACATTCACCATCACTATAATGTTTTGGCGCATTGTTGTGAAGCACTTAAAGACACAATCAACAACGCTAAAATGTTTTGGAGCAAGACAAAAAAATCATAGTAGCTATAATGTTTTAATGCAGTACAATACACAATCAACAATGCTATAACGTTTTGAAGCATTACAAAACCCATTTAATATCGCTTTTATGTTTAGAAGCTGAAGAAAACACAGCGATTTGATGTTTTAAAGCAGTATAGGTTGTAATTGAGGGCTATAATATGATTTATTCAAGATATATCTATGCCCCGTTTAACAAATGCAAGTGTTTAAAAACACATTGCATGACGCATATGAAGATCATCTGGTAATGGGGCAGGAATGTTTTCATTTACATGACGAAAACGCTAAATTCATACAATATAGGGTAAAACGCAGAGTCGGATCGGTTTTAAAACGGAAACCGTCTGGTTATCATGTAAGGAATGCAAAAATGCCTGGTGGTCATATTCATTTGATCCTTGCATAAAGTCACCACAGAGCATGATATGTGTTTTAACATAATGACATTTCAAATGTAAAAAACGCTATCAAAATGTTTCAATACCCTTCTAATCTCTATTGTTAGTCACATTAGATGAGGTTTAGGGTGGATATAGACAAATCCTAGAGTGACAGCTTTATCCATACAAAAAACTTAGCAATCCAAAATGAGAAAAATACAATCACTATATATGGTTATTACTTTCTTCAAACCAATATCCATTTGTTATCATAACAGTAACTCCATCTCTTTTGGTATATTCTCTTAAGTTACGATAAAGATTGTAATTGAAACATTGTTCTGAAATACATCCTTATTAACATTATTCCAAACTTCCAGAAATTGAAAACAATATTTAAGAAAGTCCTGGTTGGACAATTGAGACTGTAGTCCCTGGACATTCCAAGTAATAAGGGAGAGGACTCTCTCATGGTGGGCCCGGCCCTCATCTCAGGTCACTATTCCAGCTCACAACCTCTCCATCGTCAAAGATCAGCTTATCAAATCTCTTCTTTTGATCCTTTAAATTTCTTCCTGATCAGTCTCACTTAAGGGAGAAGTCTTCTGAGATATATATATATATATGTATCTTTGAGTTGCCTCGCATTTTGTAGATTCTCTGTTTTCATGTTGAAATGCATACGTTTGATGATAATGGATTTACCATGGTGAGCTCAATAGTGATAAAGAGAGTCATGAATGTTCATCGTGTCGTGTAACACAAACAACACCAGATTTTCTCAATCGGTCCAGTTTTCATTAACTTTAAATAGCGACACAATATATTTGAAGATTGTTCCTCCTTTCTTGGTTTTTCAGGTAGTCCAATTTATTTGCGAGGTCTGCAAAGCTCGATTTCATGGAAATGTTCTCTTCTTCAGGATTGGTGGATTAAACTGAAAGATCATCAACAGATTTCTCAATTGCCCCTGCCGAATTTGTGAGCTTATCCAGAAAGATCATGTTGCACATTATCAACCTCCGTGTTTATCTTTTAAAATTCATCCATAATTCTTTCAAACTCAGAATTATTACCGGGGTCAGTGTCACCGACGCCGCATGTTTCAGCTGTTTCTGCCTTCCATCAGGACCCGGGAACACAACAGAAACACAACATTTCAGGTTCATACATCATATTTTGCAATTGAATGGCTGAATATCCACAATCCTAATGTTCATTTAGTACGATTCTGAATGTGATTCCTGAGTTTGCGAGACAGTTACCCAGAGTCCAGAGTCCAGAGTCCAACACCCGGTACGCTATGCCTGTCATGGCGGTCCACTTTGAATTCGGGTTGTATAGGGACAAACTTCATCGACTTATTCTAGCCCTCTTGGATGTCAGAATACCCCCGTGCAGTGTGTGATTTATGTTATTTTCTGACAATTTCATTTCTATAAAGATCAAAGATGATCACGATTTCCGTCTGATGAAACGAAATGAAACCAACTATTGTCATCGCTGTTATATCGGTCGAATAAACAAAATGAGTCTGTCTTTAAAGGTTACATTGTGGTCTAAAGAATAGCGTATACCAATGATAAGTGAATAGCGAGTGTATGACTCTTGTGCATTGATGACTTGATTTAGCCTCCTCGACATGGTACGTATCAGTCTGCATGACTTGTTTAGGAATCTGCTGCAAATTCTTATGCAGTGCTGCATTCAATTCTGCAACAGTTTAAACAGAGGGGTCTCTTCTACTTATACGGCGACCAATATTAACCCATAGATGTTCTATTGGATTCATTGTTATGACTTTGTGCTGTAGAATCTGTGTTACCACTCTGGGTCTATGGGGTCTAGCATTGTCATCTATGTAAACTGGTCTTGTGCGAAGAGGATGGTTGTCAAATGTTGAAATACCACAGGAAATAGGATGTTATCTCGATATTTCTGAGCATTGAGTGTACCTGGAACTATCACAAGGTCGAGTTTACAACCGTAGGAGACAGAAACTCATCACAGAGCCACCACCACACTGATAGGTTGGATGAAACTGTCTTGGTGCGAAACGGGTGTTCAGCTTGTCGCCAAACACGATTTCGGCCATCCACAATATGCAATAGCATCCTTTACTCATCAGGGCAATGGATCCGGCGCAATGATGACAAATTCCTAACCATCCTGGCTCTACACCACATTTGACGATCATTAATGTGACGTTGTGTTAATTTAACACGTTTGAGAGTTCTAGTACCGTATAACCCGAGGCTCTAAGGCGAAGTCCTAATGATTTGGAAACAGTATCCCTCAGTACTCGAGCACTAGTGAAGTGCCTAACGTTCCGAATCAGTGCTCTGTCACGTACTGAGGTTACTTTTGGGCTTCCACGTCATTGGTTTGGACGTGTTTTTATACAAAACGTGTGATAACACTGTGGTGGTACCCAAACTGTCTAGCAATAGATTTTCAGGACAATCCTCTATTACGCCTACCAGTTATTCACCATATCTCCCCTATTGATAATCTAGGTGTTGACATAATTGAATATCAAACTCATATGCAATCATTTGTTCGCACGAGTATAGTCGGAGTTTCACGAGGATTTGTGATTGTGTGTTATGTATGGGGAGTTGTTTATGCCATCGACAACTTTTTGAAAAGATATACTCAATGGATATGAGTGACAATAGTAAAATCAAAATCTGTTGATGGAGTAAGGATTTACTTCTATCGTCACGATTTTCACAATAAAAATATATAAATATATATATTCTTATTGAAAACTTGGTTTGTTAAAAAAACTCAAAACAGAACAGTCAAGTTGGAATATCATATGAATGAAATGTTTATTGAGTGAGGTATGATGATTCCTAGCTGTTTGTAAGCTAATGAACACGTTTAATTCGACAAAAGTATGCAGCAGAAGGGACGCACGCCGTTAGGTGTCTTGCGTATACGCTGGATCAAACATACACAATAAAAAATATAGTTGCAAGCGACGACAATCGCATTCAGCGCTGTGTGGTGTTAATGTTATTCACAAAGGTTTTGATTTCAGTCAAAAGCTTGAGCGAAAATGATTACAATAATGGCAAGTCGACTTAAGCAAGAGTAATCACTCCGTCAGATTTGCAAACTCAAGATGGCAGTGTGAGCACCACCTGAAGGAAAGACCTCATTTATGCGTACAATGCTATTAAAGATAGCCGTAGCAACGAGGCTTCAACCAGCTCATCGGCTACTGTAATTAATTGAAAAAATTTTCAACGATTTAATCTATACTAGTACATGAACAATAAGGTTTAAAATATAGTAAAATGTAACCAGAATGGTATGTTTGCCAAGTTTATGATATTAAAGGAAATCAAGTTTGTTCTTAATTGCTCTCTGATATATTTAAATAAACAATAAATTTTGTATCTCAGATTTTAACTTTAAGCAGAAATGCCACTTAAAGAAAAGACCTCATTTATGCGTACAATGCTATTTATAATAGCTTTAGCAACGAGGCTTCAAGCAGATCGTTGGCATTTTTTAATTCAGCTACTGTGATTAATTAAAACATTTTTCAACGATTTAATCCACACTAGTACATGTACAATAAGGTGAGAAATATAATGAAATGTATTCACAATGGTATGTTTGCGAAGTTTGTGATATAAACGAAAATCAAGTTTTTTCTTAGTTGCTCTATAAAACTCAAATAAACAATTATTTTTGTATTTGACTTATTGGTTGGTGCCCAAAGGCATCAACCTTATATTACTGTTGATATTTTCAAAGGGAAGCCGCGCCAATCACATGTGCTGTATTCAAATCAAATGACCAAACAGAGTTGCAGCAAAAAAATTATTACGTCACCATGTTGGTAATAAAAAATATTTGGCACATTAAACTGTGGAATGTGATTTCACTTTAAATATTTTATATTAAAAGAGTAATAATATTTTATATTCAAGACGCTGATAAATGTTAACAGAGTCAATTGTCTTTCATCTCAGTGAACTGTGCTAATATTCCCATACCAATGTCCTCGGTCATATTATTGACTAAGGTAAAAACTCATAAACTTCGAATCGGCCATTTGAGCAGATAACCCTGTCCTCTAGTTACTGAGACATATGATCCAGCAAAGGGTAAAACAGATTCCTCTGCCAGTAGGCTTCAGGTGTAGACGCAGGGGCATTGTCACGCAGTGTTTGACGACCAACACGCCTTTGTTTTGTTGGAGCAATGTCGTATTTGTTTGCCATGTCGGATGCCTCACTGAAGAGCACCGTCCATACAGACTCGTCTTCACGAATCTGAAGCCTCGCTTGAAGCACGGATCAGATCTAATGCGGCAGATTGCAAAAAAACATGAGAGAAAGCTGACCTGTGTACTGGATGATATGTTGAGTCATAACAAGGCCTATGATAAAATCAAAAGAATGAATGGAACATCTGAGGGATCTTGGCCTACAGTCGCTATCCTGTTGAAGGGCAGTCAAACTTTCAACTTTAACATCAAAATAATGTTGCTTTGAAAGTGGATAACGAACCCGCACAACTTTCCCAACGTGTTTCACACAGTTTTCTTTCGCATTCTCCTCATTGACTCCTGGGCATTCTCATTTCTCATGCTAACAGACGTTTGGCCGAATAAGAAAAGGCAAAGGCGATGGTTTGTACTGTTGACATGATATCCTTGACGGATGTTATGGAGCAAATATGAACCAAGGCCAGATTCAAGCAATGAGACTTGCAATAAACATAGCAAGCATCAGGATACTGACGTCTAATGATTGCTTGGACACCATTCAGATTGGCACTCATGTTTGACGCACCGTCATAACCTTTCCCCCTCACAAAGCCTTTCTGTATTCCATATTTATCTAGTTCTCACTGTGCGTAAACCGATGACCGTAACTTCAGTTACGACCATCCCAACATGGCGGCAGATAAAACGCTTCGGAACTTTTCACGCGATATTCTAGTTGTTCAGCTACATTCAGATAAATTCAATAATGCGCTTAGATGCAGGTTGACGTGGAAACGAGATTCTAAAAATATTACCTTTTGTAAATGCATATTAATGAAGATATTCAAGTTTGAAAAATCGGGCATGATGACGGTAACTGAAAAAGCATAAATGAGAATGATGACAGTAACTGAAAAGGATAGATGACGGTAACCGCATACAGTAAAGTAATAAAATGTGTATTAGCGTGTAGGAAATAGCAAATTTTCATCATTGAAGAAGTCACAGAGGGTTGTTAAAGTCGGAATCACCAGCTGATCATCTGGTAACCTGTGTAATGATTTGTATTGTAGGTTTTTGTTGTATTTTAGAAGCACTAAACAACGTTCTGGACAACGCAATGCAGGTATCTTTTTAAAGATATATAATACACTGTTTTCATTTTGTTACCAGCACTGTATATCTTTAATTCAAATGAATTTTATCTAAACATGATGCGGTTTTTTCCTTATGATTTGTTTCAATTTGAATTTAGAGTTCATTTGAAGGTGTGGGATAAGTAGATCTATATTAACAGCCGTTAGCAAAGCATTGTCCTTGTTTGTTGATTGTTAAATTTTAGAAAATTCATGTTTGAATTATTAAGAAATCGTAAACATTTTCAATGAATTCTTCCTGAAAATAATGTTTCAAGTAATTTAGGAAATCCATGGAAGTCCATTTGATCACTAGCAGGTGTTGATATTTTGACAAGTAAAAGAAACCAATAAGAACTCCATATCAAGAGGTAAGATGACCCCGACCCAACCAGGGTTGCACTTATTTAAGCCCAGTGCCTAATTACGGGTTTACGTATATCTATTTTGATGGAGAAACATGAAAAGCCCTGGGCTTAAAACGAAATATGACTATAACATAAGGATATTTGTATTTTTATGAACATATCAATTTCAAGGGGTAGTAACACGTTTTAGGGATAATATAAGATGAAGCCCGGAAAACAAAATAAATGGTTCCAATTGAAAGGCAATGGGTATTTAAACTAAATAAGACCATACTAAATCAAATATATTATATAAAATTCAGCACATGGCTTTTGCGATTCATTTCCTAACACAAAATCAATTAAAGGTGTCCACACAAAAATGGCCCAAAGTGAACCTTATAATTTGTTTTCTGACTATGTATGATTGGTTTGTCTAATGAAAATCTTGACACTATCAACATAATACATTAAGCATTAACTTACAATTATCAGTGAAAAATTTGTTATATTAAATTTTCAAAAACGTTCTACTTTAAGTTTCATAGTTGTTATAGAAATTTCATTAATTATCAACCGCTGGGAATAGCCATTTCACAGAACACAATAATTTTGTTTTTATACTTATACTTATTATAAGTATATAGATACTAAGTGGTAACTGCTAAGTCTCTATATTATATCTCCTTTTGTCTCAGTATTGAAATCTTCAAAAAATATGTGTAGTGTGTAGTTCCTGTGTGCAGTAAAATACAATGAGCTGGTTACTATCAGGAAGCTATGCAGTTTGAAATTAACAAAACGTTACTTATCAGACTAGTATATGAATCATCTTGCTATTGTTGTTTATTCCGGTATCCCGGGGTGCAAATGTAATTCGACACTTCTTTTCTGTGACGTACTTTAGAGTCGCATTGAACATAGACTTTGCAAACTCTAAAGAATTGCTTCAAATATTGTGAATGAGACCGGTTTAGAGTTTTATTCTATTCAGTGTCGTCATGTGAACCAGACTACATATCACAATGCGATTAATATTCTCAGGCTACAAAACCCAGGACTATCATGTTAATAACAATGGTAATATTTTGGGAAAAACTAAAAAAAATATGTAATGTTAATTAATTCAAATATTTTAAAATGAACAATTTGCACTCGCATATTGATACTGTCCCGTATCGAGTGTAGAGTTTCAGCTGTTAAAACTCGACGTGTTTGGGTTGATGTTTTAACAATGAATGTAAACATAAAGTTATTAAATGTCCCTCAACACATAATGCCACTTGCAGGCCCGCCGATGTTAGACACTGTCATTGACAATGACGAGTTCATGTTTTCAAACACGTCAATATCGTTTTGATCATTGGGGGCCTCGAAACTGTCAATAAGGCAGAGAGCGCGCCACGAAGCTACTAGTATTTGGTGTGCATAGAATGGGGTGCCTTGAAACTCAACTCATGCATTTGAAATGATGTACATAGCCTTTTGTAACTTTGCCCACTATCCTCATTTCTGTGTCCGGAGATGTACATGTACAACTTTATTTATTTGTAACTTAATGTTTATTCTTCAAACATCAAATACAGATTATTAGGGCGAGTGTTATGATATGTGCATGATATCTTTCTGGCACAAGTTATGTCTACAAAATGATGTTATTAAATTGTCCAAACTAATCCATTCATTTATAACATTTGACGCCAAACATAATAATAGCAGTTATCCCTGGCTCAATTCTATCAAGTGTATCCTTAATAATGTCGGACTGAGCTATATTTACGATAATCCATCTGGGTATTCCGCTGCATGGTTAACGGCTAATGTTGAGAAAATTATTCACGATCAATTTATTCAAAATTGGAGAGAAAATGACATTGCAAGCCCTAAAGGTATATTTTATCAATTTTTCAAAAAAAATCCTCAATTTGAAAGATATCTCCTTCGAACGTCAAATCATAATCTACCAGTCGAAACTGGCCGATGGATCGGAGTACACAGAGAAGAACGAATCTGCCCTCTTTGCAACTCCCCAACAGTTGCTGACGAATTTCACAATCTTTTTAGATGCGAATGCTTTATTGCTTAAAGAACTTTATTAATATCAAGCCATAACGTAACCTGGCCAAATATCATAAAGATGACAAATCTTCTGAACTCAAACAAAATCAACATTTTTCGAAAATTAGCTAAATACGTTAAGTTAGTGACTAAAAGACTCCAAATAAAGAAATAAATTGTATATAATATCTATAACTTATCATATTGAGATATTCCCTGTATCATGTATCATTAATAACACATTTCTTTCTTGCCATTTTGGTATTTGTTATATATATTGCATTGTAATTGTATTTGTCTCATGTACCACCGTTGGTGGATTTTTGAGATTATTACTCGCCCGTGTAAGATACAGCAGTGTAATATTTATACGACAATATTAAACTAGTGTAATAACACAATGCAAGGATGACGTCATAGAAGTGTGGTGTTGTGACGTCACAGTGTAAGCGCGCCGTCACAATGGTTGCTGAGTCGCGAAAATGTTAGTTTCGGCAACTTATCGGCAATTATGTTTGATTTTTAGGGCAAGTAATAAACAGAATACTAAACTCCCTTCCATTTAATACCATTTTTATTAAACTCGTGAATGATTTATACAAAATCATTAACTCGTTTAATAAAAATAGTATTAAATGGAAGGGAGTTTAGTATCCTCTATATAAATGATGATGATGTTAATATTTGTATAAAGTGAGTCTACATGTAAGTGATGACCATCAAGACTGGAGTCAGCCTGGAATGACTGTAAGATCAGGGGAATCCCCGAGAAATGTAGTTCCGGCACGATATCGTATAAACTTCATTTACTGAAAGTTATTTTGTATAACCTGCGATTAAGGGTTCATTGAAATGTATACCGATCACATGACCTTGTAAGATCCAATCAGAATCGCGCAAATCGTTTACATTTCAAAGTCTGAATTTATCAAAGTATAACACTCACTAGTCAAAAATTGTGTGCACAAGATTTCAGCTTTCTACATCTTTTTGTTCTTGAGAAGAATAACGAAAATAGGTTTTTAGGGCGTGGCCCCTGTTGATAGCGTGTTTATAAAAGGCCTTATCTTGAAGATATTGTCGTCAGAAGTCAAGACCACTACTCAGAACAGGTTTACACAAGAAACAGGATTCGCTTCCTGTGATAATTAAAGTCAATCAGGAATTATCAGAAACGAAATAGGATCATAAACATCCATTTTTAGCTCATATTGCCTGTAATGCCCGATGGGCTTGTGGCATGGTTTGGTGTCCGAGGTCCGTCCATCCGCCCGTCTGTCCGTCCGTCCGTCCGTAAACTTTGTGGAATTTCGACTTCTGCTCAAGAACCATAAGGCCTAGAAATCTGAAACTTGTGTACAGACTCCTTGGCTCGTGATTATAAATTGTAGCTTTGGTGGCCCTGTGACCCCTAAAAAGGGCCACAGGGGCTTCGCCTAGTCCTGCTTCATGACTGTGTATTAAATAGGAGCCTTTTATATAGTCTAGATCCTATTTCTGCAAGTCTATTGACTGAATACACAGTCATGACAACTTCACCCAGGAACCAGCGGCATATACCGAGGGTGGAGTCCTCAGATGAATATCTTTAATCTGTATTTTCAAGGCATGAGAAAGCTGTCAGGAGTAATCTGTGAGAAGCAGCAGCTGGTCCTAAGGGGAACCAAACTCAGTGGGAGTCTCGGTCAGAGGTACTAATTTCCAAGTTTGGGATTTCTTTCTTGGAGAGGAGACAGTTGAGATTATTCTTTTCTGGATTTTATTTTTATACAATTCAAATGCAGTCTAAGTAAACCTAGCCTCACTATTATCCGTTACACTGCTATATCAGTATAGCAGTGTAACGAATAATAGTGAGGCTAGGTTTACTTAGACTGATTCAAATGGTATTTGATTTAGTGAGTTCATAATGTTAAACATTATATATTCACAAATAGATTAGTTTAATTGTTTCTTGATAACATTGTAAAATAGTTTTACTTTATGACAAACTTAAAATTAAAATTGAAAGTAAATGTCCCATTATTCAAAACAATTATTAGTTGATTACATCATATATTCTACTAATTCTCCCAATTGCAATTGCAAAAATCATGTGGTTATATCAAACTTCCATGAGTTGACCAATTGATTAATATGATTTATCTTTTTATCGTATTCTTGAAAAGAACTTGTAAACATACAGAAGTGATATCGAGGTATAACCCTTGCATACAGCTGATGAACAAAAGTTTCCTAAATTTCTGGCAATTATTGTTTGATGAGGCGAAAGTTTATGTTTGATTTCATCCAGCAAACAAACGTTTTTAATGCAAGTAAAATCATTTAGGCTTGATGTTAAAGTTCAAAATTGTTATTGGTAAATAAATATGACAGAGACATTTGTCCACATGTGCATCCGAAATGCAAAAACAATACACACTTTATATTTTTTTTATCACATTTTTATTTCAAAATATATTTTGCATGTAATACCTTATGTGTTATAATATTAACCTATAATAACTTTTTTAATCTAATCTTTTTCTGAAAAGGTGTTTAATTAAAATACAGTATATTTTTATATATATATGATATATTAAAATTTGGTTCTTAAATATTTTTCTCTCTGGCATACCATATTTATAGGCCTATATGTACCCTTTAATGTAGTGTAGATGTTAACCCTAAACAGTTTTGTCTTTAACGTAGTCGGTCAACAAATGTTAGTTAACTATTATGAATTATGTTGTGAAATTAAACCTCTTAGTTGTCACACAAATACTCAAAAAAATACCCATGTATAAGCAAGCACCATCCCTTGCCATATAACAGACTAATAATACCTTTTGTTTTTGTTGAGAAAAATTTACATTTGTGTTTAAGGGGTGAACGTCATTGTGTATTCATTCCATCTAGCCTTGCTGAATGAGGACCTAGACTGTGATAAAGACTCCATGAAGCAGTACTAACAAACCAAGTAAAGGAAGTCAGCGATACTCTTAGAAGGAAGGATGCTGAAACATGACACCTGAAACACCCCTCCCGTCCAACCCAAACCCCCTCTCTCAGAGGTGCCCAGGGTGTAAGAGCCATGAATGGTTCCATGGGTCGACCCTTGTTGACAGATGACGTGATTGTTGAGGATTGAACATTTTATGAGTAACTAAATGTGACAGAAACATGTGTCCAATTATCCCATTAACATTGACCTGATGATAGGCCACTGAATGTGTTTAGTCTATGAAATTAAAAGCCCAAAGAAATCAAATAACATAAATGAAGGTACAGTAATTATTTTAAATATTTCATAGACTAAATTTTAGTCTAGGGCTTCGCCCTTAAAACTTTTTTTCATCTTCTTCTTCAGAAGCATAATGCCTAGAAAGTTGAGACCTTGTGTACATACTCCTTGACTAGTGAGGAACATAATTCATAGCTTATGTGGCCCTGTGCCCCCTAATAAGGGTCATAGGGGCCACACCCTTAAAACCTATTTACATCTTTTTCCAGAAGCGTAAAGCCTAGAAAGCTGAAACCTTGTGAACATACTACTTGATTAATGAGGAATATTATTTATAACTTTGGTGACCCTTTGGCCCCTAATAAGGGCCACACCCTTAAAACCTATTTTAATCTTTTTTTCTCCAGAAACTTAAGGCCTAGAAAGCTGAATCCTTGTCTACAGACTCCTTAGTTAGATAAGGAGGATTCTAAATTGTACATTTGATGACCCTGTGGACAATACTTAGGGGAAGACCACATTTGCCACACCCTAGAGCAAAATTGACATGGAGCTTGATGAGCTACAGAGCAATGTTGAAAAGAAAAAAAGGTCCCAATGTTTAACAGTCCAAGGGAATAAGGAAGTTAAAGTCAATAAATTAATGTAAATGAAATAGTTAAAGAAAACCACTCTCGGGAAGATGACAGCATTAAGGTTTCAGTTACACATTACTTATTTACAAACATAGTCATTCGCCGGTTTCTCGCTGGCAGTTTGCGAGGTGACAGTTGAGAGTCGTCAGGTGTTGTAGTTTGTTGACGAGGGGGACATGATACATCGGGACTGATGTGTTAGTAGTGACGTCATCATGAGACGATGCTTACTGTTCAGTTCGGGTTAGTTTTGAGAAGTCGGTGAAGTTGGCATGTCATTTCGTACTCGACGACTTCTGAGAGAATTCTCATGAACTTGACAATGTTCTGTTGAAGGTGACTTATCACAGATTACAGCTTCAACCCTGGTTGTAGTTCTGCAGAATGGTGCAAAATATCCGACCTATTGGTCACTTTGGGTGAAAAGTACCAAATTTGGCAGAGATATAGCTCATGGTATGCTGACTAAGTTGGGATCGAGGGTCAAGTGAATTTCTTCCCAAGATGGCCGCCATTTTCAAAATGGCCGCCAATGTACGTTGATACCAGCAATCTCTCATTTAAACATGCATAAGTTAGTTATTTTAGGCTTTTCAGTAATAGATAAGGCCCCATCTGAATTGAAATATGTAAATGAGTCAATAAATAAGCATGTTTCACAAAAATATTTGCCAAATTTGCAAATTGAAATCTTAAAAAATTCAAGATGGAAAATGTTGTTGGAAAATGATGTTGTATTATTTTTCACATGTTAAATAGTCATTTTCGGGATAAAAACATGATAACCCCATATCCCATCAGTAGATACAAAAGGCTGGTTTTCGAACATGAGGATTTTTTAACATGTTTTTAATATATACAAATACAATAAAATACACCTTTTTAGACACACGTATAATTTAATACATTAAACACATTCCACTATGAGGGGCGAACCCACAAAACTCACATGCGAGAGTTTAATCAATAACAGAATAGCTGGCGTCTCGCAAGTAATACAGTGTGGGTTCACCGCCCAGCTGTTACGGTGTAACTATGGAAACGCCAGCTATTTCCGACCAACTTATAGTCTACTCATTCGGTAACATCTGGCGAGAGAAAACTTTTTAGTATTCAACTAAGGACGAGCAGAAAGTTTTCTCTCGCCAGAAACTTTTTAGTATTCAACTAACGACGATACAAAAGTTTCTGGCGAGCGTAAACTTTTATATCGCCAGATGTTACCGAATGAGTAGGTACTTTCAATAACGATCGTAATAGCTACATCGGGCTAATGCGTAAAGCGTGGGTGAAGTAAGTTGTGGAAGGTAAATGTTTGATCAATGTTATTACATATGTGGCGGCCAATTCATATCCAAAATTGAATATGAAAATTATTTTTAGACAAGGTTTAGTCTTTCTTGAACATTTCTATAATTGTTTCTCTGTCAATCTTTTGAGATTTAATTCGGCTTATCATTTCATAAAAATTAATATGTTCAGACGAAATTAAATAAAATTCTTCGTTGGAAATCGACCCATCGTCTAAGGCTTTAGAAATAAGGCTAGAAATGGTATTTAATTTAGAATTTGCGATAATACATATATCTTCATGTTTTTTAAGTTTAGAACGTAACCTCTTGGACGCAACTTTCATAGTTGTTCCAATAAGACCGGCGATAGTCGCAGCAGAAGTTATTCCGATACTAACTGGCGCCAAAATAATCGTTGATAAAATTCCTACAGAGCTAGCTCCTAATGCGATACTACAAGTAATTAGTGTGGTATCCAGTGTTTCCGTTACATTTAAAGCTTTCTTAATGGACTTACTTTTAGTCATGTGAAAGTCGTACTCTTTAATAATCTCATCCTTAATCTCGCTTATTCTATTCAAGCGAAATTTATCCACGTCGTTTGTTAATACGGACCGCATTTTATTATATTAGGAACTAATCTTTAAAGACCCGTAGATAGTCTTTGGAAATCGATTAAAAGTTTACTCGGAGTAGTCCATTTAATATTTAGTCCGGGTAATATCGTTATGAAATTTTCGGGTACATCCACTAAAAGTATCTCTATATAAATATATTCGCCGTAATCCTTTTGAGGAAACTCTTCGAATATTGACAAAAATACCGGTATATCAGTACCGACGGTGGGATTTTTAATTAAACCAAGCCCTTCATGATCAACGTGTACGCTTTTCTTTTTATTAGGCGAATAAGAAACCAATGCGGTTCCATTGTTTATGATTTTATTGAGGAAATGCCGTCTTCCAATAATTGTATTTCCGGGGTTTAACCAAATATTTAATTCCCATTTCGGTTCTACGATAAATACAAGTTTTCTCGGATTATTGGTGTAATATTGTATTACCTTCTTTGGTTCAGTCAACGTCTTGAGAGCTGTAATATCAATATCGGTTAATTCCTCCAAAGTCTCAGGGGCATCCTTTAATTCCTTTTATTATAATTACCTTTTTTGAATAAAAAGTCGTATGTTTTATCCTCGACACCATCACCCTTAAAAATATCTACGGAACCCCCTCCTGTATCAATTTCTTTTCTTTTATAAACTCCAAAATTAGTTAATTGAAGTGCATACGTCTGACCCGATATTCCGGGGCTACCAAATTCTTCCACGTCCCCTAGGTCGGATATTGATATATTTAAACATCTATCAATTGTTTGGCGCGGTCCGCTTGATTCAGTCATCTTTTATTAATTATTATTTATTCTTTTAAATTAATATCTATTGGCGTTAATAGCTAAATGTGGATCAAAAGCAGTATAGGCAGATGTTAACCCTATAAATAATACATTACGATGTAAGTAAATTTTATCAAACTTAATCGAACCTCCAACAATTTCATATTCAAAGTAAAGGGGGTTTCCATGCACCGGGTCGGCACCACCAAAGCGAACCCGCCATTTGGGGGGCAAGCTTTCTATATGATATTCCATATAAATCCAATAATATCTCCGAGGCTCCATTTTATTTTCAGTCCGGGTAATATTGTAATAAAGGAAGGAAACCCCTTTCCTAAGAATAATTCTAGTAAAACATGGGTACCAACACCAAATGGTTCAAATTCATTTATAATAGATAGAAAAACTGTATCATGAAAATTAAGTTTATTATATCTCTCCAACATGATATAATCATTAAATTCTTCGACTCCATATGCATATTTAGCTACAACGCTTCTCAAAGTTGGGGGTTTATACGATACCATCGCTTTGCCTTCATTTGTAATCTTCTTTAGAAAATGTTGCTTTGTAACCAGTTGTGTATTCCTTGGAGTAACCCTAAGCTTTGTAACCAGTTGTGTATTCCTCGGAGTAACCCTAATATTTAAAATCCACTTAGGTAAGTAACTAATCCTGTATACCTGGGCATCTGGATTTCTATAAATTGTATATATCCCCTCACAAATCTTATGAGTATTTTGTTTATCCCTAAATATAACATCCTCTAATCCTATATTTGTTTCAACCAGTTTATATTCTCCATCTTTATATTGAATAATATACTCATGGTTTTCTTTCCCAGCATCATTAAAAAGATTTGTGCTAGAAATTCCCGTATCAATTTCTTTTCGTTTGTAAACTCCAAGATCAGTTAACTGAAGGGCGTAAATTTTACCCACCTCGCCTAGACTATCAAACTCTTCCAAACCTCCCAGGTCGGACAACCCCGTGTTCAAGCATCTTTCAATTGTTTGGCGCGATTCGTTTGAATCCGTCATCTTTATTATTAATTATCTATTCTTTTAAATTGGGCTATTCAATCCCAAGAAATGCAATGTTAAAGTCATATAACTCATATTTATTATTCGGTTTTCTGTGTCTAATATTGAGATTGTCAAGTTAGGTATTTGCCCGAGCTTAAGTCTTTTATACTGAAGATTAGTAAATGAAACGTATTTTCCAATGTTTAAAATTTCATTTCCCACCGGAATAATTCTCAATATGGACGAAGGTTTTTCTCTGAAAATATTATCGCTAGTACTAATACAGTCTAAATGAACGCAAAGTTCTTTGTATGGTGTCAATTTAGGTAAAGAGTTTGCTCTATGAATGCCCGTAATATTTATCGAAGAATCAAACCCGAAAGTTTTAGATAATGAAGTTGATAATGTAATTTCGTCAATTCCAATATTTTCTATCGTTAGTTTTCCATTAGCCATATTTATAGATACTTTACAACCATGCTTTTTAAAGTAATCGTTTAGCATTCAAACATTATAATAACCATCCGGAACAGTTATAGTTGTTTCTCCCTTTGTAAACTTATTATTAAACTTATCTTCGCTTATATTATACCAATTAGGATAGTATAAAATTTCGCATAATCCTACTCGCATCTCTCCATTAGTGTTATCTATAGCTCGTGTGAGTTCGAAGGTTTGTCCATTCTCAAAATTGGGAATAGTTAAATACATCTCTGGCTTCATTTTATTATTTAAGGAATAAACCTTTAAATAATAAAAATGGCAGCCTACAAGTATAACGATAAAGCAAGTTATAAAGCTGGCGGCGTGTACGATTCTTATAGTAAAGGTGGTTTAATAATTCACCGTAGTTATAAGTTTCTTTCTCATCATCCTTATTATAAAACTGAATTTATCAGTTCTACAAAAGATATAAACCTAATAAAACAATCTATATGGGTAGATGCTAAGAGTTCTAATTTCGAGGTAAAATTTCGCGATATATTCGAAAACTATTATGTTACTATTTCTAACGAAGGCGAAATAGAAAATTGGAAAAATAAACCCATGTAATTTTGGCAAAACCAACTTCATTTCGCCGTGTGGTGCGCTACTACAGGGTGTGGGGTATCTTATAAAGATCATCTCTCTTCGAAAAGAGGGCTAACGAAGGCAATATTTTTATTTCACGTATATTATCAAGTGAGGCGTATTTTAAGCGTTGCAGGTTCCATTACCTCAAAATAAAGCGTGGAATGTCAATAATAATCCGTACAATGTCAGAGTTTACGAAAGTATCTGTAATGAATTTAATGTCTCAACTACTACCAATTGGCGTACGCGGGGAAAGAATAATGGAATGGGATACATATTTGTACACAGCGAAGGTTTTGATAACGATCCTAATCATACCTCACAAGTTTCTGAATGAATGAATGAATGAATGAATGTCTTTATTTCCTCCGATATGGCGAAGATCACAAGGATGTATTTACATGGTCATATTTTCTTGCCGTGCTTAAGAGACAGGTGCATATGCTTCGTGAGTTATTTAATAATTTAATATTCAATGAAATGAATGCACAAAATAGCATTTTTGTTGCTGAGTGGCATTGATTGTTGCACAGACGACCTAGAAACAGTAGTCTGCATTTATCAATATAACCTATCATTGTCCAAAGACCCAGATTAGCTATGACAGAACATGAAGAACTTCTTCTGTTAAGACCTTGAATACATCTTGCAAAAAATCGTTGAGTGGATTCAATTGAATCAATATCTTTACCATGCAATTCAGGCAAAATTTCACATCCATAAAAACTGGTTGGTAGTATCATCCGCTTCCATATGTTAAGTGAAGTAAGTGGATGTAGATCGCTGTCATTTAAACCAAGTGATCTTAATGAATTTACAGTTTGTCTAGCCTTTTGACAACTAGTAAAGATTCTATCTTTACATGACATATCTGAGGAGATAAGGATACCACCATACTTAACAGAGTCAGTACTGGTTATAGTATTTTCGCCAAAGGAAAGTTCTAAATTTGGACATGGTTGTCTCCCTTTGCAAAATATGATAACTGCGCTCTTGGAGGCATTATATGTTAAACGCCATCTTGAAGCATAATTTAGAACGACATTCAAAAAATCTTGAAGGCCGCATGGCGTGGTACTAATGAGGGTAGTATCATCCGCTAATAAAACTGAGGGAACATCAATACCATACACACAAATACCATTGTTTGCGAGCCTTAGCTCAGTTAAGAGATCGTTAATAAATATCAAGAAAAAAAATGAGGATAATACTCTGTCTTGACCCACGCCTTGTTTGATAGGAAATAGGTCAGATGAGGTACCGTCATATTGTACAAAAGCTGAGCTGCATGTATAATTGTGATAAAGTAATTTCCACATTTTTCCAGAAATGCTATGACTGTGCAGTTTTACAAATAATCCGTCGTGCCAAATACGGTCAAAGGCCTTTTCATTGTCTAGGAAGGCAGTAAAGACCTGTGATCCTCGTTCTATGTAATATGAAATAGATTCAAGAAGCATGAACACAGCCATTATTGCGCCATGTTCTTTCCGAAAACCAAATTGTAATGAATCGGGAAAGTTTCTATCAGCAGAAACGCAAAGTTCTAAATGTGTGAGAATTATTTTTTCAAAAAGTTTTCCCATTGGCGTACGCGGGGAAAGAATAATGGAATGGGATACATATTTGTACACAGCGAAGGTTTTGATAACGATCCTAATCATACCTCACAAGTTTCTGATGTTTACTCACCTTCTAAATGGTCCTTTTCACCGCAACCAAAACCTAAATTAAAATATAATATAAGGGATGCGTACGCCATGAAGTACGGAGGATTAAGTAAGCATATTAAATGCGAATACGTGTATGGTTTAAACATATTTATTTCTTTAGAAGAACTGGATTGGTAAACAAGCAATAGCTTATCTGAATACCGCTCCTGAATACGTGTATCCCGATAAACGTCAAGTCGTAAAATTTCAACAAATTCACGAGCATTGGCAATCCTTTGTTTTGGATACATCGCGCGGGTTCACTAAACCGGGTGTTCAAAGATTGAACGATTCTATTAGAACGTATGTCTGGGCTTTACTAGGCGCTCAAGCGCAAACTAGAACTGGTATCGTGACCGATGGAACCAAATTCGATGCCGAGAAACAGTTTATTGCCAATGTAGAAGATGCCATTGCTGAATCAGTAGATATCACCAATTCTATAAAAAGATATCAAGATGTATTACAATATGCCAGTTCTAAGGTAGATTATGTTATCGGTTATGGTTTATATATGGCCCCCAGCGATATGAAACTTAAGGTAGGCCGAGCGAAAGGTTATAATAATAAAATTATGATCGCTAGTGCTGGTGGAATTTTAGGGACAAATGTTGAAATCAATAAGTATCCAATTATAGATCAACAGCTTGCTATTGCAAAGGAAAGCTTTTATCAGCGTGCAAAGCCGAGTATTGATCAACAGCTTGCAAAGCCGAGTAACTCAAGCCTTCATCAAAGGCATGTTTATACTACGCATGTTAAAACTAAAACTTTAATTATACTCGGTGGGGTAGCAGTTGGGTTAGTCATTATTCGGCGATTCCAGTTTTCACGAATACGATTATTATACCTCCGATAGCTACCATTATTGCCCATATATTTTGACTTAACCAAGTCGCTGTTTTAGACAAGAAGGTTAAAAGCCAAGATAAAATACTTCCTATTATTCCCGGTAAAGCCGCTGCAGCCTTCCCCGCTAATTTAGATAATGCTTTACCTATATATTGTAACCACTCCTTAATTTTGTTGGGGTTTTTATTATTATTATTAGGTGGCCCACTATTACTAGGGGGCCCTCCTGTTACGGAGAGAGCCAATGTTGAAATTATAAATCCTATCGCTGTTATAATAGAAGCTATTGTTATGCCCTGTTCTCGGAATAATGTCTTTAAACGTTCGCCTAACGATTCATCTTCGTCTAAGAGTTGTCTGATAGTCTGTTTTATACGTTGAATTTGTGAACGTAGGGCTCGTTTATTTACCGATGCAGCTTCTAACCTAGCTGACCTTTCGAGTTCCAAATCCCTTATTCTTCCTTCGACGATTTCTTTTTGTCTTTGGCCTTCCGCTTGAGTTAATTTAGTTTTTTCGTGTTCGAGATGTCTATCCAGTTGTGTTAGTCTAGATAAGTTATTAATTAGTTCCCCTCTTTGAGTTTTCATAGCCCGATCTAGTCCCATCAATTCTCTTATACTATGTTCTAATCCCTCAGTATTTAAAGGTGGATCATTTATAGTTTGTATGGCTTTGTCTATTGAATTAATAGCTTCATTAGTGGCTTGTATTGGTTGTTCGCTGAAGGAAGTTTCCGCTTCGTTCAACTATACCCTCGAGCTCTGAAGTTCTCTCCGAGTCCTTCTCGTAAGTTTTTGAGTTTTATAATCTAAAAACCCTAATTCTTCGCGAATAACCTTTACCTCTAGTTTCTGTTTTAGGGTGCTAAAAGCGAGAGGTTTGCCCGTTTTTGTGTTAACTATATCTACGTTTGGGTGACTTTTAAGTCTAAGCTTTCCTTCTTTATCTATCAAAAACTTAGAATAATCTCTAACACCTTCAGGTGTACCCAATTCTTCATAAAAACTATCCGCAGCTTCTTTAATCATTCTCGTGCTCGGATCTTCTAGTTCATCTTCTATGTCTCCTAATTCATCTCGTATACTAGTCACTTTAGGCGATAATCCCTGAGGTGGGATTGAACTGTCAGAAAGAACTCGTATCGAGATTGTTCATTTCATAAGATTCATCATCACGCCCACCAACAGCTCCTTCTTCCTCAAAATGACTAGGGTTGTCCATTTTATTAGTATATATTTTTTCCTTTAAACATAAAAATATGTATTAATAAAATGTTTAACTACGGTCAGAAACTCAATCCTTCTCGTAATTTTAGAGAGGCTTACGGTATAAAAGGAGAACGGTCTAGCGTTCGGGTAAGTAACAATCCGAGTACTATTGATCAGAAAGAACAACTATTAGTACGATTTCCTAATCTCGGAAGTCACGACGTCATAGTCCCGGGTACGGTCAGATTGGCTTTTGATTTATCCTCACATCTGATGGCGATAAAGATGAGAACAGCAGCATTGTACAGAATATTGGTCGTTCCATTGTGAAGAAAACAACAGTTAAGATAAGTAGTAATGAAGTATTGTCTATAGATGATAGCGATATATATTACAATTACGTAGATCTTTGGAGAACTACACGAGAAAGAGGCAGTTTACATTACCAAGGTATTGACACAACTGTAAATCGAAATGTCACCAAGTTAAGAGTGGGATCTGCACTCGGTAATGCTAACATTACCGAAGACAAAGCCATAGCCGATAACCTAGGAAATCGTTTTTATATTCCTCTAGATTTTGAATTGTTAGAGACTCACATGCCTTTCTATCAAGCTGCATTGGGAGATAGATTAGAATATGAGCTGACATTTAATGATTATAAGAATGTAATTATAGGAGCATCCGATACGAAATACGAAATTAAGAATATCGCTTTGGAATTCGATAAAGTCAAGGAGTCGATATTAGCCAGCGAAATCCATTCGATGTATAATAGTTCTATACCAATACACTACGATCGTATACTTCGACATCGTATGATACCTTTGAATAAAAGTGACACGACGTGGAATATTAATATCAATGTACCGGCCAAGTCTATGAAAGGAGTTTTGATGTTATTTAAAGAGCCCACCCCGGGGTTTGATAGAATAACCGAATCATTTTACAATCCTAAAATTAATAACGTGCAAATGACTATTGAAGGAGTACCAAACCAGTTGTACAGTCAAGATATGCGTAAGTATAACTTATGGGATGAAATTAAGAAGTTCCCTAGCATAAAACGTAATCCATTAACGAATATGGTGATGAAAGATCTTTGTCTAACTGATATGACTATTGGTAAGTTCTTAACCGACAAGCACGCTCTATGGCTCGATCTTAGGACAACGGATGACGATGAATAACACGGTTCTGGTAGACGAATTGAGAATGGTAGTGACGATATCGATAACTAAAAAAGCAGAAACAGCTGGACAAATAAATGCTTACGTGTCATTATGGATGCTAAATTGATTATCAATAATGGTAGATTAGAATCGGCTATTTATTAGTTTAAAAATAATTTTCAAACGCAATTGCGTTTGAAAAACTTTAGCGAGCTTTTAATAAAACTTTAGCAAAATTTGAGCAAACTTGAGCAAAACTTTAGCAAACTTTAGCTAATCTAACACTTTATACCATGGTGGTGTGTCAGTGCATAGAATTAGTTTGGAGTATTTCCCATTCAGCTGTTTTCTAACCTTTTCTATTTCGGATTTACTTTCGATAACGTAGTTCTCTCGTAAACAATCGTCAAAATTTTCTTTATCTTTACACTTAAATAAGCAAATCCAGCGAATTTGCTCCCTGAAATCCGTGAGTATAGAATTATATTTCTGGGATGGAATCCAAACGCTATGTTTAGTATGCCTGCCCGAGAATGCTAGCTTAGATAATTCGGCTTTCTTTCGAGTTAAGTCCCTTTCGGCACTGCAGTCATCGATTATGAACAAGGTAGGTTCATTCTTGAATTTCTCGTGAAAATATTTCAAACAATCGTTAAGTCGTTACTCCAGAAGAATTTTATGTACATTTGGGTCATTATTTACCCACAATTTAGACTTATAAGTTTCGTTATCATTAATGGTTGGACAAATAATAATAATGTGCTCAAAAGTTTCGTAATAATACGTTTCTATAAGGTCTAACACGAATTTAGTTTTTCCGCATCCAGTCTTTCCACAAATGATAGCGCAATGCGGATCTTTAGGTAGCATTTCTAGCCACGGAGAGGACATTTCTTTTATTATTAAAACATTAATTCTTAAAGATAAATGTGGACACTCATATTATTACTGATATGTTTAGGTTTTGCGGGTATAATATTATGTTTAGGTTTTGTGGGCATTATTGCTTTAAACATTTGTCGCATAATATTAAAAATGGTTGAAATAAGCGAAATCATGGGGGAGATGACCCCCGCGTATCCCCAAGAAATGATTGAGGATAAGAGAAATAAACTAACGAATGCTGTCTTGGGTGGAGGGAAATTTGTGGATAAAAAAATTTCTACCGAAATAATAAGTAGTATGACCGATGAAGAAATAATAACGGAATATGAGAAATATGAACGTAGGCTGGGTGCGACTATGGTAAAAACGTTAGGGAAATCTTTCCTACATTTGTATTCCAAAGCTATGAGTCACTTCTTCAAAATCACTCCTGATAGTTAAACACAGCTATTCGAAGAGCTTAATGAAGACCCATTCATCGATATTGCTACGAATAAAATTTGTTGCGACCTTTATTCTAAGTGGGGAATGTACCTGGCTCCCATAACAATGATGATTACAACTGCTAAGCACGTTGACTTTAAGACTATAAACATAATAAATAATAATGTCGAACACAGAAATTTCGATTCCGGAGATATCGGAGATAATACAGCCTAATGAGGATAGCTATGAACCTCAACAGGTCAAGAAGGATAAGAAGGTGGTTAAAAAACGTAATACAAAAGCTAATGATGAACCTCAACAAAAACTCGTAGTCATGAAAAATCCTAAAAAGGTAGAAGCTGGTAAGAAGGGTGCCATGGTTAAAAAATTAAAGCGCGAGGCAAAAGAGGCTCAATGTTATAGCCTCTAAAGAGGGAGAGACTCGAGTGATAGCCTCTAAAGAGGCATTAACTCCTCAAAAATGTTATCATTATCAAAATAAAACAATTCCCTTCCTGTTAGGAATTTTAAGCATAGGCGCAGTGATTGTCTACACTTAATTGAATAAGCCGTCTACTACTAAAAGTACTGATAACAATGATAAAACCCCTTTTAAGAAAATGATTTACGATATATAAATAAAATATCAGCGAACAAAAGAATATCGTAAATACCCTTTACCATGCCGCAATAGTAACTGGACTAGCCGCGGGTTCGGTAAAATTAAGTAAAATGGCATTAAAAACCAGTACACCAAAATTAGATTTCCTTCCCCAAGATATTGGAATGATGACTATTTATATCGGGGGAGCAATGATGGTTAAAGATTATCTAGTTAAAAATAAATATATTCCCAATGATATAACTCCTTGAGGAGTTAATACCTCTTTAGAGGCTATCGCTCCTTAAGAGCGAATACCTCTTTAGAGGCTATAACTCCCTGAATTATTTAAAGATATAATACATTATTTATAAAAATGGCTAGTATTGCAATAATGGTGGGTGGTGCAATAGTTAACGCTTTGGCTTTCTCCGGAAGTAACTATCTATTTTCGAGAATGGGTAAGGGTGAGAGAGAAAGACACGATAAAGCTTTAGAGAAATTATCAAATGCTAAAATTCAATGGAAGGAAAGTAGAACTGAGAAACTCGATTTCTTAAACGAGCAACTAAAAAGACAATATCATTCTATTAAAACTTTTAAAGATGTAGATGAGGCGATGCACGAATATTATATTAGATTTGGTAAGCCCTTACCCCCATTAGAACCTCAACCAATCCTGACAGATTTTTATACTCCTTCTAGTAGTCAAATGAAGGGAGAAATTATATATTCGTTATTTTAGGTATGACTGGACTTATCGCATTAGTGTATACGAGATCTAAAAAAAGTATTTAAAATGTTTTTGTTTAATATAATAAAATGGATCCCTCGAAATCAGAGATGTGTCCCCATAAGGAAATAATAATGTTTCGGAAGAGAGAATTTTGTGAAAATTGTTGTCAGTTTATCTATATCAACCCAGAAACTTGTATTCACAGGAATATAATCGAAGGGGTATAGATGTTTAGACTGCGGGTTTGAATATAAAATACTTAATTTTCACGAGCAATACTCGGTTAATCATAATTAGATCAACTATAATCATAGACAAAAGTGTATCCAAAAGACATTGCAACGATATAATTTGGGTCTATGCTTGCAATTATTAACCTCAAAAAATTATATTAATATATGCGAGAAGTTAAATTTAATTAAAAGAGGCAACTACTACCTAGGATTGATCGGTGTTTGTTTATTTCATGCTTATAAAGAACTTAATGTTGACAAAAGTTACGTGGAAATTGCTAAAATGTTAGGTGTAAGAATTCATCATATCAGTAAAGGTTTATCCCATTACGAATTATATAACTCCCCGAGTTAATACCTCTTTAGAGGTTATAAACGTATCGTAAAGAGGAAATAACAATATTTTTACTACACTTATCTAATGGGGGATCTGATTAGATTTAATGAAAAAAATTATTTTTTTGAAAAAAAAAATTATTTAAAAAAATAATAATATAGATTATAAAATGAGAGCAAGTCGTACAATTAAACGTATGAAACATATTACGAATAAAAACAAAAGAAAAACAAAATCGAAAACAATAAGAATAAACCCCAAACCTAAAATCAATTTAAAAGAGATCGATAATCAAATTAAACGTGATTTAAACATTCCAATAACAGATGAACTTGATATCAAACCTGAAATCAAACCTGAAATCAAACCTGATGTATTTTATTTATCGAAAACTTTTGGGAGATATTTACGTAGTTGGGAAATGGATCTCGATTACAATGATCTATCAATATTATTCAAAAACACTAATACCCTCGTTGAAGAAAAATTAACCGAAGAATTAAAAAGTTTGACTAATATGAAATATCAGTTAGCTATTAAAATTCAGCTCAGTAAGGATGGGGGGAAAACTGTTATGCATGCTTATTTTAGAAGTGAACAGGATACATTAACCGATTCGAGTGATATTCCTATATCTTTATCCAAAGCAAAAGAAGTGATAAAAGAAAGATTGGAAAAATGGACGCATCAAGGGTCTGGGTGGGTTGTAGATCGTATTGAAACAATGTGGTTAGACGTAGCGAAATATAATCCCTTGAAAGGTGGATCCTACATAGATTTGCCTAAGTATTATAAGAATAAGCATGCCATCATTAATGTAAAGAATAAGGATGATAACTGTTTAAGATGGGCTTTGAGATCTGTCTTATTTCCAGCAACAAAAACTTCAGACAGGGCATCATCATATCCTATTAATGATGGGCTTAATTTTGATGGTATAGACACTCCTACTCCAATTTCACAAATTACGAAGGTAGAAAAAATGAATGATTTGGCTATTAATGTATTCGGGAATAATAAAACAAATGATGGTTTCATTATTCATAGGGTTAGTTCCGCTAATGAAAATATTCCTAGAATTAATTTGTTTCTATTAGAAGAAGCTCAAACTGATAAGAGAGAAGATAAGGTTAAAAAACAGCTGAACAGGGGTAAAGATGAAATTGATAAGAAAAAAGATAAGAAAAAATACGAGATTGATAAGGATGACATTAAATATCATTATATGTGGATAAAGAATTTGAATAGACTTCTATTCGATCAATCTAAAAATATGAAGAAAAAATATTTTTGCAAAAGATGTCTTCACGGGTATTCTAGAGAGGACCTACTGCAAAAACATAAAGTTGACTGCAGGAGTGTCAGTAAAGCTGCTGTTAGAATTGATATGCCTGAGGAGAAGAAGAATATTCTCCGTTTTAAAAATAATCAAAACCAGATGCCCGCACCTTGGGTTATTTATGGAGATTTTGAGAGTATCAATAAAAAAGTTCATAATGTACAACCCAGTTATAATAATCAAAGTTACACTCATAAAATTGAGGAACACGAAGCTTGCGGTTTTGGTTTTATAGCGGTTAGATATAATGGAAAAACTATGGAGCCACTCATTTATAGAGGACCAAATGCGGCGGAGATATTCTTATTATGCCTTCAAAAATATGAAGACAAAATCAGGGAAGAATTAAGAGATATAAAACCTATGAAACCTATGACCAAGTATGAAGTTTTGGAATATAACTGGTGTGGTACATGTTGGATTTGTGGCAGATGGTTTAATAATACTAAAAAAAAATTGGAAAAAAGTACGAGATCACTGTCACATTACAGGAAACTATCGTGGTGCGGCTCATAGCAAATGCAACTTACAACTTGGAATAAAACCCGAAAAGATTAAAATCCCCGTAGTATTTCACAATCTGAAATTTTATGATGCAAACCTTATTATGCAGGCTATTTCTAAGGTTGATGGCAATATAGAATGTATACCTAATAATATGGAAAGATATATATCATTTTCCTTAGGCGGCCTTCGTTTTATAGATAGTTGTCAGTTTCTTCTAATGTCGTTAGATTCTTTGGTAAAGGCTAATGGTAACTTCCCTATAACCGAACAATATACTCAGGAACTCACACGGCATTTATTATTGAAAAAAGGAATATATCCATACTCGTATATAGATAGTTGGGATAGGTTTGAAGAAACCGAACTACTGCCTAAAGAATGTTTCTATAACAATTTAGCCGAAAGTCATATAAGCGATGATGATTATAATCACGCTAAAAATGTGTGGAATTCATTCGATTGTAAAAATTTAGGCGATTATCACAATCTGTATCTAAAAACCGATGTATTATTACTGGCCGATATATTCGAAACTTTCAGAAAGACTTGTTTAAAGCAATACAAGTTAGATCCCGCGCATTATTTCACAGGTCCAGGGCTATCATGGGACGCTTTACTGAAAACTGGAGTAAAACTAGAGCTACTAACCGACTATGACATGCACTTGTTTATCGAGAAAGGTCTTAGAGGTGGAATATCAATGGTGTCCAAGAGACATGCCAAGGCTAACAATAAATATGTAGAGGGATATGATTCGAGTAAGCCATCGAGTTATATACTTTACTTAGACGCTAATAACCTTTACGGATGGGCGATGAGTCAATATTTACCTACAGGTCGGTTTAAGTGGGTAGAATACGAGATTCTCGATATTATGAATATACCTAAAAATTCGAAGAAGGGTTTAATTCTCGAAGTAGATTTAGAATATCTGTAAGAAATCCATAGTAATCATAATACTTATCCATTAGCTCCCGAAAGACTTAAAGTGAAACAAGAATGGTTTTCCGATTATCAAAATAAATTATTAAGCGGAGAAAAAATACCTGATGTGGAGAAATTGGTGCCCAACTTAATGAATAAAAGTAAATACGTAATCCATTACAGAAATCTCCAATTATATCTTTCATTGGGTATGAAGTTAACTAAAATACACAGAATTCTAGAATTCGATCAGAGCCCTTGGATGGAGCCGTATATAAGAATGAATACAGATTTGAAGACGAAAGCTACTAGTGATTTTGAGAAAAACCTTTATAAATTAATGAATAATGCTGTATACGGTAAAACTATGGAAAATGTAAGGAATAGAGTAAACGTAAGATTATTCAGGACAAATGATGAAGAAGAAGAACCATTTAGAAAGGCTATCGCTAATCCCGCTTTTAACGAATTTAGAATCTTCGATCACGATTTAGCCGCTGTTCATACGAATAAGGTGAGTGTAAAATTAAACAAGCCGATATTCGTGGGCATGAGTATTCTGGATTTATCGAAGCATTTAATGTATGATTTTTATTCTAATGAGATAAAGAAACAATATGGAAATAAATGCGAAGTTTTATATACCATTATTCTTTGTTATTAGAGATTCAAACCGATGATGTTTACGAAGACATGAAAGAAAAAATTTACTTTTACGATACTAGTGATTTTGATAAAGCCCACCCATTGCACAGCGTAACAAATATGAAGGTTTTAGGTAAATTTAAGGACGAATGTTCGGTGTTCCTATTTCTGAATACGTCGGATTAAGACCGAAGATGTATTGTATTAACAAATCTGAAACAGAAATTAAAAAAGCTAAAGGAATTAAAAAGATTGTAGTAAAGAATAATACCAACCTTGAGCAGTATAAAGAGGCATTATTCGATAAGAAGACTTTTAAACACGAAATGAATACTTTGAGAAGTGAAGGACATAACATGTACGCAATGCGACTTAAAAAGACATCATTATCTTCATTAGATACGAAAAGATGGATTGCCGATGATGGTGTAAATACATATGCATATGGGTATTTAAAAACATAATACCTTTTATATAAGAAATGTCTTCTATGCAAAAGATTTATTATAGTCCCAAGGGATATTGGAAAGGCCTAGCAGCTGTAGATAAACTCGCAAAGGCTGCAAAGGTCACTTAGGTAGAAGCGAAGAATTGGTTAATGAAACAAGCCATTTGGCAAATATATTTACCTCCGCATAAATACGTACCGAGGCAAAAATTTATATATATTAGTACCAAATGAAGTTCATCAAGCTGACCTTCTATTTCTACCTCATGACCGATTAAAAAGAAAGACTTATAAGTATGCATTAACTGTGGTAGACGTTGCCAGTCGATATAAGGAAGCAGAGCCATTAACTACTAAGAACTCTTCAGAAGTAGCAAAAGCTTTAGAGAAAATATATAGAAGAAGTCCTTTGAACTGGCCGAGTATATTTCAAGTAGACCCTGGACGTGAGTTTATGGGAGATATAACACAACTTTTATCGAGACATAATGTTAGAATTAGAAGAGGTGAAAAAGAAGCGCACAGAAGTCAAGCTCTCGTAGAGAGATTTAATAAGACACTATCTGAACGTTTATTCGGATATCAGTATGCTCAGGAATAAAAGAATCCAAAGACGAGATCTACCGAGTGGGTAACTAGATTACCCGGGGTTATATCGGCAATAAATAATGAAGAGACTCGACTTATAAATAAGAAACCTATAAAAGCTATTAAATTGAAATCAGTTGTAGCTGAATCTTCCGCACATTTATTGAAAGATACAAAAATCATACCCGATAGAGTTAACGTAAGATATTTATATCAACCGGGTGAACTCGAGGGTGGTCAAAGATTTAGAGCAACTGATCCTGTATGGTCTCTTAAAATATATAAAATTAGCCAATATATTTCTAAAAAAGGTGACACTTTATTATTTACGAGATGGCCCGGGAAGAGGCTTTGTTAAAGAAGAATTATTAATCGTTCCATCGGATACTGTTCTACCACCAAAATAACAAACAAACTACCTTTCTGCTTCCCCATTTTTTTCTTTTAAAGAATAAAATATATATATAAAAAAGAAAAATGAATAATATATTATCAGATATTAATTATGATGTTACAAATATAGTATTTAGTAAACCGAGAATTGTTAAATATGATAAAGTAATTTATAATATAATAGATATTACGACTAATGGGGGCAGTAGTTTGCTGTTTCCCGTCAAAGATATAAATAAGTATATTAACAGACAAATTATGGGTGGTTATAGTGTTCCATTAAACTTATCAGAAGAATTGAATAATACTCTGTCAAATATTTTTGACCGATGTAAAAAGTATTTGAACGAAAACTACATAGAGGAAATACAGCGATTAAATAAAAGTATATCCCAAGACGCCTTGCATAATTTATGTAAAAGCTATAAATCCGAAGATAATTAATTATTTGCGAGGAAGGGCGTCACTCAAAACTTTTCATCGTGAGGAGTACGTATGATGATCTTATTGTAGATTTAGATGACCCGGCTCTTGTAATTGGAGCCGTTATAAAAATTGACTCAATTTGTATTGGACCAACTGATGTAAACTTAAGAATAAATCTTCACGAAGGATATTGTCAAGATATATATCATACAGAATTTAAGGACCAAGTTTTAAAATTATAAATATATCAATTTTATATTCAAAACTGAATATAAATTGTAAAACCGAGGTAGCTATTGCGATCGTTACTGCAACTTCCTACTCATTCGGTAACATCTGGCGATATAAAAGTTTACGCTCGCCAAAAACTTTTGTATCGTCGTTAGTTGAATACTAAAAAGTTTTTACTCGGCGAGGAGAGAATTGATTCACTGACTGTACATTGATAAGCTGCATTGCTAGCACCAGCTGTTACGGTTTACTACAGTTACACCAGCTATTCTGTTATTGATTAAACTCTCGCATGTGAGTGTTGTGGGTTCGCCCCTCATAGTGGAATGTGTTTAATGTATTAAAATATACGTGTGTCTAAAAAGGTGTATTTTATTGTATTTGTATATATTAAAAACATGTTAAAACATTCTCATGTTCGAAAACCAGCCTTTTTTATCTACTCCCATCACAAAAGAAATAATTTTTCCACAAAAAATATGATCATGATACTGTAACTATCTAATTTTAATTCTTCTGATGTTTCCTCATAAGAAGAATGTAGGGTTCTGCCAGTATTTTCTATATCTGGAGATAAAATCCATCTACAAATTTTTTTTTCTGTTGCCCTATTTTTGAGGCTTGTCACACTTTTACCAAAAAAATTGGAAATTCGGTGGCTTGTCACAAAGCCGGTATGATGTAACTCTTAAACTGTAAGAGCTAAGGGAGGTAATTCATAAGAAAATGAAAGATCTGCCTCATGCGACCCACTTGTGATAAAAATCTCGGAAAAGTAGGTTTTGAGGGTTATCAACTTCTTGCCCCGGACCCTTCATTTGTTTCCACGTATTCATGATTGCAAAATGAATAACATTTTTAGCCATATAAAGCAGAAAAAAACATGATTGACAATTTGGTATGACTTCGATGTTGACACACTGATTAAAAAAAGCAAAAATCCAAAATGTCCGAAAATTGTCATTGAAGTATATTTGATTCTTAATTCACCCAAAATGAAAATGTTTTTCCTTGATCTTGTATTAAACCATAATGCAATATTATTTTAGTGAATAATTATCAAGTATGTTCTTAAATCCTCAAAGAATTCGAAGCAGTTTTTTTCCATTTTTGTTTTGATTAATTATTACGTTGAATTCGACCTATATTTAAGTGCATGTTTGTGAAAAGGAAAAGGATCAGACCCACAGTGAAAACATCATTGGTACTATGGTATGACGAACCGTCTTACGACCTGACAAGACATTTTAGAAATAATCAGTTGAAATACTTGTTAATATTCTATCAAAACATATACACTTTCTTTATTTTTCATAGGCTACTGTTATAAATGTTGTCGTTTTATGTGATTCCACATATTGTGGTTATTTATGATAATCAATTTAAAAGTATTTTGTCAATACTGAACTATGATGCTTTTATTGATAACAACTTTAAAAAACGACAGTGATTTCTAACATGGCACAAAATACCTGCAAAACTGCCATTCTTTACACGCATTTGCCTTTAAATTATTTCAAATTCTTGTTCTTGATTTGGTTACTATTACCTTTTGTAATTGTTTGGTCCTTATTTGCAATCAATCAAGTAATAAGCATAGGGACATTCCTGTTTATACATAAGGGTATTGAATACGTAATGATGTCCTCATTCAGTTTAAACATGTTGTTTATTGCAATAAACTATGTCTATTTAATTTGATAAAATCGAAAGATTGCGATATTCTATCACTACAAAAGATAATATATAGGATTATTAAAAGTAATAAAACTGATACAATCGGCAATCAAAACGAATAGAAAAGTCTGCTAAGACAAAATCATACAGGTTTTAATGACAATTTACTTGCCTTTTCAACTTCATGCTCCTGATTAAGGAAGACTGACCCTCTTTATATTCCTGATATAAAACTGACATTACACTCTAGCAGTTTCTGACACGCATCTTAAACTGATATATTACACTTAAGATGTTACAACAGGTTCCCCATCTTCAAAGCTCCAGGTTTGAGTGGCTAGCTGTAGGGATTTGCATGAAAATGTACTGCCTTGAGTTTGCCTGTTTATGAGTGCTAATATGCATCTCAGGTAGTGACATGAACTCAATGTACCTGCTTAACTTGTAACTTCCCGAGAATCCATAACAATCAGACAAAAGCTTACCCTGTAGTACATAAGAACAAATCACTGTGAGTCTCTCAAGTACAAATAAACATTTAAGCAAAAAGGAAAATCACATTTAATTTCACATTTGTTGTTTTCATCTTGTAATGCAATAAGAAGGTAAATTTGTCATCATTTAACATTCTCAGTACTACAAGACGTACATTTAAAAGATTTATAGTTATGTAGGATTCCCTGTACAGGAGATTGCATTTTGAAATGTATGTCTCTGTACCATATAAAATCGGGATGGATATTAAAAGTGCTTTATCACAATGTTATCCCCTAGGTCACATTACATTACTATGGCATGTTTGAAGCCACCATCTCGACAACAACTAGGTTATTGAAGAATGTATCACAAGAGCATTTGCCTTTGGTTTCTTGCAGAGAAAACTGATAAATTTATCCAGAGCATTTCCATCTCAAACTTGAATACAATTTAAATGATATAAGAGAGAACATCACACGATTTTCTTTTTTTCTATTTCAAGGCAAAAACGGCATGTAAAATTATTGCACTTCTGTTTTGGTAGTTATTTTGCAACGTATAATAAAAGTGTATTTGTTTTGATAATAACAATCATTGTAGCTATTAAATACTAAGACTGATAAAAGTGTTTGTCATGTAATAAGGTTTGTCATACTGTATTACCAAATTTTGCTTTCACTGTGAAGCCTATTCCTTGTCAAAGAACGTAAATTAGATAAAGGTCAAATTCAACACAATGATTAACCTTTTCCGACAAAACATCATGAACAAAAATAGAACTACATGTACCGCTTTGATGATTTACATGATTGTGAGGAAGGTAATTGTGAATTCATTAGTAAAAATACTATTCAAAATGGTTCAATATAACATCAAGGAAAAACAATAGAATTCTTTAATGCTTTAGCCACAAATAAACTTTATGACAATTTGCCGATATTTTAGGTGTGTCAACAATGTAAATCAAATCAAAGTAACAATCAAGGTTTTCCTACTTCATAAGTTAAAACATGCTTTTCAATTTGTTGTAATGAATAAGTAGAAACACATAATACAATATATGTTATACCATTCAGAGGCGGGGTAATGGGGACGAGCCGAAGGCGAGTTGCACATTACCAAGCGAGAGGCTGATATCTCCCTGTACTCGCCTCTGAATGGTAAAACGAATTTATCTTACCGTAAGTTTATACAAAAGGCATATAATATGAAGATAAAGAAAAACGTTCAACCCTTTGACTGTAGTTTGTTCAAAGCTACATGTAGTGATCAAAAGAAACCAGCTTAAAATGTGTTCGAGGTTACATACACTTCAAAGCGCTCGATCTGCACGTTTTTTTCATGCCGGGGTATGTGCCGGGGTATAAATACATGTAATTTATCAACCCAATCAAGAGTGATATCAGTATCTATCCAGGGTCACGCTAACCAATCAAAGATCGAGTTTCTTACATAAGGTAGGATAACTGCATTTACCAATAGCCACCATCTATAATTTCTAAATTTTCGAACTTCGCAAATATTTTGGTGAAAAAAGCAAATTTATTGACTCATACACACATTTCAATTAAACTGGGACCTAATCTATAACTTTAAAGCCTAAGGTAACTGACTTATGCATGTTTAAACGAGAGATTGCTGGTTTTAACGTACATTGGCAGCCGTTTTGAAAATGGCAGCCATCTTGGGAAGAAATATACTTGGCATTCGATTCTAATTTAATCAGCACACAAAGAGCTTCATCTCTGCCAACTTTGGTACTTTTCCCCCAAAGTGTACAATACTTTCACCATTCTGCAGGACTATTGGTCGAATGTGTACCCTGCTTCTTCTGAACTCAGCAACATCCTGTGCGTCATTTTCCAGATATCCTGTAACTTTTCCATGTACCCACTCGTCATTTTCCTTCCACTGGACGACCACGGACTGACTTGTTATACTATTTGCGGATTCTCTGCTGTCTCTCGATTCAGCCTTACTTCATTGTTGGCATCTCTGGATTTGCATGCGTGTAGAGATGCAAACTAAATAGATTTACATCAACAGGATTTATATCAGGTCATACTGTTAAACTAATATTGACCAGTATGTGAGGTCGTCCCGATGACCTTATGTGTGCAACTAAGGAAGGTGCGATTTGACCAATCAAATTCGCCGTCAAAAACCATTCCAAATCGCTCCTGACAGAAGAAACGTATGAAAGCTTATGACCTGTTCTCAATAACATTGTGTCAACAATAAATTTTGTTTTTGATACGGATAAGACAATTATCAATACCACGATTGTTTTTTGTTGTATGAATTATTTTGTGTTTTTATAATTGAAAATAATTTCTCTTTTATGTAGTTATTTGGATTGAAATGAAAGCAAGTTACCTCCCCTTGAATGCAGTTCTTTGAAATATTTACATTAATCATGCTCTAACTTATGATTATTGAGCAGGTTCGTGCATCAGCCATTTTGGGCTCTGGCACATATCCTCTTTTCCGTCTCTCGGAATAGGTCTACAATATTTTTCCATGAGTTGTTTTGATTTGACAGAAGTTCAGAAAGGGTAGCACTAGTGTCAAATGTCCTTGCACCTTGAGGTTCTTTAAATCGAAGATGATATGGTGGATGGTTTGGTTGATGATTTCACTGCACCCATTAACAGCGGAATGGTTACTACTGGTTTGTTGACTGGTACACTGTTTGCCGCCATCTTGGCCAGGACATCTGCCTTTTCGTTCCCTGAGGTGCCAACATGGCTAGGGATCCATTGGAGAGTTATCATTCCTTTATTTGCTGACTGCAGAGGTGGAAGTTGTCAGTTGGCTTGTATGATGAAAGGGTTTGCAGCAAAGACTTTGAGTCTGTGAGAATAACATATTAGGCGGCAGGTGCATCTGCTGTTGTTATTGTTTGAATAGCTCTTTCAATGGCAACAAGCTTTGCCCCTAAGATGGAACTGGGAGGAAGTGGAATAATGGATTCTTCACCAGAGTAATGAAGATATATTCCCGCTCCTGCTCGCTCAGCAGAAAGGTCGAGAGAACCATCTGTGTAGATCTTTGAATGGTCCTGATACTTCTCATGAATGAGTTCCAGAGAGAGTTGATGCAATCGCTCTGGAATTTCTCTTTTGGATGCCTTGTCTGGAAGATTCAACTCTATGGAAGGAGGAGACCATATCCATGGGGGTTGGTCATTCATGATGACTGTTTGTTGGAAGTCTACTTTCTTTTAATTTGGTAGGACAATGTTCCTTTGCTTCAGAAGTAGCTCTGATCTCTGGAAGAAGCTATTGGGAGCTGGATTACCCTTGATGACTCCTGGTGACTCTTTTGGATGGAAATGTTGTTTGATGCTTTTGTTCAGGACAGCTGATTCAATATAAAGATTTAACGGGGTGATATCTGTTTCTATTTCAAGTGCTGAAACTGGCGTTGTCTTTAGGGCACCACAAATCATCCTGAGGGCGGCATTTTGGATTCTTTCTAGTTTGTTTCGATTACTTGAACTACATCTCCATGACGTAGCACATCTTGCTTCGGAGATATGCCAAATAGAATGTTCTCAGTGTAGAGAAGTCTGCGCCCCAGTGCTGCGAGGCAATGGTTTTCATGAGGTTCAGCCTCTTGGTACAGGCCTCTACGAGAAGGTCGATGTGTTTTGACCATGTTAGTGTGGGGTCAAGAGTGAGACCAAGAATTTTTGGATGCTTGTTATACTTTATTTCTTGTCCTCCTAGTTTGATGCCCAGATTATCCACCAGAAGCTGGTGTTTCCGTCTTCTTGTAATCACTGTATACTCTGTTTTCTCCCTCGATACTTTTAGATGCCATCTTTGTGCCCATTTATCAATGGCTTCAATTCATTGGTTGAGTGAGCTCACGATGTAATTTAGATCATGGTGAGTGATCAGGATTGAGTTGTCGTCAGCATAGGTCACCTGTAGACATGGATCAGGTACAATAAGAGGAAGGTCATACATGAGGATGTTAAAGATGGTTGGACTAAGAATGGCGCCTTGAGGAGTACCAGCTCTGATACTGAACTTTTCTGAAGTTGAATTTGCAATCTGAACTTTGATGTATCTTTCATCTAGGAAACTTCTAATGATCTTGAGCATGTGCCCAGAGATACCCATCGTTGCTGCTTTGGTGATCAAACCGTCCAACCATACCTTGTCAAATGCTCCTTCTGGGTCAATGAGAACAACAACCATGTATTCTTTGTTGTGTAGACCTAAATGACATTGCTCAGTGATCTTCATGAGTGCATCAATTGTTCCTGATTTTGCACGGAAGCTGCATTGAGAGTGATGAAATATCTTGTCACAGTGGATTTTCCAATTTAATCTCTTGTTGATTAGTCCTAAGCATGATGTCAGTGCTACTGGACGATACGATTTTAGTTTGGATTTGTCTTTTGTTGGTTTCAGAAGAGGTATAATTTTGCTGATCTTTCATTCACTTGGGTAGTTCCCCTCTTTCCAAATCTCATTGAAGAGGTTAAGGATCAACTTTTTCCCAGATGGGGGTAGGTCAGCAAGCATCTGATTATGAATTCGGTCTTCACATGTGGCTGCGTTTTTCAATTCTGATAGGGCTATGTTGAGTTCTGTAGGAGTGAAAGATGGGTCACACTCATCATCCATTTCACAGAGAATATCCAAGGAGTTTTGGGCCATCTCTTCAATACCATTGAATTCATTGGTAGTTGTTACATGTGCATCATTACATTTCTTGGCATAGTGGGCGGCAATGAGAGCTGCTTGGTCATTACTTTCAGTTATTATAGCCCCTTCATGTTCTATGGCTGCTTGTTGTCTTGTATTGGATCCTTTTATAGCCTTGATTTTCTTCCAGATCACGTTGGATGGTGTGTTCAGATTGAGGGATGATACCAATTCTCTGAAGCCCATGCGTTTTGTTTGCATAATCAGTTTGGTGTCTTTGTCTCTTGTAGTTTATCATGACCTTGATTGTTCGTGAGCGTTTAAACTTTCTTCTGTGTTGTCTTTTGGTACTTTTTTCTTTTGCAATTTCCGAATTCCACCATGGGGTTGGGGGGTGCTTGTGCTGTTTTGTGTTTGAATAACTTTCCTCTGCGGCTTCTATGATACTGTTAGTTACAGCACTGACTTTGTCCTCAAGGCTCATATCATTCTCTCGGAGGCAGATCAAGTTGTCAACTGCTTTATGGTATATCACAGATGTAAATAATTCCCTATTTGCTTTTTTGATGTTCCATCTAGGCTGATATGTACTTTTGAAGGTAGAACCTGGACGTTCAAGACTTTTGAGTATAGGAAAATGATCACTTTTTATTGTATCATCAAGAACTTTCCAATCTGTTTCTCTGGCTCTCAAATCAGGAGTTACAATAGTGAGATCCATGGAGTCTGTCTCTCTTGAAGAATGACTTTGGAACGTGTGATCTGTTCCGTTTAGGATGATAAGATTATGCTCATTTGTCCAGTCAAGAAATTTAGTGTCTGATGAATTTGTTTTGGAACTTCCCCATAACGTGTGTTTGGCATTGAAGTCGCCCACAATCACGGAATGTGATTGAAGGGCTACAGCATCAAGTTCTATTGTTATTTTGATGCATCCGTCTCTAGAATAGAGTGATGTCACATTAATGCTGAATCTTTTGCTGAAGGTAACTTTGCAGCTGATGTATTCCAGGATTGAAGAATAGTAAGTATTTATATCTGATATTCCTAGATGGTTGCCAGCTAGAATACATACTCCTCAACCTTCTTTGTTTGGCCTTTCAAATTTGTGGCATGTATAGACCTTGATGAAATCTTGGCTATGTGAATCATTTCTTAGTCTCGTTTCACATATGCAAGCTACATCAACGTTGTTCACCCACAGCAAAATCTTCAGTTCATCTGTCTTCTTGTTGATAGATTGAGCATTCCACTGCAAGATTCTTACCAAAGAATCCCCTTCTACATGATTGATGGAATCAGATGCATTATCATATGGAGGAGTGGGATTAGGGTCATCAGTCAAACATCATGCTCTAACTTTGTGCTTATAGCCTCGGAGACGTCAGTATCTGTACCATGTGCAATCATGATTTGTCATTGACAACTTGAAACTTCACTAAAACCATTTAAAAATGAAAAAAACTAGAGCCATTGACTCTGTAGCTCATCAGGCTTTATGTTTGATTTTGCTTTGGTGTAAACATATTTTATTGACACAAAGTCAAATGGATCGGGCAAAAGTGAAAACACTTACTTGGCTCTCTCCAATACAAAATTGATTAATATACATATGTTATAAAGATTTACAATTTTTCATATGCTTACACAAGTTTTACAATTAAGATTTTTGCAATTATGTTCAGTGCAGCTTTGTAGAATATAATTGATTACTATCTGAATAATGATACTATTTACATAACAGTAATACAATTTGACACAGTTATATATGACGAAAAGAGAGAAAAAGTGATGTATTTATTATTTAATATACATGATAATCGCAGCATGGATATAGCAAAGGCAAATATAAAAAAATAGATGGTACCTGAAAGTGAACATTACTGATATCTTTTAGTTTTACTGATATAACTCTGTACATATTTGAAGAGGAGAGTATTATTTTCCACGGTTAACCTAACATTGCCTTTCAAATTTTTTTCTAATGATGTAGTAACTCCGAGATCAAGGACTTTGGGGAACAACAGCTGTCTCTCATGATTATATAAATGGCATTCAATAAAATAATTTTCACATTGATTCCCACATGAACAGGCAGTTTCGTTTGATAAATTTACCCGAAAAAGTTCATCATTTAAACTACTACATCTATTTCTTAATCTTGCGTGTAGAATACTTAATCGTCTATTACCACTATTGTAATAAATTGGTGGATTTCTGGAAGTTATATTTTTTTTAAATTCTGTAGTTGATTGTATACATTTAAAGGGGCAGTAGCACGTTTTTAGGGGGGAATATAAGGTGATGTCAGGAAAATGGAAATTAATGTTTCCAATTGAAAGACAATGTATTTAAACTAAATGAGACAGTAATAATTCAAATGAATAATGAAAAGTTTAGCCATGCGATTCCTTTTTCTTACACAAAACGAATAAAAGGTGTTCACACAAAATGGCCGCCAATGGATTTTATATGAATCTTCAAACTTTGTCCTCCGACTATAGATGATTGTCTTGTGTAATGAGATTTTTGACACTGTCAAATTAATTCATCTAGCATTAGCTTACAATTATCAGTGAAATATTTGAAATATAAAATTACCAAAAAACGTGCTACTGCCCCTTTAACATTTTCATCTAAATTGTTCCAATTTCTAACTGAATCTAATATGAAAGAATTTCTATAAGAAGATGTTCTAGCTGATGGTTGTACTAAGTTACTCTTATTTCGTAGATTATAACTGGAGACAGATTAATCATGCTGAGGTACTAGCTCTGATAGGTAGGAAGGGCATTTATTTGTTATTATTTTATGGAATAGGATATTCTTTTTTCTCTTTTCGCCTTTGTTTTAATGGAGCCCAACCCGTCTCGAAATATAAGCTTTCTCTAGAGACGAATTTGGTTAATCCAGTCACTACCCTCGCTGCATCTAACTGAATAAGTTCTAGTTTGTTTTCATTAAATGCTGAACAATTCAGATGCATATTCGAGAATTGGTCGAATGAAAGTCTTATATATTATTGATAAATTACGATAACTTAATTTATATTTGAGCTTTCACAAGGCAGAAACCTTTTTGCAAGCTGAACTTGATATACTTTCAATATGATCATTCATTTAATATCATTGGACAACTCCTAAATGTTTATGACTTTTAACATTTTCAATATTGGTATTACCATATACAAGAGAAGGGTATTCATGGTTGATTCTATGTGTAAAAAGTACGCTCTTAGTTTTAGAAGGATTAAAATCAACTTACCAAGTTTTTGCCCATTTATCTAGCGTTATCAAATCTGTTTTTGCCCATTTATCTAGCGTTATCAAATCTTTATTTAGACTGTCTTCAATTGTCTTCATATCCATTGCTGAGGATCCTATGCAAGTGTCGTGAAATATTTTCTTATTCAGTACTTATGTCGTTGATATAAATAAGAGATAAGAAAGGATCAAGTGATGAGCCTTGGGGTATTCCTGCATTTAAAAACTGTTTTCTAGAAAAACTACCATTAACAAAAACATGTTGGAAACGATCAGTTAAATAACTTTTTAACCACTGAATAAGTAAACGGGAAATATCACATTGCTGAAGCTTGAATATGAGACCTAGTCGGAATTATCAGTGACCAAAGGAGGTATTATTGAAGTATTAGAACCTTTTGTAAGTTGTTCGAGTAATTTCCAGTAATTGATGTTGTTATCTTTCAATTGCGTAGCTAGAATTTAACTATATTTGAATAGAATTCTAAATCTTTGGATGAATTTATTGGAATGGGGCCAGGATTTTGCTCAACATCGCCAGCTATGATGAGCAACAGGAATAAGATAGGAATGATGTTGGAGTTAACAGATGACTGTAGCAAGCAGAAGTAGACTTGGAGAATGCAAAAGTGATAGTAATTTTCAAGTGGCAGTTCATTCCATGCAGTAACCAGTTAAAAAGAGACTGGAAGGATTTAACTTTTCCTTTTTTCGACAGGTGAGTAGAAAACCATTTACAATTATATAGACCTATTGATGCCCGGTACATTTCAATGTCAACCATTGCCTATGAGAGATAATATAATATAAAACGTCAAGTTTGGGCATCGTAGGGTCTGCTATCTAACTTTTGATTTGCAATTATAGTGATTTTGCTTTAGGGTTTGGCCAATGTGGTTTCCCCCTTAGAAGAGGGCAAAGGGTAACAAAATCTACATATATAATCCCCACTACATGTAGTCAAGGAGTCTGTACACAAAGGTTCAGCTTTCTATATTTAATTGGAATTGGCAAACAAGAAGAGTCTGTATGGCAAATGTAGAGACAGTTCTATCGGGATATGTGTTGTGGAAACGATATTCAAGAGGAGTTTCCTGTTTTAGCAAATTTGTGATTATAATATTGCTATTTCATAATATTATTTAGGTTAAAAAAATAGTTGTACATGATCTAACAATCAAAAACAGAATAGCGCGTATCAATCACAAAAAGAAAAGTCCATAGAAAGTGATTTCTGTACATGGTTAGAAGTTTTTATTCATTGTATTTGAGAGCTTCAGTATCATCCTTTCCTTGTCCAGCAATGACACCAATGACATCTTCGGCAATAGAAAAAGTACCTTCAAGGCCTTCAAAAGCCTCGTTCAGTTTGCATTAAAATAACCTACCGGAGATCCGTAACCAAAACGGAATTCTAGCCCATCTGTATCTTCCAAAAGGTCATCGTTGTGTGTTTGCTGCTAGTTTCATCAAGTCGAACATGCCAATATGCTTCTTTGACGTTGATTTTTCTGAATACTCTTGCATCTGATAGCCTAAGTAGAACATCTTCAAGTGCCGGTAGTTCATAATGTTCTCGTTTAGGTCCCGTGTTGATGACTTGAGGATCGATGCAGATCCTTAGTTTCCCGTTAGCTTTGTGACCCACTGTGTAGGCTTGGTTATCGGCACAAGAATACCTCTCTCGCAGAGACGATAAATCTCATATGTCACACCATGATAGAGAGTAAGAGTCTGTTTACGACAGGGAAGTACTTTTAGTTTCATTTCAGGGTTGAGAGTCAGAGTTGCTTCACCCAGATCACCAAGTTTGGGATCCTGAGAGCCTGCAACTTTCCCAATGAACTTGTCATTATTAACAGTTATCAGTTCTTAGTCTTGAACTGACTTGGGACGAAGCAAATTCTGATACTGATTCGGAACGACAACACATTTCACAATGTGTATTTCACCTGATTTGGGTTTTGTTACCTTCACCTGTCAATTGTTTTGTTAAACATGTACAGAGTAGTCTTAGTTGTCTTACATGTAACTTGACCTTTCTTGACAAACTCTTGATTGATGACATTAACACTAACTCCGCTGTAAAGGTGAAAATGCACATCACAATCATTTAACGTTCATTAGAACTGAACTTCATTTACACTCAGGCGGCGAACTGCAGCATAAGAGGTACAATACATATTTACAATTATACAACATACAATATGAAGTTATGTACAGCCGATACATTCATTAATGATGCATGAAGGATAGGTGTTATGAGAGCAGTAACCATGTCCTCACTTGATTGGACAGAGTTAATTATGTTAAGCCACAACTCATCAGAAGAATCATCCTTGTAACTTTCAGTCGCATCAACTTTCCTGAGAGTTTGTTTAGAGCATCTGATTGGGAAATGATGTTTATCCTCACACTTGAACATATTTTTCCCAATGCAGGACACTTTGTTTGTCCTATCAGGGGTCACAGGGTCACCCAAGTTAAAAGTTATAATTCTCAATAGTCATGGAGTCTGTACATAAGATTTCAGCTTTTTACACCTTTTGTTTCTGGAGAAGAAATGGACGGACGGACGGACGCTGGAAACCATGCCATGCCATAAGCCCATCGGGCCTTACCGGCCTGATGTGTTAAAAAATTAAAAATAACCGGCATCAATTGTTTCAATGAACTCGTCGTAGTAGGTTAGAAGAAAAGGTGTGCAAAATTTAAAAACAATCAGACGAATAGTTTTTCCGTAATAGGTCGGACAAAAAATGTCCTCAAACGAACAGAAGGAAGGATGGACGGACGGACGGAATCTTTGGTATTACTATAACCTCGACCGTTGGTCAGGGGTATAAGAATAAGAAATATCAAACCAATCGAAATCAGATCTTTGCTATAAAAGGATGTAACCTTAGAACTCCATCAGTGCTGTCACAGGGGCTCAGTAGTCAGAGTCTTGGGTTCAGCACTTGGAGGTGTGAGCTATGCGGGTTCGTGACGGCTTATCATTTGCAGATAGAAAAGTTAGATTTGTGCCATTTTCAAAAGATGATGGTTAGTTGACACTTTGACTTTGACAAAAAAAACGTCAACGTCATCGTTGGAGAATAATCAAGATAATTACCCGGGCAGAGGGCATTATTTAGTTAAATGTGAAATTGTATCAGACCTGAGGGAAATTACGAAAAAAAGTGTTCCGGAAGAACAAAAGAGTGACGTCACTGGAGGTGCATAAATGCATATGTGTAAGAGTGTATGTAAGTTGTATTGGATGAAATTTGGCAGATTGACTTAGACTGTATTTTGTATTAATGTAAATATGTATTGTACCTCTTATGCTGCAGTTCGCAGCTTGAGTGTAAATAAAGTTCACTTCAGATAAGTGAGTGCTGTGTGTATTCATAATTTCTTTTAATGTGTATACCATTATCGTAATTCATTGCTATTAATCGTTTTGGTTATATCCTGGCATAAAGTCTCGATATCTAAATCAGTAAATGCGCTGCTGTTTGTTTGTTTCCGAAGTTCCGAATCTACAAGTTATAAGAATAATATAAAATGTCTCCAAACTATTCCATAGAATGTCCATGAGGTTAGCATGAAGGTAGTCACAGATGGCTGATTTTAACAAATAATCAATATCAGTCCTCAGAATGACAGGAGCAAATATTGTCCTTATTTGACTTTAAATTTCTCAAATGGCACTAAAAGAATGTAAATTGAGAATGATTAAAATACGTACGATATACAGAGCAAAAACTAATCCAATGGAGAAGCCAGACGCGATATCAGCGCAGTGACTTCGACAAACGACGTACTCGCTCAGTCCGCACAGCAAGGCCAGGAGGAGCAACGTCAGAGACAAGAAGGGCCTCAGGATCCTCAAAGTGTGTCTACCCAACTTTCCTTGAACATATATCTGAATAAGATGTTAAACAATTTCACATTCTTGTCAAATCTATAACATGTAGATGGACGCCGTTTACAAATGAGAAAATAACGTAGGTACAATCATCAAACTAAAGTAAAAAACACCAAGAAAATTAAATGCACTGTACATAATTTAGAAAAGTAGACAATGATTTATCAATTGCACGAACATACTTTACATGTATTTTTTCGTGATTCACTTTGAGGAACATAATACACCGTTAAGCATTTCGTTAATTATATAAGATAGAAAACAATCAATATAGACAGTTGTGCGATCAAGACCTAACAGTTTGTAACTCACCGATATGAACATAGCCGAATAGGCAGTTATTGAAGCATTCAGTGATGGGAAGGAAGTCCTGAAATTAAGATTATAATCAGATAAGGACAAGCAGCAACTGCTGTTATAAAATTACATCAAAAGATATTAAATTCGGGCGTTTGATAATATATGTTCAATAGAACAGTCCAGTAGAAATCATGAAGAACCCAAAATACATTTAATACAAGATACATTTGTAAAAACCTGAAAAAGCGAAAGAAACTTTTAATGATTTAACAAAACAAAAGTTATCTTATATTCTTAATTAGTATGATAGATAATTCAATATTACATGTTTCCTTGATCCATTGATACTGCAAAGATAACGCGATGGTTGTTTTTGGGTTTAAAAAAACATGGAAAATGAAAGAAAATTTAAATTATTTTATCAAATGAGTACAAATGTATCATGTGTTGCAAGAAACAAAGTTGCAGTGATCAACATGATAAATCATGCAACCATACATAAAATACCTTAATTCATATATGTTGCAGGATGAACAGTGTGTGTAGTAAAGGTGGAAAAACGAAGAAAATGAATGAAAATTGGAATATTTGAAAAAATGTGTACAATTTTGTAGTGGTTAAAATTATGGATCAAGATATTTTTTTTTTTTTTTTTTTTTTTTTTTTTTTATTTCTTTTTTAGGTACATGTACATTTAGATTCAAACTACAAGAAAGTGACATTTTACATAGCAACATTTAAATATAGGCGAATTTTGCATACATGCAAGTATGCACAGTTTATATCAAATTTCCAATTACAATGGTAACAAAGGCATATAAAAAGAAGTGATTAGTTTTTGAATAGTAAATGGCAGGATGACCAAAATTTCATATATTTTGAGTAGTTGCAATTCGAATAACAGTTGTATTTATCAATGTTATATATTTTTTTCAGATCATTTTGAATGTATGTGAAGTTTGGTTTCAAACCAAATTGTTTTGCTTTGAAAATGGTGTATTTCACATTTGTAATTATCATGTTTAATACCCTGTTTCTGTATTCGGGGTATCCAAGACAAATGTTTCGTTTGGAAAACTTTATGTTCGCTTCAGTGTACGTCTCTATCCATTCCTTAACTTTGTTCCATAAGTGTTTAACAATTGGACAATCGAAAAATAGATGACTAATGGTCTCTTTCTCTTTATCACAAAAACTGCATTTATTTTCATCTTTCAATTTCATCTTTTGCAAAAGATCATTTGTCGGAAGAATTCTATGAAGTATGGAATATTGAAACCACTTTGTTTTGGAATTTAGATTAGACATGAAGGGTATTTCATTTATGTTATTCCATTCGCTTTCATTAATTGAACATTCAAGATCTAATTCCCACTTTTTTCGATACTTGTATTCTGTCATAGTGTTTTCTGTCTTTTGTAATACATCATAAAAGCTCCGACATCCCTTTTTCTTAGTAGCTATATTTTCAATAAAGTATGGAATAATGGGCATTTCTAGTTTTTTTTCTATTTTGATTTTGTATTTAAAAAAATATGTTTTAATTGCCTGGATAATGCCAGCATATTCTAGGAAATTTGTATTGCATTTGTATATTTCAGTTATTTCTAGGTAATTTAGAAATTTACCGTCACTTTTGATTATATCATTTATCAGGTAAATACCAGATTTTAACATATCCTTATTATTCATAGACTTGTTGTTTATTCTAACATTGTCGTTATTCCATATTGGTTGGGATAAGATGTCAGATTGAGTTTTAACGGTATTCCCCATTTGTTTGTTAAAGCACCCCCATGCCTTTAAAACATCTTTCCAAAAATCGTTTGTTCTTGGGGTACAAACTTTCTCAGTGAGGGATGATTCAGTGTATTGATAAAAATCTCTGTGCATTGGTGATACGTTAATATAGAAAAGTTTCTTTAATTTTGAGTTACTTTCAGAATTGAAGAACCTTTTGACCCAACTTATTTTTTGCGAAATGATTGTATTCCTTATATCTGGAACTCTAATCCCACCCTCTTTGAAGCTTCTAGTTATTATTGTCCGTTTAATTTTATCAGGTTTACCTTTCCAAATGAAACTAAATGCTAGCTTTTCGAGCTCTTTTAATATATTTTCACTTGGGTTTGGAAGTGTTGTAAAGATATGATTAAGTTTAGGTAGAATAAGACTTTTCAAAACTGTTGTTCTTCCAAGTGGGGTAAGATCTCTTCCAAGCCACTGGTTCATCGTTGTCTTAATTTGTTTTAGTTTATCTTTATAGTTTCTCTCTACCATTTCTGCCAAGTTATGTGTGAAAGTTATGCCAAGGATAGTAAAATCTGTTTTAGACCAATCAAGTTTGTAATCTTTGCATATTGTCTTTTTTGAGTTCTTTAAGGAACCTATCCAGACAACTTGGGTTTTGCTTGTATTAATTTTAAGACCTGAAAAGGAGGCGTATTCTGCTAATGTTCGTAATATAGCTTGAAGGCATGCTTCAGTCCCATCTAGTGTTAAAGAGGTATCGTCTGCAAACTGAGTAATCAGATATTCACTGTCACCTATTTTGATTCCTTTAATTTTTTTATTATTACGAATCATAATGCTTAATATTTCAGCACAAAGAATAAATAAGTACGGCGATGGATCAAGATATTGTTCATAATTTGTATGTCATTTGTACTCATGGCGAAATATCATGTCTGTTGTAGGTAAAAATACATAATTTTCTTAGAGAAATAGAGTATTATTAATTAAACTAGAACATGTATTCAGCCATCATCTCCAATGAATTTATGAATTTATTTCCAGTTTACTACCTGTATTATCATTCTTAGACACCATGTTTACTATATGTTGCTCTTGTCATGATCATGCTCTTATATGATTTCATAGCTGGAGCAGTAGATAAAGGTAAAGAGATTAAAGCTGTTTTCTGTGATATTAGTAAAGCATTTGATAGAGTTTGGCATAAGGGAATCATACATAAATTAAAACGATATGGTATTCAGGGTAACTTGCTAAAATGGTTCGAGAGTTATCTTGAAAATAGACAACAATCTGTTGTAATTAATGGATTTAAATCAGATAAAAGAGCTGTTTATGCCGGTAAATTGCCTTAGAAGTCTCAAATATCGTCTAAACAGGAAAACACTAGAAACAATGTATAAACAGTTCATTCTCCCTTTATTTGACTACTGTAGTCATATATGGGATAATTGCACAAATCAGCAAGCAGATGTACTTGAAAAGCTCAATCTTGATGCTCTGAGAACAGTGTGTGGCGCCGTTCGCGGCACCAGCCACAACAAGATATATAAAGAAACCAATTGCCAACCACTGTCCGATAGACGATACGTTCAAAAAATGACTTTCTTCTATAAAATGACCAATAATAGTACACCAAGTTACCTAAGCAACCTTGTACCTCCAAAAACATCAGCAGTTGTTAGTTATAATCTTCGCGATGATTCAAAACTTCAGACCATAAACTGTAAAACTGTAAATTATGCAAAATCTTTCCTTCCCGATACTGTTAGGTTATGGAACTCATTACCGAAAGAACACAGAGATTCACAATCCTTACTAAGTTTTAAGAATGCACTTCTAAAAGATACCGACACATACACTCATTTTGACCTTAATAACGGTAACAGGTTTTGTCAAATCATACATTCTCGACTCAGACTTGGATGCAGTGACCTAAACGCACATAAGTACGAACGATTCATATCACAAACACCTGTCTGCTCATGTGGCAATCATTACGAAGACCCATCTCACTATTTCTTCTCATGTCCTCTTTACAATGTCATAAGGCAAAATTTGTTCTTTTATAATCGGGGATTTGATTTGAAATCAGTTCTATTTGGGAATTCAAACTGTTCTTCTATTGAAAATAATGAACTTTTAACTTCTGTGCACATGTTTATAGATTTAACAGGCAGATTTGAGAAATAACTTGTTATGTTTATGTATTCTCATGATGAATGACTTCTGTGGCATTTGTTGTTGTTTTGAAAGATCACATTACAATAAGTGTTATGAAATTATTAAGATTTGTGTTAGTGGTGACTTTTGTAAATATTCATGCTTTTGTAAATACACCATGACTTGAATTGTTATATGTACACTGGAGCGGTATTCAGATAAGCTTTGAGCTTGTTTACCAATCCAGTTCTTCTAGAAAAGAAATAAATATGTTTAAACCATCATGCTCATATATTTTTGTTGTTGGAGCGGTCTTCACATAAGCTCACACGAGCTTGTTGACCAATCCAGTTCATGTATCTTTTCATGAAATAAATACGTTTAAAACAAACTAGAAAATGTGTGTCCTTGGGACACAGATTCCCCCGCTAATAAAAAAGCCCTCAATGTTTTCAACCATAGAATTTAAAACAAAATAAGAGATGCACATCTTTAGCTTCATTTAAGTTCAAACATCCATTAAAATGTAGAAAATTAAATATTCCCAAACAAAATATGAGGTGCACACCTTTAGGATACACCTTTAAAGCATGTTTGAATGAACAGCGCAAAATTCACCTAAGTTCAACATGTCAGACATTTGAAAAAAAAATTGAAAATTGAAAAACATAATATGAGATGCACACCCTTAGGATGCCTATAAGCCATGTGTGCAATTTAAATTAAATCCATTGAACGGTTTTTGAGGAGAAGTGGATAAACAACACCCCCTATCACACTACCATGAGCTTTCACTTGCACAAAAATTCACCTACGTTCAACATGTCGGAAATTTGAAAAAAATTCAGATATGGCGGGGGCATAAACTATTTTATTGCACAGTGCATTTGATTTCTAAACAGTAACAGATCATACACTAGTACATATTAAAAAGGGTTCTTTGATACACAGAAGTATTTTATTAGGGTGAAACTATCGAAATTTATTTTTAAAAATTGAGTCTTTCTAAAAATAAATTTTCTAAAATTTTCCAAAGAAATTTAGTGACATTTGTAGGATTACTAAAACTTTAATTGATCTTTATTTTAAGTATTTTAAATCTAGTGGCCAAGGATGTCAAAAAGTTTTCATGATAGAAATCCGAAAGCCACTTCAAAGGGATAATGAACTTTTCACATTAACAGTTTTTAAATAAAGGAATTCAGGAAGATGACTTATTGTCCATACTGACATCCATCTTTTAATAATAAAATCCTCGGTCACCCAGAGTTCCACATTCTCTCCCCACAGAGGCAGATCAAGTAATGTTGATTTAGCCTCTGTTATATTACGCGGAGTTTGTGGAATAGAATGGGAGATGCCTGATTGGAGGCAATCAAAGTCAGTTGTGCAATCAGCGACGCTGTTCTTAAATCATCAGTTTGGTTACTAAATCAAGGCAAAGGCATTGTGATATGAACCATCCTTTTCATGCGAGCAGCCTTGTCATTTGATAAAGAAATTCAAATGTATTGTGATAAATTTTTTATCCGCTAGGGGCAACTGCCAGAACCCAGTGATTTCGGCGTAAAATAACAGAGGCTAAATCAACATGACTTGATCTGCCTCTGTGGGGAGAGAATGAGAGATCCATCGCCAAACAATGTTATCGTCACCCCTAGGACTTTTCCTCAGTTCTTAAATTCACTGCCCCTGATCTAAAAACGCGTCTGCATATCAGATGAATCAGCTAATGTCACTAATCAGCTAATGTAACGTTATTGTCACCCCTAGGACTCTTCGTCAGTTCTTAAATTCAGAGCTCTAGTAAAAACATTACCGAATATTTTAGACAGGATGAAGGCTGTTGATATTTTAGGAAATTCAATATATTTGAAGCGCCCAGTGTGATATCTTATAAAGAGCCACTCTATGAGTTGCGAGGGGTCATGCTAATCTTTACCAATTCTGTCATCTGGTCGACACGTACCGACTGTTGAAGGATAGTATCATTTTAAAGCTTTTCGACTTCGTATAGTGACAGCAGGAAAGTTTGAATGGTACATTGACGCTTGTCAATCAGTCAAACGTAATTCAGTGAACTTATTTCACGCAGTAAGAATGAAAGTTAGTGTTGATTATGTTTGATAGGTTATACAACTAGCATTCATGTAAGTTGAACGTGTGAATTCGGCTTCAATGAATATATATGACTGTTTTAAGAATGTCATTGAATACAAGTTTTCATCATATAATTGGTATTTAGGAATGAATATGTCAGATATTTTGAATTAATATCATAAAATTTGTCATTCACGTTCGTATCAGAGCAAAACAGTATGTGATGAAAATCAATGATATTAATGGCTGATAATGAGTCCACTATTCATGCTTTGATAAAACACCCCATTTTTTCAGTTTGATAGGAAACTTGGTCTTATTTTCGTGGTTCAAGTTTTTGAGATTTATGTTTCTGTACAAAGTGCTGATTTGTCAAAATATTGATACTGGAAAAAACAACAAATTAATATCATTTTTCATGTAAAGAAAATGGTAATACTTTTTAAAAAGCCAGGTTAAGTCTGTGTAGTTATGACCTAGTAAAGTAACCAAATGTTAACTTAAAGAGGCGCTGTATAACCTTTTTAAAATTTATTTTTCATAAGATATTAGTCAAATAACTATATAACATAAATATTAGGCCAAAACAGCAACGATACACAGTTTCTCAATGAAGCTACAGCTAAGTAAACATTGCGTAACAAGGCGTCTGCTTGTCGCCGTCCAGCGACAAACCAAAACAAGGCTGAGTGGCCACGGGAAGGGGATACCGGAAGTGACGTGGCAGTAGGTGAAGCGTTCGTCTGCTTATATGGAAAATGATTGGCGAAATCCGTAGTATTGCGTTTTCCAAGCGATTAACAGTATGTCATATCATTGTGTTGCTGTCAACTGTCCTAGAATATCTCCTGATGAAGTTTACGTAGACAAATTCCCATCACATTGATCGTTTCACGCCACATTGACCCGCTTAGGTGTTAGGTCAAACAGAGCAATGTGACAATCTACCCAATCAAACTCACGTGTTCCGATCACTACACCGAGTTTCTGTTTCGAGCTCGCATTTTCACTGAATGAACAGATTGGCATGCAGAGAAAAAAGAGATTAGTAAAATATAAAACATAGCAAAACATAGCACAACGTTTTTGGCTGATTTATGGTAATAATCCGAATTTACAATGCTCACATTTAGATTTGAATGTTGTGTAAAAAGGTTGAATAAACAATGACATTGGTCTGCAGGTGTTTTTTACTTTCTTTAGATCAGATACTCACTTATTACACAATTACTTTACTGTCTATCGTATTTCCTGTCTGTTTCCTAATTAAAAGCTATCAAATGATGACTATAGCAGGTAGGTTATATAATGCACAATCAACAACACCTGGCTATTTTATGACATCAGCTAATTAGGTAACATCAAATAGCAATTGTATTCCTTAACGTCTCTTTTTTCTCCGATTGGTAAATTATAACCTGTTGAAATTAGGAATACTTTTTTTGCTCTATCTGATAATTATTTTGAATAAGGTTCATTTAATAAATCTTCATTCTGTTGGGCCATGTATCGGGTATTTTTTGTGAAAAATATCTCTTCTAAGTACAAGAGTGAAAACATTAAGATTGTCAGTGAAATGCCCTATTAAAATAATGTTTTAAACAAGACATCAGTCATCATCCAATACATGCCTTTCATTGAGAATTGTAACTTATCCATCACTAAATGAAATAACTAAGAAAAACGTATATTGTTTTATCCTGTTACAAAATGAAGTCAAAGGCATTTAAAAAAAATTGGTTTAAATGTATAAAAAATAGTATTGTATAATAACATCCTTTCTGCTGTGCTACTAAAGTAATATTCAATAACAACAAACAACTGTGCAGACAGACAGACAGACAGACAGACAGATATTTTATTAATGTCTCACCACTGTACAACATATTAAAAAAATACAAAGGTAAAAAACAAATTAATGTAAAATTATATTAATATATACAGTGCCATTCTTGTATAAGAATTATGAGAGACAATTATCGATATAAAATATTTCTACGTCAAGCTAAAATATTATGGCAGGTTTTGGCAGATATAAAAACCAAATTTTCATTATGTAAAATGGTGGCCAACATAAAATCTTCGCTTGATTCACTAAAATTCATAATCACAGATTTGCAATAAGAAAACAGATTTTCCCGCAGATCAGTATAGTTGGGGCATTGCAAAAGGACATGGGCTTCATCTTCTACCTGATCCGGGCATGTAAAACAAAAACGGGAATCAGCAGGAATATTTTCATATCTTCCCGTCTCGATCTTTATCGGGGCGACTCCACACCGGAAGTTAGGTCCTGAGTTTGTTTCTTCCCTGTCTACCCCTTTCAGCTTGTAAGGTCGTCGTCCATTTCTTCAGATACTCCTTCGTCAGTTCTGTTTCGACGTCAACAACAAACTTACGTTTGTTCATGATGTTGCTGTCACACGGAATTCCTAATGACGTCCACTTGTTATGTACTTTGGAGTTCCAGTTCTTTCTTTGAGAATTCGCCAAATCAAAAACTTGCTTATTTAAACGGTCTGGCATATTATAAAAACGGCACCATTGCCTTGCTACAGAGCACCACTGTCTAACACACGTTGGTGTCCATCCCATGTCACCGTTGATGGCAGCGTTTGGGGCATATTTACCCAAGCCCATGAAGAAACGCTGTGCTCTGTTCTGTACTGCAGTCACGGCCGATATATCGTGGGTTCCCCAGATCGAAGCTCCATAATTAGGTGTCGAAGATACAACGGTTCACACGTGAGCAATTGTTTATGACGAAAATACTTCCGGGTTCTCACGTGCAGTCTTATGACAACATTGCGCAAAGCGAGACCATCTACATGCTGTAGCATTATGCGCACAACTTCGTTTTTAATCAGGGTCTTACATTTTCATCAATACAAATTGCCAGTTGAATAAATAAACTACCGATTTATTTAAGGTTTGAGATGTTGTTTAGGGTTTAATAATAATAATAATAATAATAATAATAATAATAATAATAATAATAATAATAAATATAATCGTTAAGCGATAAAAACAGGATTCAGCCACCACATATATGAGCTCTTTTGACCATTTGAAGCCTTTTGATGTATTGTTTTAGGTCGAAAATACGATGTCTAGCTGCCACATACTAATTCACATAGGCAACAAATATATAGTAACACAATGGAGGGGTGCTCTTTCAGACGCGTAATGATACACAAAATCTGCCATATATGGAGACACCTTATAAGGGTTGATACTACGATAGCGTAGTGAAAACCGATCTCCATGTAAATTTCTTACTATTTAAGTTGTGAACCCCCACCCTTCTTTCGCACTCGTTTCTCTTGAACGGGGTGGCGAAATTTCAAATGATTTATACCATTGCAAAGGGCGAAGAACCAGCTTCAATCCAATGTGTCATTTGTACATTTGAACGAAAAAGTTAAGAAACGGTAAACGATGCGACATCTGTCTCAAATATCAAGTTTTATCTCGAGATGACTGAGGGTACTTGTCTTTCAGTATTGATATATCCCGAACCAATAAAGATATGTTCATATTCTTTCCACCAGTGTGTAGAGGAGAGAATTGTCTAAATTTGCATTTATATTTTGGTTATGAGCATGAAAACGTATAGAAATGGTGAGCGATGCGACATCTGTCGCGAATAACACATTTTCCATCAGAATGAGCAATGCCCTTGCGCCCTTTTTACATGTACCTCCCGAACCAATAAAGATATCGGCATATTTCTTTCACCAGTGTGTAGAGGAGAGAATTGTCTTTATTTGCATATATTATTTGTTTATGAGCATGGAAAAGTGAGCGATGCGACATCTGCCGCAAATAACGCATTTTCCATCAAAATTAGCAATCCCCTTGCGCCCTCTATGCATGTACCTCCCGAACCGTTAAAGATAAGTTCATAATTTTTTCACCAGTGAATAGAGGAGAGAGATTTGTCTTTAAATGCATACATTATTTGTTTATGAGCATGAAAAAGCAAAGAAACGGTGAGCGATGCGACATCTGCCGCAAATTTCAAGCTATATCTAAACAAATTAGATAATTTAGCTTATGAGTCATTTACTGTGAACAATTTTATAATGAAGTACTACACAAAAGGTTTTTGTCTTGAACAAGCGTTGCCATCGATGTATAGTATGTTTTCCTAGTGTTTTATTGCCAATGAAGTACAATTTTTCAATCATTCTTATATGAGAATCATTCAAAACGCAAATAGGATTGACCACATTTAAATGCTCCGAATTTCAATGTTAATGTTTAATCTTATTTTGATGAGATTTATCGCAGATTGTATGATCTTTTGGCTTTCTAATGATATATGGAACAATGATTTGTCTCCTGTCACTGATGAGTAACGATTTTTAAAACATACCTATATCGTTTGCATTCAAAACGAAAGCAGAATTGACAATATTCATAGGGCCGTAACTCAATGTAAAACAAATATAGGAATTTACTGTCAAATTTAAAAAAAATCTATAGACTTTTGGCTTTCAAATGATGTATAGAACACACCGATAGCGTACGTCGTTGATGCGTTACGATACTTTAAACATACCCACCAAAACACCACATGTCCAAAATGGAAAGTTTGACCTCTGACCCTGGCCGGAAATGACTGTTCGCGAGCGATTTTATTCTTTTATCTGAAAGACCTTGCCAATGTCTTACTCTCATGCAAAAATCATAAAATTCTATGGTCTGGTTTTTGAGTTATATGCCCTTGAAGTTTGCGATTTTTAGATTTTGGTCAAATTTGAAAATTCACAGCAAAAAAAGTATTGCAGTTAGGACTTTGTAGAAGTCAAATTCAGAACTACAATGCTTCAGCTACATTGAGTATAAATTTCAGCTCTCTAGTGCAAGTATCTTCAGAGAAGAAGATTTTCAAAGGTGGGTGGGGTCAGAAATTGTCAAAAATGCACTATAAGCAAGATGGCGGCCAAACCACGTGACCTACGAATTTGTTATGATTTCGTTTTTTGCAGCATTTTTGATTGCGCACATTTAAAAAAAAAATTAGGTCTCTAAGTGCATTTTGAAAAAAAAGTCAATGTTAAATTTTCGATTTTGGAATCGAACTGGACCTTTAATGTATGGGCCGAATTGTCCCAAAAGCTTATTGTCGCCATTCCTCAACAAGGTCTTCCAGCCTGTGAAATTTGGCTTTGATAGCATCAGCCGTTTGGGCTGAAAGTTGACCACAAAATTCGTGGAATAATATAAAAAAACACGCCAATAACAATAAGGATGGCTGAATCCTTAATAAATGTAGTTTATTACTGTGTCTTAAGATACAGCTCCGGGCCATTTCTGGCCGAAAAGACACCATAATATATATTTACAAACATGAATACTAAATATAGTCGCAAGCGACGACAAACGGATTCAGCGCTGTATGGTGTTAAATGTAATGCACAAATATAATGATTTCAGTCAAAAGCTTATGGGTTTTAATCTTTTGTTGATGATTAACGCAATTTGCAAACAAACAGTTATCAAATGCATTTAAAACGCATGCAAGGTTGACAATATTCAAAGGTCCGTAACTCAATGTTAATGTAGTAACTGAATTTATTGTTAATTTTTAAAAGATAGTGTATTCTTTTGGCTTTCTAATGATATATGGAACAATGATTTGTCGTCTATCACTGATGACTAACAACTTTTTTAACATACCTGTATCCTATGCATTCAAAACGAAAGCAGAATTGACAATATTCAAAGGGCTGTAACTCGATGTAAAACAAATATAGAAATTTTCTGTAAAATTTAAAAAAAATCTATAGGCTTTTTGCTTCCATATGATGTATAGAACAAAGCGTTATCGTACGCCGTTGATTCGCTACGATATTTCAAACATACCCACCAAAACACCACATTTCCAAAATGCAAAGTTTGACCTCTGACCCTGACCGGAAATGACTGTTCGCGAGCGATTTTATTCTTTTATCTTAAAGGGCTTGCCAATGTCTAACTCTCATGCAAAAATCATAAAATTCTATGGTCTGGGTTTTGAGTTATCTGCCCTTGAAGTTTGCGATTTTTACATTTTGGTCAACTTTGAAAAATCACAGCAAGAAAAGTATTAAAGTTAGAACTTTGTAGAAGTCAAATTCAGAACTACAATGCTTCAGCTACATTGAGTATAAATTTCAGCTCTCTAGTGCAAGTATCTTCAGAGCAGAAGATTTTCAAAGGTGGGTGGGGTCAGAAATGGTCGAAAATGCACTAAAAGCAAGATGGCGGCCAAACCACGTGACCTTCGAATTTGCCATGATTTCGTTTTTTGCAGCATTTTTGATTGCGCATCTTTTGAAAAAAAATTCAAGTCTCTAAGTGCATTTTGAAAAAAAAATCAATGTTAAATTTTCGACTTTGGATTCGAACTGGACCTTTAATGTATGGACCGATTTGGCCGAAAAGCTTATTGTCGCCATTCCACAACAAGGTCTACCAGCCTGTGAAATTTGGCTTTGATAGCATCAGCCGTTTGGGCTGAAAGTTGACCACAAAAATCGTGATATATCCCGAACCAATAAAGATATGTTCATATTCTTTCCACCAGTGTGTAGAGGAGAGAATTGTCTAAATTTTATATTCTGGTTATGAGCATGAAAACGTATAGAAATGGTGAGCGATGCGACATCTGTTGCAAATATCAAACTTTATCTCAAGAAATAGATAATTTAGCTTAATACTCGTTTACTGTTAATATTTTTATAATGAGGTACTACACAAAGTATTTGTGTCTTTAACAAGCGCATCCATTGATGTATAGTATGTTAACCCTTACGATGCGGCTATATATTTTTGCTCTACTAGCCCACGTGGCGACATTGTTTTGTCCGGAGCGCGTGTGAACGATGTCTTATATTTCGCTTGCCGCTTCTTTATTCCTGTCCGCGCATAGACATATGATACATGGAAATAAAGACAATTCGTTTCTCTATAAGTTGATATAAAAATTATAAAATTATCTCTAATGGTTCGTGAGGTATGAGTGCCGCAAGATGCGCGAGTTAATTACAAGTTCAATTAGCGAATGCCGGAGCGCAAGTAGAGCGCGCACCGCTTCTTCATTTCTGTGCGCGCATAAACAAATGATACATGGAAATAAAGACAATTCTTTTCTCTACAAGTTGATATAAAAATTATAAAATTATCTCTAATGGTTCGTGAGATATGAATGCCGCAAGGTGCGCGAGGTAAATGCAAGTTATATTAGCGATAGCCGGAACGCAACTGGCGCGTGTGAACGATGTCTTATATTTCGCTTGCCGTTTCTTTATTCCTGTCCGCGCAGAAGACATATGATACATGGAAATAAAGACAATTCTTTTCTCTACAAGTTGATATAAAAATTATAAAAGTATCTCTAATGGTTCGGGAGATATGTCTGTTGTTGATTGATGAGTTACGCATTTTGCAAATATACAGTTATCAAATGCATTCAGGGTTGACAATATTCAAAGGTCCGTAACTAAATGTAAATGAAGTAACTGAATTTATTGTTAATTTTTAAAAGATAGTGTATTCTTTTGGCTTTCTAATGATATATGGAACAATGATTTGTCTCCTGTCACTGATGAGTAACGACTTTTTTAACATACCTTTATCCTAAGCATTCAAAACGAAAGCAGAATTGACAATATTCAAAGGGCCGTAACTCAATGTAAAACAAATAAAGGAATTTACTGTCAAATTTAAAATTTTTTTATAGACTTTTGGCTTTCATATGATGTATAGAACAAAGAGTTGTCGTACGCCTTTGATTCGCTACGATATTTCAAACATACCCACCAAAACACCACATGTCCAAAATTGAAAGTTTGACATCTAGTATCAGCAGTTGCCGAGTGGTAATTCCTGAAAGGTGCCTGGGGTCGGACTTTTGAAAAAAATGCAGAAAATTCAAGATGGCGGCCAAACCATGTGACCTACGAATTTGCCATGATTTCGTTTTTTGCAGCATTTTTGATTGCGCATCTTTTAAAAAAAAAATTAGGTCTCTAAGTGCATTTTGAAAAAAAAATCAATGTTAAATTTTCGATTTTGGAATCGAACTGGACCTTTAATGCACTGGTCGATTCGGCCCAAAAGCTGCGCATGTCTATTCCTCAACAAGGTCTACCAGCCTGTGAAATTTGGCTTCAATAGCATTAGCCGTTTGGTCTGAATCCTGCTCACAAAAATCGTGGAAAAATAAAAATAAACACGCCAATAACAATAAGGATTCAGCCTTATGGCTGAATCCTTAATAATTAAATATTTAATATTCAGAGTCTAAAGGACCCATCCATATATAACATTTTAATCCATTCAAACCACAAATTTCAAGCACACATAATTTAAAAACATAATAGAAAGGGCATATAAAGGATGTTAAGATAAATATTGCAATAAAATCACATTCAAATTCATTAAGAAAGTTTTTTGGAGAACATACGTTGGAGAGATTTAGCAAGTTCATATTGGATATCATCGCTTGTCATCAACCAGTAGAATTTGTCATATAAATTGAAGTCAGTAAATCCAGGATTTATATGTTTACATTTATAGAATAATGTCTTGCGGATATCAGAGTAGAAGTTACACTGCATCAGGAAGTGAATCTCGTCTTCTACTGCGTGGTCATCACACAGTGTACATAGTCTATCTTGGAGGGGGATAACAGGCTTGGCATAACGTCCTTTCTCGATGTTAAGGGGCAGGTTTCCACTGCGAAAAGATGACATCAGACTTCTTTGATGTCTTGTTATATTTATCTGTGTAAAGTGACATGTACTTATTTCTTGTTTGTAAAGTCTATATGTTCTGAGTTTTTTCCGTTAGGCTTATTATTGTCATTAAATAGGTCATGGTACCATTGTTCACGATCTGTATTGTCCAATATATCTAGGGCTTTGTGCAACAGTTCGGTTTTTGTGATGTTTGAGCAAAACACGTTGATTTGTTCCTGTCCATGTAAGTTAAGCTTTTTAATGATGTGTTGAGCTCTGTAATCCCAGGATGATTTTCTTCGGATTGACCATGTGTGCAAAGCAGCACATAATGTGTCCTGTCCTGCTGTCACCATCTTATGAAAATAACGTATGACTTCAATCTTTATTTTGGAGTCAGAACTTCTCCATCCCAAATCACCTCTCACAGCTAATGTGGCTGTGTTTTTCCTAACTCCAAGAAAAAATCGTCCTGCTTTATCCTGAATTTATCCGATTTCTTTACGACGTAAGATGTAATAAACGCGGTAAGATGTAATAACTGCGGTAAATTGTAATAAAAACGCGGTAAAATGTAATACTGCGGTAAATTGTAACAAAATTGCGGTAAAATGTAATAAAAATAGGTGCGGTAAAATGTAATAAGGGGTTGCGGTAAGATGTTACTAAAAGGTGCGGTAAATTGTAATACAATATGCGGTAAAATGTAATAACCTTTCCACAGTCTTTGATAACTTTTTTTCAACAATATTTGTCCATTTTTGGTCTATGCTGGTACATGTTATATGTTTAATTGTTGTTTGATTGATGATGACACAACGAAATATGTTTAAATATGAATTACACTTGAATTTTATGTCACTTTCATGAATGATTGTATTTTATTATCAGTAATGTTATAAAGATATATCACATCTCTGATTGGTCCACGTGACCCTGCTAAAATACTGATATCACCCTGTTGAGCGGGAGGGTAAATTATTTATACCCCGGCACAAAAAAGTTTACAATGTATGTTACCTCGAACACATGATCAAGCTAGTTTCTTTTGATCAACCGATATGTAACTTTAAGCAAACTATAGGCAAAGTGTTTACGCAGTTAACGTTTTCATTTATCTTCATATTAAATGCGTTATGTTTAAACATTCGGTAAGATAAATTCCTTATACCATTCAAAGGCGGGGTATACGGGCTCGTCGCATAACACAAAGTGAGAGGTTGATATCTCCCGAAACACCCCGCCTCTGAATTGCATAACTTATAATTGATTTGGACGACTTATATTTCATGGTTTATATCTATGAATGTTGGATTGGATGGCTTTTAGTTTTATTTAGTTTGCTTAAGAACGGTGTTCTAGTTTCATAAATGTTTTATTTTTATTTTGGAAAATCAATATTTGTTTTTTGTTCATGAATAATTATCAGGGGTAATCATTAATTAATGAGAAAACAAATGAGCAATCTTTAATTTTCAAGAATGGTTATATCTATTATGATTACCAAGAGGGTTTGTGATACATTTCAAAATGCACACTTATAATAATCAATATATAATTAATAAATGATAATTTAAAATAACTGGTAATAATTGATCTACATGTATGCCCGTGTAAAGATATACTTCTAATGCTGAGTTACTTGTCAATATTTTCTACCCCTTAAGTGAAAAGGATGCGTTTATAAGTTCTATATGAAAAAAAAATACATTTTTGCTATACAGTAGTAGGTTTGATCAACATTCATTTTTCTGTAACATTTATGGGTTTACAATGATGTTTGTTGGTCGATGAAGATGTGTGTAGGAAGTATGAAATCGTCCTAATGCAAGTTGCATGTTCTTTGTTATACATGGTGTGGAAAATACCCTTACTGTAACGCTATCGGATAAAGTACAATTTCTTTATTTTTTTCTAAAATAACCCACTGCCTTATAGTAAGGAACAAATCACTCCATTGGCTGTAAAAAAAACTTTATCCATCAATCAACTGAGACTTCGACAAAATCGAGTTCCAATAAGGTAGTAAGGTGTTTGCTACCAGGAACGCCTTCTTGTGACAACCAAAGATAGTTGTGTGATTCTAATCGGTTCTTTGGTCGAGTCTTCTAACGAATTTGTTCAAGTTAATCAGTTGTACTAGTACCTATGCTATAAACCCAACCAACTCTATGCCTCATTTTTTATCATGTTCTTTATAAAAAATAAGATACACTGTTTTGAAACATAAAATGGAAGATATCATTAAACAAGAAAAATGTTTACTTATAAATCACAGACGTTTTGATTTTTAATTGCTTTAAACAGTATACAGTATAAAGGTTATTTCCCCAAAGATTGCTGATAATTCTTTTTAGTCTTTTTTTTAATTCTGATTTAGGTATTGTTGTCCAACCCAATGTTTTCTTCACAATAAGGTTAAATAATGAAAATACAACAATCATCATTTTCATAACGTTCATGCAATGAGATAAATACAGTTGCCCAAACAATCATGAGCTTTGCATTATATTATTTACCTACACTACAATAGTTAAAGCTCGAAATCGGAGACCAGAACCCTTTCAAGTGACGTCATAGTATAGTTTTATATTGACGTCATGAACCATTACTTTATGATGTCATTCAAAAATTACAACGGAATAAATGGTAGCAGTGCCTTTGATCTTTATAAAACGCTACTAAATATGGTTAAAATGTGTGTTGGTTACATGCCTACTAACATATCTAGAAAAAATACGCCTTAACTTTAACTCTTTACTGCCAATAAATATTGAAATAGAACCAATGGCTCTGCAGCTTATCAGGCTTTACATTTAACTTTGCTTTAGGGTGCGGAAAATGTTGTTCTCCAATTAGTTGTGGCCAAAGAGTTACCGAATGTGCAATTTCGTAAATTTCTAACTATCTTATGAGTCTATAGACAATATTGTATCATTCTATACCTTGTGGTGTTAGAGAAGAAGAGGACAAAAAGGCTTTAGTAGGGGCCACAAGATCAGAAATGCTAAAGTTTAGTATGTATCAATTCAAAAATAGATTTGTTCAAACATTCAAGGAAATGTAAAAAGGGTAAACGGAGTGACCTTCAATTGAGTAAGACTTAAAATGCTTTAAAATAATTTAAGGCTTAAGTTCCAAAGGTTCACCGATGCCTATTACAGGCCACGGGATCTTAAAAAGAGATAAATTAGTCCCCATTGCATAAAGATTGTGTCTACAAGGTTTCAGCTTTCTGGACCTCATGTTTGTTTAAGTAAAAGACGTAAATAGGTTTTAAAGGGACAGTAGCACGTTTTTTAATAATTTTATATTTTAAAATTTCACTGATAAGTGTAACTTTATGCTAAATGTATTATTTTGGCAGTGTCAAAAAATTCATAACACAAGCCAATCATCTATAGTCAGAGGACAAAGCATAAAGATTCACATAAATCCATTGGCGGCCATTTTATGTGAACACCTTTAATTTATTTTTTGTAAGAATTTGGAATTGCATGGCTAAACTTTACGTTATCTATTTTAATTATTACTGATTCATTTAGTTTAATACATTGTCTTTCGATTGGAACCATTTATTTTCATTTTCCTGACATCATATTATAATCCCCCTAAAACGTGCTACTGCCCCTTTAATAGCATGGTCCCTATGACCCTTATTAGGGGACTCAGGGTCACCAAAGCTATAAATAATAATCCTCATTAGTCAAGGAGTTTGTACAGCAAGTTTCAGTCTTCAATGCTTCTTTTTTAAAATAAAAATATGTCCAAAATGGACAACAATTAACAGATGGACTGACTGACTGACGGATGGATGGACAGACGCCGGACACCAAACCAAGCCATAAGCCCATCGGCTGTAGACTAATAGGACATATATTACACACAAGGTCGTATTAATTGAATTTAAAACGTACTGCATACCTGACAAGCGTCGTAATGTATTTTTAAAATTCAATTCTTCTTAGTTTATAGCGTGCGGTTTATATCAGTTTTGAATATTTCATTTGAAGAATTGACTAGCAGTTCAAGAGAGTAAATAGTTGCAGTGTACACAAACGAAAGTAACAAAAGAAGATTTATACCAAACGTCTTTATTCCTATTGCACAGTTTGTCAATTTTTTAGATTTAAATGTATATCGAAAATACACACTTCGTCTCTTCATCAGAAGTTTAAGTCTATCCATTGGACTGTCCGAGTAACTTAATAAGTAGTCTTGAAGTAAACCCACAGATAAATCAGAGATAAATCATAAATCAATTGCTTTGTCTTTGTTCGTCTTAAAGTCACTTTATTTTTTTTAAAAATACTTCGGCCTTATACTAGCTTAACATGGCTTATTGCCAGGGTTAGGTCTGATTGTTTTGTCAAACAAGTACAACGTTTTTCGTACAAAGCGGTACTCATAGGTATTCATTTATCGCTGTGACGAATGTTGAGCTTTCATAATATGTATGCAGGAGAAATATCAAACTGAATGAAATGCAATCGTAGTTCATCCTAATATTGAATAATAAGAAGTGCCGTATTTTCAATATGAACACATCATGCACAAATCACCTTTGTCGAGCAGAAATTGTTGTTGTAAAAATGTAATAGATTCGGTAATCAAGCGGATTGTTGAACTCGTTTCCTTATGTGTCATGTTATACTCATTCATATAAATATGAAAGATATGTGAAAATAGGATTACTATGTGATAGAGAATAGTCGTGTACTTTATGAACAAGACGTAAAGGAGTACACCAATTTGCAGTGATCACAGACATATAAATGCAATATCTTACGAACTAATCCGCATACAAACGTTATATTTCAAATAGGTACATACCAAAGGAAGAGATTGGGAAAGGGTCTTGAATAAAGCTGGAATCACAACCAAGGCAGTATGTACATACGTTGCAGGATCAGAAAATCATATTCGTGCGAAACAAGAGGAGTATATGCAGTCAAAAGTAGATAGTAGTAAGAGAAATATATGGAATTAGAAGATATTTATGATAATGCGCATGTATATATACAAAAGAAATGACGATAACAAAATGAAAACGCATAATCATTGCTCGTTCGTACAGTGATATGCAATATAAAATCATCATTGTTCATTAGTAAAAAACTACTCTGGTAGTTTCGTTTTTAGATTATGCATCAAACGTCAACCAAGAGACATGTCAAGCATGCACGATGTCTGTTTAAAGTTTAAGTTCGGTATGCGTGTGCAAGAAGCAAACAAATGCTGCTGAACATGCAAGAAGCAAACAAATGCTGCTGAACATTAGAAGGTTGAGAATATACACATGTGACCAGTGGGATTTAATCAGTTGATATAGGGTAGACTCGGGCAAAGCGCGCCCTCGGGGCAAAATGACCAAGCATTATTTCTTCTTAATGATCGACAAATTGCGTAATTTGTTATGGCCAACCAATGGAAGTAAACGGCATGAAGCACTGTGACACATGCTTGAATCGTTTGCGGGGGTTGGGGACGTATGATATCAATTATTCTAAAAAACATTGTTTTGCTATAAGGAATGGATGTGACTAGATATACCATAAAACAACACAAAAGGGAAGTTTGAATCTAATGCACCTATGATGCACGTTGGTATCATGGTATCAATGACTAAAGAAATTCGTAACTATTTGCCTTAAGTTCCTATTATTTACATATCGAATACAACCCTCAATGGGGCAAAATAAGCCGGGGGAGCGCTTTGTCCTGTGTGATCTAAAATATATCCTTGTTGCTTACTAATCGGTGTCTTTTTGTATTTCTAAAACATACATGTATGACGAACAAGAGTGCTTTTATTTATTTTGTGTCCTTTGGCAAGGCACTTTATCCAAAATGCACTGAGTAAAGCCTGAAATAACGGGTGTATGTTGATTCCTTGCTCCTTCGGCATAGTACAATTACAATTAATCAGGGTATTAATATGTAACGCTTTGTGCAACTGCGAAGCAGATGATAAATGCGCATCATAAGCGGCCTATCATTGTCATAATTATTGTATACATACCTTAGCATAATGATTCTAACATGTTTGAATCATACTCATAATCATTTTCTATGATTTATATGAACCAATGTTATTACAATTTACCGCGCATCACATTACAATTTACCGCACACTGAGTGCTAACATTTTACCGCACCCCCTATTACAATTTACCGCACCTGTGTTTATTACATTTAACCGCATTTTTATTACAATTTACCGCAGTATTACATCTTACCGCGTTTTTATTACAATTTACCGCAGTTATTACATCTTACCGCGTTTATTACATCTTACGTCGTAACAACGTAACTATCATATAGCTTGGCGAACACATCAAGACTGAAACCTCCAAGGGAATTGAACTTTGCCATAATAACACCAAGAGCTCTATTAGCTGACTTACACACTTCTTTCACAGTTTTCCTATAATCACAATGCTCGTTGAGCCACAAACTTAAATATTTATATTCAGAACAATATGATATCTCCATATCACCACATGTGAAATTGTGAACAGATCTAGGAGTAGAGATTGGTCTGCAGTGCATAATCTTAGATTTCTCATTATTTACAGTCAGTTTCCACTTTGATGTCCAGGAGTGAAGGCAATCAAGGAGTTGTTGTAGCTTGTTTTCATCAGGAGCTATAAACACGATATCATCCGCATATAATAATAAGGACACATTAATAAGATCGATATCCACCCCACAATTTAATTTGCATAGTTCACTGGCGAGGTCATCTATGAACATAAGAAAGAGAGTAGGAGAAATACAACAACCCTGTTTTACACCAATGTTCACATCGAACCAGTTGGTCTTCTCTGTATTAACTTTCACACAACATTTAACATCTTGATAAAGGGACTGTATTGCTGATAAAAATTGTCCTTGTATTTTAAAGCGAGTTGTCATCTTTAGCCAAAGTAACTGTCGTTGAACTGAGTCGAATGCCTTCTTAATGTCGATGAAGCACTAGTAGGTGGAGAGTTTTGATATCTTTCTGTTATAGACAATCTTAGTTAATGAATGTAGATGGTCCTGACATGACCTGCCTTTCCTGGAGCCATTTTGTAGAACGATAAGAAGCTGTTCTTGTTCCAGCCAGTTACTTAATCTTGTGTTTAAGACTTTTGCATATATTTTTATAAGGAACTGAGAGAAGGGTTATTCCTCTGTAGTTAGAAGGGATTCGTGGATCTCCTGACTTTGGTATGGGTGTTATTATTCCTTTTTGCCATATTTTTTAAACAAGGCCTGACCTGAACATGATATTAAACAGTCCGTGTAAGGTATTTATAGCATTAATATTCTTCAACACTTCAGGTTGGGGTTCATCAATCCCTGGGGCTTTGTTTAATGTCATATCCTGTACAGCTTTGAATACCTCTAGCTTTGAAATAGGTTCATTTAATATTTCACTGTTTAAAGTTGTATTGATAGGTTCACAGAAATTGCTGTTTTCACTGGGTTGAACTTGTGTTTGGGTATTGACATTTTGTGGGTTGAATAAATCGCTGAAATCTTGCTTCCATCGTTCCATGACAGCGTTGAGATCTGAAGTAGCATTGCCATGCTGGTCTATGACTTCATTGGGGATAAGTACCTTTCTTTCATTTTGAATACCTAGCTTTCCTATGTTTCTCCAAAATATGTTTGGGTTAACAAGAGAATCACTCAGTCGTTCCTGTTTTTCCCTTTGAAAAGTTCTTTTATGTCTTCTGTGAAGCTTATCGAAGTATTTTCTGGCTTGACAGAAATCAGATCTTAGAGTTTTGTTGGTTGAACAGTTTTTCTTACTTTTTATCCAAATCCTTTCCTTTGCACAGGTATCACTCCATGCATGTTGCAATTCATCACACCAGTATGCTTTTCTTCTACTCTTTTGTGGTTTGTTGTTAGTGTTGTTACTGTATATCTTCTTTTGGTTCAGTTTTGATTGCATTTCTTCTGTGACTGCTTCAATTAGAGAATTGTAGTTTATGTCCAAATCTTCTTTCTGCACAAGTAATTTCTCAGTATGATATATCCATTCCTGCACTGTTTTTAACTGTTTATTATTCATTAGGAAGTCTTGTGGTATATTCTTTAAGTCATGTCTTAGCTGTTGATTACTTTGAGTTGCTTGACTCTCAGTGTTGGTGATTGTCGGTATGTCCAAGTTCAGGTCCCAAATCAAGATAGAATGGTCTGGTAAAACCGCGGGTGGGTGAATGTTACCTGTCAAAGAGAGTTCACTTATTCTGTGCACTTTAAAATCCTTGACATATTGGAGTTGTTCATATATATATGGGGTGATGACATAGTCTACAATTGACTTTCCTTGGCCACTTACATAGGTATAATCTTGTTTTCCAATTCTTCCATTCACCATGCATAAACCGCTAGATGATAAACAATCAATAAGGGATTCTCCATTATGATTTAACACAGTGTCCAATTTTTCTCTGAGCTGAACGTCATCCACACCCTCTATTATGTCTTGTAAGGTTCCACACCGAGCATTAAAATCCCCACACAGGTAAATTATCCTTTTATTTTGGTAAGTGTAGAATTTGTGTTGTAAATCTTGTAGGAACTGTTCTGTGTCTATTGTCCTAGTTGAACCCATTGGGGGAAGATAGCAGACGCATAGATAGAGGTCGGTATCACCTTTCCTGTTTACTTTAAGCCACATTATTCCCTCAGTGTCAAAGTCATTTAATTTCACTATATATTGTTCAAGCTCCTTTTTCACTAAAAAGCCTGATCCTCCCGAACCTCGTTTGGCACCTTTGTGTAATTGTTTTCTGTTTAGTCCATACCAACAGTAATCTCTAATGCAGACTTTCTCATCTCGCTGGAGAAACGTTTCACATATTCCCAGGATGTCAGGATTTAAAAAGTTAATTACATCACATTTAAAACTAAAACTGTCAAAGTTCTTGTCATTTTGTTTGAAGCCTTTGGTATTCCAAACACCAAGCCGTAGCCCCTAGTACCTTTTAACAGTTGTGTTTGATGTGTGTGATATTTTTCCATTCTTGTTTAGTCTGAGGTTCCTATCTTTGTCCAGAGTTTTCAACAATAGCCTCATGTTGTTCTCAGATTTCAGTTCCTCCCTTGTTTTGAATGTGTCAATGTACACCTTTTCCGTTTCCTTTTTAGTTTTGAGTTTTTGTTTTGACTTCAGCACCTGGATAAGTTGTGAGTTGTTCTCAACTTGACATACAATGTGTCCTGGAATATCTTCTCTGTGACTTGGGAGTCGGTCACATTTCACAATTTTGACCTCATGTAAGTTTAATGTTCTATGTACAAGGTTGTTTACACTTTGTATCAATTCTTCTTTAGTTTCATTTCTTTGTTTTCCCTTCAGACCTTTAATCACTACTTTGTTTTTTTCTGGTGTGGTTTTAGTGTTTTCAGTTATTTTCACCACTTCTGCATATGATTTTTCCAAATGAGTGACTTTCTGTTGAATTTTATCAAATCGCTTTGAAATTCTTGCTTGACTTTGCCTACTTCATGTTCTATTGTGGTTGCAATTAGAGCAGTGAGTTTTGATTCTAAGTTATTTTCCAAATCATCCATCCGTTCCCTTAATGTCGAGACGGCAGAGCCTATTTCTTTTGATAGTTCAGTGACAGCTTTCAATATAGCATTGTCTGTGTGTGTTTGTGCGATAGGCCTACTGTCACTTTTTGTTTCGATATTTATCGGCGCTTCAGTCACTTTCTCACTGTGTACATCTACCGATACCACACGAGTTGAGCTTCAATTGTTTGCTTACTTATTTACAGTCAATATTGTGCTAGCAGTTGAGTTACCTTCGTCTGAGTCTGTTGTAAGACACCTTTTCCGACCTGTAGTTTCACTATTGTCTATCTGCCCTTGCTTGACTCGTACCGAGCCTTGCGACGCCATTACACTATCGACGAATTCAGTTGCCGACATAATTTTACCTTTGTGTGGGCTACTTTTGTCTTATTGGAGTCCGAATACGGCAAATATAGTGTCTATGTTAGTGGTATATAATGTCTATTGTGGGTAGGTTGCGAGTTAGTACACTTTACCACTCATAAATTGAAAATTTCTTCGGAGCTCAAGTTGCTGTGCTTCTTCAGTCAAGGGACGTAATTCAATCTTTTAATCGACGGTTAATCATCGACCTGTACTGTTAGCTTGTGTTGTTTTACATAACGAGGGCACACAACGGGGTATCACATCAGCTACTAACACGTCACGAGTCAGTCACGCTTCAGTGTGTTTTATTCTGTTCGCCGGCTTTTAGGCGGTGTTATTTATACAGTCGTAATTAAGCCGGTTCTAGGTCGATTTCAGAAATTTAAAGTTGAGTCCATGTGAAATTGTTATCACTATTTCATGAATCCCGAAAGTTGCCATATAGCATTTCAGTCCATCTTTAATGCTATTTTTGTCATAAGGAAACAGCAATGAGTGACCAATAGTCTTTTTAAAATCAAAATTCAGCATTTATTTCATTCCTAATTATGTTTTACTAAAAACTCAGTTAACTGCTTCTACTTTTTTTAAAATTAACTAATCATAACATAACATATTGAATCGTAAAAAAATTAACAGCATTAGTGCTAGAAAATAATCTTTGTTTCTGGTTACCTTTAGCGTCAATTTCAAACCCCCGCATTAAGACTTTTTTTGAAGATCTTGACAAGGGACAAAATAGAAAATTTGCGGGCTCTTGAAATACAACTCGTGGATGTTCTTAATGCCTTCAAAGATGCAGTGATAAAGTGATTCTTGATTGTAGGTGGTACTTATTATTTTCCTCTTGCTTAGTAAAAAAAATGGAAATGAAAAATGTTTGCGTCAATGCATCAGTTTTACCTTTAAGTAAAAGACTAGAAACATTGTTTTATTTTTGTTTGACCTTATCATTAAGTTTTTCTGAGATTAATTAAATTAAATTGACAAATAACTGAATTGATAATATAAAAGGGGTTCGGTCTGGTATTAAAAGCTATTTTGCATCAAACAGATATTTCTGAATGAATAAATTTTAGTTGGTATTAGTTTTTAAATGGCCATAAAATTAATGATCGACGGAGGCTTTCTTCAAATTATAAGTAAGCGAAAAAGTAGTATTAGTAGAAATACATGCTATGCTCTACAGAGCTGTTGTAATTTATTCAATGAAATTCATCTCCGTAAACAGTAAACTTATCAAATAATTTACTAGTTCATATGAATGTTTCAAAGAAGAGGCATATTTGAAGTCTAAGTTCTCAGTTTACAATATATCAAACATTATAAAACGGACTATTTGCCTTTGTCTGATTGTCAAAATACATTTCTGTATAAACTACCCAAGTTTATTACACCCGAATTCATAACTTACAAACTTCTGTTGTCAACAACAACAACTGATTTTATATGAAGAGGCTTCAGCACGCCTCTCAGATACATTTTCAAATGGCCATAACATTTTCTGCCGGAGGTTGATTTTGGTTGGTAGAGACATGTAACATTTTTCAAGTTATTTGTCTGTTAAAGAAAATGTCCGGGTTCACTTAATTTTGAGGAGATTTCTACTGGCCTGATAGATTATGACTATCGGGAGTGAATAATCATGTGAAAGGATTGACGATGTCGGGCTAGCTCCTCACCTCGCCTCTCTCAAGGCTATCTTGTTGGGATTGAGGCACACATCGTCCCCATTCCTCGCGCCAGCGATGCACCTCGTCCTGTTCACTTGGCACTGCTCGAGGAAATTCGGACTAAGTTCACCAACAACTATTTTGATGATGTCCACAAAGATCATGGAAGAAACGCCTCCAAAGAAAAAGAGTCCTAAAATAAAGGTAGACATTGTTTAGATACATATTATGCATATTAGTTCTACAGACTGATGCAAAATAACAAATCGTTTGTGCTCTAGATGAGCGTTTACAGGACACCGCAAAAGCAGAGCAGCCCCTAATTGAGGGTTTCACGATCCCCTATTCGTCCTTCTACAAAACCTCAGTATAGTTCTACATGTTCTTAGAAATATATACAATATCAGAAGAATTTCAGACCTGGAACTTTCATATTAAACGTGAACGTGTCAAAATAATACATGTAAGGCATATTTGGAAATCTAAAAACCTATTTGTGATTTCAAAATCAAGTTTAAGGTAAACTAAACTCTTATCAACAAACAATTATCACTTTTCAACAATTTCTAATGATTACAAGTGTTGTAATAGATTACCGCAATACTATGGTTAATACATTGAACATGTCAAAATAATTTCCCAGAGGTGTAAACAGTAACACATGTACATGAGTTCTGGAAAGCTAGGATACAGTTATACCGGAACTTGGTGTACATTCCAATAACTCATAACACGTGACCTTAACATTTCACATTGAGGGTCACACAATATATGGACACTTTTGAGTTGGTATAACAATCATGTAATGATTAAAGTCTTAATAGTTAAAATAGCCTTTCCTCTAAACCATGCTTAAGTCGCGACATTGCTATGTCCTTGACCCTTGATTGAGCGGTAACCTTTTCTATTATTTTCCCACATTTCTCTCCCCACAGAGGCAGATCAAGTCATGAAATGTTCGATAGTTCCACTGTTCTAACTCGACGAAATCAGTGGGTTTCTGGCAGTTTCCCCTGGCGGAATGACATTTGTCGCCATATTCAAATGGCCGCCAATGTGGGTATAAGCATCAGTCGTATGTTTATGCAACAAACACGATGAAAAGTTAATGATTATCACCCCTACTACACTGAGTAAGGTAACTGCAGTTACCTTCTCAAAAAATGGCGGGACAGCAAAACATCGCTGATTGTGACTTTTCTTCAAATGCATTTCACAACAATACTAGGTTGTTTTCAGTCATATAATCTATGCGCATGTCTTGAGAATGTAACAAAGATTCATTAGATGACATGTCACCATTCATAGAGTGTGTAAATAAATCACAATCTTTGTTTTAAAAACTCAAGCGAGAGTAAGGTGACATGAGAAAGGTAACTTAAGAATGGGAGAAAGGTAACTGAGAGGGTTTTCGGAATGTGTTATTCCCATTAATATGCAAATATTCTTTGTTTATAGCGACTTTTGCAGGAAGCACTGCACTCATTCTGAATGAAAGTGAACAATTAGCAAAATATGACGTCGTCCTGTTAAATAGATTGAATAATCTATGTGGTACTTTAATATCAATATTTGTAACTATAGACAATATAGAACAATACAAGTATGTTACTTCTCAAATTTATACAATAGCCTGGAAGCCTAGGGACATGCCACATTGGTTATGTCGCCCACAAGACATATTTCGTTGACAAAGCATCCGAAATGTAGGTGTAAGTCTTCGAAGCAATTACAGTTCTCAAAATATAGACATGTATAACATGTTTTCAGGCATTTGTTCACATGAATAATAAGAATATCTTACTAAGATTTTCCAAAAATGCCATTTTATTAATGTCACGGTTTTTTTATGTAACTTACGTTATAGATTTTAATTCAGCTTCAAGACAATGATAATCGCAGGGAACATAAGTATATATAAGTTCTTTTCCTTGAGTTGTATAGTGATTAAAAAGAAAATCCAAGCAATTGTCAATTTTAAAATAGTTGCGAGTGTTTCTGACATAAATATCCTTTAAGGCGTAGGCGTATGATTAAGTTTGTTATCTACGTTATGGATTTTTTGTAAATATTAAAATAGCAATGTCCTTAAATTATTTCCTTAGATGCAAACAGTTCTTAAGTTTGCTTGTAAGTAAACAAAATCACTCCAACGAAGCCATAAGAAATTGACTCGAAGAAAACCTGCTTTGAAATTTACGTTATGTAATTTACGTTATGGTTGCATACGGTATCTGTACCCAATTATCAAATACGGAGGGGTACTGCAGAGATCGGGACGTGTATATATACCGTATTTCCTCTAATAATTATTTTTTCAACTACCAACGACCCCTTCCGGCGCTTATTGGAGACCCGGGACTTATTAGAGGAAATACGGTAGGACCGGAAACGTAAGAAAGAACATTGAAGTGAAAGTCACCTTTTCTTGATAAAATGCGTTATGAAATTCGCGTACGTTTATGATTTTAATCTACACTTTAGGCCCTCTAAATATATAAATAGGCCTAGTAATGTCCAAAACCTGGTTGCTACTCGAGATAGGATAATATGTAAAGTTATGTCTATTTCTCAATTCGATTTTAAATGTGTAAAATCACAAACACAAACTCACATGACTTAGATACCACAATATTTATTTTAAGCTAAAACGGTCTTGAATTAAACGTTATGAGCGTGCGACGGTCTTCGATCACGGGCCCGATCAAAAACGACAGTTCATCAAGTTCAAACTAAATAGTTCTATTTGAAACAAAATTTAAATTCTAAAAAAACATACCACTGTAGTGTCTTGTTCAATGTGCAATTGTTTTCCAGGCTTGGGGCGGCTTAAAGACATACTACGCCATAATTATCTTCAGCCTGCCAGTAACAAGCTATTCGTTTATAAATAATTAGTACCGTAATCAAATACTGAAATAATGTGTCTAGTTCTTAAGAGAGAGAGGTTATCTATTTGATTTGAAAGGCTAAAGGAAAATATTCAGCTTACAAAATGTAGATAGAAACTGAATATATCGTTTCAAAGTGACTTGTTTCTTTCAAATAATAATGACACATTTTCTAGTTATTTTTATGTTTTCACAGATTCCTTCATTAGAAAAGGCGGACAATTAAGGTACATTAAACAGACTAACATTTACATTTAACAAAATGTATGATCGCTTTGACACTTTAACTTGTTAAGTTTATAGCACTGTTTTAATATAGACCTAATCAAATCTAATGACATTCGAACAGTTCTTTGATGTGGTTGATTGATATGGTTTTAACATTAAACCGTTACATTCTGAGACATTAACATGTCAAGTTTGGACATATTCTATTCTATGATAAAAAGAGGTTCAAATAACATCATCAATAACAAGTTTTGATATTGACTTCGGATTTTTGTGAAAAACACATATACAATTGTGCACTTTCATTGAGAATGAGTGAGTGAATGGAAGTGCCTTAGGTCCGTTTTTAATTTCAAGTGTCAAATATAAATGAATAAGAATAGTGAATGAATGAAAGGAATCAACAAACAGCAATACACTGATACGAGCTCAGAAAGCTATTACCTGGATACGGTTATAAACAGTGATTGCAATTGTTTATCTTCCTTTGTAAATATGTCATCACAATTATACATTTCTAAACACAGGATGAGACAATCATGCAAGGTATACACATTAATAATGACGATTTTCGTTATCATATATCCTGTTTTTCAAAAACTTGTTCAAAGTATGATCTTTTCATTTGTACAATATCAATGCTTATTGCTTATCATTCGTTTAGACTAACCTGCATTTATTAAACAATTTGTATTGTTTGTTTGTTGTCTTTTGTTTGTTCAAGCTTATCTTATTTGTTTTATAAGTTATTTTTATAAATTAATTAATAAATCACCTATTTTTGAGTAACTTTAACAATGTAAAATAACGATGTCGCGCTTATCCCTAAAATTTAATGCTATTCTACGGTGTAGAAATGTTCTATTACATATAAATCAATATGTATTATTGAGTTGTTCACTATACAAAAAAAAGCTGAATGTTTTATAACAATTAAGTGATTTTTACGAGGATATTATTTTGAAATACCTATATATCATTACTTAAGTGTAAATGATATGTATCATTAGCTATTATTCATGCTATCACGTTGAAGAAAATATAATTTTACAGTTACCTTTCTCAATGTTTCAATTCTTTTAACAGTTTGAAACATTTGTAGTTTGTACTCCACGTATCCGAGTTACCTTACTCTCGCTTGAGTTTTTAAAACAAAGATTGTGATTTATTTACACACTCTATGAATGGTGACATGTCATCTAATAAATCTTTGTTACATGCCCAAGACACGGGCATAGATTATATGACTGAAAACAACCTAGTATTGTTGTGAAATGCATTTGAAGAAAAGTCACAATCAGCGATTTTGAACCTTCCAATCGATAACAAAGAAGCAATGTGTAAAACTGGTGAAAACTTTATTGAGCTGGATGCTAAATCCCTGCCGATCAACATGCGATGATCTTACAAACAGTAAATTTATAACTAAACTCCCATAACAATGTATCATAATGTTTACATATCAAGTTAAACATTGTCACAAGCCTCCTTTTGTGTAGAACCCAGAACCCAGTGTCCAGAGCAGGCAAACACCTGACCTGGTCTCCTATCCTAAAACTCGGAAAGTCGACGAGAGCGAGCGAACACCTGAGTAGTGAGTGGTGCGAGAAAGGCATGCATGACATGCAGCATGTGCCTATATAAGGCTAGTATCGGCCTATCGGCACTGGCAGTCATTTTCAACCGGGTCGTTTCGTCTGCAATATTTATGTACTGCTGTTGGGTGAAACGAGCAGTCGTCGACGCTGTAAGTCAGTACAGTAAGACTGGTTCTGAGCCCGAGGAACAGAGTATCTAAAGAGTGGATGCATCTACCTCCCGTGAGGACGGTAAGACCTAGCTGTCATGGGACAGAGACCTGAGAGGGATCGCAGATGCACTGGATCCAACTAGATGCGCCACTGTTTGTGTGGTAGATGCGCCACTGTTTGTGTGGTAGATGCGCCACTGTTTGTGTGGTAGATGCGCCACTGTTTGTGTGGTAGATGCGCCACCGTCTGTGTGTGGTAGATGCGCCACCGTCTAAGTGTGGTAGATGCGCCACCGTCTGAGTGTGGTAGATGCGCCACCGTCTGTGTGTGGTAGATGCGCCACCGTCTGTGTGTGGTAGATGCGCCACCGTCTGTGGGTGGTAGATGCGCCACCGTCTGTGTGTGGTAGATGCGCCACCGTCTAAGTGTGGTAGATGCGCCACCGTCTGAGTGTGGTAGATGCGCCACCGTCTGTGTGTGGTAGATGCGCCACCGTCTGTGTGTGGTAGATGCGCCACCGTCTGTGGGTGGTAGATGCGCCACCGTCTGTGGGTGGTAGATGCGCCACCGTCTGTGGGTGGTAGATGCGCCACCGTCTGTGGGTGGTAGATGCGCCACCGTCTGTGGGTGGTAGATGCGTCACCGTCTGTGGGTGGTAGATGTATTTCTACTGGGATAGAGGGTGAGGGACGCACAGCGTCAGGCCCATGTTCCCAGATGAACTTTTGATTTCTTTTTTGATATGTTCATTGTTTTGTGAAATGTGATGTGTAATGTGAATGTGTTTTGTTGAGATGTGCTAAAGTGTGTTATTCATGATGTTTAAAGATTTCTAAATCTTCACTGATTTTACTTTGATATATCTGTAGTTGCAAAACGCTGATATACTGTTGATAAGTTAACCGTAACAGTGACTATTTAAGTGTTAATCTTATATTATTGAATAACTTTGTTGGTGTAAACGTTTTGGTTTTCTTTGTTTAAATTGTAGTTTTGTCCCTTAGATATGATGCCATAGATGACTTTTGCAAAACCCCATGTGTAATTAAGATTTGTTTTGCAGCTATATTTATCTAATAAGAAACTAATATCACCTTTGCACTTTTCAGATTGCATGGCACGAGCGCACAGCTAGCAAGCAATATCTGATTTTATATTTTCAGGATCTTGGAAGTCTATGGCACCACATCCAAACCCCACGTCTATTTCCCTTTTGTAAATGTAACATTTGTTTTTGTTCTTAAAATAAACTATATGTAACTATTTCATCCTAGTTATTATTGAGTACCACAGTCACTTTGTGACATTTTGGTGGCAGCGGTGGGATTAAAAAAAAACGGTACTCATATTTAACTTTTTGTAGGGTATTACTTTAGCACATCATTTACTCATATCTATTGTGTTGTGAGATTTGTTGGAAATGGAAATGGAAAAATGGTTAAAGCTTGGTAAGGAGCTTGGGAAGACTGGTGAGGCATTAGAGGATTGGATTGTGGCTGAGCGCAAGCGAGACCGAGAGGAAAGGCACCAGGAGAGAATGGAAAAGAAGGAAATACTAGAGTTGGAGCTAGAGATTCAACGAAATGAGGGAAAACCATGACAATCTAAGGACACCGAGGAATCTAAGAAGATGCCCAAGATGCCTCCATTTGAAGGTGGTAAGGATGATCTAGATGCTTATCTTAAACGGTTTGAGAGACATGCTACTCTGCAGAAGTGGGAAGAGGGTTCATGGGCGACCAGATTAAGTTATCTCCTTAAGGGCAAAGCTTTGGAAGTGTATTCTAGATTATCTGACTTCGATGCTAATGTGTATGGTACTCTCAAAACAGCTTTACTTCATCGATATCAACTGACTGAGGAAGGGTTTCGACAGAAGTTTCGGACTTATAAACCAGAAGTGGGTGAGACCTGTGGTCAATTTGTATTGCGTCTTGAAAGTTACATGATAAAGTGGCTTGAATTGGCAAAGAAGACTCCGAGTTTTCGTGATCTAAAAGATATTTTCTTACAGGAACAGTTTATCCATTGCTGTAACAAGGAATTGAAGCTGTTCTTGAAGGAGCGAAGTCCACAAACAGTTACGGATATGGCAAGTATAGCTGATAATTTCCTGGAGACTAGAGGGTGCACACCGAATACAAACAAGTATTTGTTTCCTGGACCGATAGATGGGCACAAGAAACCACTGGGACAACCGGACAAAACCTCAGGTTTACAAGCCAGTCTTAAAGATTCGACTCGGGACAAATCAGGTAGATTTTCAAATTTCAAATGTCATTTGTGTAACCAGTTAGGACACATTGCTAGATTCTGCCAAAAAGCAGGGAAGGGTCAAGCTTCCAAGGTTGGTGCTATTGAGAACCTGACGAACCAAGAAGCGGAGTGTCCAGCAGAGACGGAGGAACTGGACTGTGGGTGTAAATTGACCGTTCTCAGTATGGCATGCGAGCAACAGAAGTCGGAGAGTATGCCGGTGGTTGACGGGGAGTTTCGGGAACGCAAGGCAAAGGTGTTATGAGATTCAGGATGTAGTGGTGTTGTGATTGGGAGATCGCTGGTTTCGAAGGAAGACTTGACAGGAGAAAACAGAAAATGTAAGTTGGGCGATAGCAGTGTAAGAAAATTTCCTATGGCAAGGATAGAGTTGTGTACACCTTACTTCAAGGGCGAGAGTGAAGTTGTGTGTATGCCAAACCCTTTGTATGATATCATTATAGGGAATGTACCAGGTGCCCATGGTGTCAACTGTAAACATGCTAAATGTATTTCTGTTCCAGTTTGTGATCACAGCCAGCTTAATGCCGTGGAAACAAGGTCTCAGAAGAAACTCAAACCATTTGTTCCGTTGAAAACGCCTGCACTGGTAGACTTAGAGGAAACTCCAGAACAGATACGTACAGCACAACAAGAGGATGAAACCTTAAAGAGACAGAGGGACTTAGCAGTCACTGGCGAAGTGAGAAGGTCGGTCACAAGTGAGTGGACTTTCTGCTACAAGAAAGGTCTTCTATACCGTATGTTTACTTCCAATAGATTATCTCTTCAAAATCTTAAACAACTTGTTGTACCTCAATCTTTGAGAAGCAAAGTGTTGAAACTTGGACATGAAGGAATTCTCGCAGGTCATTTAGGGAGTAAGAAGACAGTGTCAAGAATTTTGGATCATTTCTACTGGCCTGATGTATGGGGCGACGTTCGACGTTATTGTCAATCGTGTGATGTCTGTCAACGGACAACACCAGAGGGTAAGGTTACGAAAGTACCATTAGGACAAATGCCACTTATTGATCAACCTGTTGGCCCAATACACCCAGTTTCAGATAAAAAGAACAGATACATCTTAACCATGGTGGATTATGCAACCAGATATCCAGAAGCAGTAGCTGTCCCAAACATTGAAACAGAGAAAAATTGCAGAGGCCCTTGTGAAGATGTTTTGCCGCGTAGGTATTCCAAATGAAATCCTGACTGACAGAGGAACTCAATTCACGTCTCAACTCATGAATGAAGTAAGTCGTTTATTGTCTGTAAAACAACTTACAACTACTCCGTAAAATCCTGCTTGCAACGGATTGGTTGAACGCTTTAATGGCACACTTAAAAGTATGTTGAAGAAACTCTGCACAGATAGACCACAAGACTGGGATCGATATTTAGACGCCTTGTTGTTTGCTTACCGTGAAGCGCCCCAGGATAGCTTAGGTTTTTCACCCTTTGAGCTTTTATTTGGCAGGTCAGTGAGAGGTCCACTCATGGTGTTGAAGGAATTGTGGACCAAGGAGGAAACCGCCCCGGAGGTCAAGACGACGTACCAATATGTGTTGGATCTACAAACCAAACTTCAAGAGACCTGGAAACTTGCGCAGGGGAAGCTAGCTCAGTCAGCCAAGAGGTATAAGAAATACTACGATCAAAAGTCCAGAAGGAGAGATTTCAAGGTAGGCGACAAAGTCTTAATTCTGTTACCCACAGATGCAAATAAGTTGCTCATGCAATGGAAAGGTCCTTATGAAATTAAAGCAAGAATTGGATCCATGGATTACTCTTTACAAATTAAAGACAAACTCAAGACTTATCACGCAAACTTTTTGAAATTGTATCATGAACCAAAAGTTTCTGAATGTGGTGTTCTAGTTCAGGTTCTTGCTGCTGTTGTTGAGGAGGAGGAGGTTCAAGACGTGCCAATGATGGGAGATCAGGTTGAGTTACCTTCACTACAGCCTAAGGAGACGGTAGAAGACGTGAAAGACTCCTTAACTCCCTCATAGATACAGCAGGTAAGATATATCTTGAACCAGTTTCAGGACGTCTTGACGGATTTACCTGGCCGTACTACGTTAGCAGAACATGACATCAAGCTTAGCTCTTCAGATCCTATTCGTCAGAAACCTTATCCTGTACCACTAGCTCATAAGGCCACTATCACAGATGAAGTAACTGAAATGTTGAAATTGGGAGTTATTGAAAGATCTCAGTCGCCTTATTGTTCTCCAATTGTTCTTATTCAGAAGAAAGGAGGGGGAATATGTTTCTGTGTTGACATGAGAAAGATAAATAATGTGACCATTTTCGATGCTGAACCAATTCCAAATCCTGAGGAAATATTTGCAAAAATCAGAAAATGTAAGTATTATTCAAAGTTTGACCTCACCAAAGGTTACTGGCAAATTCCTATGTCTCAGTCGTCCAAGGAGAAAACAGCGTTTTCTACTTCTGAAGGATTATTCCATTTTCGCATGATGCCATTTGGACTTGTGAATGCTCCAGCAACTTTCAGTAGAATGATGAGAAAACTTTTGGAAGGCATGACAGGCATTGACAATTTTATTGATGACATTCTTATCTTTTCAGAGTCCTGGGACGAGCATGTCGCCAATATATTTGAATTGCTCTCTCGTCTACGTGAAGCAGGATTGACAGCCAAACCAAGTAAGTGCTATGTTGGATGGAAGCAGCTTGATTTCGTGGGTCATGTGGTGAGCGAAGGTAAACTGTCTTTGCAAGATGAGAAGGTCAAGGCCATTTTTGAGTCTCCGTATCCACGAACAAAAACACAGATGAGATCGTTTTTGGGGCTTGCTGGCTTTTATCGAAAGTTTATTCCTAACTTCTCTGCCGTTGCAGCACCCCTGACGGACATGACCAGAAAAGGACGACCAAACCAGCTACTGTGGGAGAGAGAACAGGAACGTGCGTTCAACATGTTGAAAGCGGAACTTTCTCAGAAGCCAATCCTGAGATTGCCAGATGAAAGTAAGTCATTTACGTTGAGGACAGATGCTTCTAGTCAAGGAATCGGTGCTGTGTTGCTTCAGGAACATGACGGTGTTCTTTTCCCTGTGAAATATCTCAGCAGAAAGCTTCTCGACAGAGAACAAAGGTATTCAGTCATTGAAAACGAATGTCTCTCTCTGGTTTGGGCAATTCAGAAACTGCAAATGTATCTTCATGGACAGTCGTTTGTGCTGCAGACAGATCATGCGCCGTTGGTATATCTCAATAACACCAAGGTACAGAATGGACGAATCATGAGATGGACACTTGCACTTCAACCGTACAGATTTCGAATTGAAGCAATCAAGGGAACCAAGAATGTAGGAGCCGACTTCTTATCCAGGAGAGATTGAGATGATTTTGGGTCTTGTGAATTGTTGTTAAAATACATTTTAATCTCAGTGGGGAGGTTATGTCACAAGCCTCCTTTTGTGTAGAACCCAGAACCCAGTGTCCAGAGCAGGCAAACACCTGACCTGGTCTCCTATCCTAAAACTCGGAAAGTCGACGAGAGCGAGCGAACACCTGAGTGGTGAGTGGTGCGAGAAAGGCATGCATGACATGCAGCATGTGCCTATATAAGGCTAGTATCGGCCTATCGGCACTGGCTGTCATTTTCAACCGGGTCGTTTCGTCTGCAATATTTATGTAGTGCTGTTGGGTGAAACGAGCAGTCGTCGACGCTATAAGTCAGTACAGTAAGACTGGTTCTGAGCCCGAGGAACAGAGTATCTAAAGAGTGGATGCATCCACCTCTAGTGAGGACGGTAATACCTAGTTGTCATGGGACAGAGACCTGAGAGGGATCGCAGATGCACTGGATCCAACTAGATGCGCCACTGTTTGTGTGGTAGATACGCCACTGTTTGTGTGGTAGATGCGCCACTGTTTGTGTGGTAGATGCGCCACCGACTGTGTGTGGTAAATGCGCCACCGTCTAAGTGTAGTAGATGCGCCACCGTCTGTGTGTGGTAGATGCGCCACCGTCTGTGGGTGGTAGATGCGCCACCGTCTGTGGGTGGTAGATGTATTTCTACTGGGTTAGAGGGTGAGGGACGCACAGCGTCAGGCCCATATTCCCAGATGAACTTTTGATTTCTTTTTTGATATGTTCATTGTTTTGTGAAATGTGATGTGTAATGTGAATGTATTTTGTTGAGATGTGCTAAAGTGTGTTATTCATGATGTTTAAAGATTTCTAAATCTTCACTGATTTTACTTTGATATATCTGTAGTTGCAAAACGCTGATATACTGTTGATAAGTAAACCGTTACAGTGACTATTTAAGTGTTAATCTTATATTATTGAATAACTTTGTTGGTGTAAACGTTTTCGTTTTCTTTGTTTAAATTGTAGTTTTGTCCCTTAGATATGATGCCATAGATGACTTTTGCAAAACCCCATGTGTAATTAAGATTTGTTTTGCAGCTATATTTATCTAATAAGAAACTAATATCACCTTTGCACTTTTCAGATTGCATGGCACGAGCGCACAGCTAGCAAGCAATATCTGATTTTATATTTTCAGGATCTTGGAAGTCTATGGCACCACATCCAAATCCCACGTCTATTTCCCTTTTGTAAATGTAACATTTGTTTTTGTTCTTAAAATAAACTATACGTAACTATTTCATCCTAGTTATTATTGAGTACCACAGTCACTTTGTGACAAACATAGATGATAAAGATGAAAACTGCTGCATAGTATGTTATACACCTCATGCCAATAATACTACTGGGTGGGTGGGAGTGGTATGCTGAAGAACATGCGTGTTCATGTGCCGCCTGCCTAGTGTCGACGCTAAAGTTAAAGGGGGGTTACTCTGTTAAGTTTATACCCAACAAAGAAATGTGGTGAAAGGGAAGCTACTCTGTAATGACTATTTACAGATACAAAACCAATTTTACAAATAAAATAATGCTTTGAACCTTCCAATCGATAACAAAGAAGCAATGTGTAAAACTGGTGAAAACTTTTGAGCTGGATTATAAAGTCCCTGCCGATCAACATGCAGTGATCTTACAAACAGTAAATTTAAAACTAAACTCCCAGCCCAATTATGAATGTATTTGGTTTGGAAAAAAAAGAACATGATGAAAGTGAAGAAAATTACCCCCCCCCCCCCCCCGAAATTTTATTTGCAGAGAAAAGTAGGAAAATAATTTACAGCTGGATGGAGCAAATCACTTGAATAGACTAGCTGCGCGGAAGGGACAGTCCAAAATGCTTCAGTGCTCTCATATTGCGGTAATTGCTTATTTTAAGGTAACGCAAATACGCGTTACTTTTCCAGAAACCTATGTCCTGTATTACCTCCCCTGGTAAACCTACTTCAAAGGCCCAAGATGCGCCACCTCTTCTGAAGGAATGCCCTGTGTTTTTTTCTCTAAAACCTTCAAGGGTTAAAACATGTTGCACAACATCAATGAAAAAATTGTAGGACAATGCATTAAAACTATTATCACACAACAATGTGTTATCTGGTCTGCTATGAAATCGCAAAAGTGTACACAAAGCCGCTGCAGGGTCCAGTGCTTGACCCTCTGGGTGAGTGAGTGTGAGTGAGATGGTGTTTAACGTGTTTTGAACAATATTTCAGTTATATGGAGATGGGAGATAAACTTTCAGGACTCTCTCCCGAAACTGTAATGTCTTGGTCCACCTTAAAGATACACAATATCCAATGTCACAATGGCTAACATCACACACTATTATACATTTCGAGTCATTAAACTTTTTCATGCATAGAAAGTTACCAGGTCGCAACATGCAAAAACAAGATGTGTTTGTGAAACACGAATGCCCCCGGATGCATATGTCAAGTATCAAAGACCTAGCTCTGACCAATCAAAAGTTATGACCAAGGTTAAAGTTTTTGTGGACAAACGGACAGACAGACAGACAGACAGACGGACAGACGGACAGACGGACAGACGGACAGGTGAAAAACAATATACCCCCGGAATCTCCGATTCGGGGGCATAAAAACCTAGCAAACATGCCGCCCAGATGGAGGGTCCTAACGGGCACTAAGTATTGATATGTCTCTGAATTGCTAATAAATGTTGTGGAGTAATAGGTGAAGTTGCGGCTTGAGGTTGAAGTTGAGCGTCACCAAGTTCCCCTTTTACACCTTTTAACAAGTGTGATATCTGCCAACTGTCTTTAACCGGGTCAGAGAACTTGGTTATGCTTTATGTATGTTTGATACCACACACAAGTATTGTCTCACTGTTTGATACTTAAAGTTCTTAACATCTACCATATAGGCAACGAACAAAGCGACGTGATCACAACTCAAAGGCATTGGATCAATACCAATACTGTCACAGAATTTAGCAGGAACTTGAGTTGACACTTGTAAGTTGCTGGAGTTAAAACCGCCCAGCCTTGCGACTCCAGTCGCTTGACGGTGTGAGACAGGCGCTGCTGTAGACTTGTTCCACCTAAAGGAGATGAAGTCACAAGACATATGATGTGATAATGTATGCACAGAAAAAAGGGGCTAATTGCATACTAGGTATCAAGTTGAAAAGAGCTTGGTTCGCTGACGAGTAAAGACGTGTTTCTTTCGCTCTCAGTCACTGTGCTAAATTAGCTTATATTTGCTTTACATCGTTTGGTTTTGCAAATATATTGTTCAATTTCGATTGAGCATTATCTCTACAACATCTGCGTTGTGCTTATAATAATTACATTATTTATTTTTGTCATAAAGTAATAATGTAAATTATTAATTGCTGGGGGCGGGATAGCGCAGTGGTTAGCGCGTTCGGCTTCGGATCAGGAGGTCCGTGGTTCGAATCCCGCCAGGGGCTCGGCAACTTGTCTGCAGTAGAGAACTGTTCTACACGCAGTCAGGTTTGGGTGCAATGCTACACTGAATTTCAGTGCAGTACCACCCATGGTTGCTAGTTCCAGCCGATGCTCGCAGGTTTCACCGCAACGCATAGCCACAATAGTGTTGCGGGCTTTCTCCCTGCAATAATACTAGCAGCCGCGATATAAGTGAAATACTCTTGAAAGCGGCGATAAACCCCATCTCACCTCACCTATTAATTGCTGTGTTTCCAACACTTGACCTAGTTAGCTGCAAGCTAGGCTCGCTTGGGGTCGCTTGGGTGGTAATTCTTCTCCCGATTGAAGGGCTGACTGGCCTTTGTTTAGTTTGCGTAATATCTGCTTCGCGGATAATACGATTGATTGGTGTTACCAATACTCTGCTTCGCGGAGTATTTGATGTGTAATCAAATCAATTTCTTCAGTGAAAAGTCGCAACTATGCATTCTGATACTGACGATGACATTGATAGGGAATGGTCTGATTCCCAACATGAGGTCATAGAGTATTCAACAGAATCAGAATATACAAACAAATTCCAAACCATGCTTTCAAAACGTCAAAAACGAAAGCTAGACGATGATAATAATTCTGATATATCAGAATCTGAAACAAAGTTCATTGCCGTTCTTTCCTCTGTCGATCCCCGTACTACCCTTAAATCTATTCCTGCCATAGCTCTTGCTAAAGATATACAAAAAAATGTTGGTGACATCGATAGCCTTAAGAAACTGGAAAGGGGCGATATTGTTCTTAGGTGCAAATCAAGATCCCAGCTTCAAAGGGCTTTAGGTTTAACCCGACTCTGTGGCAAAAACATTCAAACTCATGTCCCCAAAAGCCTTAGAGAGTGTAAAGGCGTTATTTACAATGTTGACATGGAAGTCTCTGACAAAGACATTGTTTCTGAACTTAAAAAGTTCAAGGTCACTGAGGCCAAACGTTTGCTCAGAGGCAAAGAAAAAGAAACAACAACATCTGTGTTGCTTACATTTTGCTCTCAAACTCTCCCCGAGAGAGTTACTATGCTTTACCAATCGTTCAAAGTAAGGTTGTATATTCCTCCAGCCCTGAGGTGTTACAAATGCCAACGTTTTGGGCATACAGCAACACAATGCAACAGCTCTTCACAAATATGTCCCCGGTGTAGTGGTAGCCACTCTTACCAAGATTGCCCAGATAAAGACCAACTTAAGTGTTCTAACTGTGGAGGCAATCACAGTGCTGCGTATAAGGGGTGTCCCAAATACAAACAGGCTGTAGAGGTGCAACGTGTTCGCGTAGAGAATAAGATCTCCTACAAAGAAGCTGTACACATAGTAAAAGAAAATGTACCATCCTATGCAAGTGTCGTAGAGAAAAGCTCTCAACAAACCGGAAATCACAGTAAAAGCTCATGTACATGTAATAATCAAAGCCAAGCTCAGCTAAATCAAACCGCTAGTACATCATCTGTAGCTTCAACCTCACAAAATGTAGGAATCAGTTCAGAGAACCTAGTCTCTTTCTTACTAGAGGTGCTCACTGTATGCTTCAGCTCTCCTGATAGAGAAAATCAAATCAGCAAAATTATGGAAGCTTCAAAATCCCACCTTAAACTTAATGTTCCAGAAGAAAGGTTTAAACAACATGTAACCCCGAGGGGGTACACAATGCAGAAATGGATACAGAAATATATCTTGAGATAACATCGATATTTTGTTTGTTCAAAAACATGCGCAAAATAGTCATTTAATGACTTTGAAAACAAACATCATATTTTCAGTATGTAAAACTTCTCTCAGCCAATCATAACCTGCCACATCACATCGCCCTTTCTCGCCAAACTGGTCAGGCTATTGCTATTGTTTACAGTATTGAGTCAAGCCGTCACTTACTTACTTGGCGTATAATTACTATACAAACAAAGAAAACAACATTCCAGTATGACGGTTAGTTAGTGAGACATATAATGAAGACATTTACTAATTTTGGTTGAATCTTTTTGACTGTTGATAGCTAAATCACGGCTTCTACAGAGGGATCTAAAGTCAATTCATCAATGAAACTACATGGTATGTCATAGCCCTGTCATAGAACTATGTTTTGCATATCTATTTTAAAAAAAGAAACGGGGTATATGTTTATATTTATGCTGCTCCCTAACAAAATAGTGACGTAGCGTAAACATAGAAAGATCAGTACACATATCATATACAGTGACAGTATCGAAACAACGATTTTCGAAAACATACGACAAAGCAATTAAATGCTAAGGTTATATCTTCATTAATGGTATAAACATAAGGATATTTCATCAAGGCAAAATCTTAATATTCAATCGTGTTTTGAAAATCTCTTAGATATTACGGTATAGTTATGTTTTGAATTTAGTAGTTCTAAGTTTACATTTTGTGATGAGTGGCCAGATAAAATTGGGGACAAATTAAACAAGTTAGTGAAATGTTTTTAGGAACTTATGAATAATCCTGAAGTAATTTTATATAATCTGAATGAGGTTTTGCTATATACACACTACGAAATATTCGGAAAGAGAGTGTCATTGAGGCATCATGTCATGAAATTGTATTAAGTTCGCAATACAATTTGATACACCTTTTGACACCATGTTTCATCATGTCTTGAGCGTTTCTCAATCAAATAAAGAAACAATGTTAGTTTACAAAGAGACAACTCATCAGCGTAAAATAAATACCATTCTATATCTTTGTTTGAGATAATGTTATTTTAAATTTTAAATATTTGTAAACTTCTAACGCAAACAACTGCCTGAAATAACAAATATGTATACATATAAGTTTGAATGCACAAAGTTTAGTTTACATATCATGTGACCAAAGCCTACCTTATTGAAGTCACTGTAAACGGAAAATACTCCATCTCATGTGTCTGTGTGTTCATCTCAAGACAGATGCAATGCATATGATAAATTCTAAATGTTTAATTTTTGATTGGATCTAGTTTGTCTTATTGTTGACCAATGGATGACTAGTGCTTTGACAACTAGGCGTGTCATAGATGGGCACATGCTTGATCTCTAAAACAACATCCCCTAATTCGTGTAACAACATTGTCAAAGAGTGTGAAATATCCCAAGCGCGACTCCCTAGGCCTGTAATTACACAATCAGTTACGATGTGCCATAACTATTTAATTACTACTCTGTTTTATTGCCGGACAGATGAAGCTTCTAAATCGTGCTAAAACATGTTTATTCTGTTTATTTACCACCATTGTCTGTTATATTTACATTGATTAGGCCCATTTCCGTTCTGTATATGATGTAATAATACACAGTCTGTAAAACTTCTATCAGCCAATCATAACCTGCCACATCACATCGCCCTTTCTCGCATGCGCAGTAAAGGCAATATCGTTCATCCGGTAGCATCCCTTTTCAGACTGTCAAATTGAGAAGCCTAAAATTTGCGCACTTTGAAGGGCGATATCTTTGTTATTAGAGGACCGATGAAAACGTTTTTTGGTGTTTTTTGAAGTTGACAATGTTTTCTGTACATATTTACCAATTAACATGGGGAAAATAATGAGGTTTCTTGTTGTTTAAGACTTTCTCTACACTTAAATCATGATGGAGACGGCAATTGTGCTTCTCAGCATTTTGCAGTGGAATGCACATAGCCTGGTATCACATGGGCCTAAATTAAAGCAGCATCTTAGTAAATTAGATACTTTGCCAGACATCATTTACGTCCAGGAAACATTCCTGTGGCCGAACTGCCAATTCAAAATCAATGGATATATCAGCTTAAGGCAAGATCGGGCTAATTTTGACCCTACTACCAATAACTCTCGTAGAGGAGGGTGTGCTATTTTTGTCAAATCAAACCTTACTTACAAAGCTCACAATCTCCCAAAATTGACATTTGAAGCAAATGCCGTAAAGATCTTTAATGGTAATCAGCGTGCTTTAACAATTTTTAATGTTTATAATAGGGGTACAGCCTCAGTGGTTGATTACAAAAAAATGATTGAAAACACAGATGGCCCTCTCATCATTTGCGGAGATTTTAACAGTCATCATGAGATGTGGGGCTCGAGAAAGACAGATTTGGCTGGCACAATAATTGAATCATTCATTGATGATGCTCATTTAGTAGTCCTTAATAATGGAAAGGCAACTCGTGTCAATATGGGAAATATTTCATACTCTGTATTGGACCTTACCCTTGTAACTGCTTCCCTTTCTGCAAAATGTGAGTGGGATGTATACCAGGAGGATACCCTCGGCAGCGATCATTTTCCAGTATATACACAACTTCATTTCAATCCTCTTAGAACTATTTCAAGTCGAGTCCCCCGATGGAAGTTTAGATCTGCTAATTGGAATGAGTTTTCAATACAATGTGAAAATCAGATTACTGAAGACCTTTTATCAACAGACATTGAATTGTCAAATCAAAATCTCACATCTAAAATAATTGGCATATCAAATGAATGCATTGGTAAAACTTCTGGTAAATTCCAGCCCAGAGTGTCACAATTTTTGTGGAATAAGAAATGTGAAGAAGCCAATCGAGCGGCATAAAGCTTACAACAAGGTCTGTAGAACTTCACTTCCGGCTGATTTGGAAACCTTCAGGAAAAGGCGTGCAGAATATCAACGAATAGTTCGCCAAATAAAACGCTCTAGCTTGCGTTTATACATTTCCACAATAAATAGAAACACTCCTTTAACGAAAGTCTGGTCCAAGGTCAAAAGAATCAGTGGCAGTTTTAACAGGAGTCCCATCCCAGTTCTCGGCGCAAATGGACAAGCAGTTACAAATCATGAAAAAACAGAATTACTTGCTGAACAGTTTGAAACTGTCTGTAGTCTAGAAAATTTCCCTGCTGAATTTCAAAATAAGGTAACAGCTGTTGAACTAGAATTCAAAGCTGATATAGACAAAGCCATACAGGATCCTTGTTCTCCATTGGATAAGCCTTTCACTTTAGTAGAGTTACAGACGGCAGTTCAAAAAGGAAAAAATACATCTCCAGGTGCTGATGATCTTTGTTATGAACATTTCAAGCATATGCCTAATAGCTCTTTAGAAATAGTCAAAGATATGATTAACCAAAGTTGGCTTTGTGGTGAAATTCCAAAAGTATGGACTGAAGCTGTAGTGATTCCAATTCCAAAACCCGGAAAAGATGCTTCAATACCATCATCATATCGACAAATAGACTTGACATCAAATCTCTGTAAAATCATGGAAAGGTTGGTGAGCAACCGCTTGAGTTATCATATGGAATCCAATCAACTTCTTAACAGAATTCAATCTGGTTTTAGGAAAAATCGCTCATGTACAGACCAACTCATCCGCCTACAAACGGCGGCACAAAAGGCTATAAGCAACCAGGAATACATGATTTGTGTATTCCTTGACATCGAGAAGGCCTATGATATGCTTTGGAGACAAGGACTCCTATTTAAGCTACAAAGCCTTGGAGTCAAAGGTCGAATGCTGAAATGGATCAGTTCATTTCTCTCTCACCGAACAATACGAGTTCGCATAGGCCAAGATCTATCAGGGGTGCATGTTATTCAGAACGGAACCCCCCAAGGCAGTGTTATAAGTCCACTTCTATTTAATATCATGATCAATGATATGTTTGATTCACTACCTGTGAATATTGATGCCTCTCAATTTGCTGACGATGGAGCCTTTTGGAGACGTTTTGGAAATATTGACTTTGTTCTCCGCTCCATTCAATCAGGACTAGATTCAGTATACAAATGGTGTTCTCAATCGGGATTCAAAATCTCCATTTCAAAATCAGTGGCCATGAATTTTACAAAACGCAAACTTGTTCATGATTTGTTTCTTACTATTGGAGAACATCGAATCAACTTCGTCCCTGATTTTAAATTTTTGGGAGTTTACTTTGATAGTAAACTTACTTGGTCTCGTCACATAACCTACTTATCGGGAAAGTGTTCAAAAGGACTAAATCTCTTGAAATGCGTATCGGGTACAAAATGGGGTGCCGATAAATCATCACTACTTTTACTCTACAAGGCTCTAATTCTATCAAGATTGGATTATGGCAGCCAAGTCTTTATAATTATGAATGCAGCAAAGTGTCACTTAACTAAACTTGACCGAGTTCAATCAAAAGCTTTAAGAATAGCTACAGGGGCATTTCCAACTACTCCCATAGCTGCTATGCAGGTAGAGTGTTCGGAACCTCCTCTCGCGTACTGCCGTCAGAAGTCCGCACTTAAAACGTATCTCTCCTTGACATCATCCTCTGATTACCATTCTTCAAAAGACGTGTTGAATGAGTGCGTGGAATATGTCATGTGTGATTGGAGCCATGGCAAACTACCCTTTGGGTTAGCGGCTCGACAACTCGCTCACAAGTGCAAAATTCAAGATTTACAACTAAATGCCCCATTCAAGCTTCCCAAATCAGCCCCATGGTGTCTTACACAACCATCACTTAATACGGATTTGGCCTCAGTTATACATAAACAAATGAGACCTATTATCATAAAATCAGTAGCATCTGATTTCATCAATACACGCTACCATGGATTTAATCATATTTATACAGATGCGTCTAAATACCCTGCTACAGGACACGTTGGCGCAGCTTTCTATATTCCATCTCTAGAGGTAGAAGAAATGTTTAGATTACAAGATCATTTGTCAGTTTTTGCAGCAGAATTAACAGCTATTCTAATGGCTCTAGTGTGGGTAAAAAATCATAATCTTGAATCAATCATTTTTACAGATTCCTTAGCAGCGGTTCAAGCAATTCACTCAGGTGCAAACGGGCAACGCAGTGACATTCTATATGAAATATTACATCTTGGTACCGTTTTGAATCAAACTTACATAAGCTGTTACATAATATGGGTTCCTGCACATGTAGGTCTCCATGGAAACGAGAAAGCTGACCAGCTTGCAAAATCATCTTTATCCAAACCCTACGTGGATTGTGAGGATATATATCCAGTGCCAAAGGATTTCTATGCTTCTGTTAATACATCAATCTATGAACAGTGGCAAAACGACTGGGATAGGGGCAACACTTTCAGACATATGCATAGCTCATGCCCTAAAGTTGTTAAGCACACCAAGATTCGGCGACAAAACCGGAGAGACGAAGTGATTCTCACTCGTTTAAGACTTGGCCATTGTGGACTAAATGCTTACAAGCACGTTTTAGACAATGATTCATCTCCTTCGTGTGTTCATTGTTTTTATTATTGTCCAGAGACTGTCATTCATTATCTTGTTGAATGTGAAGGGCATAACTCAGAGAGGTTGTTATCTCCAAATCAAATATTTTCTCACTAAGATCTATTCTTGGTGAAAATTTGATGTTTGGTGAAGTCCAAAGATCAGTTTTAAATTTTGTCAAGAACACTGGCAAATATGACCTTATATAACATTTAATACTCAATTTTAACTTTTAAATGTTTTTAACTCTCAATAATCACTCCAAGTGCCGGGCGCATGTAGGTCATATTTGGCCCAAACTTCGCCCTCCACATACTGGGCCTCTAATGAGAAATTATAAACAGCTTTCAACCAAAATAAATATCTCATGAAGTACATTATATAAGGGATTTTGCAGGAACCCTTGTTAATTATAGATTTGGCAGTAATCTTGTCTGTTTTCACAATAACTCGTTTGTTCTTCCAGAACCGACACCACCGCAACACTGCTAACACAATGGCCATAGTTTCTTTTATGTTTATATGCATATCAAATACCGGGTTCATATCTATGGCCCAGCTGACATAGAACAGGTCACCATCAAAGTATCCACCTGCACCTTGATTGCAGGCATCAGTCTGGACTGTGCACACAGGTTTTGCATCTAGAAAACTCTTTCACCATTGAAACCCTTCATAAAACTTAGCCACCATAAAATGTCATCCATAAAAGATGCGTCGAGGATAACTCTGTCACTGGAACACTTCAGCTTGTTTTTAATGTCAATAACACGACGCATGAAGGTTCTACCTCCTTGAATAACATTGCAAGCCCAATTTAGGCTACCAATGAGACTCTCCAATTTTCTCTTACTAGCCCTCTTTTTCAAAGAAAATTCTGATAAAACAGTCTGTATGTCTAGCAGTTTCTTGTCAGGTAGAGCAAGGGTACAGTCTCTTGTATTTACAACTATGCCTAAGAAAGTGATTATTTGAGATGGTCCCTTTACCTTATTCCAATTGATACTAAAACCGAGGAAGCGTAAAACGCGTATTAACTGGGATAGGGCCCTAGCACACTCCTCTGCTGAATTAGATACAATCCCCAGTTTTTTGCGTCGATGCCTTGCTGTATTGGGTTGCTATCAGACTGGGGGCTGCTGTGTTGTTTCTTAGTATGACCGGTCTGTAACACTGTGCACAAACGTGGGCCATTTTACAACCATTAAAGTCACAGTTACCAAAGTTATAGCGGCGGCAAATTTCAAAGCCATCGGGCGTGAAAGGCAACAGTTAAAATGGACGGGAGGCTGTTCTGCCTTGAGCGAGGATGTACCTATACTTTGTATAAAACAACGAAGCTGTACCTAACTTAAATCAGCGAAGCTGTTCCTAATCTACACAGCGAAGCTTTTCCTATCCTTAACAGTGAGGCTGGTACTACCCTAGACAGCGAGGCTATTGCTAAGAATAAAAGTTAAAAATGTGGAAACCTAAAGAGCTGTGTTGCTCCTAAAGTAAAAGCATGTTGTACAATGCATACTCCTACGTGCCTTGGCGGCTGATATGCAGCTCCAATACGGAAAGAATGTCCACAATAACTTGTTGGTTGTAATCCCACTGTTTGTGTCAGGTACTTCAGCCTTGCTATGAAGAAGGATTTGGACATAGGCAACCCTGTCACGAACAAGGCTAGACTACGAAGGCCAGTCAACTTGCTTCTCTTGAGCAAATAGGATCCCATGGCATTGGGTTTGGGCTCCGTCCGTCCGTCCGAGTTAAAGGGGACAGCTTTTCTCAGAACTATTTAAGATAGGATAACCAAATTTGCTGTGTGTCTTCAGGGTATCAATACCTTGATGGAGTTTGTAAATCAGAAACGCAAAATTAGTTTTTGCCGTTTTCGCGTGTTTTTGGACTCTGTTCGAGTGTGTCATCAAATGGGACAATTTTTCTCAATAACTATTTATGATAGGATGACCAAATATGCCGTGTGTCTTCAGGGTATCAAAACCTTGATGGAGTTAAAAAAAATGATGTAAATGCAATTACTTATTACAGCCCATGAAGGAAAATATTGGTAGCTTTAATAAAAACATTTTTGGCGGGCGATGTTGATGATCATGTCTTTTTGTTAGTTATGCATCACCTTTATCTCCCCTTATTAATAATGAGAACTGTAGCTTCATTGTCACAGTGAAACACTAAACGTTTTCTAGACCACAGTTACCCCCAGCTCTCTGTATGCCATAGACACTTTGTCCAAGGAAACCTGATTTTCTGCAAATAAAGAAATACCATTCCAGTTTTTGAGAAACAACACCCATATGTTAAGTTCTGTTTGACACTCTCCTGTAAGTAGTACATTATCATGCAAACTCTTCACTGTTGTTGAAAGTTTTATGAGAAAGGAAACAAAAGATCGTCCTGGCGGGATTACTCGAGCTCGGATATTAAGGTGCCCCAAAAGAGAAAGAAGAGCATGTAGTACGAACTGTAAAATACTTTCAACTTTGGCTTTTCATAAGTTGCTTCAAAAAGTTAATATCAGGGTGGTTTTCCAATTCGCTGCGTAATTCTTTTATTTTGACAGGCGATGATACATTCAGAAATGTCTCTGGTTTCGGTCATTGTGATTGTCTCCCTTCCTTTACACTGTGTTCACGGGAACCCTTGTTCACAGTGCTGTTTCGAATGACTTCCCCTGCATCTTGAACACATGTGGGAAAAAGGACACCTCCTCCTGTAACAGCCATGTTGCTCGTTATAACTGTTGTACAACTCTTTCCCCTCATAGTGTTGACGTTGGGTTCCCTTATATCAAAACTTTGAAATGATCTCTGAGGAATTCTGGAATTCTGAAGAATGTGTGCCACTCTGTCAGGTATCACATAAGGCAGAGTGGCAACCAGCTGTCAAGGAAGCATAAATAACTTGGTCTCTTATAAACCAATCCAGTCTTATTCTGTAATTCAACAATCATAGAATAGTGCGCGCCAAATTGTGTTTACATATCTGTAATGTCTTCCAGATATCTGTTAAGTTCATGACGTCTTTCAGGGAATTCTTCGCAGATTATTTCAATATTTTTTCCAAAAGCTGACACGAATTATGGGTACGTGTCAGTCTCTGAGCCCGAGTCCCTTTAAATCTGACGTTATCAAAATCTGATCATTATCAGCTGCTGTTTTAAATTCACCAAGTTCATATGAGGGGATCAAGAGAACGGCCAGGTTTATGTATCTCCCTTCTAAAACCTGTCTTTTTATATCCGGCGAGACACAACCGACTTTCGGGATATCATGTGATGTGAAAGAAGATATTCCTGTGTCCGTCACCTCAGAAGCGACCGTCTTGTTTGTCAGGTCGTTCTCACTACGTCATACTCCGTCCAAAATTAAAAGCGAAACGGCTTCGGAGGGGATGGAAACGAGTAACGATTGTTAATATTTTATCCAATAATGACGCCAGTTCGTTCATACACAGTTCTCAGCACGTTCATCTAGTCTTTATCCCGTCCTCAGGCAGTTTCTAACACGTTTAGATTGGATAGTGTTGCCCGTTCGCCTAGTTTTCAGGACGTCTTAATTCCGTTCTTAGACAGTTCAAACCGATCTAATCTAGACCAATCTCGTTCTTGATACGCACAATTGCATCCTAGCTGCGACCAACTCGTTTTTTGACAGTTCTTTTCGTTTTCACTACGTCCTGATTCCGTTCTCAGTGCGTCTTAATTGTAAAATCATCCAGTTCTGGCCCGTTTTCTATTAATACCCATCACGTCCTTGTCCGTTCTCAATTTCAAGGTGAAAACATCATGCCTCCAAAGAATGGGAAGAATGATCAGACGAAGGCTGTTCACAGGAAATCAAATACCAGATCCACTAGCCCTTGAGAAGCCATATATGAGGCAAACAAAACTTTACATTGTTTCTCTGCTTCCATCACAAACTGTAGGAAACCCACATTCATCATGCTGAGAGCTTCGTGTAACTTGGTTCCTGTTTCTCTTATCTCTTCTCTATCAAAATGATAAAAGTATTACCACATGTGTATTTATACGCGTCCTTACATACCAAAATGCAAACGTAGTAAGAACTATGTGACAATTTTTGCAAATGTACTAAGAACGAGTAGAACGCAATGAGGACCTTATGAGAACGTTTTCGTTTACAAAGGAACGATATTTTTTATCATAATTATCTAGTGAGCTTAAACTTTATTTATCTTACATGTTTAAAATCTGACATTCAATTTACTGCATTTTTTTTTAAACAGTACTCTTTTTAAATAGAGCGCCAGATATGGATGCCGGTTGAATACTCCCCAGGGAGTTGATTTGGAAAATGATCGGACGGTGAAAGAATGCCATTGACCAGGGGAAACAACAAGCGCCTTGAGCAACCACTAGTGGATGGATATGCGCGCTATGTAAATATTCATATAATTAAGATTGAAACAACCAAAAACAAGCAAAAATGTTAGGGTGGCTCACTAATAACCACTAACAACTAAATAGCTATTTATTCTTGCACCGATTTGAACCTCATAATTGAGAGCAAAATTAGTATTTTACAATTATTTAACGTGTATCATTATCTGCATGAAAAAATTCAATGTATCACGAGTCAACAATTTCATTTTGACATGTATTTGATAAAGTATCATGTGAAGGCCTGTAAAATTTACATGATTGATGCTTACCTACGAATCGTAACAGGCGTCGAACAAGCTGTGGTACCAGAAGGCAGCGCTGGTTCAGCACGCTCACAGAGTCCTGTGCCTCAGAGTTTGTGACCATACTACCGATCTCCCCGATTAGGATCTGACAAGTGAAAGAGAAAGGAATGATGCACATGATGTTTAACCCGAATTCCAAACTTCCTATATATATATTTCTCCTACAGATCCTCTCTCATACAACATACAACACAACAATAGTTAAATTGGAACACGTTGTGACAACCATGCGACGCAGTTTATTTCTTGAAGAGAAAATAGTACATTTAGCACGATATACGTGCGAATGATAATAATATAATTCTTCCAAAGTTTAATTCTCATGGGTAACCAACCCAAGCAAAACCTGACATATTGTATTAAATACAAAAATAGAAAGCATATGTACATATGAATGCCCCAATACTTCAGGCAAATACACAATTGTTTCAACAACATCATTCCGACATTAGGTCCGATTCTAATGGGTGACCAACCTCGTCAGCCTCATAGCATATACTGATATGTATAAATATATATATATATGGTTCAATTCTCATGGGTGACCAACCCCCAAAACAATTCATGACATTGTTACATCTGGTTCAATTCTCACGGGTGACCAACCCAACAAATTCATGAAACATACATCTGGTTCAATTCTCACGGGTAACCAACCCCAACAAATTCATGATACATATACATCTGGTTCAATTCTCACGGGTTACCAACCCCCGCACATCTCGTATCATATATACACTCCGGTTCAGTTCTCACGGGTGACCAACCCAGGCAATCTATAATCAAAATACATAGGTTACATTTTAACAGATATCCAAGCCCAGCATACTCGCAGCATACATATACTTACGCGGTTAAATTATCATGGGTTACAATCATGGGTCACAACTGAGAATGCTCTATTCAAATCAAGCGCCCTTATATATACACCATGTACAGCGCCACCTATATCCCATAATACACTATGTTGTATTTGCCGACGCTAGGAGAAAGAAATTTCTGTCTTATTCGTACCTCAAACGAAAGAAATTATATTTCTCCTACAGATCCTCTCTCATACAACATACAACACAACAATAGTTAAATTGGAACACGGTGTGACAACCATGCCGAGAGCCAAAGAAAGGGCATTTACAAACCCAGTGAACGGGAAACTTTTAGTCTATTTTCAATGTCATCTTTTAGGTAACCATCTTTTGCATTTTCGCTTCTCCAGCGTCCATGACGCTTAAATAATCTATCTGGAATACCGCAATTTGCTGCTGCAGAAGCTCCACCCGACCTGAAACTATGTAAACCATATTTCTTGATATCTGGTACATGAGGCTTGACCATTTCTATGAATAATTCTCTCAAACGTGAATAAGACAATGGCACATTATTAGCCCTCAAAACGTGCGTCCGTGCTGTCTTAGTCATATTCCTGAATATAAATTCATCACCTGAGGTATCAGGAATGTTGATCTCATCCAGGTAGCGCTCTAACCACATCACTGACCAAAGCTTCGTCCCTGTCCTACCAATAACGACCCAAGACCCATCTCTGTAAATATCCGTCTTAGACTTTTGTATGAACAAGGTCATATAAGCTTTTAAAAAAGCATCTCCACGCTTAATGCATCGCACTTCAGCCGACCTCAGAAAACCTGCATATGCAATAAGAATCATGCACACTGATCTCATGTCATAAATAGAACACTCCGTATCAAAACGATTAACTATCTTTTCCAAGGTGTCTACAGTCACGGGTTCCTTTTTAATAGTAGTCTTAGACAACTTACGTTAAGCTGCTTCAAGCACATTTGCCACCAGACTATTATCAGTAGGGGACTCTAATCCAACAAGTTTATGCGCATGCCTTTTGTATCTCATTTTCATTAGACTCTAAACGTTCCAAAATGGTGTCCAGTTTCTCAGAAATCGGTTTCTCTGCGTCCATGTTAAAGTGTTAGTCTCGTTGTCACAACATATACATCTGGTTCAATTCTCACGGGTTACCAACCCCCGCACATCTCGTATCATATATACACTCCGGTTCAGTTCTCACGGGTGACCAACCCAGGCAATCTATAATCAAAATACATAGGTTACATTTTAACAGATATCCAAGCCCAGCAAAGCCCGGGAAAATCGCTAAGTGAAAAGAAGATAAGTGTGAGGACGGACCTTCCAGTTGTGTTGAAAAAACAACGGGGCAACTTGCGAATAAGGCATACGAAAGTAGAAAGTGTTTTTACCCGATAAAACAGATGTCTCCCCCTTCCTCAAATGTGCCAAATATAAAAAAAAAAATTAACAAAAAATCTATAACCTCCAAAAGGCACATCTACATGATATGGAGAGACAGTATAACAAGTTTGGTGATGATTGGTGACATAGTTTTAGAGATCTGCTCCGGAAACGAACACTACCCTTGAAAAAGACTATGTCCAACTTGTTGCCATGGAATTTTTTTTTTTAAATCTATAACCTTGAAAAGGCACATCTACATGATATGGAGAGACAGTATACCAAGTTTGGTGATGATTGGTAACATAGTTTTAGAGATATGCTCCGGAAACGAAATGGGAACGCCGACGCCGACGCCAACGCCAACGCCGGCGGGAACTCAGCTAAAACCAATATGTCTCCCGACCCTTCGGGGGGAGACAGAATGAGGAGAACGGAAAGGGTCCAGACGCGCATAATCGAACGAGATATATAACTCTCAAACTGGAAACCCGGAAAGCACCTGGACATCCATGGATCACAGTGCAAGAAATAATCAACTGAAATGAAACAAGAAAATTCGTTTAAGGGATGTGTTGTTGTGTTTTTTTTGTTTTTTTTCTCTTTTCTTCCAAATGGATTAATCATCATTATTTAATGGATTTTGATATCGGCTGGTGTCGTGTGTCAAACTCTTCGAGAGGAAGCTAGGAAGCGTGACAGTAAGTTTTTTTTTTGTTTGTGTTTTTTAGTTGACCTGAGGCTGACCTAAAATTGACTTGACAAGGATTTCAAGACCAAATGTGCCAGTTGAACATTTTACGAGCGATTCAAAGAACTGATAACGCAAAGCAGTAATTTGAATTTGCCATATCTATGTTTATTGGATTTATTGAAACCTAATTTCGTATCATATCTCTATATTACATTATTTGTTTTGATCTATTGAGATATGAATATCAATATCAATACCTCATTGTTCCCATAATTATTTGGAGTCTCAGAGAAGTTAAACTAGTGTAATATTATTTAATGAGAAATCTCAGAAAATAGATATTTTTTCTACGCCAGCATAAGTGCATATGTTCTTAACAGATATAGTTATGATTAGTCAAAATAGGATGATTCACACCAGTGTGGGGAACATTTGGTCATTTCTCTGTTGTTTTAAATGCCAATTTATTACGGCCAAATTTCAGAGTAAAATATGTATTGACAGAAATGGGGAGCAAAAATTGCTGAAAGCACGATTGACAGGTTAAGATTTTTAACCATTCTTTTTTTAATTTTATTTTGTTTAACTTTCATTTCCCAATTCCAAGAATACAAAGGAATCTTTGTTAATATTGTGCTGTATGTCTACAGAACAGGAAGTGATATACAAATGAAACCATAGATGTTTCAGATACATACCAAAGATTTATTGCTAATTGCAGGTATAAAAAATGTATATTTGTAATTGAAAAGATTATAATATCAAGATGTTGTAATGATGGATAGTAAAGACAAATTGAAGATTTTATCTTAAACTGTAAAGGCCTTAACAATAACTTCAAAAGGAAACACATTTTCAGGTTTTTGAGAAGAAAGAAAGCACAAATTTTCTGTCTCCAGGATGTACACTTTACAAAAGAGCAGGAACAATTAATTAGACAACAATGGGGATATAATGTATGTTACTTTAGTCATTACAGAAGCAAGGCAATGGGCACAGCCATTCTTTTCAATAATGATTTTCATTTTGATATTTTGCAGACAGTAATTGATGAAAATGAAGGTAATTATGTTGCTTTAAAAAAATATTAAAACAGTCATAGGCAATTTTGAATGCGATAAGGCAATAATTTGCGGTGATTGGAATTTAGTATAAGATACAGATATGGACACATATAATTATAAACATGTAAATAATCCTAAAGCTAGAGAAGAGGTAATTGAGATAATCGAATTGTTGGATCTAAAGGACCCATGGCGTGATTTACACCCTAATGAAAGGCGTTTTACTTGGAGACAACCAACTCCCTTAAAGCAATCTCGTTTAGATTTTGTTTTGGTAACACATAACGTGATGTACTCTGTCTCAGATACAGATATAATCCCAAGTATTAACTCAGATCATTCTATTGTGCAAATTAAAATTAACTCATCACAAATGGAAAGGGGTAAGGGATTCTGGAAATTCAACAATTCATTATTACGCGATCCAGACTATATTAAAAATGTAAAGGATACAATTAAAACAACTCTGCTGAAATATCAGATCCCTGATCGGTAGGAAACAAATGTAGAATATGAACTAAATGATCAGCTATTGTGGGAAATGCTCTTACTTGAAATTAGGGGCATGACTATATATTATTCTTCTACAAAAAAAGAGAAATAAAAGAGAGTCGAATTTTGAAAAAAAATGCAAGAGCTTGAAATTAATTTACATAATGAAGAAAATTTGAGGGTGAAAGAGAATATATTAAAACATATAAGTGATACTAGGGGAGAACAAGAAGAAATTAATAAGGAAAAAAATAAAGGACTTTTTATTAGATCAAAAGCTACATGGATTGAACTTTTTAAATAAACCAATTACAAAACTTGTAAGGAATGATGGTTCTGAAATAAATAAACAAGATGAGATACTAGATGAAACCAAATTTTTTTATGAAAATATATACTCTAAGGAAGAGTGTTCAGAGATAGATCTTGAAACTTTGTTCTCAGATACAAGTGTCCCAAGATTGTCTGATTTGGAATCATCAAATCTAGAGGGCGAAATAACATATGAAGAATGTTTACATGTACTGAAAAGAATGAAAAATGAAAAAACACCAGGACCTGATGGATTTACAACTGAATTTTATTTGGTGTGATTTAAATAAATTCTTGATTAATTCTTGAAACTATGCTTATGAACATGGTTCCCTATCTGTAACCCAGAAACAAGGATTAATTACAAAACCAAATAAACCTAAACAATATCTTAAATCATGGCGCCCTATAAGTTTGCTAAATACTTCATACAAAATTGCATCTGCTGTGATAGCAAAAAGGATTAAACCCATATTACCCACGATTATTAATGAAGATCAAAAGAGCTTCGTACCAGGTAGATATATAGGTGAAGTAACTAGACTGATTTATGATATTATGGATTATACTGAGACATTTCAAACACCAGGATTATTATTATTAGTTGATTTTGAGAAGGCTTTTGATTATGTGGATAGAAATTTTATTAAGAATGTATTTAATTTCTTTAATTTTGGACCAAGTCTATGTGAATGGATTTCTGTTCTTTTGAATGACATAGAATCATGTGTTCTTGTAAATGGATTTGGAAGTTCTTTTTTCAAAATAACAAGAGGTTGTAGACAAGGAGATCCGGTCTCACCATATATATTTATTTTATGTGTAGAAATCCTGGCACTTATGATAAGAAAAGACAAGGAAATAAAAGGTATTAAAATTTGTAACATTGAAACTATTTTGGCACAGTTTGCAGATGATACCTCTTTAACGTTAGCTGGTACAGAAAAATGCCTCTATACAGTACTTCATGTGTTAAAATTTTTTGCAAGATTTTCAGGACTTAGAGTAAATACTGAAAAACAAGATTGAAATGGATAGGATTAAAGAAGAGATCCAAGCACAAGATGTGCAAGGATTTCAATCTAGATTGGACACAGTCACAATTTAATTTGTTAGGTATCAAATTTGATGTAGATCTAGAATTAATGGTTGATATTAATTATTCAGATAAGCTGGAAAAGATTGAGAGAGAGATGAAAAGCTGGGAATTAAGATCACTGACACCCATGGGCAGAAATGTTGTATTAAAATCACTATTGCTTGCAAAATTAAATAATCTCTTTTCATCATTACCAAGCCCACCAGATGATGTAATTCAATCTTTTCAGAAAAGATGTTTTGAGTTTGTATGGAAGGGTAAAAAAGATAAGGTTAAAAGGAGTGTTATTACATCTATTGCCAAAAATGGAGGAATCAATGTTCCAATAATAGAAAATGTAACTAGGACTGCCGCGGCAGTACTTAGGTCTTCAAGATTCCTGTTTGACCTTCACACAGTGTTTGACCTTCACATGACTTTTTGTCTAAGAGGTAAACAGTAACTAATACATTATCAAAATGATTACATTTCACTTGATATTCAACGTTTAAGCCTTTACAGAACATTCATCATGGCTGCAGACATGAATCATCTCAGGTTGTACAGTCTTGTTGCTGCCTGATGATAGTAAAAACATTGGCTAGTGTTTTATTGCCAATGAACTACAGTTTTTCAATCATAAATGTATCATAATCATTCAAAACGAAAGTATGATTGACCACATTTAAATGCTCCGAATTTCAATGTTAATGTTTAATCTAATTTTAATGAGATTTATCCAAGATTGTATGTTCTTTTGTCTTTCTAATGACATATAGAACAATCAATTATCATGTGTCGTTGCTTAGAAATGAGTATTCGAACATACCCACCAAAACACCCGTTTTCCAAAATGCAAACTTTGAACCTTCCTCGTGTTCGCGAGCGATTTTATTCTTTTATCTTGAAGACCTTGCTAATGTCTAACTCTCATGCAAAAATTTTTAAGTTCTATGGTCTGGTTTTTGAGTTATCTGCCCTTGAATATTGCAATTTTGAGCAAAATTTGAAAAATTCTAAAAAAAAGTATTTCGTAATTTTTAATTTCAACCTAAACTTGTTATAGGCTAATGTATCAGCTACATTATGTGTAAGTTTCAACTTACTGGTATCAGTAGTTGCCGAGTGGTGATTCCTCAAAAGCGCATGGGGTCAGACAGTTGTTAAAAAGTCCTTGAAAAGTGCTTTAAATCAAGATGGCGGCCAAACCACGTGACCTACAAATTTGTCATGATTTACTTTTTTTCATTATTTTTCATTGCGCATCTTTAAAAAATTCAAGTCTCTAAGTGCATTTTGAAAAAAAAATCACTGTTAAATTTTCGATTTTGGATTCGAACTGGACCTTTAATGTACGAGTCCATTTTGCCCACGATTTACACGTCGATTCCAGGGTAAGGGCTATCAGCTGAGCAAGTTTCATTGAATTTGGATCAGTCGTTTGAGCTGTAGCTCGTTCACAAAAAAAATACAAATAATGATAATAAGAACTTGAAGAAAACGGATAAAAACAATAGGTCTTCCAGACTTTGTCTTGAAGACCTAATAATATCGCAGAAAATAATATGGATCAAATGATTGCTTTATAACAATTCTATATGGAGCAAAAATACTTCAGTATATATTACAAATAGCCAGAAATTATTGTTTGCGGATGGTATTTATATAAGCAACTGTATGCTACCTACATTTCAAATAGATTTTGGCAGGATGTTATAAAAGCATGGGCTGATTACTTACTGGTATGTTACCAAGAGGATGGGGACTGCCCTCTTATTTTACATCAGTCTCTTTGGTACAACAGTAATATTCTAATTGGTGGAAAAACAATCTTCAATAAAAATATGGAAAAGGAGAGTATAACCTATTTAAGAAATATTGTGAATGAAACTGGTAATGTTATGTCCTTTGAAGAATTGGGTAGCAAATATGATGTTTCTGTTGATTTTCTTACATTCCAGGGTATAAGGAGAGCCGTACTCCAATACTTGAAAAATAGAAATTTCAATTTTAGTCAAGAGATAAATATACCATACTATCCAATTCTTCCTTTTAATATTGCCAAACTTGCCAATAGTAAACATTTGTATAACAAATTGTGTCAATTTAGTTTTAATAAAACTACTGGCTAGCTGAAATGGGAAGAACTATATACAAAGGACTTTCAACAGAATGAATGGGAAAACATATATATGATGCCTAATCGGTGCACGCAAACTGTTAACTTGAAATGGTTTCAATATAAGATAACTCAAAATATTTTGACAACAAACACTTTATTGGATAAGATTGGATACATTGATTCACCATTGTGCTCCTTCTGTAAACAGGTGCCTGAAAGCATTGTTCACCTATTATGTGACTGTAATCATGTTAAAAAAGTGTGGAAAGAATTGACAGAATGGCTGGATGACTTGGCTGAAGGATGTATTGAATTAACACCAGAAAATATTATTTTTGGTTTTAAGGGTAAAAATAACAACCCATTAAATGCCATTCGTTTGTTGGTTAAACAAAATATTTACAGTTCTAGCAGAACAGGAAAGAAACCAAACTTTGGCTTTATCCAAAAAGAATTATTAAGATACTATGAGGCATGTAAATATATTGCTTTTACAAATAACAATAAGCCGAAATTTAATTCATTTTGGTCCTCTTTTTACACTTTATTCCAGCGCATCAAGACTGATGGTACTTAAACTTTATGAAGATGATGTTAAAAATATGTTGCTTAAAATAGAAAATGATGTAAATCTTGAAATGTACACTGTTGAACTGCAATATCTATCAGTGATGGTACTGAATCTTTATGATCTTTAAGATTTCTATAATCCTAAGAATTGAAGTTGATGTAAACTTTGTAGTGAATATTGATTATTACCTGCAATATCTAGTAGTGAAATGTGAATATTATTTTTCTTTTGTTCTGTATACAAATACATAATGTCAATTGTCATTGTCAATAAGCAATTAATGTAAACATCTTATGGGAAATAAAATTTAAAAAAAAAAGTGCCGCACCTCTTGTCATGGCGTTTTGTTACTTCAGCTTCAGTGTTGTTAGTGCTGAATTTTGCTCTAGTTAATACCTTTTTAAGGTTGTTTGGCTGCCACTTGCTTTTGATAATAAGGGTATTTTCAAGGATTGCTTTCAGCTTTTTATCTTGGTTTAGGAGGTTTAAGTTATCCTTAATTAGAGGGATATCTGATAAATAAATAAAAGAATAAAAGGAATTGTAGTTGATGATAAAGAATATAAATTAGGACAATATGCAGATGATACGGAACTTCTTTTGGATGGATCAGATGAATCTCTATATGCAGCTATTGATACACTCAATACCTTTTACAATATGTCAGGACTAAGGATAAACATAGATAAGATAAAAGCTATATGGATTGGTTCTAAGGCAGGTAGTAGAGATATTATAAGTAAAGATTTGGACATACAATGGCAAAATAATGAATTTAAAGTTTTGGGAATTACATTCACTCCCGATCTGAAAGACCTTTGGGTCATCAACACTAGAAAAAGACTCGAGGAAATCAATAGATTGCTTGCAACTTGGAGGAAAAGACCATTGACACTTATTGGAAACATTACTGTAATAAAAACATTGGCCCTTTCAAAATTGGTGCACATTTTCAGCACTCTGCCTAATCCTCCTGATTCATTTATCTCATCCCTTGAGAAAACTTTCTTTAAATTCATTTGGAATGATAAAATAGACAAAATAAAAAGGAGTACTATGAAAAGGAAATTTAAGGAAAGGGGTTTGCGCATGATTGACATAAAATCTTTTGTAACGGCCATGAAACTATCCTCATTGAGACACGACTTAAAGAAACCTACCGTAAGTAATCCATGCAATTTTCTATTCAAGGATATATTGAATTACGGTGCATATTTCCATAATATTGTTAGAATGGACAACCCCTTTTGGAATGATGTCTTGATAGCCTGGAAATCATATTGTATTGAGCTTACAATAGAAGATAACAACTTAAATGAAATCTTATCTCAACCCTTATGGTTAAACCATAACTTTAAAACCCCGAACCACTACATTAAACAATGGGCTAAGAAAGGAATTCTTACAGTAAGAGATCTATATGGAGAACATGGCCTACTCTCTTTTGCAGATTTGAAAACAAAACACCAGATAAGTAGTACATATTTAGATCTTGATTACATCTTCCATATATTACCTAAAGCATGGAAGGACACCTTAATAGGATTTAATATTTTAGATAGAAAAGATTTTATCAGTACTTTACCAAAAAGACTTTAAGACTTTGACAAAGGGCTCAAGAAGATTTTATGATAAGCTTATGACTGAAAATACTAAGCTGCAAGTATGCCACAAATGGGAAAAACTTTTGAAAATGATGACTTTGAATGGCATAAGCTCTTTACTTATTAAAGAAAAAACATTCAGGATGTCAAACTTCAGGACTTTCAGTTTAAGTTTTTGCATGGACTTATATATACTAAAAAAGAGCTTTTGCGTATGAAATTAATTGATAATGCAATATGCTCCTTCTGCAAGGAGGCAAATGAAAATCTCTGTCATGTATATTGGGAATGTGAGGAAACTATAATTTTTTTGAACCACCTTCAGGATTGGGTTAGTAGATATATTGATGATTTTAATCTGACTAAATACTTGGTTTGGTCCACTCAATGAAAACTCTCTACATCATCACATAATCTTATCTGCCAAAAGACATATATACATTTGCTCTTTGAAAAACAATATTCCAAAACTGAAGAATTTTATAAAGATATTAAATGACATATTCACAATAGAAAGATTCATATCTAAAAGAAATAATACTTCTGACAAATTTTCCAGTGAATTTAATTGACATATATGTACTTGTAGTGATTGATTGATTACATTATTTCTCTGTTGACCTGTTGTCTAGAATCTCGAATTGTATAAGAATCTGAGAGGATGTTGAAGCTTTATGTATAACTTACAATTTGTATTATTGTATATTTGACTTGGGAACAATAAAAAACAAAACAAAACCCCCCAAAAACCCAACAAATTAATGACCCTAATCTCCGCCATCTCAAGATAAGCAAACACATAGCAGAATGTTGCAATGGTAACTTTACTATTTTCCCTTTCTACAAGGTTTATGCAAAACCAGAAAATAAAACTATGAATCTTGAAACAAAAGAAACATTTTTTTTCAAAAAATATTCTCCAACACTAAACAGTGGGACCTGAACAGTTAGCTCACATAAGGAAGTGATTACCATTGTGATGTATTAGCATGCTTGTTTAATTACACCTCTCTGACTATAGAATCGTTGAGCATAGAATTATAATATCAATATTACAGATGTACAGTTATAATACTAGCGTCAGCCATGTAGATAAGATATCAACTAAACAACATATGACAAGAAGACCAAAATGTGGCAAAAGGAGTTACACTACAAGTTATCTTTGCATTGTATTTGTCTAGGGTGTATGCATGTTCTATATCATGTTTAATGTGCGACATGTTTGGGTGTCTGTTTGCTAATCTTGATTTTAAAATGTTGTACTTTGTGATAATTATGATGCGATTGACTACGTCATTTCTCTTCCCAGGCCCCCGTGGGGCTCCCGGGTTAGAATAGGGCCTCAGTACTCCATGCTTGTCGTATGAGGCGACTAAAATGGGGCGGTCTGTTTGCCGTGGACTGCGACCTGTGTCGGTGGAGGAAGGGATTCTGGTGGTTGAGGTTGGTGTATGCCTGCGGGTGTGCCCGCCAACACACCACTTTGACCCTAACTTCAGTTAGACAGGAGGTCAGATGGGCCCAATCTGACCAATCGGCTGGTCATGCTAAGCCCTTGGTTTTTTTCTCTTTTTTTCTTTTTTTCTTTTTTTCTTTCTTTTTTTCTCTTTTCTCAGCTTCAATCATCAATTGTCTTTTCAAAACAATATAAGCAATTAAGCTTATCTATCTATTTATTTAGCTCACTCACTCAAAACTTTTTTTATTAATTCAACATTCCAATACCCAACACCAAGAAGGCAGTGGCCAATGGGTCAATCCAGTAGAGCATTGGCAACGCTCATATTGGAGTATGCCAGTGCTGTAGCCCTGGTGTCAGTTTGTTGGAGACCCACAAACACTTGGCATCCCCTTGTTGGACTCCGTGGAGGGTGGGGAGCAGCACTGGCGAGACACCTAAAAATAACCATGGCATCCCTTAAGAAGCGCAAAACTGAGGCATTATCAACGTCCTCATCTTCGGATGAGGAATCAAACAAATCATGGCCAAGATTCTTAATGATGGAGGGAGGCAGCAATGGTGGCGAGCCACTTAAGCTTAATCCCTTTGCTATTGAAAAAGTAATCAAAGGAGTTGCTGGTACAGTTAAAAACATTACCAAACTGCGCACTGGCTCTCTTCTTATTGAGTGTAATACTCATCAACAATCTGCAAATCTTCTCAAACTCAAAAATTTTGCTGGGGTGGCTGTTAAAGTCGCCCCTCACCGTTCTCTCAACAGCTGCAAGGGCATTGTTCGTGACAGGGACAGGGTCCTTTCCGACATGTCCGAGGACGAGCTTGTGGAAGAGCTCAAACCGCAAGGCATCACACATGTGAAGAGATTCACATACAAGGATAACGAAAAGAACAAGACCTTTCCATCAAACACCTATTTGATGGAATTTGGTACTTCAACACTTCCCCCTAACATCAAGGCTGGGTATCTTCTTATCAAGGTGGAACTATACATTCCAAACCCACTTCGGTGCTTTAAGTGCCAGAAGTTTGGACATGGTTCCCGCTCTTGCCGCGGTAGCACGGTCTGCCAGAAATGTGGCAAGGGGGACCATGATAGTTCCACCTGTGAAGCTCCTCACATGTGTCCAAACTGCAAAGGGCCCCACATGGCGTCCTCCAAACAATGCCCTACTTTCATCAGAGAAAGTAAAATAATTAAATTCAAATCTGAAAAAAATATCCCATTTGCGGAGGCCAGGAAACTGTTCTCTGCAAATGAGAAAGCTTCCTACGCTGCAGCTGCAGCTACTCCAAAATCAAAGGCATCAGTTGCCATCCAGACTGACACCACCTGGCTCAATCAACCAAAGCCAGTCAAATATAAACCTCAACTAGCAAAACCTAACACTATTCAAACTCAAACATACAACAACATCACCATGACCACTTCTGATAAAAACTCAATATACAACCCTAATATCCCAACAACTCCTTTGGCTCCTAAATCTCCTCCTTCTCCATCAAATGAAAACAAAAAGAAAAACAAAAACAGGAACTCAAATAAGCACAAAACCACTGACAGGGTCTCAAAGGCTGACAAGAACCCTGTCAGTGTTTCAAACAGGTTCCAGGACCTGGACCTGGACGAGAACATGGACGAATCCCCATGTCCTTCCAGGTCAACAAGTCGCTCTCCATCGCGGCACAGAGCATCTTCTGAGGATCCAGGTGGGCGCAAGCTCTCCAGGCTCCTAGAATAATTTTAAAATGTATATATTTTCCAAATTTTTATTAATTATGGCAATTCTCCAATGGAATTGTCGTGGTTTTAAAGCCAATTTTAATGAGCTTTCCTTACTTGCTCAATCATATAATCCTCAGGCAATATGCTTGCAGGAAACCCATTTTAAACAATCGGATAATACCACTTTGCGTGGCTTTACTTTCTATAATGCCTTTTCAGCGGAATTAGAAAAGGCCAAGGGTGGTGCATCAGTCCTTGTTCGACAAGGAGTGATTCACAGTCAAATCCCTCTCAAAACAAAACTCCAAGCTGTAGCTGTACAACTCAGCTTATTTAAAACCATAACACTATGTTCAATATATGTTCCACCATCAGATACCCTTAGATTGCAAGATCTTGATAATCTATTTCAACAACTCCCTAAGCCATGTGTCATTCTTGGGGACTTTAATAGTCATAACCCCTTGTGGGGAAGTAATTCCACCAATGACAAGGGTAAAAAAGTTGAAGATTTTCTTGACAATAATGGTCTCTCATTATTTAATGATGGGACAAATACTTACTTGCATCCTGCTTCAGGAACATATTCTGCAATTGATTTATCAATTACTGACCCATCTTTGCTTAACGATTTCACTTGGTCAGTCCACGAGGATATGTGTGGTAGTGATCACTTTCCAGTGGTACTGGAGCCTGCACTGCCTTCACCTGAAGAACACAATCCTCAGTGGAAATTTGCAAAAGCAGACTGGGATACATTTTCATCCCTCTGCAGGGAAAACATAAATTTCAAATCAATATTAAAATCTGAAGATCCTATTCAAACATTTTCAGATAAATTAATAGAAATTGCTGAGGAAACTATTCCTAAATCAACATCCAATCCTCGTATTGTTAAACCATGGTTTAATGATACTTGCAGGCAAGATATCAAAGCCCGCAAAAAGGCTGAACGCAAGTTCAATAAACATCCAACTCCAGGTAATCTTGATGGCTGCCGCAAAGCCCGGGCCAAGGCTCGACGCACAGTCAATCAAGAAAAACGCAAATCTTGGCGAGGCTATGTCTCAAAAATAAATTCCAGAACGCCTATGAGCAAAGTCTGGAATATGATTAGTAAAATTAAAGGCAAAGGTTCTAAATCAACAATAAAACATCTCAAGGTCAATGGTGACCTCCTTACAGCTAAAACCGACATTGCCAATAAGTTGGCAGAAACCATTTCCAAAAATTCTTCATCAGCAAATTATGTTCCTCAATTCCAAAAATATCAAAAGGTTCAAGAAAAACAAAAACCTAATTTCAAATCTGATAATGGGGAGGACTATAATGAGCACTTCTCCTTGTCAGAACTTAAAACAGCACTTTCCAAGGCTCACGATACAGCTACTGGTCCTGACAATATCCATTATCAATTGTTAAAACATCTACCAGAATCTTGCCTTGAGGTTTTGCTTGAGGTATATAATCATATATGGGAAACGGGTGACTTTCCATCTTGTTGGCACAATGCCACCATCGTCCCCATTCCTAAACCAGGAAAGGATCACACAGATCCTTCCAACTATCGTCCTATAGCCTTAACTAGTTGCGTATGTAAAACTATGGAACGGATGATCAATGATCGTCTTGTCTGGTACTTGGAAACCAACAAATTACTTACTGACATTCAATGTGGTTTCCGTAAACAAAGAAGTACAACTGATCATCTTGTTCGATTAGAATCTTTCGTAAGAGATGCATTTATCAATAAGCAACATGCTGTGTCAATCTTTTTCGATTTGGAAAAAGCATACGACACCACATGGAAGCATGGCATCCTCAAAGACTTATTTGAATTCGGCCTGCGGGGTCGAATGCCTCATTTTATCTCAAATTTTTTACATGATCGCCAATTCAAGGTCCGTGTGGGTTCCACTCTTTCTGAATTCTTTGATCAAGAAATGGGTGTCCCGCAAGGAAGTATACTATCAGTTACATTATTCAGCATTAAAATCAATAGCTTGGCTAAAGTATTAAACGATCACACAGATGGTTCACTTTTTGTGGACGATTTTGGAGTTTCTTGCAGAGGCAAGAATATGCCATCAATTGAGCGGCAGCTGCAGCTCTGTCTAAATAAAATCCACAAATGGTCTTTGGAAAACGGCTTCAAGTTTTCCAAAGCTAAAACATCATGTGTGCATTTTTGCAATATGCGCAAAATGCACAAAGATCCAGAGCTTTTTCTGGATAAAACTCCAATCAAGGTCGTACCTGAGGCCAAGTTTCTTGGTCTTACTTTTGATAGTAAATTATCATTCATCCCTCATATCAAAAACCTTAAAGCTAAATGTCTTAAAGCTTTGGACCTTCTAAAGGTCGTATCTAACGCTAAATGGGGTGGAGATGAAGAAACTCTTCTTCATCTCTATCGATCTGTCATCCGCTCTAAACTCGATTATGGATCCATAATCTATGGATCTGCCCGCCCCTCTTATATCAAAATGCTAGATACAATCCACCACCAGGGTCTCAGACTTTGTCTTGGGGCCTTTAGAACTTCACCTGTCGAAAGCCTTTATGTTGAAGCTGATGAGCCATCTCTAGCAGATCGGCGCATCAAGCTAGCACTCCAATATATAACAAAACTTAAATCAAATCCTTCAAATCCTGCCTACAACTGCGTATTCAGCCCAGAATACCAGCAGTTGTATGCTTCAAAGCCAAAAGCAATTCCACCTCTTGGAATCCGCCTTCAACAGCATGTCGAAGAATCGGATATTGATTTAACAACAATAGCAGAATATGGTCTGCTTGCCACTCCTCCATGGCAGTTGGTCAAGCCCTGTGTTAATCTTAGCTTAAGCACACACAAAAAATCTAACACCAATCAATTAATCTTCCTGCAGGCTTTCAATGAGCTTCGCGATTTCTATTCAGATTACAAAGCAATTTACACTGATGGCTCTAAGGATGGCATTACAGTTGCAGCAGCATCTGTTACACCCTCAACAACTTACGCTTCAAGGCTGCATGATGGCAGCAGTATCTTTACTGCTGAAGCAAAGGCCATCCTGAAGGCCATTCAGCACATCAAAAATTCAACTCCAAATGATTACATTATTTTCTCTGATTCCTTGTCCTGCTTGCAGGCTATCAAAAACTGTAAAACTGATCACCCCGTGATCAGAGATATTCTAAAACTTCATAATACCTTTCTTCAATGCGACATTGTATTTTGCTGGCTTTCCTAGCCACATTGGTATTAGAGGCAACAATAAAGCTGATACAGCTGCGAAGGCAGCTTTAAACTTCAAAACTATTTCACCAACTAAAGTTCCATATACAGATTCAAAACCAGCTATTAAATCCTACATTAAACAGCGTTGGAAGTCCCAATGGGACCAGCAACAACATAACAAACTTCATACCATTCAACCTCATTTAGGTTATAAATCTCTTTCTTCTTTTACCCGGCAGGAAGCTTGTGTCCTTCGACGATGTCGTATTGGACATACTCATTTAACTCATTCTTATCTTTTAAAGGGGGAAGATCCCCCTATGTGTATACCCTGTCAATGTCCCCTCACTGTTAAACACATATTGTGTGAGTGTTGGGACACAGCCCAAATCAGGGAAACATTTTACCCTAATATTTCCATTTCACAACTTTTTTATCACTTCGGTGAACACCGTATTTTAGATTTTCTTAAGGAAATCGAGCTTTTTGAAAAGTTATAAATTTTAATACTATATATCAGCTTTTAACAACTTTGTGATATTATGCTGATGTTTTTCAGCCTTCGCGCTGTTCCATTTTCTGCTTTTGCAATCATTTTCATATTTAGGCAATTTCATTAACTTTCTCGCCGCTAATGGCTGCAATATTGCCCAAGCGGCGCTAAACAATAACTCACTCACTCACTCACTCAAATCTGAAAAAAATATCCCATTTGCGGAGGCCAGGAAACTGTTCTCTGCAAATGAGAAAGCTTCCTACGCTGCAGCTGCAGCTACTCCAAAATCAAAGGCATCAGTTGCCATCCAGACTGACACCACCTGGCTCAATCAACCAAAGCCAGTCAAATATAAACCTCAACTAGCAAAACCTAACACTATTCAAACTCAAACATACAACAACATCACCATGACCACTTCTGATAAAAACTCAATATACAACCCTAATATCCCAACAACTCCTTTGGCTCCTAAATCTCCTCCTTCTCCATCAAATGAAAACAAAAAGAAAACAAAAACAGGAACTCAAATAAGCACAAAACCACTGACAGGGTCTCAAAGGCTGACAAGAACCCTGTCAGTGTTTCAAACAGGTTCCAGGACCTGGACCTGGACGAGAACATGGACGAATCCCCATGTCCTTCCAGGTCAACAAGTCGCTCTCCATCGCGGCACAGAGCATCTTCTGAGGATCCAGGTGGGCGCAAGCTCTCCAGGCTCCTAGAATAATTTTAAAATGTATATATTTTCCACATTTTTATTAATAATGGCAATTCTCCAATGGAATTGTCGTGGTTTTAAAGCCAATTTTAATGAGCTTTCCTTACTTGCTCAATCATATAATCCTCAGGCAATATGCTTGCAGGAAACCCATTTTAAACAATCGGATAATACCACTTTGCGTGGCTTTATTTTCTATAATGCCTTTTCAGCGGAATTAGAAAAGGCCAAGGGTGGTGCATCAGTCCTTGTTCGACAAGGAGTGATTCACAGTCAAATCCCTCTCAAAACAAAACTCCAAGCTGTAGCTGTACAACTCAGCTTATTTAAAACCATAACACTATGTTCAATATATGTTCCACCATCAGATACCCTTAGATTGCAAGATCTTGATAATCTATTTCAACAACTCCCTAAGCCATGTGTCATTCTTGGGGACTTTAATAGTCATAACCCCTTGTGGGGAAGTAATTCCACCAATGACAAGGGTAAAAAAGTTGAAGATTTTCTTGACAATAATGGTCTCTCATTATTTAATGATGGGACAAATACTTACTTGCATCCTGCTTCAGGAACATATTCTGCAATTGATTTATCAATTACTGACCCATCTTTGCTTAACGATTTCACTTGGTCAGTCCACGAGGATATGTGTGGTAGTGATCACTTTCCAGTGGTACTGGAGCCTGCACTGCCTTCACCTGAAGAACACAATCCTCAGTGGAAATTTGCAAAAGCAGACTGGGATACATTTTCATCCCTCTGCAGGGAAAACATAAATTTCAAATCAATATTAAAATCTGAAGATCCTATTCAAACATTTTCAGATAAATTAATAGAAATTGCTGAGGAAACTATTCCTAAATCAACATCCAATCCTCGTATTGTTAAACCATGGTTTAATGATACTTGCAGGCAAGATATCAAAGCCCGCAAAAAGGCTGAACGCAAGTTCAATAAACATCCAACTCCAGGTAATCTTGATGGCTGCCGCAAAGCCCGGGCCAAGGCTCGACGCACAGTCAATCAAGAAAAACGCAAATCTTGGCGAGGCTATGTCTCAAAAATAAATTCCAGAACGCCTATGAGCAAAGTCTGGAATATGATTAGTAAAATCAAAGGCAAAGGTTCTAAATCAACAATAAAACATCTCAAGGTCAATGGTGACCTCCTTACAGCTAAAACCGACATTGCCAATAAGTTGGCAGAAACCATTTCCAAAAATTCTTCATCAGCAAATTATGTTCCTCAATTCCAAAAATATCAAAAGGTTCAAGAAAAACAAAAACCTAATTTCAAATCTGATAATGGGGAGGACTATAATGAGCACTTCTCCTTGTCAGAACTTAAAACAGCACTTTCCAAGGCTCACGATACAGCTACTGGTCCTGACAATATCCATTATCAATTGTTAAAACATCTACCAGAATCTTGCCTTGAGGTTTTGCTTGAGGTATATAATCATATATGGGAAACGGGTGACTTTCCATCTTGTTGGCACAATGCCACCATCGTCCCCATTCCTAAACCAGGAAAGGATCACACAGATCCTTCCAACTATCGTCCTTTAGCCTTAACTAGTTGCGTATGTAAAACTATGGAACGGATGATCAATGATCGTCTTGTCTGGTACTTGGAAACCAACAAATTACTTACTGACATTCAATGTGGTTTCCGTAAACAAAGAAGTACAACTGATCATCTTGTTCGATTAGAATCTTTCGTAAGAGATGCATTTATCAATAAGCAACATGCTGTGTCAATCTTTTTCGATTTGGAAAAAGCATACGACACCACATGGAAGCATGGCATCCTCAAAGACTTATTTGAATTCGGCCTGCGGGGTCGAATGCCTCATTTTATCTCAAATTTTTTACATGATCGCCAATTCAAGGTCCGTGTGGGTTCCACTCTTTCTGAATTCTTTGATCAAGAAATGGGTGTCCCGCAAGGAAGTATACTATCAGTTACATTATTCAGCATTAAAATCAATAGCTTGGCTAAAGTATTAAACGATCACACAGATGGTTCACTTTTTGTGGACGATTTTGGAGTTTCTTGCAGAGGCAAGAATATGCCATCAATTGAGCGGCAGCTGCAGCTCTGTCTAAATAAAATCCACAAATGGTCTTTGGAAAACGGCTTCAAGTTTTCCAAAGCTAAAACATCATGTGTGCATTTTTGCAATATGCGCAAAATGCACAAAGATCCAGAGCTTTTTCTGGATAAAACTCCAATCAAGGTCGTACCTGAGGCCAAGTTTCTTGGCCTTACTTTTGATAGTAAATTATCATTCATCCCTCATATCAAAAACCTTAAAGCTAAATGTCTTAAAGCTTTGGACCTTCTAAAGGTCGTATCTAACGCTAAATGGGGTGGAGATGAAGAAACTCTTCTTCATCTCTATCGATCTGTCATCCGCTCTAAACTCGATTATGGATCCATAATCTATGGATCTGCCCGCCCCTCTTATATCAAAATGCTAGATACAATCCACCACCAGGGTCTCAGACTTTGTCTTGGGGCCTTTAGAACTTCACCTGTTTAAAGCCTTTATGTTGAAGCTGATGAGCCATCTCTAGCAGATCGGCGCATCAAGCTAGCACTCTAATATATAACAAAACTTCAATCAAATCCTTCAAATCCTGCCTACAACTGCGTATTCAGCCCAGAATACCAGCAGTTGTATGCTTCAAAGCCAAAAGCAATTCCACCTCTTGGAATCCGCCTTCAACAGCATGTCGAAGAATCGGATATTGATTTAACAACAATAGCAGAATATGGTCTGCTTGCCACTCCTCCATGGCAGTTGGTCAAGCCCCGTGTTAATCTTAGCTTAAGCACACACAAAAAATCTAACACCAATCAATTAATCTTCCTGCAGGCTTTCAATGAGCTTCGCGATTTCTATTCAGATTACAAAGCAATTTACACTGATGGCTCTAAGGATGGCATTACAGTTGCAGCAGCAACTGTTACACCCTCAACAACTTACGCTTCAAGGCTGCATGACGGCAGCAGTATCTTTACTGCTGAAGCAAAGGCCATCCTGAAGGCCATTCAGCACATCAAAAATTCAACTCCAAATGATTACATTATTTTCTCTGATTCCTTGTCCTGCTTGCAGGCTATCAAAAACTGTAAAACTGATCACCCCGTGATCAGAGATATTCTAAAACTTCATAATACCTTTCTTCAATGCGACATTGTCTTTTGCTGGCTTCCTAGCCACATGGGTATTAGAGGCAACAATAAAGCTGATACAGCCGCGAAGGCAGCTTTAAACTTCAAAACTATTTCACCAACTAAAGTTCCATATACAGATTCAAAACCAGCTATTAAATCCTACATTAAACAGCGTTGGAGGTCCCAATGGGACCAGCAACAACATAACAAACTGCATACCATTCAACCTCATTTAGGTTATAAATCTCTTTCTTCTTTTACCCGGCAGGAAGCTTGTGTCCTTCGACGATGTCGTATTGGACATACTCATTTAACTCATTCTTATCTTTTAAAGGGGGAAGATCCCCCTATGTGTATACCCTGTCAATGTCCCCTCACTGTTAAACACATATTGTGTGAGTGTTGGGACACAGCCTAAATCAGGGAAACATTTTACCCTAATATTTCCATTTCACAACTTTTTTATCACTTCGGTGAACACCGTATTTTAGATTTTCTTAAGGAAATCGAGCTTTTTGAAAAGTTATAAATTTTAATACTATATATCAGCTTTTAACAACTTTGTGATATTATGCTGATGTTTTTCAGCCTTCGCGCTGTTCCATTTTCTGCTTTTGCAATCATTTTCATATTTAGGCAATTTCATTAACTTTCTCGCCGCTAATGGCTGCAATATTGCCCAAGCGGCGCTAAACAATAACTCACTCACTCACTCTCTTCCCAGGGTATCCAAATAGTATTTTCGACTTATCAAAGTGGAGAAGGGTGCCTGAACAGTTAGCTCACATAAGGAAGTGATTACCATTGTGATGTATTAGCATGCTTGTTTAATTACACCTCTCTGACCATCAAGTGATTGATAAGACAACACGGATTCATTGCTGACTGACTCTATTGTATTCAAACTGCACCCGGTACTTAATGCTTGGGGCAATCATTACGTGATTGACAACACATGACTGATTTCTTAACTGTCAATCTGAGCACACAACTATGTGTGGATTATATGAATTTATTGTTTTGTTCCTGTATAAATATATGTAACCTTCCATTTGTAATCATACTTGACAAGACCCACATAATGGTCGAAATGAATTCATCGTATTAAAGAAGATTGATCCAGTCTGAACCATCTGTTGTTACTCTTTCCCATATACAACCTTTCTTCACGTGAGAAACCAACTCTCTTTATTTAAAATATATATATATATATATTGTTCAGCTCTCAGGTATTATATATTGAAAAGTTCAGTCAGAAGTAGAATGAATCCATTTTACTGGCTAGTACTTTAAGCTCAATTTAGGAGCATCTTCAGGCCATATACAAATAATGGATAAAACCGTCGCCAGGCAACGTCATCGTGTACATTATGACGTCATTACATTATTACGTCACAGCGTAAATAACAATAGGAAAGGAAAAGAAACATTAAGCTCTAGAATTTAGGCTTTATATATAGTGAATCTAAAGTATTTTCTGTGTGACAGAATCTTAATTGTAACAGAAATTATTTTGCTTATGTCATAATATGCTCTGGTTGTAATGAAAAATATATTGGGAAAACTGAAATGAAGTTGAAATTACGCATGAATTTGCACAGATCTCAAATTAATCATCCCCAAAATCGTACTATTCCATTAAGTACGCATTTAGCAGATTGTTGAAACGGGCATTTTTCAGTTTTCCCTATGTACAAATTCAATTTTGATAACAGTAAGCTTTTAGAAACAAAAGAAAGCAGATTTATCAATATGTTCTCACCAAGCCTAAAGGGTGCGCCACAAGGCTGTGTGATTTCACCAATTTTGTTCATATTATATACCAATGACTGTGTGTCGAGGGCTAAAGCATGTTTGACAGTAAAATTTGCCGATGACGCTGCTTTGGTTGGTCTAATAAGAGAATCTGAACTTAGTTACAGAACGAAGATTCAAAATTTTGTGGATTGGGTGGAAATCAAACTTTTTATTTTTGAATGTGGAAAAAAACAAAAGAAATGGTCATAGATTTTAGAAAAACCAAGTCTACAATTAATGCTGTTACTATTGATGATAGTGAAATTGAAAGAGTAATTGAATATAAATATACTGTGTTGGATATGAAAATACTGACAAGATTTATAAGACAGGACAGCAACTTTTGCATTTTCTATGGAAACTGAAGCACTTAAAAATCGATCAAACTATTTAGAGATTGTTTTATATAACATTTATTCAAAGTGTTGTGACCTTTAATTTCTTAAGTTGGTACGGAAACCTGTCTGTTCAGAATAAAAACAAACTCTCAAAAATTGTCAACATGGCTTAAAAAAATTTTGACCTTCCTATTGAAAGTCTCGACAGTTATTATGAGCAGCAACTTTCCAAGAAAACTGACAAAATTCTAAGTGATTCCACTCACACTTTGTTTTCGGAGTACTCTTCACTACCGTCTGGACGTAGCCTGCGCATGCCGACAGGTTTCGCCGATCATTTGTACCGAATAGTATACGTTTTTTACATGGAAAATTCTTTGTGTCAACCATGAATGGGAGAGGGAAATGTAGCCAATCTATGTTTTTATGTTATTGATTATTTTCTCAAGTGCCATATATTGAGTGATAATATGTGATGTGAATGTTGTATATATCTGTTTTTATCTTTGTTATTGTTTATTTACCAGAGCACTGTATAAGATGTAAAACAAATTTCTCTTTGGGATAATAAAGCCATTATCTTATCTTATCTTATCTTATCTTATCTTATGATCATTGCTTCTCTTGACAGACAGAGACAAAGCATATGCGAAGGAGGAGGCCAGACAAGAGCTTACAATTGGACGTTTAAACCAAAACATACTATTATTTAATATACTCTCCTCGATAGAAGACCACTGACGGTAATGGGCCCGCGTAGAGGCTTGGAAATGAGATAACTCCTCATTACAACCCCAATGTTAAGTTGGTGACCTAAAAGGTCGACATGACAAGACAGCCTCCCTGCTGAGGCCTACCTGTCATACGGGACGGTCACCACGATCCCTCCCCACTTTGCTATGCGAAAGGGGGGAATGAAGACCGAATGGTCAGCAGCTAGTCAAAAGCCAATAAAACGCAACGTAATCAAGAAATCAGATTTATTCCGACCAGATGAAGACCAGCCAAGTTAACCAGGGGAAGGGAGCCCCTGCGTTGCGGATCCAATTTAACCCGTTGTTGTGCATATACCTCCGCCCCCAACCGGTTGATGCCATCCAGATCCCCAGTGGTGCATAGAATGGTTGGCGAACACCAAGCCTGACTTCCAAAAGCATGATGTCCGCCACCGCCAAGTTACTATGAATAGCCATGGTAGCTGAGATGGCTCTAATTTTGTGTGGGTTGGATTTCGCCGGGGAGTCGAGACCTGTCCCCTTGTAGGCATCCAACACCACGGAGCGGAGGTATAAGCTCAGTTGTCTCTTGTCAATTACCTTAAAACTTATCTGTGAGAGAGGGATGAATGGTCTCCAGACGCAGTGTCCTGGTCTTTTCGGTGTAGATCCGAAGGGCTCTTACCGGACAGAGGAGACGATTTCCCTCATCTGTCAGATCTATGCTACCGGAAATGGACGGTAACAAAAAGGTCTTACTCCTTTTGTCCGCAGCTTGGTTCTTACAGATGAACTTAAGAGCCAACCCCGAGTGGCCGACCCTCCGTCTCTAACATCCAAATGCCTGCAGAGCATGTAGCTCTGAAATCCTGGCTGCGGACCCATCGCCACCAAAATGGTTGTTTTGGTGGTGAGACGAAGAATAGTCGTCTCTGCCAACGGTTCATAATGATCCGATTTGAGGTGGTCTAGCACCAGCGTCAAGTCCCTTTCCAGGGACCTGGATAAGCGTAAGCGACCATCCCCTCCCATTCTAACGCAAGCGCATCGAGAGCCCATGCAGTCGTGTTTGGTACGAGAGATATACGAGAGACATACGTCGGCAGCTAGTGATTGAGCCGAGTCGCGAAGAGGTCTATGTGAGGCCTGCCAAACCTCAGACACAGACTCTCAAATACTCTGTGGAAGAAGGTTTGTACGGGCGAGACAAGGCGTGCACAAGAATGTTCTTGCACCGCTTGGAGAGAGAAATCTACTAGATGAAACAGCTCCATCACCAGTTGCAGAAGAGAACCTGACTTAGTAAAGCCCTGTTTGTTAATGGCCCAGGCAGCCGCCGAGCAGAATCTGCTCCCGGAGACAGCCCCACCAATGGCTGACTGCCAGCTTGATAGCGTCCAGTTTGTGGATGTTGATGGGCTCCCCACCCCTGGGTGGAGGCGTCCACGTACAGCTGAGACGTCGCCGGGGGCTGCCTGAGGAGCAACCCCACCAACACGTTGGTCTCCTGCTGCCACCAGTAGAGGTGGTGTTTCAACTCGGTCGTTATCTGGAAGACGTGATAGCACGCCTTCTCTCTGACGTGAGTGTTTACGAATATCTGCAAGGGTCTGAGCTGTACCCTTCCCCTTCGGGTGAAGTGTTAGGTAGAGCTCTCTGCCACTTGCAGAGCGACAGGGGCTCCCGGACCGGTACTTCAGGGATATCTTTGTACCGACCCGTCTGTTCTGTGGTAACAAATGCCTTGTAAACCACAGTGTCAAGGCGGGCGCCCAGAAACACCAGTGACAGCGATGGCTGAAGGTCTTACTTGTCTATGTTCACCAGCCAACCCAACTGCCTGAACAACGTTACCACAAAGCCTTGCTGAGCCTCCAGAACAGATGGGGATGTGTTGTAACTGAAGCCGCCGTCCACGTACATAGCGAACTGCACATCCACCTTGTGCAGGTATTGGACAATGGGTTGGGTCACGAGAGCAAACAGTCATGGAGCCGACAATATTCCGAACGGTAGCAAGATCCACTGAAAGAAGCGACCAGCCAGGATGAAACAGAGTTACCTGCGATCTGCATGGTAAATGGGAATGTGCAGGTCGAGGAATATCGTGGATCAGCCACCACTTCTTCACACGAAGACCAGGGAATAGAACTCTTGGGTGAGGTTTGGTAGCGAGAGTTCCTCCACTGCCCGTTTGGAGATGAGTCTCTCCACCTGTTCCTGCTCTAACGGGCGTTCTGTTAGAGAACAGGTTGGGTGCCTCCATAACTGCGTCCCTTTCCACGCTGGTTCCCCATCTTGGGGGTGTGCTTGGGAGAGGGGCCGGCATTGAAGTCACGGCTTCACTCCTGCCCACCCCTCCCTCGAAAGGAAACACTGCCAGTCATGGTGTTCCCGGAGGTAGAAGATAAGTTCCCTCTCCTCTTCTTTGGCGTGTGTTTCTGAGACGAGGCTCTACCTCCTTTCTTGCTGCTGATGAAGGGCCCCGTCGATCAGCAAGCAGTTCCGGAGTTCCGCCAGAAGGTTGGTCCGTGCTAGGAACCCATCCCGCCTGAGATTTGTTACCCCCTCAGAGATGCGGGACGCGCACAGCATTATCTGCACAATGTTCCAAGCCACAGAGCCGAAGCGGCGGTTGAGGGTCCTCGTGCCCGCCTCCATCACCACGTCCTTTGCAAAGGTAGCCATCGCCTGACAAGCATGAGTGACGTGGTTGGCCAAACTCAAAATGCTAAAAATTCTTGCCCGTCGCCTGAAGAAACTTGTGAGGTGGCAGAATCGCAGCTCCACCTGACATCTTTTCCAATTGGCAGTCTATGCCAGGCGGTCTTCCAGGTCTTGGGAGCCATCTGGCGGCGTCTCCACAACGGGAGTGGAGTTCCCTGATATTGATGCCTTCCCCTCTTGGGTGCCTGCACGAGAGGGGTAAGCCTCTAGGTCTGAGGGGGTAGCGCCAGGGGACACTACCACATCCCTCCTCCTCTTCTAGGTAGAGGGCGCCACAGGGGAGGGCTGAGGCAACGCGTCCCCCTCCACTACCCTCTGCAGTCTAACATCCAACATGGACAAAACCATTGTCTTGACTCAAGATAGGATATCTTCAGTCAAAGTCCTGGGGTCGAAGTTAGGGGGGGAGGGAGATCTCGACCTCCTCTTCTTCGACTTGTGTTTTCTCTTTCTCTTAGGTGTCGCTGGCGTGCTGGAGAGGAAGAATCATTGCGGTCTCTAACAGGCGATGCCTCCCGGTCCGAGACCACTTCTGGTTCCGGCCAGTCAAACTCTGCCGCGTTCTCTTAAATCACCAGGTCTGAGGACGGCTTACTTGGGCCTGAAGCGGCGGCGGTAGCGGTAGCAGAGGGGCGCCTGGAAGTTCTAACCTTCTGCTGGGATTCACTCTTTATGACAAAGTTGTGATAATCATGCTGCTCTGCTGAAAAAGTTCAATGCCGCTGTAAGCGGCAAGAGCTAGCAAGGGGAGGTGGTATGCCTCACAACACTAGTTAAGTCCTATGCCGCGGGAAGCGGGAAGCGGCATGCAATGTGAATGGGAAGCGCGATGCCTTCACCAAGGCGCTAAACACGCCTTGTTTCAAGCGACAAGCACAGCCCAAAGAACACCGCAGTTGACGGTAAGCGGTATAGCGGCAAATTCTATAGCGGTATGCCTCCAATGGCCGACAGAAAAGCATATATATGTAGGGTTTGACCATGGTGGTGGGTTGTGAGTGCAACTAGGTCAGCAAGTAACTTTGTCTTTACTCAGTGTAAGGATTGCCAGAGATTGACAGATTGGGATAATCGGTCATATTGTTGATATGAGGAGATTATAATAAATAATAAGGCTTGTGGATTAGATAACGTATATAACGAGTATATCAATTAATATATAGTATCTACAATTATATTGCTTCCTGTCCTGTAAAGTTGTGTAAATGCAAGATTGCAAAACTCATATTTTTGGGATCATAGTTATCTTTACTAAAATGACAATTTGCATTTGGTGAAGTCATGTTTTCATAGTTTCACTGCTTTGTGTTCCAGTTATGAGACCTGTAATGAGATTTATTCCAGTGCTTTTGAATCTTAGGAAGCTACGATTGCAGCTGTCTAGTATGCTGAAACCAATATGAGTGGTATTGAGACTGTTAATGCTTAATGCTAATCATATAAATCTAACGCTTCTCGTGCTGGTTCTTCACATACAAAGTAAAAAACTAAACTTGCTGAACTTCTTACTGAAAGACCGATGTTTCAGACACAATCAAAGATTAATGAGTTGCAGCTTGACATTGATATTGCAAAAGCTGCAGCAAGACAGAAGGCATTTGAGAACCCAAAGAAGCAACTCGTTCAAGGGGAGGTTTTGAAAACCCCAGATCATGGTGAGAACTTTAATTTTGATGTAAAGCACGAGGATAGTTTTGATAACACTGCTCAATCACATGTGAAGTTTGAACATCCTTTGAATCCAAATGGAACTGAGTATCAATCTGTTTCAAATGACTATCAACCTGATGATACATTCATTCCTCGTAATGCCTCAAAGGGTGAAAATTTGCCTAATCTTCATTATCTATTTTCTATTGCAAATCATCAGTTTCTTGAAACACAGCATCAAATAGCAAATGCTATGTTTCTACCTGAACCAGAAGTTCCAAAATTTAGAGGAGATTCAACAGAGTTTGCAGCTTTCATGATGGCATTTGATTCTCGTATGATGCTGACAGGTTGTATTACTTAGATCAACAGTTGCAAGGTGAGCCGAAAGACTTAATTTCTGGATGTTTATACATGGATGTGGCTTCTAGATATCAGAGCGCAAGGCATCTTTTGATACAAGAATATGGTGATCCAAACAAAGTATACACTGCATATTTGAACAGGATTCTTTCTTGGCCTGTGTTGAAAATGATGATTTTGTCGGACTCAAACAGTTCATTTTCTATCTCAGAAAATGCTATTATGTCATGCAGAGTATGTCAAGCTTGTTGGTTCTTAAAGGCCGGCTATCAAAGAGTTGGCCTGGCCTAGTTGACCTAAAAATTTCACTATCTGAACAAAAGTACACTAGGGTACCTATCTTATCAGTGTAATAATTCAAAATCCTCTTCCATGCCATGTGTCAAATTTGCACATTGTTTCTTGAAATATCAATGATGAGAAATCTCTCAACACATTTTGAACTAACTTAAATAATAAAGCATTACTTTGAAAATAAAATCTCAATGGTAGTTCCCAAATTTGAATTTTCCACATAATATCAGAGTTAAGAGCAGAACAAAAATGACTTCCTCAAAGAGTCACTTTTACAAGAAAGAAATCGAAATCTAAAAATAATAATGAGAGTGGTCGGACTGAAATACAGTCAGGCCTCGATAATCCGAACGTTTCCGTTTTTCATCAAAAACGTTCGGATAGTGAAGCGTTCGGACTACTGAAATGACCAAACAAGTTGGAGTTACTCTACTTTGAATCTACTGAGAGACTAGAACGTATTTAGTATATCAAACTTGTTTATTTCATATACATATATATATTTATAACTATTACACAATTTACTAAAATCATAAACTCCAGAAACACAAATTGAGACATTTCAATTTATTACAATCACAAACTACCGTCATGCTCAACTCACGTGTCAATCCACTGTCATTGAAGTTTACCGATCCAGTCAATGTGTTGATCACTTACCTGAACGGATTTGATGAACGGCCGGATTAATAAAGCAGAAATATTGATAATTAACTAATCCGTTACAGCTAATTGGCGTTCGGATTCGGAGACTGAAGCAACGGATTAATGAATCAACATTTAATGAGTTTATATAGAGATCAGTCTCCGAATCCGAACGCCATTCGTATAAGTACCTTGGGACGATAATCGATAATAAACTGACTTTTACTCAAAATACCAACGCAGTCTACAAGAAATGCCAGTTTCGTCTCCACTTCCTGCGAAAGCTACGATCATTCCACATCGATTCCACGCTGATGTCTTTGTTCTACAAATCATGTATTCAATCAATTTTAACATTCTGTATGCAATGCTGGTATGGACCCCTGTCACTCCAAAATAAGAACAAGTTAAAAAGGATTGTTAACATATCAGGAAAAATTGCTTGTTGTGAATTTGATAGTTTAGACACTCTGTACATGTCATCCGTTTTAAATCTCTCTTTTAGAATTGTACAAGATCCAACACATGTTTTATATCCTTGTTATCAGCTTTTACCGTCTGGCCTCAGGTATCTTTTACCGAATGTCAAATCTAATAGAAGTAAAAACTCGTTTATACCTGTTAGTATTTCATTTTTAAACAAGCATTAAACTGTATTTCTTTTATCATATCTACAACTTTTACCAATATATTGTTATAATGTATAGAATATCACTGTTGTTACTCATGTCTTAAATGTTGTCTACATGTTCTTAACCCTGATGTACACAAAATGCCTTGTCGGGTAATAAAGCATTATCTTATCTTATCTTATCTTACAGCTGGCTACCGTTCAGATACCGCGGGATTGGATTGGGATTATCGGTGGACGGATTATCGAGGTCTGACTGTATACAAAAGGCATATCTAGGGACCATAGCCATTACATATATACAGTTTTATCACATTGGAAGAAATAGTATCAGAGTTATGAGCGGAACAAAAATGACTTCCTCAAAGAGTCACTTCTACAATTAAGAAGTTGAAAATCTAAAATAATGATCATGGCATCTGACCGAAATTAACAAAAGGTACATCTAAGGACCATAGTGATTACAAATATAATGTTTTGACGATGACGGTGTGGAAGGAGCAGTTGGTGGGGATAGTGAATCTTATGAAATAGATGATTTGAATGTTAATAGCCCAGGTACTAGGTTTGGAACTACTTCACTTCCAACAAGAAATGATTAAAAATGCTGTGGATAGTTTTATGAAGAACTGGGTACACCTGAAGATGGTATTGATTATACGAAATTTACAATGGGAACAGATGGGAAACTAAGGCTAAAAAGTCACCCAACCGTAGATATAGACAAAAACACAGGCAAACCTCTCACTTTTAGCACCCTAAAACAGAAACTAAGAGTAAGGGGGCTTCGGGAAGGATTAGGGTATACAGATCATAAAACTCCAAAACCAAAACTTACAGAAAGGACTCAGAGAACACTTCAGAGCTCAAGGTTACAATTGAATGAAGCAGAAACTTCTTTCACTGAACAACCAATACAAGCCGCTAATGAAGCTGTTAATGCAGTAGACAGAGTTATACGAACTATAAATGACCCACCCTTAAATACCGAGGGATTAGAACCAAGTATAAGAGAATTGCGAGGGTTTGACCAGGCTATGAGAACCCAGAGAGGTGAACTAATACATAACTTATCCGAACTAACAAAACTGGATACAGATCTAAAATATGAAAAAGATAAATTAGCCAAAGCTGATAACCAAGAACAAAAGAAACAGATAAAGAAGAGAATAAGGGATTTGGAAGATGAAAGGTCGCCACGTTTGGAAACTGCTTCAATAAATGAAACGGTTTTAAGATCACAGATTCAGCGTATTCGGCAGACCATTGAAAGAATAATAGGTGAAGATACATCTCTTGGTGAACTTCTAAAAACTTTATTTCGAGAACAGGGAATAACTGTTAAGATAAGATAAGATAAGATAAGACTTTATTATCCCGAAGGAAATTTTGGTTACATCTAAACACATTCAAACAATACAAAACAATGAGTGACAACATATACACTCAAACGAACACTAAGACCATAAACAAATAAATAAATAAATAAGTAAGAGCACTAAAATAATAGATTACTTGATAAGATTAAATGGAGTGATGTAAAATTGTCAGAAAATTGTTAACATTTTATTCACTATTATTAAAAAGTTTTATACCGGCTGGTACAGACGACGTCCAAATGGGAGAATTTCTAAATGAAAGAAAAGAACATGGGAGCTGTCATTTAAATTTTATGGCACTTTTTTAACAATTTGCTGCTCGTAAAGTTCGCCGATGGATGTTATTGAATCAGTGCCAATGATTTTTCGTGCTGTGTTCACAACTTTGTTTAATTTTGTTTTGTTTTGAACAGACAGGTTACCAAACCATCAAAGAAGATTAAAAGATAAAATGCTTTGAATTAATGTTTTATAAAATAAAACCATGAGAGAACAATCAATTTTAAAAGTGTTTAAACGGCGTAAGAAAAACAATCTCTGCTGTCCTTTTTTGAATAGATAATCAACATTGTCATTCCAAGAAAGCTTACAGTCAATGAAAGTACCTTAATATATGTACTTATTTACAATTTCAATTTCTTCATTATTGATTGAAATAACTCCTGGAGAGTCAGATGATTTTCGGAAATCTATAACAATTTCTTTCGTTTTCTTGGTATTTAAAATTCAAAATCTCATTTCTGTAAGCAAGGTCAGCAGATTTTAAAAGTGAAACAATAGCTGCATCATCAGCAAATTTGATAAAGAAACAGTAAGCTGCTTTACTTAAACAATAATTTGTAAAAATGATGAACAGTGTGGGTGAAAGTACACATCCTTGTGGAGCTCCTGTAGAAAGGGTGCTAATAGAGGAACATTTGCTATTGACAGTAACATACTGCGGTCTATCAGTCATGAAAGAGTTTATCCATCTAATCAGATTACTATTAACACACATATTTGATAATTTTGACAGAAGTAAATGTGGCTGAATCGTATTGAATGCAGAAGAAAAGTCAGCAAAAAGAATTCTCACATAGGATCCATTTTCTTCTAAATGTTTATAGATAAGATTCAGAAGAGTTAGCGTAGCGTTGCCAGTATTATAACAGCTATAGGATTTATCATATCAACTCTATCTATAACTGGAGGTCCATCAGGACCACCTGCTCCTCCTACACCAAACCAGAAACCCAATAAACTAAAGGAATGGCTACAATATATATCCAAATCATTAGCGAACTTGGCAGGAAAAGATGCGGCCGCATTACCAGGTATTATAGGAAGTATAATATCATGGCTCTTTAACTTTCTGGCAAAAACTGCATCTTGGTTGAGTACAAATCTATGGGCAATAATGGTAGCTATTGGTGGGTTGATGGTTGTTTTTATCAAAGCTAGAATAACCAAATAATAATTAAACCAACAACTACCCCCCCCCCCCCCCCTATAAACTGTTTCTGAGCATCGAATGATGTCCCTACGGATTTGATACTTATTCTAGTTTGGGCTTGAGCACCTAGTAATGCCCACACATATGTTTTAATAGAATCATTTAATCTTTGAACTCCCGGTTGAGTAAATCCTTTAGAAGCATCGAGTATTAAAGTATCCCAATGTACTTAAGTTTGTTTTATAAACGTAATTTAGGGGTTGTATATTTCAATGTCGGTGGTTTTATATTGTAGGGGTGTCCGTATTTCCTAGCCATTGCATCTTTAAGTACATCTTTCTTATCAATTACAAGCTAAGGTTTTGGTTGTGATACGAAAGAAAATTTAGAGGGATCATACTCACCATCAGGTCTAGTATGGTTAGGATCATGTATCTTAGTATCATGGACGAATACCTCCCCCATTCTTTTATGTTGACCCCAATTAATTTTCGGAGAAATACCAAATTCAGTACAATTTTTTTCATATCCTCTAACATTATATGAGTTATTATTAGCATTCCAAGCTTCATCTTGTGGTAAGGGTACCCGCAAAACGTTTGAAATACATAACATTTGAAATACGTCTAACCTGATAATATACATGAAACATAAATAGTGCCTTTGTTAATCCTCTCTTTGCTGATAAATGGTCATTGTAGGAAATCCCACAACCAGTAGTAGCACACCATAAGGCGAAGTGAAGTTGATTTTGCCAGAATTAATGCATTGGTTTATTCTTCCAATCCTCCATCTCCTTTTCATAAGATATCTTTACATGGTAAATTTTGAAAATATCCATGAACCTAGCGACAAAATTGGTCCCTTTAGTATCTACGCATATAGTTTGTATTGTGAGGTATATTTCTCTTTTTTTCATAATTATATTTATGGCTGGTAAACTCACTGTAAACTCCTCCAGTGTCATACTTCGCTTTTTTATTATATTTATATGACAACATTGCTATTTCAAAATTTAAAAATAAATGCTTAATTGATAAAATGTATCTGACTATTCCAAATCTTAAGAATGGGGAAACAATCAAACTTCCTAGAGCTATGGACAATACAAGTGGCTGTGTTGAAATAGCTATGTGTGAAATTTTATATTACCCTAATTGGTATAATATCAACGAGGAACTTGCAAATAATCACTATTCTCAATGGTTATTACAATGTTTGTATGTTAAAAGAATTCTTTAAAGGGGCAGTAGCACGTTTTTAGGGGGAATATAAGGTGATGTCAGGAAAATGAAAATAAATGGTTCCAATTGAAAGACAATATATCTAAACTCAATAAAGCAGTAATAAATCAAAATTATTATGAAAAGTTAAGTCATGCGATTCCTTTTATTACCCAAAATGAATTAAAGGTGTTCACACAAAAATGGCTGCCAATGTATTTTATGTGAATCTTCATACTTTGTCCTCTCACTATGGACGGTTGGCTTGTGTAATGAGATTTTTGACGCTGTCAAAGTAATACATTTAGCATTAAGGTCCAATTATCAGTGAAAAAATGAAAATATAAAATTGTCAAAAAACGTGCTACTGCCCCTTTAAAGAGCATAATTGTAAAGTAACTATAAATTATGCGAATGGTGAATTGACGCTTGAAAACTCTGGAACCCCAATTGTCTTAACACAACCTTTTGCCAAACCTTTAGCTTTTGATTTGTTAAATATTATACTGCCAGCTCATCATGCAAAAGATCTACCTAACTTAGTTATTTATAAAGACCTCTGTGTACATCTCGATTGTATCAATACGAGGGATAATATTCTTAGAGAAAACCCCTCCACTATATTGAGGACAGTTTCTGTGGGAAATGAAAATTATAACAGTGGTAAATATGAAACATTTACTAACCGGCAGTATAAAAAATTGAAATTCGGCGGAATACCAAACTTAACAATATCAATAATGGACACAAATAATCAATTAATAAATCTTGGTTACACAACTTTAGGCTTACACCTAAGGACGGGGCTGCTATCAGTTTTTGTGAAGTTTCCATCGCCGCTGCCGCCGCTGCCGCCGCCGCCGCCGCCGCCGCCGCCGCCGCCGCACTCATACTACTAGCTATATATTTTTTCCACTAAGCTTTCCAGAACTCTAATTCATACCTTACTACTCATACCTCGGGGGAACGATTTTGACACGTTCACTTTCAAGGTCAAAGGTCAAGGTCACGAGATATGTATTCTCTAAGAATTCCTTGTAAACGCGATAACTTGAAAAGTTGTTGTGCTATGAAGCTCTAACTTGGTATATATCATCCTTGGAAAAGTAAAAAAAATTGAAAAGGTTTTGGCTACAATCCGTCAAAGGTCAAGGTCACGGCAAGGTCATGACGTAAGCATGTTTTAGCGAAAATGCTTTATTTTAACTATGAACACTTTTAATCAATACATGATTGTTATACTCAATAAAAAGTGTTCAATTATTGTGTGACCTTGAAGGTCAAAGGTCAAGGTCATGAGATATGAGTTATTGCAATTCCTTGTAAACACAATAACTTGAAAAGTTTTTGTGTTATGAAGTTTAAATTGTGTATATATTATCTCTTGAGAAGAACAAAAGTTTTGGGTACAAACTGTCGAAGGTCAAGGTCACAGCAAGGTCAACATATATGGAGAAAATGGATTAATTTAATTTTTAACACTTTATTTCATTACAATAATGTTATACTCAATGAAATGTGTTCATTGATTATGTGACCTTGAGTGTCAAAGGTCAAGGTCACGAGAATAATCCCAATTTGGTGAGACCTGTAAAGGCGGAACAGGGTAAGGCGAAACCCCAAGTTCCGGGGCTGCTCTGCTTTTGCGGTATCCCGCGGTTTTTTCTGGTCCCAATAGAGGCGCCTGAGCCTTTGCTGTCACGGATTTCAGTGTAATAGCATTAACCAGTTTCTTATCAATAAGTCTAGTTTCTTCATTATTTAAGGCTGAAATAACTTGTAGTAATCTAACCACCCATTCTCTGGACCTCTCGGTATGTTTCAATTCCTCTGCATACTGATAGCCGAATAAACGCTCGGAAGGGATAAAGTGTTATTGAACCTCTCCACAATAGCTTGACTTTTATGGGCTTCTTTATATCCGCGTCTTATTCTAACATTATGTTTTGTTAAGTATGATGTTACCTCACTGAAAATTGTTCTACCCGAATCGACTTGAAATATACTAGGAATTGTTTTTAGAGTTTTTAGTTGTTAGTGGCATTGCTGCTTTATATCTAGATATCACGTCAACAACCGTTAATGCGTATTGATAAGTTTTTCTCCTAACTTTGTCATGGGTAAGAATAATAAGTCAGCTTGGTGGATTTCATTAGGTCGAAATGCATCAAATTTCCGCCTTGGTTAGTATTTGGGTGGGGGTAAATATATTTGCCAAATGGCTTGTTTCATTAACCAATTCTTAGCTTCGGTTTTACTAACCTTAGCAGCCTAAGCAAGGTTATCTACAGCTGCATGGCCCTTCCAGTAGCCCCTCGGACTGTAATAAACCCTCTGGAGTATTTTTATGCCCCCGAATCGGAGATTCCGGGGGTATATTGTTTTTCACCTGTCCGTCTGTCCGTCCGTCTGTCCGTCTGTCTGTCCGTCTGTCTGTCCGTTTGTCCACAAAAACTTTAACCTTGGTCATAACTTTTGATTGGTCAGAGCTAGGTCTTTGATACTTGACATATCGATCCCTTGTGATGAGACCTTTCAGATGACACCATGACATTTGACCTTGTGACCTTGACCTTGACACAGCGAGCCTTTTCCGAAAACTTTAACCTTGGCTATAGTTTCTATACTGTCAGTGCTAGGTCTTTGATACTTGACATGTGTATCCCTTGTGATGAGACCTTTCAGATGACACCATGATATTTGACCTTTTCCGTCCGTCCGTCCGTCTGTCCGTTTGTCCACAAAAACTTTAACCTTGGTCATAACTTTTGATTGGTCAGAGCTAGATCTTTGATACTTGACATATGGATCCCTTATGATGAGACCTTTCAGATGACACCATGACATTTGACCTTGTGACCTTGACCTTGACACAGCGAGCATTTTAAACTTTAACCTTGGTCATAACTTTTGATTGGTCAGAGCTAGATCTTTGATACTTGACATATGGATCCCTCGTGATGAGACCTTTCAGATGACACCATGACATTTGACCTTGTGACCTTGACCTTGACACAGCGAGCAGGATGCATCCGGGGGCATTCGTGTTTCACAAACACATCTTGTTCCATATTTATTAAATGGTAATCAAACTTTTAAGTAATCACATCTGAATACCCATATTGTAACTTATACACATATGGTAACTTATATCCATACCCGTAAGCATTAGCATAACACCATTATCTGTAATCCATCTTTTAGTATCTAATGGACAAAATGACGTTTTATTTATTCTCATTGCATATATAGTATGACCTACATTTCTCAAAGTATTCATTTCATGTTTAAAACTCTTTTTTTTCCAAATAGTGCCTCTTTGTATTAATCAAAGTTCATGTATTTCTTTACTACATATTTTTTTATTCCCTTAGCTTTCTTAATTTCCCTTTCTGCCATCTTTATACAGTACATTTTAGGTCATGTGAACAGCAGCTAAATCATGATCAAATATTTTGAATTCGTTAAAAGCTTGATTAGCAATAGCCTTCCTGAGAGGTTAATGTTTTCAATCTGCCCTGAATAATCGCACATCCACTCTCATTCTTAAATTCTCCATAGTTTTACTGAATACTGAATTATTCATTAACTTGTAAAAATTCTTTTCGAAATCATTTGTAGCTTTTTTCCTCAGTTCAGTATTCAATCTAATATAAGGCTCCATCCAATGACTTTATGTAAATAGCTGTAGATTTCTGAAGTGAAATACATATTTGATTTGTTCATTAAATTTGGTACCAATTTTTGCACACCTGATAGCTTCTTATCTCCCAGTGAATTATTTTGGTAATTAGACAACCATTCTTGTTTAACTGTTAATCTCTCTGGGGCTAGAGGATAAGTATTATGAGTTTTATGTAATATTCGATGTCAACTTCGAATATATATCCGGTTTTAGAATCTTTTGGTATTTTCAGGATGTGCTCAGCTGCAACCTCTGTATTAACCAAATTAAATTCACCAGTCGGTAAATATTGGCTCATCGCCCGATTGTATTAAATGGGCTTATTTCATTCTTTGACATTGGTAGCATAAGTTCAAGTGTTTAAAGGATATTTTAAGTCCCGGATAAATTTTTCCGCTTCTTGAAGGGCTAATAAAAATGTCTCTATTGCATTTGGCCCTCTGTAAATGATTGGTTTATAACTTAATTCATCGCATCTAACCACCACAAATCCAAACCCACGTGCCTCGTGTTCTTGAGTTTTGATTGTAAAAATTTCTCCAGGATCTGGTTGTATGGTATGAACTTTCTTGTTGATCGATTCAAAATCAGCATAAATAACATAAGGTGCAGGCATTTCATTTTGATAATTTTAAAAACAGAGGGTTTCCTTCCCCTGTTTGGGCATATCAATTCTAATAGCAGTTTCACTTACACTTCTACAGTCTGTTTTATGTTCTTTGAGTAGATCTTCTCTAGAATACCGTGTAGGCATCTTTCACAAAACTATTTTTCATTTTTACATTTTGATTGATCGTACAAAAGGCTATCCAAATTCTTTATCCAAATATAACAATATTTATTATTATCCTCATTTAGAAAGAGGTTTATTCTAGTAATGTTTTCATCAGCTGAACTATTTCTATGAATAATGACACCCTTGTTTCTTTAATTATTCCCGAATATATTAATAGCTAAATTATTTAGTTTTTCTAGAGTGGGTGTGTCTATACCAATAAAATTAAGCCCATCATCAGTAGGATATGAAGAGGGCCTATTCGAAGTTGAAGAAGCTGGGAATAGGGCAGATCTCAATGCCCACCTGAGACAGTTATCATCAGTATTCCTTACATTCATAATGACCATCTTTCTCTTATAACATTCTGGTAAATCTATAAAAGATCCTCCCTTCAATGGGTTATATTTTGCTACGTTTAACCATAATTTTTCAATACGGTTTACCACTCCCCCAGAACCATTTCTTGTGTATTTTATTTTTAATAGAAACAGGTAGATGGTATAACATTAGAAAAAAAGAGAGATTATGTGTACTCTGTAAAACATCAATCGGTGATGAGGCCCATATAATTTTGTATTGTCCAAGTAAGAGATTAAGTATTTCCTGACTATTATTGTAAATATCTATCTTTAGATAAGTTAATATCATACATGTCATGTCAATATAATGCACTTTAGTTGCAATTATGCAATTATGTCAAAACCTGTCTACGTATGCTCCCATAAACCTGTATATTTGTATTGTTTCTCTGTGTCACTTTTTGTAATCTTCATGAGAATAAACCATTCATGTAATTTTGAAACAGTTAAAAGAGACTTAACAAAGGCTATCTAGTGGCATGCATTCGATCCAGGAGGATATTCGTTCAATGAAATCAGACATCGCAGACATGAGAGAGGCTTTAAACACTAATAAACACGAACAGGAGATAATCAAATTAGACATTGAGGCTCTAGATAAAATACAGATTTAAAAAAAAACCTCGGAAGAAACAGACGCTAGACAAGAGGAACAAGGACAGCGCAGTCGTTGTAACAACCTTGTGTAGCACAACAGCACACACATGCAACGAGAAGGTCATGTCTGAGTTTTACAAATGGTTTTAATATTGGTGGTAAATTACTCTCCAGGCCGGTGTTATTTTAACATCTTTCGGGTACACGACATAGTCATACCCAAGACTCTGTCGTGCTGCTCCAAGTGTGTCCAAGCCTGGGGTCTTGAACGACGAAAAACATTCGGTGACCCCCTATTATTATCCCCCACCACGAGGTGTAAGGGGATATAGGTTTGGTCCGTGCGTCCGTCCGTCCGTCTGTCCCAGTTAAAGGGGATAACTTTTCTCGCGTCTGTCCAAGTCTGTCCAAGTTAAAGGGGATAACTTTTCTCAGAAACTATTTAAGATAAGATAACCAAATTCAATGCGTGTCTTTATTGTATCAATACCATGATGTAGTTCGAAAATCAGAACCGCACAATTATTTTTTACAGTGTTATTGCTCCTGTTACGTGTTTTTGGACTTTTGTTCGAGGGTGTTATCAAATGGACAATTTTTCTCAGAAACTATTTAAGATAGAATAATCAAATTTGCCGTATGTCTTCCTTGTATCAAAACCTTGATGGAGTTAAAAAATGAAGTACATGCAATTACCTATTACAGAGAAACGGCCCATATAGGAAAATATTGGGAGCTTTAATGAAAACTTTTTTGGCGGGGGATGTTGATGACCATGTCTTCTTGTTATTATTGCATTTGATTCTTTATGCAAATAAGAACCACATTTGTAATTATATATGAGCAATATCTTAAATATGTGCATCATTTAAAAATCACGTTAAATACGAAAACACAACCGTAATAAAAATGCCGTTTTTCATTAGAAAGTGCCTAATTTAATTTTGCTTTCGCTAACGATTTCGCTAATGTTTTTTCGATATATGTTCCCTAGACATCACTGTACGTATTTGAAATGTGTGTGATATCATAGTTATTTTATTCACAGAAAGCGCGGGCTTAATTCACTACTCAAAACAGTAAGAAACGGCGTAATTTGCCGACAGCAGTAATATTATTAACGACGATAACTAGTCAAATCGTTTGGTGACCTCAACATTTTCTTGTAGTTTTTAAGAAAAGACATTATAAACTTGCTATTTTGAACATATGAACAAATTCTAAAATATTCTATTTATTCGTCCCATCTCTCTCCTTAACATAAAGTAACCTATATGTACATCTACACTGCAAAAATGGCGTTTTTAATTTCAACATGTTCCAAACATGTTTTGAAATGTGTTTATTAGCCAAAACACACGAATTTGTATGTGTTGTTACTCAAAACAAGTTTCGAATTTAAACACGTTGCATTAAGAATCGTAATTATAACACTTGATTCCGACCCCATGTAAGTAGAGTCATCTCACAGTTAGTTAAAGTTGATTGTATTTTTGTACTATTGTCATTGTCAAAGTTTGATTAATTTGACTTATTTTTTCAGATTGATTTTTTTAACTGTTATGACAAAATATTCTTAATTCTTTGACAAGCAAATAGTTCTCAATAATAAGAGTAGCGATAACCAGATAGGGGAGATAACCAGGACAACTCTTCTCGCAGGTGTAAAAAGTTGGTTAGAAATCGGGGTCAAAACAGGGGGGTGGTTTTACGTTTTTTCGTACCGTTGCCTCTTATTGCACAAGAAATCGAAAAACCACAAAAGAAAATAGGATAACACCTATTTTTACATTTTCATTTATGTGACGTCAAATGTTGACTTTGTAAGGAGGAAAACTTCAGAAATGTAAAAAACGTATTTTGGCATAGCGCACATGTCTATAAAGAATTCATGATGTAGAATAATTATTCAGCTACAATTTGCACTATCTATCGGATTTTGATAACAACGTACTCACATCAAATTAAATAAAAAAACGACCATATCGTCTCAATCGGAGTAACTCCCACATGCAATCGCCCGCTTACATTGGCTGTCACCATAAAAGGCGTGAGCTAAGATTGTGCTTGTAATCATCGTTTTTTACGACTAAATATATGGCAAGGAACACCTTTCTCGAATCTAATGTGCTGTCTCTTGCGTAGATAGACGTATCAAAACTTAATAAAGCTTTAATAGTTTAAACTTATAATTTCCAACAACTCAGATATAACAAGTAAAGCCTTTAAGAAAAGCATGGTTGATGCCACAGATGAAGGTTGTCATTAGTCGACCAATTCGGGTGATAAGTGAACAGTACCAGCATTAATATTAGTATTGATCAATCAATCAAAGTTAATTTCACAAAATTAATTTTTACCAACATGAGTTTATGAAAGTTTTTTTTATACTTTTATCAACGAGTGTTGGTTTATTTTATATCAAAAGACACGAGGGTGATATTCTATTTATCATCAAAAGTCACTCTTTTTCACATCTCAGAGAAAATATTAACATCTCTGATCACAACTATACTAGATTTTCAAGAGAGTGGGACAGCGTTGACAATGACAGGATATTGTGCAAAATGTACTGCCAAAACGATATCTCCTAGGCGCCATCGCTTGATCTCTCAGAAGCCATGATGGTTAATTATTAACAGGAGTATTACAGATACAAAAAACAAAATACTCTCCGATCATCTGACAAGATTCGATCTCGGATTCTTATGATCCGAAGTCGAAAGCGTTATCCACTGAGTAAGCAGGCCTGATAGCTAAAGTTTGGAACCAACGATATATGTCATATTCTAAATATAGCACGCGTCATTTTCAGCAGCTCTGGTGATAAATACATGTTTTCGACGTAACCATTTAGTGACATCGTTAATTATAACTTGTAACGTGGTAATAAATGATCCACCTATTACTAAACATTAGTCTTATTTCAATGTCACCAGCGTACTTACAGAAACATCCCTTTTAATTCGCCAGGCGAGCCAAATTAGCGAAATTAAATCGCGCGGGTTATAAAAAAAGTGGATTTTGCGATTATTGAATGCAAAATAATGCTCTTATCTAGAACAAATGTTGACTCTTCTTTATATGAAGTTGTTTTTGATTGACTCTGTTGACATTTATCAGCGTCTTGAATATGAAATATTATTACTCTTTAAAAATAACATTTAAAGTGAAATCATATTCCACAGTTTAATGTGCCAAATATTTTGTATAACCCACATGGTGACGTAATGCATTTTTTGCTACAACTCTGTTAATTGGTCATTTGATTTGGATACAGCACATGTGATTGGCGCGGCTTCCCTTTGAAAATATCAACAGCCTTTGGGCATCAACCATTAAAGGAATGGTAACAATTTATGTAACCAACAGATGACACAACAACAAACTGTTTTGGAACTTTTTTCCCTAACAGTATTTGTTATTTACGTGTACAAATGCGAATTTTAACTTGCTCTGTTTCATAAATCACATACATTAAATTGAATTAATTAAATTCTAAAAATAAAATCAATTTATTTTCTAGGCATTTTATATACGTGTATCTGAAATTTCTTATTCAACCCTTCAATTTTTTTATACATATATATATATGTATATTTAAAGTTTTAAAAAGGTATTTCGATAACTTATACTTAAATTTGGCAATACATGATCCTCCTGTTTTGTTTAAGCTTATCAAATTTGAGGTATCACTCGATATGTACATTTATCTTGAGACCTTTAAACTACGAAAAATCGATGAAAAATACATTGAATTAATTTTTTCGAGGGTTGGTGTCTTCTAAATCAAATATCTTTTTAAGGAAACTTTTGATTTTGAATATTGAAATTGGATGTTATTATTCAAACTTTGTTCTACCCACACACCAAGTATATGGTTAATTTTGCTTGTTTATTTAAAAAAGACTGATTATGCCTAACAAGAGTATTGACCGAATCTTTTGAATGGTTAAACATCTTAACAAAAGGAAAACAAATTTCTTATCCATAAAACTCCTGCTGTCTAGAAATATACTTTCTATGTGTCTTTATTGTCTAGATTGATCTCATAATATCATTTTTATTCGTGGCAAAAAAGAGTTTGAAAGGTTTAAACGATATTGGATTAACAAAGTTTTGACATTGTTGTTTCAAATAGTTATGCTTTCCATTAAAGATAAGTTGCACAATATTGCAACCAAGGTTTTACATTGCCAAAAATTAGAATTAAACATGTTCTATTCGTGTTTTAAAACTCAAAACATGTTTTGAAATATGTTTATATGTGAACGGGATAGCTTTGTACGTGTTGTTACCCACAACTTTTTTGGAATTTAAACACATTCAAATGTGCAATAAGAGTTTTTTGCCCTTGTCCTGAAAGCGCGCGAAAATGCGTTTTATTCTCTTTGTTTCAATGATCTGATATAAAAACGCCCTGTTTTCCTTGAATTTTTAGGGCAAGATGCTATTGTATACCATCGTTAACAGAAGTAAAAACCCATTTATTAATATATTTGAAGGTAAGAACCTGTTTAATCTGACATGTTTTAGCAATTGAACAACTAGGATAGTAAACTATACGTTTACATAACTGCCATGCTTTCCCATCTGGTGACAAGTTTAGCTCACTGTTTTCATCAACAAATCGTATTGTACTAAAAAATCTTGCAAAATAGTATGTTTCTAGCTCAAAAGAAAGTTAACAAATATCTTCCATCATTGTGATGCCCAACAATGTCATTAAATTCATCATAAAGTCTAGTGATGCTCTTCATCTGTACATGATATTTTATGGAGCATTTCGCATAACTGCATATCGGCAGTTCAGTACCTTGTCATCAATGGACATTTATAATGGGCCGGTGGCCCGTTAACAGAAATAAACTCTCTTTTTCATACATTTTATTGTTGTTTATATAACAAATACATGATTAAAAGTACCATGAATTGCTATTGATTGTGCTTACATGTATTTACTATCATCTTTTGATTGCATATTGTAATATGATGATGTGAAATATAATTATGACAAATAAAACTTTTCTTAAGTTGAGAGAAATCCGTGGTTATTTAAAAAGACTTAAAAGTGTCTGGAATAGTTTCAATCATTTGTAAATTGGCTTGTTCAATTCTTATGATAATATATTTTCTTTTGTAGGATGAACATTAAGTTGTCAAGTCATGTGATACTATTAAGTCTATTCGATCGGAAACTGCTTAAACTTCTTCCTGCTCAAGTCGGCATACGCCAACACGACATTACTTATTAATTGGAACGTAGTTGACCCTTTGACATACAAACGACAAACGTGTGTGACGAAGTTCCGTAAATATTGACAAAGTTAATATTTTCCGAATCACAAATCAACAGGCTTTCTCGTGGTGACTCTCATCCATATATTTTCGAAAATTTACGATATATTTTACATCATAACATTATCATAATAATCAGTCTCTTGACCCCAAAGCAATAAGCATCGTTCAGTAAAGATATTTACTGCTAGAAATTACGTTGAAAAGTTATCATTTCAGTGAACATCGTTTGTTACAAGCTCTTGTTTGATGGAATGAAGTTTCATTCGTGCACCACAATTCTGTTTCTGGTACAGATTTCATTTCTGAACAAACTGATGTAAAATATTTTCTGAAAAGACATTTATTGACGAAATAATCCAATTTTGAAAATTTAGTTCAAAATTATGATTTGTGTAAGTTTTCATATTCTTCCTTTTATAAAATTATAAGAATATTTGAGAAAAATAAAAACTGTGACAAGTAAGAAAATCATTTTATTTACAAGAATATTATATATTTTTTTAAATTCTGTTTTGTAGAAAAGAGGGATATGACGTAATTGTTAAAATGTTAAACTTTTGAAGCTCCAAGCAAAAACTTCAAAACAATCAAGCAGGCAGAAGGTTAACAAACAGATATCAAATAGGTTCACAGAAAAGGTAAGATAATTTGCCCAACATCTATGTCTAAGATGAGTGTATGTGATAGCCATGTATTTCATGGTGCATAGGAACTGTTTATATTTCAAAGCTGAACGCAATATCTAAAATCTCTTTTCACTAAGCCATCTCTTTTATAATACAATGATTGCTAATTTACTGAATTTGAAGGTATGAAGTAGAAACATACTTAGAGACCTTTCTCTTACTTGCATCAAAACGCTGTTTTATTAGGAGTAACTGAAGCATTTCACATTTGTTCTTGATAGGGTAAGGACATCTCATCCATGAACAAGAAGCTCCCAGAGACTGCTGGTGGTGACCAAAATAAAAGTTGTTGGAAGCTGCTGTGATGTTGATAAATCATACAAATGACACTGTTAATAAAAGGTTGTCCCTATTTTCTCCATGTGTGATAATTAAAATGTATTTTAACTATGCTATGGAATTCCTTGTTTTTGAAAAGCAACAAACATATTTTACTTTTGAACTGTCGTCATCTTTTTATTATGCGTTATTAAAGATATATATTCCGACGTGTTAAAGGGGCAGTACATGTAGCAAGTGTGTTGAAATTTCTATATTTTCAGTGATAGTTGTACCCATTTATTTTCATTATCCTTACATTATCCTAAAAACTTACTACCGCCCCTTTAAAGCATTATGATGCATGATGTTTGATCACATGGCATTGTATTTCGATGGCCTTCTTTGTACATTTTACTATGAATTTGCGCAATATTCTGGATAATATCATTGTTTTAACGTATAACTTAATGCATTAACAATAAGTGCGTTTGCAACCACAACATGTTCAAACTCTAAACATATTCCATAATATGATTTACATCAAAACTGATTTCACGACATATTTTAGATGAAAACACTTTCAACAACACGTTTTAGATTAAAACGTTTTCCACAACATGTTTTATATTGAAACACTTTCTTCAGAACGTGTTTTGATATTAAACATTTTAATTTATGTGCTTAAAAACAGGACAAACAATGTGTTTGGTTTTGTGTTTAAGATTAAAACACCATTTTTGCAGTGTAAAGTTATGCAAATAACTATACACAAAACCCGTAAAACTATTGAAGCGGTCAGCGATCCGAATAGCGATAAATCGTTTTTGATTTTTTGTCTTCTAATTGAAAGCAGTTTGAGAACTTACCACAAAGGGGGGCACGAAGAAGCTGAGGGCGAACACTGCTTCATCTGGGACCTGGGCCTTGAAAGCGAAATCGGCCATGAGATCAACGTCAGCTTCTGAACATTGCAGAGTCACGTCAGTGCAATCAAATCTCTGTCTTCGTAGTGGAAATATATCCGTCCATCTAAGCAAAAGGAAAAAACATACTAGATAACACTAGGGCTGGATATTGCACCAAATTTTATATTGCAATATATTGCAAAATGCAGCTCATGTATTGCATGAACTCTATGAGCAACGTTTTACACTTTTTCATTCAACTTTAAACATAATACGTTTAATGTAATGCATTTCGAATCCTTTGAAATATAGCCTACCATTCAGACAGATTAAATTTGAAGTAATATTGATGACATGCATAATGTTTACTATAATTTTTTCCAACTGCTAAACGAATATTCTTGCACACCAAACAAACTTTCCTGCTTATATTACATGTATATGTGGCTTAAAACAAAAATCAATATGACTTGATATTAGTTGGTTTGATAAGACTGCTATATATTGCTCAATGAAAATAATATTGCAATAATTGTATCGAACAATCTGTGTTCCAATATATTAGTATTGCGATAAAATTGCAAAGCCCTTAAAATATGGTCATAAGCAGTGATAAAAGCATTACTCCGCTTATACATTATGTATAATTTATTCATTTCACAGATAATAATTATCGATGTCCCTGTGATAAAAATACGAACTTCACATATATTATCAGCAATGAGATATTGGATTAAATCAGTGACCAGTCCCAATTTATTATATAATCGTTACTGGTCGGATGCAGAACTACTTTTAGTTTTGTAAGCTATTAGGCTTATCTATTTACATTGAAGTAATTTTCATTACATATATACATCCGAAAAAATACATGACCCATTGCATGACGCTCGATGAAATATACCTGGTATTTGGAAAACTACCTTTAATGAATCCCTTCAGTTATTTATCTGTTTCAGAAAAGAGTTCTCGTCACCAAGTTTGATATGGCTTTTCTTCAGCTGATTTCAGAAGGGATGACGTCACGTGTACAATGGTTTGAAGTCATTTCTAAAATCAAAGCAACGTCCTTGTTCTTGCTAAGTAACAATGCAACCACTGCAATGCCGTCGCATGAAAGTCGGGCAGTTTTGACATAACTCCCGACCAAAGATACTAGATAACACACTTATTACAAAGTTTCTAGTCAGGTTTCAGGCCAGGAGATTCGACGATCAATCAACTCATTTACCTACATGACTCAATAAGTACCTCGATGATGGTAAAGTAGTCCATGTGGTCTTCTGTGAAATTTGGCACCGGTAATTTTGGCCGGGTTTTATTCACATGGGTTTTTTACATGGTTTTTTTACAAATATTACCCGGCCCAACTCAATGTAATTTTTTGGCCGCCCTCTCATTTAAGTGTATTTATTCATGATCCTTCCTCTATTCAAATCTACAAAACATAATGAAATTGCACTTTATGTTTAATCTCGATTCACATTTTTCATTAACACTTTAAAAATAGTTTATAGAAAATTGAAACATTTAACCTATTAATAATTGATTATATATAGTAGATGTATAGTTTGGGGGATATGCCCGAGACAAAATGACTTCCTCATAGACTCGATCACTGTTAATTTCAGTAATAGATTTCTAAAGGGGAATGGTTGACATGGTATTGATTTACTTGAATGTATAATTTACGAGATAAGTCTTGGCGAATTCATTACCTCTCAGTCAGTGGTGCATAAGATAATTTAAAACTTAAAGATGAAAACAAGAGCGCAATATCTAAGGGACAATCTATTCATTGAAGTGTCATTTCAGGAGGCAGTAGCACGTTTGTAGGGGACGATAAGGTGATGTCGGGCAGTCTCAGTAAACCTAGCCTCAATATTATCCGTTTCACTCCTATACTGAGTCTAGAAAGGCCTAGTTGAGGGTTGCGTCAGCCAACGTATCGAATTGACCAATCAGAACTCATCTTACCAAGCCACAATAGTCTGCCTTCGCACGTATAACGTTGGAGGGTCATAGGTCGCAGAAAGGTCGGCTGATGCGACCCTCTTCTAGGCCTTGCTAGACTCAGTATATGAGTGAAACGGATAATATTGATACTAGGTTTACTTAGACTGGATTTCAGGAAAATCAAAATAAATGGTTCCAATTGACTCAATGAAGCAGTAAAAAATCAAATATATTAAATGTAAAGTTCAGTCATGTGATTCCGTTTTCTCACACACAATGAATTAAAGGTGTTCAGACAAAAATGGCCGCCAATGGACTTTATCTGAATCTTTAACATTTTCTATGGATGATGGGTTTGTGTAATGAGCGTTTTGACACTATCAAAATATAATACATTGAGCATTAAAGTACAATAATCAGTTTTGCCACTGCCCCTTTAACCAACCAATGTCAGACTTAAAAACGTCCCTCTCACAATTTTCATAAAGATATTAGCTTTCGTTGCTAAAGGAGCTGATATACAATGTTTGTCTTGTTGATAAGCAATCATTAAAAGCAAGACCACCTCCAACAGCAACTTCTGAAATTGGTGCTACGAGATGGTTCAAAACTTTCAAGGGATATAAGGATTATAGTGCTTGTGTCATGTTTCATTACATTTGAACATTTGAATATGATAATTGTTTGATTTCATGAGTGAATCAAATCATTTATTTTCAAAATCATAAAAAAAACCCAAAGAAGTTGAAATCTGAAGACCATGTATGAAGGTACAAAAGGTACATTAAAATAACGTTGATAGAACAAACTTGAGCAAATGACATTGAGATATAAAAATATTACTAACGTATATATTGAATACTAATTGCTACATAAAAATACAAACTTGTATATTGAAAAGATCAACATTGGAATTAATTTTATATCTATATTTTCTCTGCTTTATGATATGTTTTAAGTATATTTAAGTATTGACTTCGAAATTTATAAAGTTTATGGAGGTATAAACTTAAAAACCGCTGTGCAAACTGTGTAAATCCGCGTACATGGGTTTACATGGGTATGAACAGAATCGCTCTGACGGCCTTCAGCGAATCAGATCCCTGCAAAGCAAATGCTATTTATTTATTAAGACATATCCATATATCAATTATAAACATTTACGAATATTGATCAAATTATAGGATATATACGGAATTATCTTAAACAGTATCACATTCAGATATAGCTAACATAATAGTATGCAATTGCTTTTATTTGTTCTTTTACTACATTCTATACCATGGTTAAAAATGCATCTACATCATCAGAAATGATGTAGGTTTTTGATACAAACAGTTTCAAGGAAAGTCTTATTTTGAAATTCCAACCCTGAACTACTGGTAGTAAGTAATTTCATATTTCCCCTCCAAAGGGCTTTTGAATGACTTTTAATAAAGATGGTTTATTCTTGTATATTAAAAATGACCCTCCCCCAACCGCTTGTAATTTTTTTTTATGAGCCTCGACTGAAGGCTATATATTATTTTACGACCCTCCCCTGAAAACACCCCCCCCCCCCCCTCTGTAAAAAATGACTGGTCCCTTAGTAAAGCTTTCGTTAAGAAATGGCTCAAAAGCCTCATTTGTAAACTTGACTCTTACCAACACGACGGAAGTTATTAAATTGGTTTCAGAGCAATCTAGAAAACCGAGTGCAACGAGTTGAAATAAAAAGGTGTAAATCCGATTCCCGATATGTTTCTGCTGGAGTTCCCTAAAATACCGATTCTAAGAGCTGAACCAGTTCATTTTTCATTGGTTGATTTCCACGCATGCTCCACACGGACCGAAGTTGTAAGTCGATGTAATGTAGGATTAGTTTTAACTAGATTGAGAAATTTCTTAATTTATATATAATATATTCATTGCTTCATCTAACAGACTTGCAGATTTAGTAAACATTAACTTAGATATGTAATTGTTTCTTTGACGAGTGATCTGATTATTGATGATTATTTGATAGTGTAATCAATGTATGGAATGTGCTTACGTATACATGTATGATACAAATTGTAAGTTATACTACACCCAAATATCAACCGAACTACTTTCCTTTATTCCAAGTCATGACAGACTAAACACTGTGAAGGTTTGACAAATACCTCTTAATTTCAAATAACGACAAACAATGATGAGACAACTGTTATTCGGGTTATACATGTTTGGTATTTTGAGAATATATATCAAATAATCCATCTATTCCTGCACTTTTGTTATTTTTCATGCCTTTGACTTCTTTGACTCATCGAATAAATAAGTGTTTTGTTGGCATTTGAATAATTATGACAGAAGTTCTAACGGTACTACTTGTACAAAAAATAGAGCCATTGGCTCTGTAGCTCATCAAGCTTCATATCAATGTTGCTTTAGAGTGTGGCAAATGTGGATACCTCCCTTGTACATGTACATCTTCCCACGATAATTAATTACATTTAATATAAAAAACGAGCCAGTCCGCTGGATTTATTCATGTTTTTGATGAGCACCGTTTAAATGAAATATTCATTTGAAAGATAACACAAATTCATGTTATCTATAGCAGTTTTTACTGAACACGAATTTTGTCCCTTGTGTTCACGATATTTTACATATAATGTAACAAATCTTATCAAATAAAATAAAATGTTTCAGAAACTGTTAATGCAAGAAGATTTAAACCTAAGGTCGTTGCATTCATATTTACGCCAACATATCAATTGATCACACACTGCATTATGAGCTGGAGTAGAAATACGTTCCTGCATGATTTAAAGAAAAAGATAGGTGGTCATTATGATGTGTATTGTGATCTAAGACACTTACCTAATATATTAAATTATTATTTAAAAACATGTCCTCGTTAGTCAGAGGTAATGTATCACATGTCGCTGCACGAGTATGCGACAGTCGAAGTTCATTTTACAAGCTGTCTTTTGATTGGACTATTCGACGGGCCGTGAAGTCAAGGGCTACGCTGAGAGGTTTGTAAATCTTCATGCCTCGGCCGTCACGTTGTGAAGATGTCCTTTGTTAGGACCACAGGGTCATCAAATGTCCAATTGGGTATCCTCATTACTTAAAGAGTCTGTATACAAGGTTTCAGCTTTACGGATCTTGTGAAGATGAAATAGGTTTAAGGGCGGTGCCCCTGTGGCCCTTATTTGGGTCTAGAGGGTCACAATAACTATAAAGTAAAATCCTCACTAGTCAAGGAGTAAGCATACAAAGTTTCAGCTTTTTAGGTCATACAATTCTGGAGAAGAAGATGAAAATATCTTTTAAGGGTGTGGCCCATGAGAACCCAAATAAGGGCCACAGGTTCGCCAAAGCTATAAATTATAATCCTCACTAGTACAGGAGTTTGTCAACAAAGCTTCAACCTTCTAGGCCTTATGCACCTGGAGAAGAAGATGAAAGTATGTTTTCAGGGCGTGGCCCTGTGGCCCTTAAATTTTTGCCTTACAGACCAGGTGAGCTAATAATAACAAAAAGTTGAATTCAATCATAATTATTTTTCTGAATTAACTCGCGTTGTGGTCTGAGACTGCATCCCTCTGTTAAATATTCTCTGATACATAATTTCCTCCACTGTTTTTAGCACTGAATAACTAGTTTCACTTACTGATTATATATCCGTAGTTATGCGCAGTCATTCGTTGATTTAGTAAAGATTAAAGAATCTTCGGTGAAAATATTTTTCATGATTTACTATTTTGATTTAATATGTTTATTTTAAGTTTGTAAGTACAACATTTTACTGAATACAACATACTAAAGACAATATTTTGGTCAATATATTATTACTTTGTTGTTCTATATACGAATTACAAATATGAATGCGTATGTGAAATGTTTCACACACATCACCTTGGTGTTCTTCGACAAAGTTTAGTTTTTCCCGGTTGCATCTGTGGTAACTTTAATTTGATTTCCAAGAATCCATTAACAACTTATGTTAAACATAACGTTATTTCGGATGAAACTGCTGGAGTAATAAGAAAAGTAACGGGGAAATAATGCGACAACGCTATTACCATCTGATGTACATGTTCACATAATATAACACTGTGACATCTCTTGAAAATGTGTGGAAATATTAAATGTTTTTTAGGCCATCGGCCCATTTTGACTTCTAGAAAGTCCTAACGTTAATACTTTTTATGCTGTGACCTTTCAAAGTTGACCATAATCTAAAAAACGCAAACTTCAAGGGCAGATAACTCAAAACCCAGACCATAGAATTTTACGATTTTTGCAGAGTTAGACATTGGCAAGATAAAAGAAAAAAATCGCTCGCGAAGAGTCACTTCCGGTCACAAGGAAGGGTCAAACTTTGCATTTTGAACATGCCACGTTTTTGTGGGTATGTTTAAAATATCGTAACCGATCAACCACTAAAGTGAAATCATTGTTCTATATATCATTAGAAAGCCAAAAGAACATAGAAGTAAGCAGTATCTTAAATAGCATTACTTACGCATAAATGAGGTCTTGCATTTAGATTGTCCTCACACTGCCATACTTAGTTTGCAAATCTGACGGAGTGATAACCCTTGCGTAAGTCGACTTGCCATTATTGCTCTGGGGTCAAAAGACCCCAAAGTTATATAACATTTGATATTGAAAACTAATGGCAGAAGTTTATCTCTATATTACTCTTGGAAACTTCAAAGAGAAGTTTCAGCCAGTGATATTTGTTTTAAGCATATCATGGTATTTCGAACGACCAATGGACAGATCTGTAGCAAATTTATACCCACGTGAGCGTGTGGGTGGTACGAAATAATTGGCAAGCTTTAATTAGGAAACTGATTATCATAATAATGTTATGATGTCAAATATATGTATATTTTCAACAATATATGGACGAGCGTTTACACCCTTAATAAATATCAATTTTGCATATGCATGTGAGCTGTTTTGTAGTTATTCGGTGTATTTTTTTGCATTCCACATTCGGAAACGATATTCCATTTTTGTATCAACTAGGAATTCGGTTTCTTAAATGTTTTACTATAACGCGAGCGCTGAATGTCCCGCCTTGTCAATAACTGATCGTTCACTCAATGCATCTCATCGCTTCACGGAAAAAAATGGTACTGAAGAGGCCATTTTCAAATATCATGTTTCAAAACATAACGTTTTGGATGATTTATTTACGATTAAAGGTGTCTTTTGAAGAAAATATCGACATAGGGCCTAAAGTATGATAAAATATTCTTAATTGTCATCCTATAACATAATGAAAATAATGATCTTGTAGCTGAGATCATTTCTAAATTTATCAGCAACTTTCGGCTGTTATTCGATCAACACTCAATTAAGGAAAATTATTCTTGCAACATGTAATTAACCTGAAAGTCAATGGGAAATTCGTCGGGTTTAAACTCAATTTGCGGGTATTGGAAAACAATGGATCCCGGAAAGTTTATTAGCGCAACTATTTATCTTCTAATTAATCACTGGCTCTTGTATTAAACTCACCTTCTTAATCAACATTTTAATTTTGAAAATTGAAAGTGCACGTTGTTGTTGGAGCTCTATCAACATTCTATCAACACATCAAGTTTGGTTAATATTGGTTGGTTAATAAAACATGACTGATTATGCCTACCATAAATGGCCAGCATGAAAACGAAGTTACAGAGAATAAACGTGATACCGATAGTATTTTTTCAAAATGTTTCGCATATTCATTCCAAAATGCAGAAATTCAACCAAGGCAAAAGTGAGCACAGCTCACAAAAGAACCCCGATGCAATTTCTTCGCTATTACAATGATAAAATTACGAATATACATTCAGTCATAAAACTGTCAATGAACTAAGGGTGAGATTAAACGAAACAAGCGATTGTGATAAGATCCCCCTCCGCAAATTGATGTTAACAACAAGAAAATGTATAGAAACTCTTGTGTACTCTTTTCATGCTACTAGATGTCATTAAGGTCATCCAACTCGACTGATCCCTGCATCTTCCCATCAAGAAGTTTTGTGAAGAAGAGAATCTAGAGAACTGTTCTTAACAAATCCCTCTTATAAGCTTTAAATGCATTTTGGTTTCGCTGTGACCTTGAATATAATGTGAATGTCACCAAAATCAAATTGGGCATAGAATAGGGCAAAAAGAACATAGAATTTAGATGCATATGTTAGTAAGCAAAATCAAGTTATAATTTCGGAATAACTGAAAGCCGTCTTAAGGTAAAGGCAAAAATAATAAAAATCTATGGTCTGATTTTTTAGTTATCTGCCCTCGAAGTTTTTATTTTTAATTTAAAAGCTACATTGCTTCAGCTACATTGAGTATACATTTCAGCTCTCTGGTACAAGTATCTTCAGAGAAGAAGATTGTCAAAGGTGGGTTGGGTCGGAAATTGCCAAAAATGCCCTAAAAGCAAGATGCCATGATTTAGTTTTTTGTCTACCAGCCTGCGAAATTTGGCTTTGATAGGGTAAGCCGTTTTGGCTGAATCTTGTTCACAGAACTGTTCTTTATCGCAGAACAAAAATAACCCAAAAAACCCGCCGACAACAATAAGTAAAAAAAAACACATGCCGATAACAATAAGGATTCAGCCTCAAAATTTCTTTGCCTCTGTTCCAACTTTCGTTTTTGGTACAGAAAATTAAAGTAAATGTGAAGCACTTTGAATCAAATACAAACTCATCAAGTAACGCATGAATAAGGTAATAGCGTACATTGACTATCAAGAAAAATTATGTGAATGTCGAATTGACAGTAGGGTTTCATACAGCTATTAAACTCAAGGGTAAAAGAAACGCTACTGTTTTAATTTTGAAATTACCAAAAAAATCAAACCCAATCGCATGAAAACACTTCGCCCAAATGCAACAATGATTGTTTCACATGGATATTTGTAAAAAATCGGTTTCCTCCTTTTTCATGCAAAGCAAAATAAACTCAAGCTCAATGGGTATAAAGCCAATGCCAACGGGTTGTCAGACGCCCACTTGGTAAAAAAAACACACGAAAAATGGCGAGATTGACTTTACAACAACGCGAACGAACAATCGGGATGATTGAAATGGGAGCCACTCACACCCACGTTGCGATGTATACAATCTTGGAAGAAAAAATATCTTAAGATTTGACCTATACCATCTTGGAATATTTCAATATTCCAAGATCGTATACAAAATCTTAAGATAGATATTCCAAGTTTGAATGGCCATTGGTCTTAAATACCTTTTATTTACAAATTTCATTCTTTATATCATGAACTGCTTTTTAGCAAGAGTTACAGAGTATCTTATGTGATGGATATCCGTAAGACCATTAACACTCACAACAGATGTAAGCTAGAGATTCCAAGATTGAATGGCCATTTCTTTTTCAGCCTTGTCACAAGTTATTCTTTAAATTATGAGTGATCATCAATGTTGTCCTATGTTCAGACTATGGGAAAATGCTTATATGTATAAGTTAGATAAGGTAAAAGATAAGATAAGGCCATTCACGGCAGATGTAAGATAGATATTCAAAGATTGATTGGCCATTTCGTAATCAGTTCTCTTCACAAACTTTCAATTCTTTACATTATGGTCGTGATTAAATCTGAATGATCGATAATTTATGCAAGTTAATCCATGATTGAAGATGAAATGTGCTTTTCGTATCATTCTTATTTTCATTATAAACTTTGTTGATCATGCACGTCTCTCTTATGTGGAGTAGAGTTTTTATGTTTTTAATAAATCTTACATTTCACTTTACAAGATTAGATCAATCATGGGAAATTAACACTAGATATTCCAAGATTGAATAACCAATTCCCGAACTGTTTCATTTTATTATAAATTTTGTTGAAAAATCCGATATTTTTTACATTTATTTTTCCGAGTTTCAAATTATGTTAATTAATAGTATATGTAAATCAAATAAAACTATAGACCGTTCGGATTATCAATGGCTTTTTCATTTCTTGATTTATGCCCTTCTCACAACTACACATTTTACATGATCAACTTCATGGATTATCAATGGCTTTTTCATGTGAAGTAGACTTTCAGAGTTTTTATATAAATCGTATATGTTAATGATATAACAAGATGATATCACTCACAGGAATGTCACGCTCGATATTCCAAGATTGAATAGCCATTTCTTGATTTATGCCCTTCTCACAACTACACATTTTACATGATCAACTTCATGGATTATCAATGTCTTTTTCATGTGAAGTAGACATTTAGAGCATAAATATAAATCGTATATGTAATTGATATTACAAGGCAATATCACTCACAGGAATGTCACGCTCGATATTCCAAGATTGAATAGCCATTTCTTGATTTGTGCCCTTCTCACAACTACGCATTTTACATGATCAACTTCATGGATTATTAATGTCTTTTTCATGTGAAGTAGATTTTAGAGCATAAATATAAATCGTATATGTTAATGATATAACAAGATGTTATCACTCACAGGAATGTCACGCTAGATATTCCAAGATTGAATAGCCATTTCTTGATGTGTGCCCTTCTCACAACTACACATTGTACATGATCACCTTCAGAGTATTTAGTGTCTTTTTCATGTGAGCATAAATATATAAATCGTGTATGTAATTGATATTACAAGGCGATATCTCTCACAGGAATTTCACGCTCGATATTCCAAGATTGAATAGACCTTTCTTGATTTGTGCCCTTCTCACAACTACACATTTGACATGATCAACTTCATGGGTTATTAAAGTGACACAGAGTATTTTTCGTAAAATTTTATTTGTTTTTTATAAGCTACAAAATATCTAATATGCTGATTCATGTTCATATCTCATCAGTGGACTTGCATATGTATATATCCATTTATGCATAATATCTCTAAAATGCTTGTTTTTTATGGAAAACCCAAGAAAACATCTCAAATACGTTTAATATTCGAAATTATGCATCCAATTAATCTACCTATTAGTTACGATACCTAATAAACACTATCGAATCGAATATATCTTCCTGTCAGCTTATGACAAGGTTTCAAAATTACGTTTGGCGAATTTGCGCGCTTCTCGAGCCACATTGACCGGTTTTCGATCAAAATCACGACTTTGAATGGCCGTATTTTCGCTCTAATGTACTGATTGACCCTTAACTTGTCATTTTCAGTAAAAGTTAGTGGTTCCCAATGTAATAACATCGATTTCAAAATTTGACATATGTGATCCTATCAACATAGTCTGTGTCTCTTTAATGTCTTTTTCAAGTGAAGTACACTTTCAGAGTATATATATTAATCGTATATGTTAATGATAAACAAGATGATATCACTAACAGGAATTTTACGGTAGATATTCCAAGATTGAATAGCCATTTCTTGAACTGCGCCTTTTTTAGAACTAGTCATATTACATTATGAACTTCGTTAATCATCAAAGTTTTTTTCGTGTGGAGTAGTAGAGTTTCAAAATATGTTAATAAATCGTACATGGAAATGGTTTTACAAGATTGACGCTATGGTTTTCAAGACTTAAACTTCCTCTTTTATATCTATATTATCTTATGAACTTCTTCGAACATTTATGTCTTTTTTTATGTTAAATAGAGTTTCAGAGTATATAAGTATATCGTATACGTTCTTGATATTATAAGATTAGATCATTCAGGTGAAATATACGCCATATATTACAATATTAAATAGCCCTCTCAATTTTTCATCACTCAAATTATGTAGTTCTGTTTAAAATAATGTCTTTTCATTTTGTGTAATATTTACAAGTTTGTAACTAGTTGGTAATTTAATAACATGTTTTATTGGTTAGACTAGTCACGGCGGTATCGTCACGGCAACTATATAAGCAAGACAGCTTATATTTAGATGGAGACAGGAAAAGGGGTCAATGTGAGATGTCAGTCTGACGGACAGGAAGCAACTGCGATTGTCTTAATCAGCGAGGTGACATCATTGCCCGAATGTAGGAAAAAAAGTAACAGGAAAAAAAGTAACAGGAAAAAAAGTAACGGAAAAAAAGTAACAGGAAAAAAAGTAACACTTCTTATATAAAGAAACACTTTAGTAGGAAATTGAGTTTGAATTATATTAGGATTAGTGTTGATAATCTTGTTATTAAAGAAGAGTATCACACTTACATCACATTTAACGTCAAAGGTACACTTGTTAATTTAACAACATAATTACATTGGTATTAACTGTTTCCTTCTCACCTGCTCAATTATATCAACATAATACTCTCCCTTAATTGATCATTTGGACTGATTAGTGACAATCTTAACGTTTAATCAATCCCCAATGAGGCTAAATCAGCTGATCAAATCAGCCATCAAATGTACTTGAAATGAATAATACATTCAATTAGAAGGAGGAAGTTGGTGTGATTGTGCGAGATTGCAGGACAAGCCAGACAGGGACGCGACACAGTGACACGTTGTTGTGATAACTATCCGCAGAACCGTCAGACGGCTGGTCGAACTTTATAACATGACACGGTATTAATTAGTCTTGATAGACAACTATTTCTATATACAACTATATAATAATTTTGAAAAAGATATCTCTAAGTTTAGCTTTAACTAGGCATATATAGGAATGAAATTCTGTGGATTGTTGCCGAAGCCAATAGATAATATTATAATAAAAACATAAGCTATTTTAACAGTAACACCATATCACGTTTTTCAGTAAATTATACACAAACAATATTTCTATCATGAATGTATTCATGCTTATTCATATCAATTTTTTTGCATTAAAAATCAAAATGAAATGTCACATAAATAATGTATAACAAATTTGTAAGTAACAGTTAAAATGTCACAACATTCCCCTTATTTCTCATCAATGGAGACATAGCATATTTTATCATAAGATTACATATATAAACTAAAACATACCTATTTGTCCATTTTGAGTATGTTACGGTTCATATTGATTTAGCACTTCTAGTTGACAGAACAAAAAACATCACTACAATTAATAATTTTTGGCGACGATGTAGATCCTAGGTGAGAGTTTTAACATTTTACTGGTCAATTGATATACACAACATTTGATGATTGAATGGAATTATGAAATATGATATGTAACATTTTTCAGGAAATGAAAGCAAGTTATTCAGTAGGTCATACATGCGATTACAAAGTCCCCCATAATCTGGGAATCGTTCCTTAAAAATGATCATTAAGACTCTAAGTCGCGTTCATAGTCTCTCACAATCTGGAAATCGTCTCTCATAGTCAACCAGTAAGACTCAAAGTAGCGTAAAAAGGCCCTCACAATTTAGGAATCGTCCCTTAAAAATGTTCATTAAGACTCTAAGTCGCGTTCAAAGCCCCTCACAATTTGTGAATCGTCTCTCAAAGTCGATCAGTGGAACTCAAAGTCGCGTAAAAAGACCCTCATTATCTTAGAATCGTCCATTAAAGATGTAAACAAAGACGCAAAACGCACACAAAGCCCCTCACAATCTAGGAATCGTCCCTAAAAGTTATTCATTAAGTCTCAAAGTCGCGTACAAAAATCCTCACAATCTAGGAATCGTCTCTCAAAGTCGATCAGTAGGACACAAAGTCGTGTAAAAAGTAATATTTTATCAAGTTAAAATAAGTTTTGGTGGTTTAGAGTTACTCCCCTTTGTCTCGCAGCATCTCGCGATACTTTGCTCATGTATCAATATGGCCGCTGCTATACAGCCAGCGTCACTATGCTTATGCTAAAGCATAAATCTGCTTCAATCAACAAAGTTTTAATTTAAGAAAATCATCATGTCATTAACAGACGAAAATGTACGTCCGAGACGGAAAGGTGCTGGATCAAAACTTGCTCAACTACTTGAGTTCGAGACAGCTGTATCACCCGATATATCACAACGGTCAGTGACGAAGCAGACGACACCTTCACCAACACTTAAGTCGACTGTATCACGGGACAATGTTGCGGCGATGTCAGAAGAATGTAGAAAGTTGGAAGAAGAAATCAGGACACTTAAGTTGGAAGCAAAGCTAAGCCAATTAAAGCGTGAAAAAGCTGAACTTATCGAGAAAGTTGTATCACCTCAAGTCCCGCCTGCCGTAGTGGATCAACTCGCCCCAACTCAAGCAGGTATGCCGCAGCTTACTCCTGGATCTAATAAAGCAAAACGTGCTTCAGGCCCATTAAACATCGCTGACTTTATGTGGGATCCACCTAGACATATGAGACAGGAGGGTGGGGATGTGTATGATTTCCATAACAGAGGGTCGAGACCCGAAGCAATTCCAACTCTTGAACAATGGGGTTACGCAAACTCTAATATACTTTCATGTCTAATAGACAAAGAAAACTAGGACAAACATGCTATCTTAGGATATCTCAAATACACAGCAGATATTTCCAGACTTGCTCACAAATATAAATGGAAAAGTGTGTTTGCCTACGACACAGAATATAGAAAAAAGCAGTTTGACGAGTCTTTCGAGTGGGGCACATACCGTTCAGATATTCATGATTTTAGACTCGAACCTAAAACCATGGATAATGTCAACAAGAGCAGGTCAAAGGGTCCTTTCCTTCCAAACGGCCAAGAGATTTGTAGGAGGTTCCACTCTGATAACTGTATAAACCCGTCATGTAGATTTGCTCACTCTTGTCTTGTGTGTTATCAGCCCCACCCAGCCAGGTCACATCAGGGTAACTCTCCACAGGGGAGGTACCAGCCAACCCCTGGCTATGCTGCCTACCAACAATAAAAAAACTAACTTGTGATGCCACCCCTTCATTTCTGCCACATGGTTTACCTGACAAATGTGAGGATAGTATTAACTATGTAATTGATAATGATGTGACAGATAACCCTTTGATTGAAGGGGTGTGCTTGGAAAAACATGACAATGCTGATGATTATAACCTTAATTACTGTGAGTGGGAGAAGCTGTTACCTTTAGATGACCCTGATAGACACTATGTATTACAGGGAGTAAAGGATGGATTTTATATTGTTGACTCGGACAAATTGATTGATTTACCTGTGACATATTGTGATAATTACCCCTCAGCCTTTCAAAATAGAGAGGCAGTGGAGAGACAAATACAAGATGAAATTCTACATGGTAATTATGTTGTGACAGATAAACCAGTGACTATGTGTAGTGCTATTGGTGCTATTCCAAAGAAAAATGGTAAAGTTCGCTTGATTCATGATGCAAGTCGACCCTCAGGAAATAGTGTAAATGACTTTGTATCAAACACATCTTGCTCTTATATGGATATCAAAACAGCAGTAGAACACATTAGTCAGAATTTCTACTTAGCAAAAGTGGATCTTTCATGTGCATATAGGTCCGTCAATATTCACCCTTCTAACTATACTGCGACCGGTCTTTCATGGCAGTTTGCTGGACATGACTCTCCGACATACATGTTTGATACCAAGCTACCTTTTGGGGCTGCAAAGAGCCCGAAGATATTTCAGACTCTCTCGTCAAGTGTGTGTTGTATCATGAAATGTAGATATAATGTTACGGTAATTGCATACTTGGATGACTTTCTTGTTATTGCAGCTAGCTATGCTGAGTGTGATAAAGCTCTTTCTCTGTTGTGTAAGACCCTCCGTCAGCTCGGATTTAGGATTAATTGGTCGAAGGTAGAGGGCCGCTCTCAAAAACTTGTCTTCCTTGGCATACTCCTCAATACATCAGCTATGACCCTTTCTCTTTCACCAAGAAAAATGCAGGAACTGAGAAATCTTCTGGACAAATATATCCTACGTAAAAGGGCTAGTAAGCGTCAACTCCAGTCGTTAGCTGGTTTGTTAAATTGGGCAAGTTGTGTAATACATGGCGGTCGTACTTTCCTGCGGCGTGTTGTAGAATTACAAGCCACTCTGAAACTCCCTCACCATAAAGCTCGTCTGTCTGAAGATTTCTTTGCTGACCTAAATTGGTGGAGACAGTTTATGTTTGTGTTCAATGGCACAAAACCTATGTTAGAAACCAGACCTATAACAAATGTGCAAACCGATGCCTGTGGTGCAGGTGCAGGTGGATACTTTGAAGGTGACTTTTTCTACATGAACTGGGATATAGATATTCCAACTGTAAGCTCATGGCACATAAACTATAAAGAAGTTATGGCAGTGGTTTGTGCCATAATAAGGTGGGCACCTCAGTTTAGGGACAAACATGTTGTGATCCTTACAGACAACATTACGACAAAGAGTGTGATCAACAAGGTATCAACACGTTTTAAGCCTATAATGCCTTTTATTCGTGCCATATGCTTCTTGTCTGCAGTGTACAACTTTAAACTTTCAGCAAAACATATCTCAGGTCGAAGTAACATTATCGCTGATGCCTGTTCACGTCTTCATGAGCCGAAAAGCCTATCGAGACTGTATTCTGTGTTGCCTCATTTAAATTGTACTGCTTTTGAGAGGACTGACTTGTTGTATCATATGTCTGAACGTTTCCTATCTTCCAGGTGGAAATCACTTGCATCGTCAACTGAAGGAGAAAGCACAAGTATACCAAAGTCAAGCATGGGCGGAATCAACAAAACGTACCTACAGGACACACCTCCGGACGTACTTGGACTTTTGTGAAACTATGATGTGGTCCACAGTACCGGTTACCCAAGATCAGGTTATGTTGTATATGGTGTACCTAGCTGACAAGAAAGGTCTTGTGTACCATAGCATCAAGGCTTATGTGAACATTATTTCTATCCTACATCAGGCATCTGATAAGCCAGACCCCACCTTGGATAATTGGAAAATGAAGCAACTCTGGTGTGGTTTGAAACGCTCATTGGGAACAGCTCAACACCCTGTTTATGCTGTCACACCTGAGCTACTTCTCAGGATAAAGGGACTGTTGAATCTGGAGCTAGCTAGTGATATTGTGTTCTGGTCAGCCTGTTTAGTAGCTTTCTTCGGATTACTGCGCCCTGGAAACTTCCTTGTTCATACAGCTTTTGACCCAAATAAGCATATACGCAGAATTGATGTCACTAACTGTACCTGGGGTTGTGTTGTTAAACTTCGTTGGACAAAAACAATCCAGTTTCGAGAGAGAGAGCTGTATGTTGTTCTTCCACGTATCGAGAACAAGGTTCTCTGCCCTGCAACCGCGCTACAAACAATGTTAGCCCGCACCATGGACATACAACTATTGGGACCATTATTCTCTTGTAGTGGGGTAGGCATCCTGACCTATTCCGCTTTTACTGGCAACTTTCGCAAGTGTGTGCGACAGTTGGGACTTGAACCTGCTGATTATGGAGGACATTCTTTTCGTCGTGGGGGAGCACAGTGGGCACGACATATCGGGTGCTCAGACTCAGACATTCAATTATTAGGGGACTGGAAGTCTGATGCGTTCAAACGCTATTGTGATGATGATTTCTCCAAGAAGAGAGCTATCATGTCTCTCTTTGCATCTAGGCTCCCTGCCTAGCGCCATTTGCATATCATATCAATGCTATTCATGCAGCATTTTGCCTTGGATTCATACTCATATGTACCTATTGCATATTTACCATATAACACTTTATTCTCTATCATCTTACCATGTCCTTGGTACTGGTTGGGCTTGGGGAATTTATGTATTTTTCCCTCCAGGGACTTTGTAACTTTGCTGTTTAAAAGTTTATGTGTATTAAATTTGCCCAACCAGTACCTCTTACTTGTGTTTTTATTTCAGAGTTATTTCTTGTTAAATGTTATAAACTTTGCATTTGAGGAACCAAGCCAAAGTAATATTTTATCAAGTTAAAATAAGTTTTGGTGGTTTAGAGTTACTCCCCTTTGTCTCGCAGCATCTCGCGATACTTTGCTCTTGTATCAATATGGCCGCTGCTATACAGCCAGCGTCACTATGCTTATGCTAAAGCATAAATCTGCTTCAATCAACAAAGTTTTAACCACGCCCACCCTCCCATAGTAGCTTTATTAGTGGAGGTTATCCTTTTGCTCATTACCCTTATCATTATTCACCTATATTATCAATGTTAGGGGAATTTATGTATTTTTCCCTCCAGGGACTTTGTAACTTTGCTGTTTAAAAGTTTATGTGTATTAAATTTGCCCAACCAGTACCTCTTACTTGTGTCTTTATTTCAGAGTTAGTTCTTGTTAAATGTTATAAACTTTGCATTTGAGGAACCAAGCCAAAGCCCTTCAAAATCTGGGAATCGTCCCTTATAGTTATTCTTCAAGTCTCAAAGCCGCGTCCAAAGCCCCTCACAATCTGGGAATCGTCTCTCATAGTCAACCAGTAGGACTCAAAGTAGCGTAAAAAGCCCCTTACAATCTGGGAATCGTCCCTTTCAGTTATTCATCAAGTCTCATAGTCGCGTAAAAAGCCCCTCACAATCTGAGAATCGTCTCTAAAATTGTAAATAACGACTCAAAGACGCACACATAGCCCCTCACAATCTTAGAATCGTCCCTTATTGTTATTCATTAAGTATCAAAGTCGCGTACAAAAATCCTCACAATCTAGGAATCGTCTCAAAGTCGATCAGAAGGACTCAAAGTAGCGTAAAAAGCCCCTTACAATCTGAGAATCGTCCCTTATAGTTATTCATTAAGTCTAAAAGTCACATACAAAGCCCCTCACAATCTAGGAATCGTCCCTAAAAGTTATTCATTAAGTCTCAAAGTCGCGTACAAAAATCCTCACAATCTAGGAATCGTCTCTCAAAGTCGATCAGTAGGACTCAAAGCCGCGTCCAAAGCCCCTCACAATCTGGGAATCGTCTCTCATAGTCGATCAGTAGGACTCAAAGTAGCGTAAATTGCCCCTTACAATCTGGGAATCGTCCCTTATAGTTATTCATCAAGTCTCAAAGTCACGTACAAAGCCCCTAACAATCTGAGAATCGTCTCTCAAAATTATTAACAACGGCTCAAAGACGCACACATAGCCCCTCACAATCTGGGAATCGTCCCTAATAGTTATTCATCAAGTCTCAAAGTCGCGAACAAAGCCCCTCACAATCTTAGAATCGTCTCTCAAAATTATTTATAACGGCTCAAAGACGCACACAAAGCCCCTCACAATCTTGGGATCGCCCTTATAGTTATATTTTTTTTATTATTCATTAAGTCTCAAAGTCGAGTACAAAGCCCCTCACAATCTGGGAATCGTCCCTCAAAGTCGATCAGTAGAACTCAAATTCGCGTAAAAAGCCCTTCATAATCTGGGAATCGTCCCTCAAAGTTGTTCATTAAGATTCAAAGTTGCGTTAAAAGCGCTTCACAATCTGGGAATAGTCCACACTGCCCAGCAAGAGGGACACCAAGATCAGCTAAGAGCACCTCACAATCTAGGAATCGATCTCTATACTCCATGAAATGAAGATAGATTACCACTACTAGCACTTCTCAATCTGGGAAATGACTACGCTACTCAGTCAGTTTGACACAAATCATTCATAGATTGTGATAATTCCCAGATTGTGCAGGCCTCACAATCTGCAGATTGTTTAAACAATCTAAGAATGAAAACTATTCCTAGATTGTTCCAACAATCTGCAGATTGTGATCATTCCTAGATTGCACAAATATATTGTTCACAAATATTCGTCAGCTTGATGGTTAAAGTATTGTGACATTTCACTTAATATGCAATGTCTTGTAACGCAGTTAAGAATGTCATCCATGTATCCATAAAGTTTTCAAATGTAATGCAAACGTACATTTCAGTAAAGTTCACTCCATTCATAAATATTGAACAATTCTTGATTTCCAAAAAATAATAACTAGAAGCGACATATAGTTTTACCTGCCCAAATTATAATATTGTTATAATAATAACAAAAATATTGGCCATGGAAGTTTCTATTATGTTAATGGTTAATGGTCTTCTATTTGGTGAACAATCTCTGTCAAATCATTTCAATACAAGAATAATCAAAATGCTGAGGAATATATGGATGACAACTTCTTTGTTCATTGTATGCGACGTTTCGGCACAGAAACGTCGCATACAATGAACAAAGAAGTTGTCATTCATATATTCCTCAGCATTATTGTCATTCCAACTTCTAAATTGCCTCTCAAAGAAGTTAAGAATAATCAAGTAAAAATATATATCTTTAAGCAGGCGCTTCATCTGACAATTAATCGCAATGATATGTTTGTTTTCTACTATTAAAATATATAATAATCCTTACGATGTAAACTCCCTGTACTTCAATGTATGTATTAAATGAGAGAGACTGTTTATTAATGTCTTATCTCATACACACACGATTGGTACGTGATACAATACAATAGGTTTGTTCGAAGTATATTACCATTACTTTGCTTATTATCATTCCAAAGAGTACAAAACCACTGTTCATTATCTAAAATATTTCTGTTCTTTGTTTAGTGATAACATTTTTCCAATCTAACTCTCCTCTCACATTTATCTGCAATTGCCACTTAAAACACCACTTCTCTACAGCATCAAACATGTTTTGTAGAGCTTCTTCACTGGGGGCTTTCAGCACAATGTCATCATTATCTATAGGTTTTCCACAATTAAGCGCCTTAATATCTTAAGCCAGGTCATTAATGAATATGGAAAATAGAGTAGGGGACAAGGTGCAGCCTTGTTTCATTCCCTTCATGACACTGAATGTAGGTGTGATATACCCATTCACTTTCACAGCACTTTGCACATCGTCATATAGAGATTTAATTTTGTATGTATATGACATGTCAACATTTGCGTGACACAATAATAAAATAATCTCTCTTTCTTTAACATCGTTGTAGATTTTACATGATATCCCAGTTTTCCATAGCTTTTCAAAAGCTTTCTTCGGTGCCTTTCTTAGTGCTCTGTTTAGCTGTTTCCAATTTTGAATTATTGAATATAATGTATATATTATGTGTTCTTCAAAGCTGCGCTGTTTACTAAATCCGTTTTGTTCCTCACTTATTAAGTCATTATCTTCTAGGTACTTTGCCAGGATTTGGTTTAAAATGTCACAATATATTTTACAAGGGATTGAAAGCAATGTTATTCCTCTATAGGTCAGACAGAAGACAGAATATCTTATTTTTGTCTCACTTGTTTTACACAACCAATCGCTCAGCGATTTATGAGAGACATTTTTACATTCAACTTAAAATGCTTGTAAATATACATTAAAATCTATAAAATACAGCTAAGAATGACAGTAAGATCATATAAAAGGTACACACAAGGCTCTTAAAAGGCTAACAAAACCCATAGCTATAAACATATTTACATATCACAGTCATTCATATAAAATATTTCTACGTTGACTTAAGAGGTTATAGGGCTTATAGGTTGAGGGCCTTATTAAGTCAGTGCTGCTTGGTTTGATGATAGGTGTTATACTACCTTTCTTCCATTTGCTAGGTGATACTCCATGCCCAAAGCAACAGGCGAAAATGTTATGAAGCAAATTAACACAGATATCATTTCTCTATGGTCTACGAAACACATAACACCGTTAAATCCTCAAATTGATATCAATGAATATTAGAAATTTAAATAATGCACATCACGTCATACACAAATTCATCAACTTCCACACATACCAGCATACACATGAACACATTCACCCATTTCATGCACCAAACTGGTATATATATTTATGAAATACCCACGTACAATACCCACTATACGTACGAAACCTTACATACGATATATACATATGCGATACATGCGAAAATACAATGCATACAATACACAAACTACATACGATACGGAAGCACCGCTTTATCAGGTACTAATACATGTACACACGGACATCTAAATGCATTTAGGCATACCTTGTATGGGGAGCGGCATGATATACGAACAGCGCTTTGTTCATACAGTGTAGTATTCTTTCTATTTCCTTTTATCCAATTAAGAAAATAAGATGTAATGCTCATTTGATTGTTGATCTTTTAACATGGCATGTATGTAAATTGTTTCCATTTTCGGTTCGTTTTAACATTTGGATAAAGACACTGTCACGTCAAAACAACCCGTCTAGTATAAATAATATTCATGTTTTTATTCACGTCACCCCTTTATAACCCCTGTATTCAAAGTAATAATTATCGTTGTTACATGTTACACATCATACACGATCGAAACCACACGCTCAAAATACGTCAAATATAAATGTATGTAATGTCCTTCGGAATATTACTAAAACTTTTCAACTTCAGAGAGGCTCAATTCACATAACGTCTCTGTGTAGTTCATACAACACTTGGCTTATAGTATTTGTTTTTTGAATTACCTTTGGTGTTATAAGTCGATTTTCCAAAAAATTAAAAAGGCTTGTAAATAGATGCGCACACCTTACGATGTACGTAAAGCTAGAAATAACGAGAGCCTACAGCGCACAGCAGATTCTTCAAGCTATAACAATACGCCGTGCTCACATGACGACTGATTAATTATCTCAAATGATAGAACTTTCTATAAAGCTACAGTGTACATGCAACAACGCCTTCACATAAAGATTGATTAACTCAGGTAATTAACGAAGAACGCACCCCTTCAATGCATAGCTGCTACCACGGTAATTATACCAACAGAAATGCTACTAAATGCACACCTATGCCCAATGACATGTGAACAGTACCTGCAAGGCTACTTACATGTAGCTAGAGCCGTACATATCTTAAGATTTTTTATACAATCTTGGAATATTGAAATATTCCTAGATGGTATAGGACAAATCTTAAGATATTTTTTCTTCCAAGATTGTATAGTACAGCGACACACTCGGCTGTCATCGTACAACTGTAACACAGCTTATGCATCGTTTCCGTCATTCAGGTCAAACATCAGACAGGCCAAGGTCAGGCAGATTGAGAGTTACAACACCCCAGGACGACCAGTATCTGCGCACGTTACACGTCAGCATGCCTTGGGTCACCGTCTCAGCAGACGCACAGTGACCAGACGACTAAGGTCCTATGGCATCAGGGCATACAGACCGTTCCGGGGACAGCTGTTGACTGCCGAACATCGTCAACGAAGACTGAGATGGGTGCGGACAGTTCGACGTTGGCAGCGACGTCAGTGGCAAAGGGTGTTTTTCTCTGACGAAAGTCGGTTCTCCTTAGTCAAGGCAGATGGAAGAGTACGTGTTTACCGGCGTCAGGGAGAAAGAACGGCTGCATGCTGTGTACAGGAAGTGGTGCCGTATGGGGGAGGGAGTGTGATGGTTTGGGGAGGAATACTTGGTGAGGAGAAGACGCCGCTGATTATCGTCAATGGGAATCTAACGGCTCAGCGTCATGTCGATGACATTCTTCAACCCGTCGTTTGCCCATTTATTCGACAACAGGCACAAGGTGTGATTTTCCAACATGACAATGGCCGTCCTCAAACAGCTCGGGTGACCCAGAACTTCCTTGCCGCCAACAACATCAACGTTTTGCTATGGCCGGCATGCTCTCCTGACATGTCACCAATTGAACATCTTTGGGATGCATTGGATCGTTGAATTCGTCTGCAAAATGAATTAAAGGTGTTCACACAAAATGGCCGCCAATGGATTTTATGTGAATCTTCCTACTTTGTCCTCTGACTAGGGATGATTGGCTTGTGTAACGAGATTTTTTACACTGTCAAAATAATACATTTAGCATTACCTTACAATTATAAGTGAAATATTTAAAATATAAAATTATCCAAAAACGTGCTACTGCCCCTTTAAAGATAGGTAAGTATAATTAAAAACATACTATTATTTAACGTACTATGACCATCTCCGACTCACTGTGGCCAGATTACAACAACGGTGGAGGGCTGTGTTAACCAAACAGGAAGGAAACTGGTTTAACAGTCTGACTAATGGTAAGGGCCCTAAGGGGGTCAGGACCCCTGCTAAAAGGAGGTAACCAGCACTGAACCAGGAAGGAAGACAACCAACACAACGGAAAAACTGATGCGAATTTATTGAGCAAACACGTTAATGCAACCAAACGGTAATCTGCAATCCCTCTAGGGTAGCAGGACCCGAAGTTGGGTGTTCGGAAAATACCTGCGGCACCAGCCTTGCAATGCCAGCAAAGTCTTAAGTTGAATCATCTTGGAGGTAGTGGTGGCGTTGGCGGCAGTCAGCTCACGACTTTGTAAACCTCGAGGATAGCGGACCGCAGATATATAGACGCCAAAGCTCGTCTATCAATCTCCTTTGTACTCCGCTGCGAGTGGGGAAGGAACAGCCTCCTACTCCCCTGGCGGAGCAACACGTGTGCGTTTTGAGTAGATACGGAGAGCTGGATCAGAACAAGAGAATGCGTATTAAGCAAGGGCGGGAATGTGAATCATCCTACCTTACTCATCAGACCCCTGGTTCTTACACGCCATGTCCGGTGCAGGTTCCAACGTGACTAAGCTTCAATCCCTCACTTCAAACCGAAGCAAATCAGCCTGCAAGGCATGCAGCTCCAAAATCCTGGCAGTCAAAGCCATCGCCACCAGTAAGCTGTCTTAATTTTCTGGTGGAGGATAATCAGCTCTGTTAGCCTAAGTGCTCAGGGACAATCACAAGATCCTGCTGACGTGGAGACCAGACACCTGCTGTCTGTTATATCCACATCTCTGCATGGACGTGTCCATGAAGATGTGGGCAGTCACCTTTAGTGGGCGGAGCGGGACGCCTACTCACTCTACCAAGCTAGATGATGGAGGAAGTCTTGGTGAAGCGGAAACATTTCGACACACGTTTTCTCTGACGTGCACATTCAGGAACGACATTCAGTGTCCTCAACTGCAGCCGGCCCCTCCCAGTGAGGTCCTGTGCTGAGGTGATCCGCTACAAATTGCGGAGCAAGATATATTGTTTATCCTCTCCATATATTCCCTGGGGACAAACGCTCTGTACTGAGCAGTGTCCAGAATAGAGCCCAGGAAGGTGATCGGGGTGGTTGGCTGAAGCTCCTGAACAGAGAGATCAGCAATGGTGACCGAACCCGTTGTCCAGGTATGTGTTGAACTGGACATTGTGATTGTGAAGAAAGTTCACTATCAGTTGAGTCACCCTGGTGAAGAGCCATGGAGCGGATGATACCCCGAATGAGGGCACACTCCAGTGAATGTGGCGCCTTGTCAGGACGAAACGGAGGTACTTGCGGTGGTACCGGCAAATGAGAATGTACAAGTGGGGTCCTTTAGGTCTAGGGCTCCAGGAACCGCATGACTGATGACTTCTCGTCAAATCCTGCTGTTGGACTGCTCGTGTCCCTGGCACAGGGCTTCCGGGATGACCAAGCGGAAAAGCACACCACATGAATGTAAGCCGTACCTCAGGTTGTTACTGATCTCCGCTAGAAGATCAGACCATCGATATCCCAAATCACCCTCCCTGAGGAGATGAGTGATCCCCGCTGAGATCTTTCCCGCATTCAACATTAGCTGCGCATATCCTCTCGCCACGGAGAAGAACACACGGGTAGAGAACTCAAACCCCTTTTCTATCTCCGCCATTTCAGACCTGGTGTTTCACAACCAGAAAGAACCTCTTCAGTATCTTCCTGACATAAAACGCACTTCTTCCAAAATCAATCAGAGTAGGCGAGTCTGTTTTAAACATTCTAGCATGTATTGGATTCAAAAGCTACAAGCCAGGACGAAAAAATAATACATTGTAAACATTACTCCAAGAGAGGGTTAACTTACATTTCAATGATTTGCTCAAAAGGTATGGGAAAATTTCATATTGAAAAGAAAATTGAAAATCAAATTCTCCCACATTTATCAAATAATATAGTAGGAGATCCAAAGGCATACAGCGATATATAACATTCTCTTATTGAAAAAAAGGATTTATCATATTTCGAGAAAATGGGAAAATGAATCGTTCTTCGATCACAATCGGGACTTCAAACCTTCCTATTGTCATTATACAACGTTGATTAGCCTCAAAGTTATACTTTCTAGCAACAGTCGACCCTTTTCGATCAAATTACAATATTAATAAAACTTGTCCGTATAAACATAATGATATTCCAAATCGGGTTGGATTGTTTACCAATGTTTGCTACACATACAAAGAAAACTTAACAAATGGCGTGTCAGATTTAACAATGAGGACATGCATCTTAAATGATATTGCGAAATGGAAACGCTTTAAGTTTCAGATCTAATGATTTTAGGTGGAACATTCAACTTTGCTAATTGGGTGAAGGTTGTCTGACTTTAAGCCACTGGTGCATGAAGATGTTTTGATAAGTATGTAGGCATTGTTCAATGTAGGCATTAGTGAACGCCACCGTCAGCATACAGCAGATACCACAGTCAATGAGAGAAGATTCAGTGTAGTGGTTTGATCAGGCTGTCTGTTTAAAAACATCATAGTTGTTAAAATAGAGTATTTGAGCCAAAGTTTGATCAAGAAGCAAACACTGAAAATCCTAAAGAGTCAGATATATAATTGGCGGGCCGAATTCTGCAATTGCAATTATCAAATCATTATTTTTTACATTTATGTACCACTGCAGATGACCTTTTTGAGCTCGGTATGGACTAATGTAATAGCATATGCACACCAAGTAACTAAATAATACCTATATTGTGCTATACACGAAACACACATGATAGGGTTTTGAACTTGTTGGTATAGTTCATGAACTATTTTTCATTCATTAATTTGTAGCCGCCATTTTAACCTTTGGAGGAATCTAGAATGTCTCTATATCAAAATTTCAATCAAACGGTATCCCTTAACTGTGTACCAAATTTCATGATTGTATCATTAAAAGCACAATTGAATATCAATTGTTCACACATCTGCTGGACTATTTGAGGGTTTCTGTGGTTTCCGTGGAAAACATGACTTACACAGTGAGTCAACAAAAATAGCTATGTCCTCGACACATCTCAAAGAATATTCATGATAGCTACCTCAAATTAACCTATCGCAAAACGAGAGATAACCACGCCCCTTGAAATCAAGGGAGGTAACTCATGTTATGTCAGACAAAAAAATGCATGTTGTCATTGACACAAGGGTCACGTACATTGATTTTCCGTGTGTTATAACTGCCTTATTTTCGAATGCTAAACGAAACGATCAAATGATAATGTTTCTGTACGGTTTATAATCCTAATTTCAACAAAATTACACAGTTAACGAATATTTATTTCATGTGCAACAGAAAACGAATGCGGAAGTGCCTATTACATGGTATGACAGACTTGGGGATAGCAAAGATTTATAAGGAAATAGGTCATTTCTGAACATATAAATATAGAATTGGTCATTATTTTGGTGTACCAACCACTTGCCCTTTCGTAAATTAATTAAAAATATATAGGTCCCACGCCTCTGTGATTTCTCCCGTGAAAAAGTAGAGATCACAGGAACCCCCGTAGCCCTTTGGTGAATAAAATGTAGGTAAAACGTGGGTTCCTGTGAATTTTCGCTTCGAATGTATATCAACAGTTCATATTAAGTTAATGTTTACTGATGCCATAAAGGAGACTGTTACAATAACCAATACTTGAGTGAACCAGTGTTTGCACAAGAGTCTTTGCTGCGTCGGTTGTAAGTTGGTTACGAATTTTTCCTATAGCAGGAAGATGATAATAGCAGACTTTACGGAGGTATTAAACTTGGTTCTCCATGGTTAGAGAAAAATCAATGAATACACCAAGGTTCTTGACACTCTGAGAAATCTTTATAACAGCATCTCCAATGATGTCTGGGACTAAGATTTTATTTAGACGTTGGGATGTGCCAACTTACATCACCTCTGTCAGGCAGAGCTTGTTAGCTGTCATCCAGCAGTGGACGTCTTGACAGGAATAAGTGATTTTGTTTATAAACCCAGATATGTCACTGATGTCACAGCTGTCCAACAGTTGCATCGGCACATGCATGATGGTCAAGATCATGATTGTCGATGATGTCGCCAAGACAGCTAGTGCACAGGACAAACAGTAAGGGGCCTAATACAGAGCCCTGAGGAACTCCGCACTTAAGGCACACTTCATCAGACTGGGTATCTCTTACTATAACACTCTGTTTACAGTTCCTCAAGTAAGAGGAGACCCAATCAAGAAGTATTCCCTTAATGTTTCAAGTCTGAGCAGTAGCACCTCATGCTCCACTGTGTAAAACGCGGCAGACAGATCCAGTAGGACAAGACTTCCTACTTTCCCTTGTTCAACTGCTGTCTCCAGATTGTTGAGAATGCTCAACAGTGCAGTTTCGGTGCTGTGTTTTGACTGGTAAGCCGACTGGTACCTGTCAAGTAGATGGTTGGAGGACAGGAACACCCTCAAGCTGATATCTACAGCTCTTTGGATAAAAGATAGATTTGAGACGGGTCTATAGTTTTTTAAAATATTACTGCCAAGGTTATCATTCTTCAACTTTGGCCTAGCTAAAGCCTTTTTGAACCTATTCGGAAATACACCAGTGGTTAAGCTGAGCTCCACTAACTTGGTGATTACCGGCAAGAGGAGGTCCAAGTGATCCTTTACAACTGCTGTCGGAACTGGATCTAGTGGACAAGATGCTTTCTTCGCTGATTTGATGATAGAGGCAACATCACATTCTGACAACAGTAGAAAATGGTCAAAGGACTTGTGTGTCGGGGCTTTGACTGGCAATCTATCTACTTTGTCCTTCTGCTAAATGCTGCTTTGAATGTTGTCTATCTTATCAATGAAGAAGTTGGAAAATGTATCTGCAAGATTCCTCTAATTGTCACATTTCTACATTTGAGTAGAATTGACTACTACAACTCCCTTCTTGCTGGTGCCACAAAATCACAGGTAATGAGACTACAGCGTGTCCAGAATGCTGCTGCACGTATAGTGACTCAATCCCGTAAATATGATCATGTTCCCCCACTGCTTTGCTCTCTCCACTGGTTGCCTATCCACTACGGGCTTCAGGACAAACGTCTGTGTATCACTGTCCGTTGCCTATCTGGTACTGCTCCCTTGTACCTTGTTGACTGCCTCACACCCCACCGTCCACCTTGTACATGTACTCTGTGCTCCCAGGACAAACGTCTTCTTGTCATCCCCTCAATAAGCACATCTACATACAAGCAAAGACTCCTCAAGTATGCAGCATCGACGGCCTGGAACCAGGTACCCCAACATCTCAGGGACTGTACAGAACTGTCTAATTTTTAAATCATCTCTAAAAACACACTTCTTTCAATTAGCGTTTGTGAATTGATCCTTCTCTCTGCCTTCTTATCCTTGTTTATGACTTTGTCTTGCGTTTTGAGCATTTCTAAAATTGAATACAGCGCAATATAAGCATACTAATAATAGTTAGACAAAAGTTTACTCATCATCAAATGATGCTATAAAATTGTAGTACATGTATTGGCATCATTGTAAATTCGATTTATGCTTGCTCAAACTTCAGCTTATTACCCAAGTGTCATGCATTTCTCGTTAACGGGCATTGATTGGCATGTGCATCATGAAATTTTACTGACGCATGCTGAGGAGAAGTCCATATACATCGTTGAAAATGCAATGTTTTTACGCCACAAGGACCCCCTTTTATCGGGTACAGTGTTTCATTATTGGGGTGGAATGAAATTGTCAAGCTTATCTTACATCATGGTTACTGCATATATTCTCAAACATGAAGAACGGAGCTTTTAGTTTTTACGATATTTGCAAGACAATAACATTAGAGGAAGAAATTAAGGAAAACGAGCTGAAACTAGACTCTATTCAAGATATTCTAGAAAAACAGGAAATTTTAAACTCCATAGCAGAATTGAATAATGAATATGAAATCGAAACAAAAGGAATGCAGATTTGATAGAAAAGGGTGAACAAACAGTATTTTCTTTCCCTTGAGACACGAAACTATATTAATAAAACAATAACAAGACTAGAAGATAAAATCGGCGAGATTATCACAGAAAAGGAAGATATCCTTACGGACACTCAACTATTACAAAAACCTTTACAACAACAAACATGTCAACATGCTAACCTCGAAACACTTTTTGAAAATACTGACCCCGCCCCCCCCCCCCCCCCCCCCCCCCCAAAAAAGAAACCCAACAAAAAACAAAACAACTTAATGATAATCAACAACTTAGTTTAGAAGGTTAAATTAACTACGAGAAAGTGCTTATATCTCTAAAACACATGAAAAACGGAAAAGGCCCTGGCCCCTCGGGATTCACAGTTGAGTTCTACAAATTTCCTGGTTTAATACAATATTTGAACTTAGGCTATAAAAATGAATCACTGTCAACAAGCCAGACCCAAGGACGAATAACAGGCTTCCCGAAAAAGAAATCTAAAACAATATCTATAAAACTGGAGACCAATATCCCTGTTAAAAGTATCTTATAAATTAGCCTTCTTAACGATCAAATAAAAAAAAGAAGACATTACCCGACATAATAAACAAAGATCAAAAGGGATTCATAAATAACCGATATATGGGAAAATGCAAACGGCTTGTCTAGGATATAATGGATTATACAGAATGCATTGAAATACCAGGATTACTCTTGTTGATATAATTTGAAAAAACTTTCGGTTCGGTTGACTGGAACTTTATTCATAATGTTTTGACGTTTTCAACTTTGGCCCTTCTGTTAAACATTGGATTGCATCATTCTTCCAAAACATCCATTCCATAAGGCTGAATCCTTATTGTTATTGGCGTGTTTCTTTTTATTATTATTTTTACCCGATTCTTATGATCAACTATTAGCCCAAACCAGTGATGCTACTAAAGTTAAATTTCGCAGGCTGGTAGGCCGCGTTGAGAGGAAACGACACGAAGTTTTTGGGCTAATTCGGCCCATAAATAAATGGCCCAGCAAGGCCCACAGTTGACCACAATTTAAAAATCGCAAACTTCAAGGGAAGATAACTAAAAAAACAGACCATAGAATTTTAGAGGCGTTTTGGAAATCTTGACTTTGTTCATCGTTCCATTCAATCAGGACTCGATTCAGTATACAAATGGTGTTTTCAATGGGGTTTCAAAATCTCCATTTCAAAATCGGTGGCCTTGAATTTTACAAAACGCAAACTTGATCATAATTTGTTTCTTACTTTTGGAAAACATTGAAACAACTTCGTCTCTGATTTTAAATTTTTGGGAGTTTACTTTGATAGTTAACTTACTTGGTCATGTCACATAACCTACTTATCGGGAAAGTGTTCAAAAGGACTAAATCTCTTGAAATGCGTATCAGGTACAAAATGGGGTGCCGATAAATCATCACTACTGTTTCTCTACAAGGCTCTAATTCTATCAAGATTGGATTATGGCAGCCAAGTCTTTATGAATGCAGCAAAATGTCAATTAACTAAACTTGACCGAGTTCAATCAAAAGCTTTAAGAATTGCTACAGGGGCATTTCCAACTACTCCCGTAGCTGCTATGCAGGTAGAGTGTTCTGAACCTCCTCTCGCATACTGCCGTCAAAAGTCCGCACTCAAAACTTATCTCTCCATGACATCATCCTCTGATTACCATTCTTCAAGAGACCTGTTAAATGAGTGCGTTGAATATGGCATGTGTGATTGGAGCCATGGCAAACTACCCTTTGGGTTAGCGGCTCGACAATTCGCTCAAAAGTGCAAAATTCAAGATTTACAACTTAATTCCCCATTCAAGCTCCCCAAATCATCCCCAAGGTGTCTTACGCAACCATCACTTAATACCGATTTGGCCTCAGTTATACATAAACAAATGAGTCCTATTATCATAAAATCAGTAGCATCAGATTTCATCAATACACGCTACCATGGATTTAACCATATTTATACAGATGCGTCTAAAGACCCTGCTACAGGACACGTTGGCGCAGCTTTCTATATTCCATCTTTAGAAGTAGAAGAACTGTTTAGAATTAACAGCTATTCTAATGGCTCTAGTGTGGGTAAAAAATCATAATCTTGAATCAATCATTTTTACAGATTCCTTAGCAGCGGTTCAAGCCATTCACTCAGGTGCAAACGGGCAACGCAGTGACATTCTATATGAAATATTACATCTTGGTACTGTTTTGAATGAAGCCTATATAAGATGTGACATAGTATGGGTTCCTGCACATGTAGGTCTCCATGGAAACGAGAAAGCTGACCAGCTTGCAAAATCGTCCTTATCCAAACCCTACGTGGATTTTGAGGATGTATATCCAGTGCCAAAGGATATCTATGCTGCTGTGAATACAGCAATCTATGAACAGTGGCAAAACGACTGGAATAGGGGCAACACTGCCAGACATATGCACAGCTCATGCCCTAAAGTGGTTAAGCGCGCTAAGATTCGTCGACAAAACCGGAGAGACGAAGTTATTCTCACTCGTTTAAGACTTGGCCATTGTGGACTAAATGCTTACAAGCACTTTTTAGTCGATGATTCATCTCCTCCATGTGTTCATTGTTTTAATAATTGTCCAGAGACTGTCCTTCATTATCTTGTTGAATGTGAGGGTCATAAAAATCTTCGTGAAGAACTCAGAGAGGTTGTTATGTCCAAATCAAATAATTTCTCACTGAGATCTATTCTTGGTGAAAATTTGATGTTTGGTGAAGTCCAAAAATCAGTTTTAAATTTTGTCAAGAACACTGGCAGATATGATCTCATATAACATTTTATGCTCAATTTTAACTTTTAAACGTTTTTAACTCTCATTAATCACTCCTTGTGCCGGGCGCATGTAGGTCATCTTTGGCCCAAACTTCGCCCTTAATTTCACCTACAAACCTACCTACCTACCATAGAATTTTATGATTTTTGCATGAGAGTTAGACATTGGCAAGATCTTTAAGATAAAAGAATAAAATCGCTCGTGAACAGTCATTTCCGGTTTTGAGAAAGCTTAAATTGTTTTTTTATATTAATCGAATTAAAATGGCTTAACATCCTTTTCAAGCGTAAGGCAAAAGCATAAATGGCCAATGAAGTATGGACTCTAAAATGTATATAAAAATATATATCCTTCTTCTTTAGATTTTTTCTTACTCTGCCCCCTTCTCTCCATTTATCCCTATAGTGTGACTACTTGTCTGTCAGTTCTGAGAATTTCAGACAGATATCAATTCAAGTTTTCGAGTTATGTGCACTTGAAATAATAAGTATGGAAAAAGTCTGGTTACTTTTTACAAGATACCATTTTTATAACCCGTATACCATACAAAGTTGAAGTGATAACTGCGCCATTTCTTCAGGACTGACAGACGGGAAGCCAGGGTACAGAAAGAAGGTGAGAAAAGGGGGGAAAGAATCCTACTTGAAGGGCAAACAAATTCAAAAATAAAAGAAAGAGTAATTTGACAAAAAGGAAAAAGTATCTGCCTGTTAATAGTTTCTACGCTTAAAGTTTTTGCCATGCATAAACATTTTTTAAAAACAATCAAAAAAAGACAAAACACTGACCTCAACCAATCTCTTTTTTTTTATTACCTTTAAATCATGCCAAAGTCGCTGCAAGTGGCCTCAGGCATTCAAATATTTCGCTGAATCCTTTTATTGTCGCTTTGCGACTATATTTATCTATTTGTTATTTGTGCAGACATATTAGCAATGATGCTTCGAATATATCGTATTACAATTCGCGGAGGATACAACACTAATATTAGATGGTAGGGAAGCAAGCATACAGAACGCCCTAAATACAGTTGATAAATATGCAGCCTTTTCAGGCCCAAAGCAACAGGAGCAAAACCACGCCGTAGCATCACGTGACTAAACTGTACGCCCAAAAAGTGTCTTGAGCGGTGTCTTCAGTTTTGGTAAGTTTTTTCCCACGTTGACCCCACATTATACTGATTTATTTCCACTTTGATAAACGGTTTCCCCCTAAGTTTATAATGTTTGGAATTTTAGACTTTCCCTGTCAAAATAACATTAAAAACTAAGGCCTGGGAGGCATGCTTTGGTTAGAAACCGCCGAAAATCTAGTCTCGGGTAATGACTTTTCACAAATTATTTTCACGTTTGAGCAGCAATCATAATGCATTTTGAACTATACTTAATTTTGACAATTTAAACTTAAAGGGTATCGTATCATAAAGACATCAACCAAGTTGCATCAAGTTAGTACTTATAAAAGCTGCACAATCGGAGATTGAATGAACAAGGTATATTTCCATTTCTGTACGATGTCATAAACATTTTGGTACGATGTCTTCAGTTAAATCATATGTCTGTACGATGTCTTGATTGCTGAAAAAAGGGGATTATACTGAACATCATTCAAATACGTAAAATTGAAGTTCAAATTGTTTGATACAGTTATGTGAGATGTTTGCTTTTTATATCAAAAATATTTATATATATAATTCATACATATTTGTCTGATATTTCCGTTACAAATAAACCTATAACAAAATAACACTTTCTGGCTGGCTTCTTCTTATATCATTCTATGAAAAAGGATTTTGAACGTGTTCCTCTAAACATCAATATAAAAATCAATAAATAGACATTGATTTTTAAGAATTGACTTCAAAATTTATTAAGTTCATGGAGGTATAAACTTAAAAGACTGTGTTAATGATAAATCGATTCTATTTCAACATTACAAAATGTACAATTTGGAGATTCTATCAATTTGCATTTATACATGTCTTTATTTGTTGTAAGGATTCTATGGATAACTCTTTATTGGAACCACCTATGTTTGATACTAAAAGCTGCCTGGAAAGGTATAGAATTAAAAGTCGTCCACACTTCGGGGCTGATGTCTACATCTTGTTCATTTTCCCACTTAAGTTGGTAGTTACGTTTTGGTTTGAGCCATCCTTGCAAAATTGGGAATAGAATATACGGGTTACTTTCTTTGTTCTTTAGAGTATTTCTAAGTTTAGAGGAATAAAGGGCAGTTCTTTCTGCTCTTTGAATAGTTTTTCATTGATGAAATTAAACCTACATATTCAAGAAGGTTTGTTTTAACTCCATACAAGTTAACGAATTCATGTAGGATAGAAATGTACTGTCATCTTTTTAAAAAATCGTTTACAAATCAAAAATTGAAGTGCAAATAGTGGCATCATCATCATCTTTATCATCATCTTTATTTCCTCCATGATAGGAGATTAGATGTATGTTACATCAATAAGACAGCGAGAGTATGTATACTGAAAAGGTGGTTAATTTAGTTACAGAGAAATATCATATTAGTAAAGATGAAAGGTATGTATAGTAGTTGTAACAGCAAACATGATATTTGGAGCAATATAGATACACAGAGTTCATATTGTATTGGGCTTTGGCAAGTTGTCGCATCGTTCCACAGTTGGGTAGAAGTGAACCGTTTGCAGGGGCTCTTGCAGACTATGGATGCAGGAATGCATCAATAGTGATCAGGCGCTGGTAAGCTGACATGAGAGACATCAGGAACAGAGTTGAGTTGAGGTGGAAGCTGTGCATATCGTCTGGATCAGTGCACTTGTCTTGAGGACGCCCCATGAAATATTGCAGGAATGTTTCTTCATCACAGTCATGTAAGAGAACATGAAGAGTTAGGGGGAGACGATCGAGGGTATAGCTCCAGAAGCTTTGATGGATTGGAAAGAGAGCTGTACAACTGTTGGAGATATGTCTGAGGAGATCAGTGTAATTTTGATTTCACAGCTTACACAATGCAGGTTGTTCTCTGGGAATGGTGATCCAAAGCTGAGCAAGGAAACAGAATGCTTTGTGGTGACCTCTATTAAGTGCTAGAGACCATGGGAGGCATGGGCTGGGTTGCATGTGGAGCTGTCGAAATCTGGTGAAGTCGTGATCATAAGTGATTCGCAGGCTCCATTGTGATGTGTAGGACTGATTAATCCTTTGTCTGATTAATCTTTTCCATGTCTGCTTGGGCGGGACAGGCTGACCTTGAATAAAGGAGACGAGATGAATACTGAGGTTGTACATCTGAAGGAGAGATATGATTGTTGGACACAATCCATGCTGTGGAGCAACATCTTGTCTTTGGAGGTGAAGTAAGAGTCTGTTTGTGAACAGACGTTTAGAAAGAGCTGAGGCCGGAAGAGTTTTGAGTTTGTGCAGGAACATCAGTTGGCGTTGAAATATTCCTCCTTACTAGGCATCCATCCAAGCATGCTGAGACACATGTCAGTGCGTGTTCGACTAGGGAAGTTCTTAATTGTCTTAGCCATGTAGCGCCAGGTTGTTTCTAATTTGCTTCCAAAGTTCACAACCAAACAGAAGATATGTGAGCACAACCTTTTGCACAGTTGATGCAGCTACCAAAGGGTTAACTCCATTTGGTTTGAAAAGCAGCTTTTGCTTTGCGATATGCTTGCTCTATTGATTCTGTGTGACTCAGGTCTGAAGAGACCTTTGTCCCAAGATGAGAGACGCACTTGCTTACTGGAATTTGGTTGTTAACAAGAGTCCATTCTGTGGGGGTAACACGTCTGGCTTTTTTGTCAAAGATGATGACTTGACACTTTGATGGGTTGACTTCGTACCTTCATTTCAGAGTGTAATCACTGACAATGTCGAGTTGAGCTTGGAGCCTTGAGGGGGAGAGAGAGAGAGGACTGTCAGGTCATCTGCAAGTGTCGGGTTACCAAGTTGAAGAGTTCCAACCGTGATTCCATGTCCAGAGTGCTGAAGATCCTCAAGAAGGTCGTTTATGAACACTAAGTACATGAATGATGAGAGAACGCCTCCCTGCCTTACTCCTGGTCTGATCGGAAACTGAGCAGATTGACAACCATTTACAGAAACAACCATCTTAAGGTTAGAGTGACAATTGATAAGTAGTTTAAGAGATTTGCCTTTGATTCCAAGTCGCGATAATTTGAGGAACAATCCATTATGCCAGACAGTATCAAAGGCTTGTTTATTGTCAATAAAGGCAGCATTATACTCTACTGCCAAGTTCAATATTGTGATTGATGGCCTCAGATAGGTTAAATGAGGCTGTGGTACATCCAAGACTTGGTTGATAGCCTTGTTGCTGGGGATTTGGGAAGGATATGCCAGCATTTGTCAACCATTTCAATATACGAGTGTTGATTAGCTTTTCAAAAAATTTATATATTACTGGTAATAAGGTGATAGGTCGATAGTTTTTCGTAATGTTCTTTGGTTTATTGTTGCCTTTGTGTATGGGTACTACTATTCCAATCTTACATTCTTTGGGAATGTATGCCGCTTGTACCATTCCATTGAATAAATGAGCTAGATGAGAGATGAGTTGTTCCCCTCCATGTATTAGGTGTTCATTTTGGATGCAGTCATGGCCAGGTGCTTTGTTTCTTTTGAGAGTTTGTAGAAGAGAAGTAAGTTCTTGGATGGTGACTGGCACAGTGAAATCTGGGATATTACACTGACATTCGTCAGCTATTAACTCTTCTAACTTGCTGTTGACATGACTGTAAAAGTCAGAATCGAAATTCTTATTTGTTTGAGGCGTGTGAACATTTTCATAAAATTTTGCAATGGTTTGGCAGATATCAAAGGGTTCCCAAGCAAAATGGTTAAATGTATGTAAGATATGTTTTATGTTTGAATCTTGTAAAAAAAGTCTTCTGATCCATGTAAACATATGTATGAAAATCAATAAATGAACATAGATTTATTGGATGGTTGGTCAAATCGTTGAATCATCATTTAATTCCTTTCCTTTTTTTCATGACGTACATTATGTATACAGGATTATAGTATTGTTACCAAATCAGTGAAATAAAGTTTGTAGGAGCATCATTGTTAGCAAAAATGGCATTAAACCAACAGTATTGTCCTAAGATAGTCAAACAACTCTTTCCTCAACTGGGTTATTGTGACAGAAATCAGCGAGTATTAAGCAAAAACCATTCATATATTGACGGCCATTTTTGGATGAATACCTTTTATTCGTTTGAAGTAGAGAAATAGATTCACATTGCTAAACTGAATATGGTACGTCCATCATAAAACTACTTTCTTTGATTGAATACATTGTATTTTAATTTGTCACATTTATTTTCGTTTTCATAGTGCGATCAATATTTCGAAATAACCATATGTGCTCCTAAGCCTTTGGAAGCTTAAGACGATTTTCAAAAGGTTCGACAGCTTAGAAAACTATTGTGATAGTTCCTGTTACTGACACCACACTCATCACGTTTTGAAATGTGTACCTTTTCTTTCTAATTTGAGCAGCGTATGCGGAACCCTTTATGTAAAAGATTGTCAGATTTTTCAATATCTATTGATATATTTTTTTTATTGAATTTCCCACTTTTTACATCAAATTTCTTTATTGAAAAGTCTTCATACCCATGAACGACAACAGTGTGATTGATCTAACATACATGTACTTGAAAATCACTAAATACACGGCTCCTGGACAAAAAAAACATCGATAATAGTCCATTTGCTCTGCAAATACGAAAAAGAGCCCAAATTACAAATACAGACACAGAAGTTTGTACAGTCAAAACAGCGTACAGTAAAATTAACTTGAACATGAAGACAGCATACAGATTGTCATTGAGGGTCATGTATGTAAAATATCTGTATCTTTTGATATTTTAGTGGAAATAAGCTAAAACTTGCTCGAGTTCATGTCAGAATACGTATCTATCTATCAACTCACAAATCTAATGAAATCTTCTAACATAGACAGTACTATGTGAGTTATATTGCTGAACTTTCATCGCAAATTGTTAGACAATGGCACTGAAAAGATTTTGGACAAAAAACTATTTAAAAACGACAACAGCATACAGTTATTCTCGGACATGTTTGGAATGTTATGTGACGTATTACAACTTTATGTTTGAAGTTTATAATAGCTAAATGTCGATTTTTCTTTCCAACCATTTACGAAAACTGAAGACACCGTACGGAACTTCCGCTCAAGACACTTTTTGGGCGTACAGTTTAGTCACATGATGCCACGGCGTGAAAACGCAACTTATTTTGATAGGCTCAAATAAAAGACTGGATATTAGACTGGGAAAAGAAAAGTTTTACACTCTTAGGCATCAGCTTTACACATAACTTAGCATAAATGGTAGAGAGACACTACAGTGATAAACTTAAAGGTATTATATCGATTATGAATTTATGGTTACAACGTGATCTTACACCATTAGGAAGAAATACAATACTCAAAAGCTTAATCCTACCAAAATTAAACCATTTATTCGCGTCTCTTCCAGATCCAAACGAAAAAAATATCAAAGAAATTGAATCTATATGCTTCAAATTTATATGGAAAAAACAAGCCCGACAAAATTAGTAGAAAAAATATAACAAAACGATGAAAGGGGATTTCGAGCTCCAAACATACGACATACCATAGCATCTCATAAGATATCTTGGATCAGACGTCTATTAAATGCACATCCCCACTCAAAAACTCTGAAATTATTTTTCAGCAATATCTCGCAACAATCGACTGATCAGCTTATCAATAACAATGACAACCTTACGAGTAAATTACCAAATAAAGACACAAATGCTTTCTGGAAAGGTATCCTTAACCCTCAAAGGAGATACCGTAAGAAATGAATATGATATACTTGCCCAATCGGTATGGCACAATAAGAACATGAAGATTGGAGGACGTACTATCTATTATAAACATTACTTTGATAAAGGAATCTGTTATACCAATGATTTATTTGATGATAATGGAACATATCTAAACCTTTCGACCCTTCACATCAAATACGGCATTAAAACAACCTTTCTTAAATTACCTGGTGTTGTCAATTCGATTGAATCCTACTCCAAAATGAAATGTATTAAACTACATTCTAGACTTCAAACGCCAATTTATACTTCGTCAAAGATCTTTATGAAGCAAGCGCAAAAAGACTGCAGAATATTTTACGATACACTTAATACAAGCATTTCCGACATTAAAACTACCATACACATTCGTAAATGGGAGAACAGCCTCGCATGCACACTTACAGAACAGGAATGGAAAACCATTCATCACATTCCATTCCGTGAATATGTGTACAGTAAATTACAATGGTTCCAACACAGTATCATTTACAGAATATTACCCACAAACGGAACTCTTTTATAACATGCATATACATGTACATGCTGTTGACCTATGCCAAAAGGAGACTGAATCAATAATACATTTATTTTATGAATGCACAAAAGTTAGACATATTTAGAGCGATATAGAGGATTGGATCAAGGCGAAAACAGGAACAAAGCTAGAATTCATAAAACCAAAAAAAAAACTTTTTGGCTACTTTGAAAAGCGTAATGATGTTGCAAATCTGATTATCAATACAACTAAATTCAATATTGATAAATGCAAACTTTCAAAACGATCACCTAATTTTCAGTATGTTAAAGAGATATAAATCACATATTATATAGACAAATATTTATCATCTTCAGTATGTGACTATGTACTAAACAATATTGAAAGAAAAAATATCTTAAGATTTGACCTTGACCTTCAATATTCCAAGATCGTATAAAAATCTTAAGATACGTACGGAAATCTTAAGATATGACGAAATCTAAAACCTCCAGTTCAATCTTGGAATATGGGAATATCTTGAGATTTGATTCTGTACGATCTTGGAATATCTATATAAATGATTTCATAAGTATGAATTTTAATACTTAATACTTCAATTGAAAATAGTATTTTTATACATGATGAGAAAACATTGGAAAAAAAACTTTGATGAATAAAATGACTTTAATGGGAAAAATGCCTCTTTTGGAAAAAATAACTTTGATAAAGAAAATGACTTGAATCGGGGAAAAACTTCGATAAAAATATGACTTTATTTGGAAAAATTAACTTCGAAAAAGACTTTATTGGGGGCAAAAACGTTGATAAAGGAAATTACTTTGTTTAGAATATTTTAAAAAGAAAATGACTTTATTTGAAACAGTGACTTTGATGAAGAAATAACATTATTGAAAAAAAAGACTTTGATGAAGAAAATATGACATGGTGTAGATTCCAAGAGTATGTAAAACGTGTTTATGTGTATAGGTTATTTAAAGATACGACCACTCACGGTGAAGTAATGTTTTATATTTCTGTTCGACGGAGTGGATATTGGAACAATTTTGGATGGCCTGGTACAGAAATTACATTCACTAGTTCGTATATCATGTAGAGTGTACCTATAGTATAGTGTATCTATTGTATAAAAAAATTCGTCAGCTTGATGGTTAAAGTATGGGGACATTCACTTCATATGCAATATCTTGTAATGCAGTTAACAATGTCATCCATGTATCCATAAACTTTTCAAATGTAATGCAAACGCGCATTTCGGTAATGTTCATTTCATTCATAAATATTTAACAATTTGTTGTTTTCCGAAAAATAATAACTGGAAGCGACATATAGTTTTGTGATTCTCTAGTTAACCTGTCCAAATTGAATAAATATTGGTCATGAAAGTTTCTATATTATGTTAATTGTTACAACTTGAGTACTGTTCTATTTGGTAAAAAGTATCTGTCAAATCATATCAATACAAGGATAATCAAATCAAAATATATATCTCTAAGCAGGCGCTTCGTCTGAACATTCATCGCAATGATGTGTTTGTTTCCTACTTTTCATATATTTATGTATCCTTATGATGTAATCTTCCTGTACTTAAATGTATTGGATACTCCGGTTTTTGGACACCTTACAATCAAACACAACCAGTCATGGACAGCTTAAAGATTGTTAGGGGAACACATTTGACATTGTCGTCATCTTGCCTTTTAATGATTCTGCTAACTTCAAGGATCACCTTCGGTTAAACAACGTAAAATAATGTATGCTTAACGACGATCATTCATTAGAGACAATAAAACGACTGCTCCGAGTTACGAGCCCCTGGGGTTCGTAATTTGAAAGTCGATAATTATGCTTCTAAGGCATACTTAATGAACAGTTAAGTATCATCGTTGTTTAATTTTGGAAGTGCATCACAAAACATTCGCCAAAGAATCCTTAACCGTTCGTTGGACGTTTTAAAATCGAAATATCGACATCTTTAAGTAAGGGTTGAGATAATGGGAATACACATTAAAACTACAACTACAGAGCAATCTAGCAATTCATGCAAATTGTTAATTTATTAGTTATATAATTATCACAAATAGTCACAAAATACTTCTGCACCCATTATTTCGTTAATTTCTTTGGAGTGCCCGGTGCTTATTGACCAGTCGAAAATCTACTTTCAGTGTTGGAAAACCAGGAAGTGAAAATTGAATGAAATAAGCACACTGACAACATGGTTGTTCATTTATTAACTAATTGATTTAAACAAATACTCCTCATATGCAAAACAAATATGAGAAAACAATAAAATGAATAGTATTAATAACTTATCGCACTGTAGGAGAGATCGGCAAGCTTGATGACAGTGACGTTGCATTTGAAGGTTCAACCATCCTTGCTAAACGGGAACTAGACGAATGCTGATAATTTAGTATTTTGCTTGATTATGTACAGCGGTTGTTATATTAAAACTGAAAATGCATATAAACACAAACGTTTCTAAACTCTTTCAAACTTTCAAAGCTCTGTGTTGATAAACACATTCGTTGAATGCGAAACGGAGAGAACTCTTTCCAAAGTAAATTTAGGCAAGATATTCTTTTATTTAGTGATTAAATAGCCGAGACCGGAACGGGAATATTCGAATGATAGTTTTGCACATGTATCTTGGTTGTGATGCAATTTTATTTTGAGGGAAAATACGAAATGGTAACAAAATTTACATCAGAATACAAGTTCATTTATAAAATAACAGAGAAACATTAGCAAAGTGATAGTTATTATCATGCACACATTTATTCCTAAAAAGCGCTGACATTTTATCATCTTTCAATGTCTTCAACAGGTTCTTTCTGTTTCTAAATACACATAACATTATAGATCAACAGGTTGTTTCTTATATATGGCCTTTTTCATACCTTGATATGAAGATCAGCTAAGGGCAACTTAAAGGCCGGACAAGGTTACACCTTTAACATAGCACAATATTTAAAAGGCAAGTTAGTGACTAACTTTATGGATTACTTTGAATTGCACAACGTTGAAATAATGTTTGCTTAACGACGATCTTTCAATAGAGACAATGTAACAACAGCTTCGAGTTACTATTTTTGTCTCTAACGCATACCTAACACATACTTTCGGATCATGGTTATTTGTTTTGGTTGTGTAACACAAAAGATTCGCGAAACACGAAAATTCGTTAGCTTAAAGTAATGTTAAAGACGATCGGATTCCCCGATTCATACCGATCCTTCAAAAATCTACTTTCAGGGTAGAAAAGTTTATACTTTTTTGCTTATTTTTCACTGACAGTAATATTTAATTAACACAAATCGTCATTTAAAAGACTCATTTGAATATCTGTACTTCATATTACTTTCAAGCTCCTTTCTATCTGCATTATTCGATTTCAATAATGCAATGCTTTGATAGAAAAACGTAAAATTAATATTCATATGCAAAGGTTCAAAGTTGGCTGCCCTAACGGAAGGACACTTCTCTAACAAATACTGTGGTGACATATTTTTCAACAAAATAAGACTAAAGCTAGCTATTTCTAATACCTCAATATTTTGCATCATATCTTCTTAAACTAAAGAGAGAAAAAAACCTTTAAAATGTCCGCCGTTTATAACAACGTCAGCATATGTAGTCAGACCGATGTGTACGTGTGCAAAACTGCTATGGATTATCATGTAGAGCTCATTCAGCAGGTGCCCAGTAAAAACGACAAATCAGGTTAAACGTATGGGTTATTCAGCACTGCCATGGCAGAAAAACGATTTTAGATTCACGCCTTTGAAGCTGTTTGGCGTGAAATAAGGTAAATCCAATTTCCGCCAGCCGATGAAGCCTATTTGAGCTGTATCAACAAAGAAATTCTCAAATACGAAGTCTCAACAAACCCTTTAAGGGCAAACAAACATCATGTTAAACCAGATGCTTCTATTTCCGTCCACATATTCCTAAATCTTGATTTGTTTAACTTCTTGTCTAACAACCGAATCAGATCTGTGGAGAGAATACAATAGATCCCTACACCGTCGTTGTGACCTTGGTCCGTTAAGCTGCGTAAATAAGCGTGAATCTGTTGTTTTATCTGAACGGCAGGCTAACTAGGCACTTCTCAACGACGGTCGGTCAGCCCTTGTAGCGGTAAACATGAAATACTTGTGTCAACAGGAACACATGCTTAAGACTTTCTCTATTCAATAAACAGAGAAAACTGACCGAGGTATGGGAGGCGAGTGATACGATTCAAATATTCCAAAAGGCTCTATGGTGAATTGATAACAACATTAAAGAAGACATAAACAAAAGCAAACCAAACTACCGCGACCAGACTGATTCTCAAGTCAACATAGATAAAAAAAACTATAACGAAAATTGCTACATACAAATATTCTTTGACGGCTCAAAAGAGGTTGAAAGTAAGATTTAGTATAGCCTGGGTGCGGTACAACTGGATGAGAGAGTGGTTCTCCAAATTGTAATAATTGCTCCAAGTTGTAATACCTGCTCCAAATTGCAATAAAAACTGCTCCAAGTTGTAATACCTGCTCCAAATTGCAATAAAAACTGCTCCAAGTTGTAATACCTGCTCCAAATTGCAATAAAAACTGCTCCAAGTTGTAATACCTGCTCCAAATTGTAATAAAAACTGCTCCAAACTGTTATAACGTTATTTTCGAAAACAGTACTGTCAAGCTGCTCCAAATTGTAATACAAATTGGTCCAAATTGGAATACTTGGTCCAAATTCTAATAAGGATTTTCAAACCATTTTAATCAAGAAGTTTTGTTATTGTTTTTGTCAAGTTATTTGGTTTTCATCAAACTGGCAGGCAAAAGAAAGCAACTTTTGCTCCAAATTGTAATAACCGCTCAAAATTTTAATACTTAAAAGTTTTGTGGCTTTTCTGAAAGAACATAGTCATAATGATACTTTGATATCAATTACATACACGTTTATGAATGAATGGTCGATTAATTTTTTTCTATGTATATGGTTTTGAATTACACTTGAATTCCCGACTATATACTTAAAAATACAGTTGACAAAATGGTACTATGTAAGATAAAACATGAGAAGGTTGGTTTTCAACATTGTGTCCAGCTTTTCATGAAGAAGCACATAATATGTATCATAAACAGATTTTAGATAATGGAGAACCTTTTATTAAAATTTGGAGCAGTTATTACAATTTGCTGTTTGCTCCAAATTGTAATAATTGCTCCAAATTGTAATAACTGCAGATTACTGCAAGATCTTTATGAACAATGTCAAAAGAACATCCTAGATGCAATTTTGATAATCAATAATGATTATAATAATGTTACTGAATGCAGCCGTCGAATATGTTTTAATAAAATTTCTGTTGCAGTTGGTCTAGAGCAGTGAAGGTCATGACTAACAATTTTTTATAAGTTTAAACTATTAACTTTCTAATGCAAAGTTTCTGGATTTTTTACATTAAATTTCCATAAGGTATTTAAATTACTATATCTTAAAACGTTGATAAGTCTCTGGAAATGCCATTATGTCCCACGCAAAGCTTAAAGTTTCAATTATTACCGATCAACTTCATTGTTTGTACCATGGTGGTAACCTCCTTACACATCTCATATTTGCTCCTGCTCAGGTGGTATACACGTGTAACTGGATCCTATCGACAAAGTAGATATTACCACGACAGATGTACATGTAAGCGGTGGCTGTTTCGAATTATCAGCAACACTTTGGTTCATAGTAGACAGATTTTGAAACTGGCTGTCACTCAGGCACTTTATTCGTCTACAGCGTTACACTTGTATCCTTTGTCCTGGGGTCAAGTTTACGATATTTTATCCCTCCACGATAAGGTTTCCATACACACTCCGTATATACGCAAAATATTTGGCTCCAAAATCAACGTTCACTGTGAAGTTTGAAAATGTCATTTACTGCTCTTCTTCCCAAACATAATCCAGTATTTACAACAAACAGTATTATAGACACATCTCAGATATTAACAGGGTCATCGTCTCCTAATATTCTCTCCTGTCTGAGCACATCCCCCTGATCAACGTGAATGACACCTTTCCGACATCCAGCCTGCATGACTTTGTCTAAAGCAATTTTCGCAACAACAAATTCCGGGTCGTCAAGGAAAGAGACAATGTTTAACTCCAAATGGTGCCTTAAGCCATAGATCATTTAAAACAAAGTATTGCCTCTATATTCCCCTCCGTCACACATACAGACACAAACATTTCGTCCTTTATCGGTCATTGTCATAATATCCTCGAGCTCATTTCTTTCAAGGATGTCCATTATCCCCTCGAACTGAGCAAAATGTGATAAATCATCTCCTCCTTCCATTTCAGAAATGTATGCACAGCCCACTGTTTTTCCTCAAAGTATTATTCACACATGTTGATTAGATTTTCTCGGCGCATTCATTTTCGGAAATAGACGAGAATCTTCGTTTCCCTGGAAAAGAAAAGTAAACCTTAAATATAGTCGCAAGCGACGACAATTCAGCGCTGTATGGTGTTAATTTTCATTAACAGAGGTAATTATCTAAGTCAAAAAGCTTGAGCGAGAATACTTACAATAATGACAAGGGTTGTCAGTCCGGTACTTAAAAAGGCAAAGACCTCATTTATGCATACACTGGTATTTAACATAGCTGTAGCAACGAGGCATCATCTTTGGTGCTATTACAATGGATCAAATCTATCAGTGTAAAGTTTTTATATTTTTTCCCTCAAATTAACCGACGGCACTCACCGTGCGGCATTCCTATCACTGAACCATTAGAGACACTTCAAAATTGTTTTTACCATTGTTTAGAGGAGAGAATTGTCTTCATTTGAATGTAATATTTGTTAATAAGAATGAAAAAATAAAGAAACGGTGAGCGATGCGACATCTGTCGCAAATATTATGTTTTTCCACCAAATTTGCCGACGGCGCCAACGTAAGCATCAATTGCTAGCGAATCATTGGATATATTCAAAGTTTGTTTTCACCATCGTGTAGAGGAGAGTAATGTCTTTATTTGGATGTATTATTTGTTAATGGGCATGTAAAAGTGAAGAAACGGTGAGCGATGCGACATCTGTCGCAAATATCATGTTTTCAATCAAATTACCGTAAGCCTCAAGAGGTAAACAGTAACTAATACATTATAAAAAAGGACCACATTGCACTTGATCTTCAACGTTTAGGCTTAACAGAAAATTCATCATGGCTGCAAACATGAATCATCTCAGTTTAAAGAGTCTTGTTGCTGCCTGATGATAGATAAAACATTGCCTAGTGTTATATTGCCAATGAACTACGATTTGTCAATCATTCATATATCATAATCATTCAAAACGAAAGTAGGATTGACCACATTTAAATACTCCGAATTTCAATGCAAACTTCGACCCTTCCTCGTGACCGGAAATGACTGTTCGCGAGCGATTTTATTCTTTTATCCTGAAGACCTTGCTAATGTCTAACTCTCATGCAAAAACCATCAAATTCGTCTGGGAGGTTTTAGAGTTATCTGCCCTTGAATATTGCAAAATGTGCAAACTTTGAAGATTTTTATAAAAAAAACTATTTCGATTTTTTAAATTTTGAACGAAACTTATTATAGGCCAATGTGTGTAAGTTTCAGCTTTCTAGTATCAGCAATTGCAGAGTGGTGATTCCTGAAAGGTGCCTGGGGTCGGACTTTTGAAAAAAATGCAGAAAATTCAAGATGGCGGCCAAACCACGTGACTTACGAATTCGCCATGATTTCGTTTTTTGCAGCATTTTTCATTTCGCATCTTTTAAAAAAAAATTTAGGTCTCTAAGTGCATTTTGAAAAAAAAGCCATGTTAAAGATCCGATTTTTGGGCCCTGCTGGGACATTTATTTATGGGCCGATTTGCCCAAAAGCTTAGTGTTTCGTCTTCTCAACAAGGTCTACCAGCATGTCAAATTTGGCTTTGATAGCTTCAGCCGTTTTGGCTGAATCTTGTTAACAAGAAATCGTGGAAGAAAAAAAAACAACAAAAAACACGCCAATAACAAATATAGTTGTAAGCGACGACAAACGGATTCAGCGCTGTATGGTGTTAATTTTCATTAACAGAGGTAATTATCTAAGTCAAAAAGCTTGAGCGAGAATGCTTACAATAATGATAAGGGTTGTCAGTCCGGTACTTAAAGGCAAGATCTCATTTATGCATACACTGCTTTTTAACATAGCTGTAGCAACGAGGCATCATCTTTGGTGTTATTACAATGGATCAAATCAATCAATGTAAAGTTTTTATATTTTTTCCCTCAAATTAACCGACGGCACTCACCGTGCGGCATTCCTATCATCCGAACCATTAGAGAGGCTTCAAAATTGTTTTCACCATCGTACAGAGGAGAGAAATGTCTTTATTTGGATGTATTATTTGTTAATGAGAATGAAAAAATAAAGAAACGGTGAGCGATGCGACATCTGTCGCAAATATTATGTTTTTCCACCAAATTTGCCGACGGCGCCAACTTAAGAATCAATTGCTCGCGAACCATTGGATATAGTCAAAGTTTGTTTTCACCATCGTGTAGAGGAGAGAAATGTCTTTATTTGGATGTATTATTTGTTAATGAGCATGTAAAAGTGAAGAAACGGTGAGCGATGCGACATCTGTCGCAACTATCATGTTTTCAATCAAATTACCGCAAGCCTCAAGAGGTAAACAGTAACTAATACATTATAAAAAAGGACCACATTGCACCTGATATTCAACGTTAAGGCTTAACAGAAAATTCATCATGGCTGCAAACATGAATCATCTCAGTTTAAAGAGTCTTGTTGCTGCCTGATGATAGATAAAACATTGCCTATAGTGTTATATTGCCAATGAACTACAATTTTTCAATCATTCATATATCATAATCATTCAAAACGAAAGTAGGATTGACCACATTTAAATACTCCGAATTTCAACGTAAATGTTTAATCTTATTTAAATGAGATTTATTCAAGATTGTATGTTCTTTTGGCTTTCATATGATATATAGAGCAATGTGTCATCGTACGTCGTTGATTAGCAATGAGTAATCAAACATACCCACCAAAACACCCAATTTCCAAAATGCAAACTTCGACCCTTCCTCGTGACCGGAAATGTCTGTTCGCGAGCGATTTTATTCTTTTATCCTGAAGACCTTGCTAATGTCTAACTCTCATGCAAAAATCATCAAATTCGTCTGGGAGGTTTTTGAGTTATTCGCCCTTGAATATTGCAAAATGTGCAAACTTTGAAGATTTTTATAAAAAAAACTTTTCCGATTTTTTTTAATTTGGACCAAACTTATTATAGCCCAATGTCTCAGCTACATTATGTGTAAGTTTCAGCGTTCTAGTATGAGCAGTTGCCGAGTGGTGATTCCTGAAAGGTGCCTGGGGTCGGACTTTTGAAAAAAATGCAGAAAATTCAAGATGGCGGCCAAACCACGTGACCTACGAATTCGCCATGATTTCGTTTTTTGCAGCATTTGTTATTGCGCATCTTTTAAAAAAAAATCAGGTCTCTAAGTGCATTTTGAAAAAAAAGCCATGTTAAAGATCAGATTTTTGGGCCCTGCTGGGACATTTATTTATGGGCCGAATTGGCCCAAAAGCTTAGTGTTTCGTCTTCTCAACAAGGTCTACCAGCATGTCAAATTTGGCTTTGATAGCTTCAGCCGTTTTGGCTGAATCTTGTTAACAAGAAATCGTGGAAGAAAAAAAAAAACACGCCAATAACAATAAGGATTCAGCCTGATGGCTGAATCCTTAATAACTAGGGTAAAATATACCTCAACATAATCTTGTGTAAATCAACAGTAGCTCTGCAAGAAACAATTATCATAGATCTGTTACCACTGCAGTCCATAATTCATACATATTTCAGATACATTCAATAAGTTATCAACCGGTGTAGAGACAAGTTGAAAATAAATTTGCCACCTCCCTGACCTCTATGTTTGGCTTTAAAATATATTATTGGCAATGAAGATGGACATATATTTTTCATTCGGAAAAAAGTGTATGACATACGTTCATGAACAATAGTTTATACTACTAACCTGCATGCAAATATCGGCGGTCTTTGACGATCCTTCTCTTGTGTAGGTGGCGTTTTCCTGCACCTCGGCATTAGACACATCTATATATTGTAATCAAAAGCTTTGAGTTAAAAGGTTTCATTTTTCATATGCATGTTTTATTTATTCCTTCCTTCTCCTCTTATACAGTTACAATTTAGGTTCTAAATTGTTTACATCATCATACATCACATGAGAGAGGAATACTGTTTTATCTGCATTCGTGCGATCTCATTAAGTCATTAAGATATTTTTCAACTTATATGATGACTATTGTAGACAAGATAACGTTTTGTTCAATCCACTGGAATCAGTTTCAACTAATTGGACCTCAAAATGTTGTGAGATCGTATAGCGCTAGTTTAGTTACAATGTGCGTATGCTATGATAACTTCATCTATATAACTTTGGCATAAATCAGCAAACGTCAATTATAAATCGAAAACATATTATGTTTTGAAAAAGCACACAAAGTTTTACATACCTGTTTTCACGTGGTATATAGACATTTCCTCGTCTTTAAACTACGTCCTTCAAACTCGACGTCTTTTCATCAAATGAACGAAGTTGTCAATCGGTAAGACGGTTATCAGCCTCGTTTTGAGTTGGTATGAATTGTAACACCGATGCACGTGCAGTGTGTAACACCTCGCCGCTTCGCATAACATCTATGTAATTGTGCCATCAAAAACGTCACTGTGACTCTTTTCACTAAGAAGGGACATAGAAACATAAGTTATTATATATGATCCACTCTGCATTCATATACATCTATGTAATTGCCATCAATTTCATTGAGAAAAGGCATACAAAATTATTACAATTTAAAACAAGTAACAGTATCGCAATTTGGAGTAAACGATTTCTCCAAATTGTAATCACTGCTCTAAATTGTTATAAAATGCCTTCTAAAACACCTAAGTTCCTATTACTTGATGGAGCTCCTAATTCTCATATCTTATTTTGCATGGTTTATTTTTCATTAAATCGACAATTTGATTGCGTTTCAATTTAGTAAAAAACAACTTGAAAATAAATAAAAATATGTCATTGACTGTATTGATAAACACCTAACATTTGTAGTAGAATGTCTTCTATTTTATAATACTTGATCCTAATACCTTTAATGCGATCCATATTATAACTGCTGCTCTAAATTGTAAGAAAACACTTTTTTATATTGTTTATACCTGTTTCTATTATTTGTAGTGATAGTTTGAGTTACGGCCCTTGGATGGGCGTGTGTGTATGTTCATTGCAGTGACAATTTATTTGATGTTTAGAGTAATCTACGTGACATATCAAAGTGATTATTGATATATTGCTTGATAGAACATCGGGGGACATTCTGCGTACAAAATGATCGGTGTTGAACTTTACAGAGCACGAATTGGTGGATTTTCACCACCGAGTGGGACAAAGCAGATATCAATCGACAGGCATGGCGAATATTCTCCCACTGTTCCCGGGACTGATATTCTTTTCAGACTGTTGGTATGTGGCATCTTATTTAGCCTTCACATCTTAAGACGGTGCTTGAGTTTCAGAAAACATGGGGGAAATAATTATAGACACCTTATATCATTTGCACAATGGGATGCATTCGCACATTGTCCCTGACAACATCTTGAAAGATCAGAAGATGTTTCAAAAAGAGTTTATTACGCATTATTGAACGTTAAACAGATTATTAAGATATCCTTTCACAATTTCACCAAATCATATAATTTAAATAATAAATAATTTTTTATATGAGAGTTATGGGAACTTTGCTATTTAAAGTTGTATTTCTGACAACATTTGTGTCAACTCACAGTGAAGAAGGCTTGAGTGTACTCAGGACCTGAGACCCAGTCTATTGTTCTAGAACAATGGGTGTCTCAACAACTTGGACTGACTATCAGCAGGATAGTGAAACTTGTTTCCATCTGAGAGAAAATTCTATTTTCGTTTGGAGAAACAATTATATACAAAACTAAAAGAGCTTGGAATGTGTACAACACCTACTATAAAACGTGAATGTCGTTGAGCATCAAGAAGGAAGATACCAGTTATCACTCCAGGGCACAAGGAGGATTTACGTCTTAATAAATGTGGTGTGAATTTTGATAATTTGATTACTCTGACAAAAACAAAGCTACCAAAGACATTTCAAAGACACTGAACTTTGGTGTACAGAATACTCAATCAGTAAGAAATAAGATACTATGTTTGCATGATATGATTCTGGACAAGGATTTTAATATCTTTGTATTAACAGAGACATGGTTAAATTCCCATGAGCTGTGCTTTCTGAGCTCGTTTCAGATGGTTATGACATCACTATAGAAAATCGACAAACAGGTCTAAACCAAAATGGTATTTCTATATGGGTTTGTTTTTATTTTATGTCGATGCTAACACGCGGTAGCGTTTCTTTTGGACACTAGTTTATTTAAGCTATATTGTCATCAGTCAAAAGTTTAAAAATTTCTAAAATCTGTCAAGTACGATGATTTTTTAAATGAAAATATTTCAACTTTTTTTGGGCGGGATCGAACTGAGGTATTTTAACCTGACGTCTTCGAATAGGGGAGCCTATCTCACGAAGAGGGAAAGAGTTGCTTCCTTTCGGGTACGTTACAATGGCAGCTTGCGTTGAAACAACGAACATTAACAGATAGCTAAACTAGAATGAAGCCTGTGGATTGTCGTATCCAAACTAGACAAGCCTAAAGAAAAGAATACTGAAATAATAGATAAAGTGTTTCAACATAAGACTTGAACTGCCTTTGGTAAAATTGTTCGCTCGGTCTCATTGAACTCGTGATGACAGTGTTTTGTCATACATATGGCTAAAGAACCATTCGTTTTATTGGTGTTGCTTAAATTAATGCCTATGCAATGTATCATTTAAATTTACACGTTTCTCCGCGTGACTAAAGACGTTCAAACTATAAACGCTTGTGATGCATCGGATTTTTCAAAAGAAGTTCCTACCTTGACCATTGAATTTACATCGGTATCCATATATGACCCTTAGCCACGCCCAACGGATACCGAAAATATCTGTTGGCTTTATTATGCCGAGAACACTATCCATTGTATCATGATAAAGTAGTTTATGGGAGACTAATTATCGCCCAGTCTCAATAACCTGTGTGTGCGCGAAAATAATGGAACACATTATCTGTAGCCACTTAATGAGACATCTTGGTAACCAAACTATACTCACTGATTTACAACACGGCTTCCGTTCCAAACACTCATGTGAATCCCAGCTCTTAGTCACACGACATCGTGGAGATGCATGATAAATAAAATAAAATTGACTTGGCCATATTAGACTTTATTAAAGCGTTCGATACAGTCCCCCATAAGAAGTTATTATATAAACTTAAAAGCTACGTATACGGTGTCAACAATGAACAATGATTAATTCTTTTCTAACTAGAAGAACAGAGCAGTGCGTCATGCCGCTCTCAGTTACCTCCCTTTGGTCGGCGCTAGCATCGTCCGCCAGTAAGCGGCTGCAATCTTACGTCGACGTTCTACGTGCTTACAGTTGACATTTTTTATTAATGACATGACTTCTAACCAATTAATATGATCGTAAGAGGTCATGATCGGTTTTTGTCATCAAGTACCTTTTTTGAATTCATATATTATGTGATAAGAATCCCCATGCACAGCTAAAAACGCGTCAGAGAGTCACTGTCACTGTTAGTTTCTCCCTACTGCATCTATATATAGGTCTATCATCTCCAAAGAGTTCCTATTATATTTTCTGATTAACGTCTAGCTTAGGTATCACATACTGAATTTTACCAATTATGAAGCGGTTTTTGACCGAGGTGAGTTTTAGTACAATAGGTTGTCAGAATTTAATAGAATATATATAATCTTAAAATTATACAGAAAGTATAGGTCTAAGCTTTATGTTTTAACACGTAACACTTACCCTTGTTCACAAGTTCGATAAGATAATAAAAACGTTTGCACCATAGTGCCTTGTTTATTAAAAGGTAAATTATTATTTAAAAAAAACTTATATGCCTATGGTAAACAATTTTATGGTTTTATTTCTCACAGATCTATGAAATCTTCCTAAAATGTAAATAGAAAGCATGATTTCAATATCCTAACCTTTTTCATAACAAATTATGTGTTAATACTCAAGAAATACACACACACTCAAAACAAGAAATAACAGGAATTGTTTGGCCTATATATAATACTTAAATCATATTCAATTACTTTAGTATTACATTTATACCTATTTAAGTTATGATGATTGATCTCGTAATGTGTTTTTTCAGTATTTTTTTGTCGATAAATTGGACTACGAAACAAATAAAATATCGTAATACAACTCATCATGTCAACACTCATTTAATTTTGAAGGATTATTAAAACAATTTGAAGTGAATGTATAATGTGTAATCAGTACGAATGTCACGCGATTATAAATCGTATTTAGAAAAATGTAATGAAATATTTTTTCTATCTTCGATGATACCACGATATCGGGTCAAAATTCAACCCCTGCAAGACATATATCCCCGACATGGTACTGTATAAATCAAATCATTACATCCGATCCAGTGATAAATAGTGCCAATACCATTTCAATATGTTCCGAGTTAAAAGAAAACACAAAACTTGCCCTCACGTGTAATTTAAATCTTCAATGAGTAAATCAATCACAAAATCAAATAATAAAAAAACCAAAAAGAATTATCAGTTATAACTTATATTTGAAAACACAGTTAACAGCGTAATGATGTCACACAATTCATGACACAACAATGCTATGACGACAGAATGCTGGTGATCCTGGGATGACTGCAGACGAGTTTGAGTTTCAAATATGCCTATCATTTGCCAATTACAGATAAAGGATGATTTTATATCATCTTCTGGTATTTGCTACAGACGTTTTAGTCCTTACTGAAATATTGTAAATCAGAAGACCCAAGGAAGCTATTTCTTATGTGTTTTTTTAAAAAAATTTATCCGTACTCCAAAAATCAGTAAACTAGTTGACATAATAAACTTAATGATCATTTTATAATTAACTGTTTGAGGAGGACTTTAGAATTTGGTATTATAAGGAAAACAAGGAAATTCTATGATAATAATACATGTAGCAATGTTTCGAAAATTTAAATGTTTTCATGCTTTAAAAACGGAAAGAACCTTTGCGGCAACGTCGCCATTGTCGAAGAAGTTGCTCATCATAGAATTTCTTTGTGATGAAATCTGAATAAATTAATATCGACAGTTCCATAATGTTTAATATTATAACTTAACATAAAAACCTGTTGATCTAAATGTATTTAGATTGCTTGTGGCATTGCCTGCCTTGGATTGGAATGTTGGAAATTTGAATGACTTTTATTTAAAAGTAAACACTTAACTCCTTAAAATATTAAAGTTTTACACATATTGTACTTGAAAAAATATCAAGGAAAATTTACGACATTCAGATAAATTCATTAACATCGAAATCCTAATTTGCTGAACGGCTTTCAACGCCTAGTAAATTGGCCAGTCAATCCTATACGAAGCTATAGGCCTACAGTAAATATTGATAGAATATTATGATATAATCATATTTCCTTGAAAAAACATATGCGTAAGTCTAGATAATCGAAAACTAAACCCAGTAAAAAAACAATCAGACAAGATAAAATAACAGTTGAAATAAAGAAATCATTGTCAACTGAGTTAATTAATTAGATATCTAACGTCATTCATAGATCCTAAATTTCTGCACTTTGATATCGCCGACTTCAACATAAAACCGTAATTAACTTGTCATTTACATACATTGCCAAGCTTTGAACAATCTTAACTGAAGTGTTTGATGCCGATGTGACATAAGGGTATACTAAAAATGAATTATTAGTTGGTAAGGAAGGTGACGTTAGCTTATGCCGCTTAAGTGGTGACTGGGTACCGTCTTTACGTGTATGCAACGTCAATGCGCAAATCCCGCAGCGTTGCAAATAACACCGACCAGTTAACGTTGCAGCCGCTTAATGGCTGCCACAAAATGGCTGCGCCCATGATATTCGCCGTGGAGAGGTCTATAGAGCGATAAACTCATTCGGAGACAATAATCAACTACAATCCGATTTACAATCATTGGAAAATTGGGCTAAGGATTGTGGTACGTCATTTAATGCTGAGAAGTGTTATATTCTTAGAGTATGAAGATCCAAAACACCAAGCACTTATATTTATCAACTATGTAACACCATACTTGAAGAAGTAGATAATAATCCTTACTTAGGAGTAATCATCAGTAACTCATTGAAGTGGAGCACACATATCAATAAAACTGTTATTGGGGGCGTAGCTCAGTGGTAGAGTGTCCGCTCGTCACCCGGAAGACCGGGGTTCGATTCCCGGTCGCGTCATACCATAAGACGTTAAAAGTTGCGAGTTGTTCCTGTCTTGCTTGACACTCAGCATTGTAAAGGCAGAACAACGATTTAACTGGCGCTGCACTGTGGCTGCCGGGTGCTTCGGCACAAGAAAGATTTCCAATGTATGTATGTACTGAGGACAATAAAGTGTTATTATTATTATTATTATTAAAGCCCATTCTACACTCGGATTCTTTAGGCGTAATCTACCCAGTGTCCTAGATCTCTTAAGATCACAGCTTATCAATCTCTAGTTCGATCAGTGTTGTAATATTGTTCATCAATCTGGGATCCCCACACCCAATGTCATATTTCATCTCTAAAGAAGGTACAGAGAGCAGCGGCAAGATTCATAACATCAGATTATTAAAGGGAAAGAAGCTTCACTAAGATGCTTGAAGAGATTGGATGAAAGCCGCTAAAAGAAAGGCGAAGAGAACACAGACTTGTACTGTTTTACAAGATAGTTAACGAGCTAGTGGCGATACCCAAGGAGCCAATACTTATTCCTAATACTTCACGTACAAGGAAAACCAACCCTATGAACTATAAACAAATGCAGTGTAATAGTGAGACATTAAGACAATCATTCTTTCCAAGAACGCTTAAGGATTGGAACCAGCTCCCAGAATAGACAGTACTCGCCACTTCATGTGAGACTTTCACCTCATATGTAAGAGGATAACAGCGCATGCGTACCACCAAACCCCCAGCATAATACTCAACGCTGAGTGTGCCTGAGACATTATACAGATACAGATACAGATACTCATATATCATCGCAAGTACAAACAGCGATATAAATTCGGCAACTATGGTTGAACAGAAGTCACCAAAGATTGAGGAAATGATATTTCAGTTTACCGCATTTGGTGTTAAAAGTTAACGCACGTTTTACCGCACCACCTATTACAATTTACTGGACCAGTCTGTATTACACTGTATCGCATTTTTATTACAAATTACCACAGTTATTAAATCTTGGCTCGTTTATTACATCTTACGACGTAACAGGGTACATAGCTGACTTACCTGAGAAAGTATTCCAGTGCACAGATAAAGATAAGCACGAGAAACTCGAGCACGGAGGTAAGCCAAAGAAGGATGTTCCAGTAACAACCATGCTTCATGACACAGTCAGGTTTGGGCTGTGAAATCGTACTTGTCTGTGGAATGCAGTCCCCGTCCTCCAGTAAGTCTAGCTTCTCGCTCATCCGGCCATCCTCTCACACCCTGGAATCAGGTCTACATACCATCACTATTCTTATTTAAGTTAAATGTAACATCACCATATCTGATAAATATTTTTAGAAGACTATAGGGGGATATCAGGGGATAGGTTGTAGCATTAGCGGAGACATATACGCTGATGTAGCAGGATAACGTTTTTCATGCAAATGTTCAGCTGAGGAACGTTAGCATATCCTGGTTTCATCGATTGTAATTAAATTGCCGTTATCTACAAAGTAATTCAATTGTTATTTATCAAGAAAGCGGATGTCAGTGATCACGTTGATGTGTTTACTTCCTACATGCTACCGATTGTTCACGAAATAATACAAGTTATCTTTTTGTTTTTATTTGTTGAACATTGTTCGCCGTGACGTCATTGACAAACAAAGTGCAGTAAACGTACTGTGCACGCAAAGTCCTTGCAAAGTTTCCACAGCCGGTGCACATGACTGAATTCCCATCCACAGAAAGTTATGGATTCGATTTTGAAAATGATATAACTTTCGGAAACAATAGAGCTGAAATTATGTTGCTAATCACAAGGTCGAACACAAAAGCAGTTTCAAGCAGACAGAATCATGATTTTAGTCGCATTTTTGCAAACGCATAAACAACTCAATATATATTGTTGTACAATCAACTAAAACGAAAAAAAAGTACAGATTATCAAAATAGAATCCATAAGTGAACTATTGGAACAGTTTTCCATTTACGTTCTAACAGAAAATTCAAAACAATCTATCAGACAAAAGCGCGAAAAAATAGCGAGAACACATCACGGCAGTTTTGGTATTGCGTATTTTGCAGAATTCCTTTTCCACATAGATTTTACCATTAGCATGTATTTTCAATCACAATCATAGTTTAAATTGTGGTAATCATATATATCATATAACCTTCAATAAATCCATAATATATCAAGCAAATTTGGTCACTGCCAGACGGATATCAAATTATACTCTCGAGTTAAAATAAAAAAAAAGGAAAACACCAGCTCGGTTAAAATATATCATAAAAATCAAAATTAGATTTAATAACAAATCTAACTATAATTTACCTTGAATAACACAAAGATTGCAAACTATATATACGATCAACTGGATATAATGTCTTTACTTGACATGGAAGAAAATAACTAAAACATTAAGAAGATAAAAACAGGCCTGCTTCCCGAACACGGCCGACTTGATTGACGCGAATGCACGATGAAAATTCGCGTAATAAATATGTCGGGGAGGTTGTCGTACTTCAGTGTTTACTCTTTAAATTTCTCGCGTGCCTAAAATTTATCAAGCAACACTTTTATCTGTAATGTTCTTCATCTCTATCGAGATTTTCGAAAACCAACATTGATCGACGCTCTTCGCCGTCGTCTGTTACTGGCCGCGCCCCTATCTCAGGGAACAATCGGTTTCAACTTTGAGATCCTATTAGTGAAAAGACCAGTAACTTTTTGATTTTTGATAAAACTTTTATAAGCACACAATTTGTTTCACATTCTATATCATATCAGATTTTATATTGCATCCAGGGATTCATTCATAAATTCATAAATCAATGACAAATGAAAAACTATTTTCTTAATATATTTCAAGAAATTAATCAACTTAAAAATCATATTCAGTATTGATACTAAATGTCCCTTTATTTTGCATAAATTTCAAATTAAAATATCGTAAAAACTTTTTATTAATTGGATGAAATGGAATTCATATGGAAAATATAGATTTTTAAAAAGGGATTGAATTATTAGAGAAAATAGAACAAAACATAATACAAATCGAGGATGTATACAGAATTTGTTTTAATATTTATGGGTTTTTTTCCCAATGAAGATGCATGTTGATATTTGTTATACAATAGGAAATGTGCGATGGCTCTTATAAATTGAAAACATGCTCCCTCACTGTTGTTGTTTCATTTGATAGATTCAAGGAATACTGTATAATCACTTTCCATCTGATAAATTCCAATAGTTTCCAGGATGCCACATCATTTTATTCCTATGTTCAGTATTTTTGTAAGCTTATCATAATAATTAAGATATATATATATGGCTATGATAAATATAAGAAAATGTCAAGTTACTAAGCAAGACAGCAAAACCAAAGCTCGACATGACAAGAGTCAGCCGTCATCATCTAGATTTGTTTTGCTACAGTCACTGTCATTGTAATCAAAGGATTTCCAAAATTATTTTGATTTTGGTAACGACAAGGGATTTCCCGAACTATTAATAGCGCTAATGGTCGCAAGCAAAGTAGACCGGATATGACTGCAAAACATGACAAGACGTCACGACTCGCGTGTCTCGTGCTGTTCACCAGACGACAGGTGATTGTTCCGCGCCGAATAAAACGTTCGAATTATGGTTAAAACAAACTCTCGTGATCCTTGGGTTGTCTATCCCTCAAATAAATCGTTTGAAATTCCCCCATAAATTTGAAAATAGAAAAATATTACAATTACATAGAATTGACATTTTGTCACAATAATTGTGTTATTTTCATGGGTAAACATTCATGGCTAAATATATTTATCCAGAGTAATTATCATTATGGAAATGACTTTTGCAATCCGTTGAATTTTATTCTGTATTTAGCACATATCGAGGAAAACACAAATATCAAAATGGTTACCTGATTTACCCTTTCATTTCACTAAAACCAACACACGCCCGTACCACATTAGTTCATTGAAATAAGATCTCACGAAAGTGGTATCTACAAAGTCACCGCCATTCTGTCAACAAAACAGCCGCGCAATGCAACGTGTACTACATTTTAGATTTGAACGTTTTGCTATCTTGCACTCATCAAGTCACGAAAACATGGACTCATACATAAACAAAAATAAAAATGCAATTTTTTTATGGTACTATCAGCTAACGTTACTTATTTGTTCTCTGTGAATCGACTTTCAATAGTGGGAGGTCGCGAATGTTTTGAAACGTTTTTGCACCGATCAGATTTGTGTGACACGAAGTGTTGGAATGTTTTGCTATATTGCCCCGCATTTTTTCTGAATTATGATAATTCACATGATACGCATGACCTGAACATCGTTTATCAACTGTAGTCCTTTCTAGAATAAACATGGGTGTATCAAAATATCTAAATTAGAATAAGGTGTACTCTGTCCGCTGCCAGTTTGACTGGCCATTTTGTTTATTTACATTCAAGAGTTGGAAGTGAGGTATGCTGGTTTGCCAAATACTTCGGGAAAGCGCTGCTGCACATTATTGCTAATTGATTACCATATTCGTTTATGATATCGATTTCAGTACCCATATAGCATGTTTTGTCAAAAATTTACGTTTGAAATAGAAATCTAGGAGCAAGTTATGGATCATAGTAATTTTCTTCAGTCAAGGAATGATGGCCATTTTTCAAAATTAAAAGTAATAATTAATTCGGTTCATAAATTATCAGAAGGCATTTTCCATTGTCAATATGTGATTTCATAACTAAAGATACTGTTGATTTTGGTAGTACTTTGTATTTTTCCTGTTTCATCAATTTTTGTCTGTTATGCTGTTGATTATTTACACATGCATTTGAGAAAATTAACCCCCATCGGCAATGCCCAAGGACCATATATGTCCCAAATAAGTATTTTGATAAAACCAAACTTCTCTGTTAATATAAGGTTATGTAGTTAAAAGGTGGTATCAAATTGTATCTATATTTACAGTGATTCTGAAGATATGGGTTGAGATTTTTTTAGCCATGCATCGATGAGGATTAACCCCTATCTGCCATGTGTCCTTATTATTGTACTCTGTTGATATCAGGCCATATTGTGTAAAAGTGGTATCACATTGATGCTTTTGTTATTGAGATTATTTTTAAATTGGTGTCAACCTGAATTGGTTAATATATTTTTTTAAAGCATTGAAGAAAATTGCCCCCAGTGGCCATGCCCAAGGACCATATGTGTCTTGATGGAATTATTTTGTGAAAAGCATTATATCTCTGTTTATATTGTGTTCTATATTGCAAACGTGGTACCAAATTGAAGCTATGTTTATAGAGATTCTAAACAAATGACTATCAACTTGAATCGTTGCAGGATCTTTTCAACTGCCATGGCTGAATATTGGGTTATGGCTAGGGACCATATATGGTCCTGCAGCATTATGGGGAGTTTGGGGGGAGGGGCACATATATGGTCCTGGGGCACTATAAGGGTTAAGGTAGCCTTTGTGCAATGTTAAAGAATGGGAGTTAAGGTCAACCTTAGTAAAGGTTGGTTTGTGAAATGAGGCCCAGGACCATATATGACGGCTGACTCTTTATCATGTCAAGCTTTGGTTTTGCTGTCTTGCTTAATAATTTGACATGTTCTTATATTTATCAAAGCCATATGTAAATCTTAATGATTATGATAAGCTTACAAAAATACTGAACATAGGAATAAATGAAATGGAATATGTCTGTAATTTATCAGAAGGAAAGTAATTATACAGTATTCCTAGAATCTATCAAATGAAAAAAAAAACAGTGATCAGGGAGCATGTTTTCAGTTTATAAGGGCCATCGCACATTTCCTATTGTATAACAAATATTAACATGCATGTTCATTGACCAAAAATACATAATTTTATTTTTTTTCTGTATACATCCTCGATTTTTATTAAGTTTTGTTCTATTTTCTCTAATAACTCAATCCCTTTCTAACAATGTATTTTTTTCATTTGAATTATTTCATCCAATAGATAAAAAGTTTTACGTTATTTAATTTAAATTTATGCAAAATTAAGGGACATCTAGTATTAAATGACTGTCAACTTGAATCGATGCAGGATTTTTTTCAACTGCCATGGATGTATAATGGGTTATGGCTAGGGGCCATATATGGTCCTGTGGCATTATGGGGAGTTTGGGGGGAGGGGCACATACATGGCCCTGGGGCAATATAAGGGTTAATGCTAAAATGAAGATTTTCTTGAACTTGTCTTATGACGTCTCTACCACTATGACGTCATAAGGAGCGTGACAACTGACATTCAAAACTAACCCGAAGAAGCCAACATGGTATATATATATATATATATAGAACGTTTGCCACATTTAATTCAACTTTATCTTCAAAATCTCACATTGGAACGGGAAACCTTCAGATTAAGGAAACTCATGAAAGTTGAGTGGAACTCTTTACGAAGTGCACGTAGCAAACAATTTTGGAAGTTCATAAATGTGAAAAATAACAGCATTATCTTTGAATCTTGGATAAATGAGAAAGATGTGCTTCTACCGTTAAAATACCGACTGAGACCAATAAATGGAGAAAGTGACGAAGCCAAAAACATGAGAATAAAACTTGCAGTGCAAAAATTTCGTGCCGACATTGAATTAATGGAAATTCATGATGAAAATTTTTGCAAAAAATTCAATACCATAGATGTCAAAATGCAGGATAAATTATCAAGAAATCACTCATGCTTTGTCCTTGATAAGTCAATCAAGCTGTGGTTTGACGATTGCAAGTCGGACGAGGAGAAGGCATACAAGAGGTGTGAAGATAAGGAATTGTGGCTTTGTTCATACAAAGAAACGTATGGACTAAGTTATTTCAAACCAAAGAACAGTGTCCGTTTGCCTAAGGAAGCAAGAAAGGCGTCAAACAGAGAGCATTTCTACACCCAAGCAAAACGTCAGACCAATGTAAAACCAGCGAAACCGATACAAAAGACTTTTGCAGACGCTGTGAAAGAAACGGGTAGTGAAGAAATTGTGAATATGCCAAAAGATTATATTCCTAAACAGACAATTTTCGGAAAGAGAAGGCGCTACCAACTGCGAGAACCAGCTCCCAAATAACCTCTACCAACTGCAGGATATACTAAACGAAAGTATGGAGACAAACACCATGGTGTGGAAGAGAATGGCAATATCAGTAAGACCACTTACATCGGGAGAGCTGCCAACAAATATTTTTTAGGAAGAGGCAGTTCAAAACCTGTGAAACTAAAACAGGGGAGAAAACCTCCATGGACAGAATAAGACATACTCCCAAAATAGTCAACCTTTCAGCACATGATTTAAGTCCGTGTGAAATAAAATTGCTGAAAATGGTTTTAAATTTACCCCTACACCTAAACCTTATGAACTTGAATTAAGATCGGACATCAAAAAGTTTACCCGTAAACTAAGACTTGCTTTGGAAGTGTCCGACACAGAAGTAGAAATGACAATTCAAAGGGACAATATCAGTCCTTGTTGAAAAAAAGATCAAATTTTGTGCCGCCACGTGGTAGAGACAAACATTTAGAAGAATATTGTGACTTAATTGAAAATGTGCCAGTTCATGTAAAACAACCAAAACTGAACTTTACAAAGGGTGAGTCTAAAGCTTTACATGATTTAAATATCAGATAACCCCAAGGGGGTACAAAATGCAGAAATGAACTCAAAAGGATATGATAAGACAACATGGATACTTTGTTTAAAAACATGCGAAAAATAGTCGTTTAATGGCTTTGAAACAAACGTCATATTTTAAGTCGTGAAAACTTCTTTCAGCCAATCACAACCTGCCACATCACTACGCCCTTAATCAGGTCAGGCAGGCTATTGCTATTGTTTACAGTAATAAGTCAAGCGGACACTTACTTACTTGACGTTTAATTAATACACAAACAAGGAACACAACTTGACAGTTAGATAGTGAGACATATAATGAAGACATTTACTAATTTTTATGAATTGTTAAGACTGGTGATAGCTTAATCGTGGCTTTTACTGAGAGATCTGAAGTCAATTCATCAATATGAAACTACATGGCATGTCTTGGTTCTTTGTTTCGCAAATGATTAGATGGCCTATTCTTCTCTAATGAAAACTTATCATTATAAAAGAAAATGTGGTTTAAACATATTCATCTCAAACAAAAAAACAGGATTGACAAACAAGGAAATAATGCTTATATAAATGCCACTCCCTAGCACAAAAACAGTTATTAAAATTATTATAATAGTGACGTAACGTACACATGGACAGATCGGTAAACATAACATACAGAATGTTTTGGAAAATGCGGACAGAGAAATTGAGACTCCTGCTCATGTTATAATAAGATGGTATAAACGTAAGGATATTTCAGCAAGGCAAAATCTCAATATGTTATCATGTCAAATCTGAAAATCTCTTAGATATTACGATATAATGGGTTACTGACTTTAGTAGCTCTACGTTTACATTTTGTGATGAGCCTGGGTGGCCATATAAAATTGAAGGCACGTTAAACCCTTTAAATAAATAATATTTTTAAGAAATTATGAATTATACTGAAGTGATTTTATGTTATGCGAATGAGGTTTGCTTTCTCACACTACGAATAATTGAAAAAACAATGAAATTGTAGCCGATTATCCTGTTCGCAACCTAATACAATTCGATACACCTCTTGACACCATGTTTCATCATGTACTTTTGAGATTATGTTGTTTTCAATTCTTAACTTCTAACGCAAAACAACTGTCTGAAATGATAAATGTATACATATAAGTGTCAATGAACAAGTTTAGTTAACAAATCTTCTATTAGATATCATGTAAACAAAACCTACCTTGTCGAAATTACTGTAGTCAATGACAAATACTCCATCTACTATGTCAGTGCTCAATGTGTTAATCTCAAGGCTCATACATTGCAAATGATAAATTCTGAAAATTAAATTTTTGATTGGATATAGTTTGACCTATTGTTGACCAATGAATGACTAGCGCTTTGACACCTGGGCGTCACAGGGATGGGCAGACAAACTACATTCTCTCTCTAATTCTTGAAATAACATTGTCAGAGAGTGCAATACCCCAAGCACGACTCCCCGTAATTACACAATCAGTTACGATGTGTCATAACTGTTTAATTACTACTCTCATGTTTTATTGCCAGACAGCTGAGCTGCTAAAACCTGTTTAATCTGTTTATTTACCACCATTGTCTGTTATTCCGAAGCCGCGGTTGGGGCCCTTGGTATCATATCCGTCACCGGTCACATACCTGAGCAGTCGTTGAAAAGCTACATAACAACTCCATCTTACAGGGGAACAATGCTGCGACGAAATTCACCAATGCTCTGCCTCCGACATGCTTGTCGAGTGACCACGTTGACATTCCAGGTCACGGCGCCCCGTAGCATTTGTGACGTTGACACACGTCAACCGTCTCTGCCAAGCAACGTGCCATATAGCTCAACCAATACAGTGTGTACTCCTTTTCATGGTGTACACAGTCAACTAGTATTAGCGGTGGTTCCATCAACTTCAACTTTTATAACAGCAAGAAAAAGAATAATAGATCTCGATGTTTTTTTTCGATTGTTCTAACCGCTAGGCATCTTAGAATCATAAATATGCGCCAAAATTGAATGGCAAAACATTATATTGTTTACATTATGATCACTTGTTGTCAAGCTTATTGTGACGTCATAGGTTCCTGTGTGACGTCATAATACTATGTACTGTGTGTCAGTTACCGCATTAACCCTTATAGTGCCTCAGGGTCCCCTTTCACGAAACCCTAAGGTGATCGTAAGTCCTTAACCCTTATAGTGCCCGGCCTTTGACACTATGCGCTCACGCAGTGCCGCTAACTTTTGGAGTTAACTCAAGATTTTGGTCAACGTTGTAAAAAAAATGTCGCTGAGGCGTTATCTATGTTCGGAAATTCATGAGATTTTAAGTGAAGAAAGCTGAGTTGTTTCCCATTCAATCAATGTAATTTTGGATCATAAATGACAACAATAAAAACGAATTTAATCTAATTATAAATGACAGAGACGTTTTTCATGCAAATGTTCAGCTGAGGAACGTTAGCATACCCTGATTTCATCGATTGTAATTAAATTGCCGTTATCTACAAAGTAATTTAATTGTTATTTATCAAGAAAGCGGATGTCAGTGATCACGTTGATGTGTTTACTACCTACATGCGACCGATTTTTCACGTAATAATACAAGTTATCTTTTTGTTTTCATTTGTTGAACATTGTTCGCTGTGACGTCATTGACAAACACAGTGCAGTAAACGTACTGTACACGCGAAGTCCTTGCAATTTTTCCACAGCCGGTGCACATGACTGAATTTCCATTCACAGAAAGTTATGGATTCGATCTTGAAAATTATATAACTTTCGGAAACATTAGAGCTGAAATTATGTTGCTATCACAAGGTCGAAAACAAAAGCAGTTTCAAGCAGACAGAATCATGATTTGAGTCGCATTTTTGCAAGCGCATAAACAACTCAATATATATTGTTGTACAATAAACTAAAATGATGAAAAAGTACAGATTATCAAAATAGAAATTATAAATAAACTATTGGAACAGCTTCCCATGTATGTTCTTACAGAAAATTCCAAACGATCGATCAGACAAAAGCGTGAAAAAAAAGCGAGAACACATCATGGCAGTTTGGTATTGCGAATTTGGTAGAATTCCTTTTCCACGTAGATTTTACCATTAGCATGTATTTTTAATCACAATGACAGTTTGAATTGTGGTAAACATATATATATTATAACCTTCAATAAATCCATAACATATCAAGCAAATTTGGTCACTGTCAGACGTATATCAAACTATACTCTTGAGTTAAAATAAAAAAAATAAAATACCAGCTCGGTTTAAAAAATTTTAAAATCAAAATTAGATTTAAAAAAAAATCTTCCTATAATTTACTTTGAATAACACAAACAATAAATATATCTGGAAGGTTGTCGTACTTCAGTGTTTACTCATTAAATTTCTCGTGTGCCTAAACTTTATCAAGCAACACTTTTATCTGTAATGTTCTTCATCTCTATCAAGATTTTCGAAAACCAACATTGATCGACGCTCTTCGGCGTCGTCTGTTACTGGCCACGCCCCTAGCTCAGCGAACAATCGGTTTCCATTTTGAGATCATATTGGTTAATATACATGTAACTTTTTGTTTTTTGATAAAACTTTTATAAGCACACAATTTGTTTCACATTCTCTATTATATCAGATTGTATATTGCATCTAGGGATTCATTCATAAATTCATAAATCAATGAAAAATAAAACTATGTTCTCAATATATTTCAAAAAATTAATCAACTTAAAAATCATATTGAGACTAGATACCCCTTAATTTTTCATAAATTTCAAATTAAAATATCGTAAAAACTCTTTATCATTTGGATGAAATAATTCAAATGAAAAAAATAGATTGTCAAAATGGGATTGAATTATTAGAGAAAATAGAATAAAATATAATAAAAATCGAGGATTTATACAGAAAAATTGTTTTAGTAATGTATTTGCATGCATGTATATGCATGTTGATATTTATTATAGGCCTACAATAGGAAATGTGCGATGGCCCTTATAAATTGAAAACATGCGCCCTGGTCACTGTTTTTTTTTCATTTGATAGATTCAAGGAATACTGTATGATCACTTTTCATCTGATAAAGTTCAGACATGCCACTTCATTGTATTCCTGTTCAGTATTTGTGTAAGCGTATCATAATAGTTAAGATATATATATGTGGCTTTGATAAATATAAGATTCATTCAGAAAATTGAGAAAGACAGCAAAACCAAAGCTCGACATGACAAGAGTCAGCCGTCATCATCTAGATTTTTATTGCCACGGTCACTGTCATTGTAATCAAAGGATTTTAAAAATATTTTTTTCCGCGCCGAATAAATCGTTCAAATTATGGTTAAAACAAACTCTCGTAATCCCTGGGTTGTCTATCCTTCAAATAAAGCGATTGAAATTCCCCCATAAATTTGGAAATAGAAAAATATTACAATGACATATGATTGACATTATTTTGTCACAATAATTGTGTTATTTTCATAGGTAAACATTCATGGCTAAATATATTTATCCAGAGTAATTATTATTAGGTATTATGACTTTTGTAATCCGTTGAATTTTATTCTGTATTTAGCACATATAGAGGAGAACACAAATATCAAAATGGTTATGTGATTTACTCTTTAATTTCACTAAAACCAACAGATGTCCGTACCACATTAGTTCATTGAAATAAGATCTCACGAAAGTGGTATCTACAATGTCAACAAAACAGCCGCGCAATGCAACGTGTACTACATTTTAGATTTAAACGTTTTGCTATCTCTCACTCATCAAATCATGAAAACATGGATTCATACTTAAACAAAAATAAAAATGCAATCTTCCGATGGTATATTCAGGTAACGTTACTTATTTGTTCTCTGTGAATGGGCTTTCAACATTGGGAGGTCCCGAATGTTTTGAAACGTTTTTGCGCCGATCAGATTTGTGTGACACGAAATGTTCGAATGTTTTACTATGTTGCCCCACATTTTTTCTGAATTACGATAATTCACATGATACGCATGACCTGAACATCGTTTATAAACTGTAGATAATGTATCAGTCAATTCATTTCTACAACAAATTGGGTGTATCAACATATCCAAATTAGAATTAGGTGTCCTCTGTCCGCTGCCAGTTTGACTGGCCATTTTGTTTATTTCCATTCAAGTGACATATGCTGGTTTGCCAAATACTTCAGGAAAGCGCTGCTGCACATTATTGCTAATTGATTACCATATTCGTGTATGATATCGATTTCAGTACCCATATAGCATGTTTTGTCAAGAATTTACGTTTGAAACAGAAATCTAGGAGCAAGTTATGGATCATAGTAATTTTCCTCAGTCAAGGAATGATGGCCATTTTTCAAAATTAAAAGTAATAATTAATTGTGTCGGCTCATAAATTATCAGAATGCATTTTCCATTGTCAAAATGTGATTTCATAACTAGAGATACTGTTGATTTTGGTAGTACTTTGGATTTTTCCTGTTTCATCAATTTGTGTCTGTTATGTTGATCATCATTTACACATGCATTTGAGAAAATTAACCCCCATCGGCCATGCCCAAGGACCATATATGTCCCAAATTAGTATTTTGATAAAACCCAATTTTTCTGTTAATATCAGGTTTTATAGTACAAAAGTGGTATCAAATTTTATCTATTTTTACAGTGATTCTGAAAATATGGTTTTCAATTAGAATTGGTTTAATTTTTTTAGCCATGCATTGAAGAGGATTAACCCCTATCGGCCATGGTCATGGACCATATGTGTCCTTATCATTATACTTTGTTAAAAACTTGATATCTCTGTTTATATCAGGCCAAATTGTGTAAAAGTGGTATCACATTGATGCTTTTGTTATTGAGATTATTTTTAAATGGGTGTCAACCTGAATTGTTTGTTAAATGTTTTCATTTGCATTGAAGAAAATTGCCCCCAGTGGCCATGCCCAAGGACCATATGTGTCTTGATGGAATTATTTTGTGAAAAGCATTATATCTCTGTTTATATTGTGTTCTATATTGCAAACGTGGTACCAAATTGAAGCTATGTTTATAAGATTCTAAACAAATGACTATCAACTTGAATCGTTGCAGGATCTTTTCAACTGCCATGGCTGAATATTGGGTTATGGCTAGGGACCATATATGGTCCTGCAGCATTATGGGGAGTTTGGGGGGAGGGGCACATATATGGTCCTGGGGCACTATAAGGGTTAAGGTAGCCTTTGTGCAATGTTAAAGAATGGGAGTTAAGGCCAACCTTAGTAAAGGTTGGTTTGTGAAATGAGGCCCAGGACCATATATGACGGCTGACTCTTTATCATGTCAAGCTTTGGTTTTGCTGTCTTGCTTAATAATTTGACATGTTCTTATATTTATCAAAGCCATATGTAAATCTTAATGATTATGATAAGCTTACAAAAATACTGAACATAGGAATAAATGAAGTGGAATATGTCTGTAATTTATCAGAAGGAAAGTAATTATACAGTATTCCTAGAATCTATCAAATGAAAAAAAAACAGTGATCAGGGAGCATGTTTTCAGTTTATAAGGGCCATCGCACATTTCCTATTGTATAACAAATATTAACATGCATGTTCATTGAACAAAAATACATAATTTTATTTTTTTTCTGTATACATCCTCGATTTGTATTATGTTTTGTTCTATTTTCTCTAATAACTCAATCCCTTTCTAACAATGTATTTTTTTCATTTGAATTATTTCATCCAATAGATAACAAGTTTTTACGTTATTTAATTTAAATTTATGCAAAATTAAGGGACATCTAGTATTAATACTGAATATGATTTTTAAGTTGATTAATATCTTAAAATATATTAAGAAATTAGTTTTTTATTTGTCATTGATTTATGAATTTATGAATGAATCCCTGGATGCAATATAGGCTAAAATCTGATATGATAGAGAATGTGAAACAAATTGCGTGCTTATAAAAGTTTTATCAAAAAACAAAAAGTAACTGGTCTATTCACCAATAGGATCTCAAAGTTGAAACCGATTGTTCGCTGAGCTAGGGGCGTGGCCAGTAACCGACGACGCCGAAGAGCGTCGATCAATGTTGGTTTTCGAAAATCTTGATAGAGATGAAGAACATTACAGATAAAAGTGTTGCTTGATAAAGTTTAAGCGCGAGAAATTTAAAGAGTAAACACTGAAGTACGACAACCTCCCTGAAATATTTGTTACGCGAATTCCATCGTGCATAACGCCGCGAGTTGGCGATGCGTCAATCAAGTCGGCCGCGTGTTCTGGAAGCAGGCCTGTTTTTATCTTCTAAATTTTTTTAGTCATTTTCTTCTATGTCAAGTAAAGACATTAATCCAGTTGATCGTATATACAGTTTGCATTCTTCGTTTGTGTTATTCAAAGTAAATTATAGTTAGATTTGTTTTTTAATCTAATTTTGATATTGATGATTTTTTTAACCGAGCTGGTGTTTTCCTTTTTTTATTTTTACTCGAGAGTATAGTTTGATATCTGTCTGGCAGTGACCAAATTTGCTTGATATGTTATGGATTTATTGAAGGTTATACTTTATATATGTTTACCACAATTTAAACTGTGATTGTGATTGAAAATACATGCTTATGGTAAAATCTATGTGGAAAAGGAATTCTGCCAAATATGCAATACCAAAACTGTCATGAATTGTTCTCGCCATTTTTTCGCGCTTTTGTCTGATCGATCGTTTTGAATTTTCTGTTAGAACATACATGGAAAACTGTTCCAATTGTTCACTTATGGATTCTATTTTGATAATATGTATTTTTTTATCGTTTTAGTTGATTGTACAACAATAGGTATTGAGTTGTTTATGCGCTTGCAAAAATGCAACTCAAATCATGATTCTGTCTCCTTGAAACTGCTTTTGTGTTTTACCTTGTGATAGCAACATAATTTCAGCTCTATTGTTTTCGCAAGTTATATCATTTACAAGATCGAATCCATAACTTTCTGTGGATGGAAATTCAGTCATGTGCAGGGGCTGTGGAAAAATTGCAAGGACTTCGCTTGCACAGTACGTTTACTGCACTTTGTTTGTCAATGTCGTCACGGCGAACAATGTTCAACAAATGGAAACAAAAAGATAACTTGTATTATTACGTGAACAATCGGTAGCGTGTAGGAATGAAACACATCAACGTGATCACTGACATCCGCTTTCTTGATAAATAACAATTGAATTACTTTGTAGATAATGGCGATTTAATTACAATTGATGAAACCAGGATATGCTAACGTTCCTCAGCTGAACATTTGCATGAAAAACGTCTCTGCCGTTTATAATTAGATGAAATTCATTTTTATTGTTGTCATTTATGATCCAAAATAACATTGATGGAATGTGGAACAACTATGCTTTCTTCACTTTAAATTTCATGAATTTCCGAACATAGATAACGCCTCAGCGACATTTTTTGTCCAACGTTGACCAAAATCTCCAGTTAACTCCAAAAGTTAGCGGCACTGTGTGAGCGCATAGCGTCAAAGGTCGAGCACTATAAGGGTTAAGGACTTACGATCACCTTAGGGTTTCGTGAAAGAGGACCCTGCCAAATTTAATTCAACTTTTTCTTCTTCTTTTTAATATGTACTGCCATAGAGTTTGAACATTCATTGTGATATTTATTCTAATGTGTGATGAAAAAATGTGCATAATTGTTGATAATGTAAAATTTAATCAAGAGTAAACGCCAAAGGAAAAAATTAAAACAATGTTTAACTAGAGCAAGGTTTGACAAAAGCAGTACACCAAAAGAATGTAGAGTTACTAAATGTAACAGAGGTAACTGTGGAGCATGTCCATATATACTTGAGAATTCAAGTATACAATTCATTAACAGAAGTAAGAGATTTTATGTGCGCTTTGATATTGACTGTGCAGATAAATACATCATTTATGTCATTATATGCCAAGGATATTGTGCTGAATATGTAGGACAGACCGAGTGCCTGAGAGACAGGGTCGGTGTTCATAAACAGCAAATAAAATGTCCTGAGACACGCTGTATACCACTGAGTGCTCACCTAGATATATGTGCAAAAGACAAGGACATTAAATTCAAGATATTTCCATTTTACAAAATGGACACATATAATTGAATGATGCGGCAATTAAAAGATTATTTCATTAAAATGTTAAAACCACAACTTAATGCTTAATAGTAGCATGATACCATTGAAACATGTTGGAGTTTTGATTGGCTTCGTGTAATTTTTTATCTTTTCATTATGTAAAACTGTATACTAGTAAACTTTTCCAATTTGTATCTATATATATATATATACACTTATATATATATATTGAAAAGATAAGTCAGAAGTAGAATGGATCCATTTTACTGGCTAGTACTTTCAGCTCAATTTAGGAGCATCTTCAGGCCATATACAAGTAACGGATATAAACGTCGCCAGACAACGTCATCGTGTACATTATGCCGTCATTACATTATTACGTCACAGCGTAAGTAAAAATAGGAAAGGAAAAGAGACATTAAGCTATAGAATTTAGGCTTGGTGAGAACATTTTGATAAATCTGCTTTCCTTTGTTTATAAAAGCTTGCTGTTATCAAAACTTAACTTGTACATAGGGAAAACTAAAAAATGCCCGTTTCCACAATCTGCTAAATGCGTACTTAATGGAATAGTACGATTTTGGGGATGATTAATCTGAGATCTGTGCAAATTCCATCGTAATTTCAACTTCATTTTAGTTTTCCCAATATACTTTTCATTACAAACAGAGCATATTATGACATAAACCACATTTTTGCTAATACAATTAAGATTCTGTCTCACAGAAAATACTTTAGATTCATTAATAGGTACAGAAGAGCCGACAATGTTATTTGTACATGTAAGACATCTTGAATCGCCGCACTTTGATACAGTTGGTTGAACGTCACTTGAATCAAACTTAGATGAATATGAACCGGAGATTCTTAGGTTGTTTAAAACTGTTTATGATTTTGGATTTACACACGTTTTCCATGGTTTTACTTTGATGTAAAATCTGTAAGTTTTTGTCAATAATTGAAGCAGCACTCTGATGGTTAGGATTCGAAGTAGAAACTAGCGGGATAATATGTTTATCACATTGCTTGTTAGATTTACATATATATATACATGAAAATACTTATATAGCGCTCTTATCCAACAATGTTGCTGCTCAAAAGCTCTTTCAGGGCAATGATGGCTTCATTGGTCAAATGCTAATTGGAAAAGATACGTCTTTAGGTTCAACTTGAATGTGCAGAGTTCTTGAAGCTGCCTGAGATGTAAGGACAGCTTGTTCCATAGTGCTGGCCCTGCTGTCTGGAAGGAACGGTCGCCATAAGAACTAGATTTAGATTTATGAACTTGCAGCAGGAATTGATCAGAAGAGCGAAGAGTTCTAGAGGGCTGGTATCTGGTAGTCGAAAGATAATCTGGAGCAAGGTTGTTAAGACATTTAAACACCAAAAGTAGAATTTTATATTGGATTCTGAAGGATAAAGGCAGCCAGTGCAGTTTTAACAAAACGGGTGCGATGTGATCCCTGCGTCGAGTTCGTGTTACCACCCTCGCTGCAGCGTTCTGAACTCGTTGAAGCCTTTTGAGTGTAAGCGATGGTAGGCCATACAGAAGAGCATTACAATAATCCATTCGGGAAAGTACAAATCCGTGAGTCAGAGTAGCTGCTGTGGATTCATTAATGTAATTTCTGATTTTGCTAATGTTTCTGATGTGGAAGTACGATTTCCTGGATACAGAGTTGAATTGGGCTTCAAGAGACATATTGCAGTCAAAAACCACACCAAGATTCCTAGCTTCTTGACCGGGAGCTATTTCGTGACCCTCGATGTGGAACTTCGGAAGAGACAGCTTGTGAGCAAGACGTTTTGGAGTGATAACCAAAAGTTCAGTCTTATCACCGTTTAGCTCTAGAAAGTGATTAGTCATCCAGTGCTTGATTTCAGTAACACAGAGTTCTAGTCTTTGAAATGTGGCAGTGACTGACAACGGCACTAATGGTTTAAAGGCAAGATACAACTGTGTATCATCAGCATACAAATGAAATGACAGCTTGAAAGATCTGGCTACCTCCCCGAGGGTAGACGTATAAATGGTGAATAAAATAGGCCCCAGAACGGACCCTTGAGGAACTCCATAGAGTAATTCCCTTGGTTCCGAAGATGTGTTATCAATCACAACACACTGACTCCTGTCAGACAAGTAGGACTTGACACAGTCAAGAGCTGTACCAGAGAGTCCAACTCCACCTGAAAGAGTACTCAACAGAATACCGTGATCTACCGTATCAAACGCGGCGGATAGGTCTAAGAGTACTAGAACTGCCGCCCCCAGGTTGTCAACAGCTTGCATAATATCATTGTGCACTTTAACAAGGGCTGTTTCTTTGCTATGAAATGCATGATAAGCTGATTGCAAGGGTTCCAGACACTCATGTTCAGCCATGTGTTCCTTCAGTCGCGACAACCACACGTTCAAGCAGCTTTGATATGAATGATAAGTTTGATACAGGGCGATAGTTGTTTAGTTGATCTTGGTCCAAGTTTGCTTTTTTCAGAAGTGGAGTAACGAGGGCCTTTTTGAACGAAGTTGGAACATGTCCTTCACGCAGTGATGAGTTGATAATGTTAGTTGAGAATGGTACAGGGAAATCAACGTAAGTCTTGAATAGCCATGTAGGAATTATATCAAGACTACACGTTTTGTCAGGACTTCCTTTGATGAGTTTTAGCACTTCCATTTCACAAACAGGCCGGAAGGTCTTTAGAGCAGTAACTGTTTCCATAGATTGTGTAATACCATGGATCTGCGGTTGTATCGGATTCAAAGTTGACCTTATTTTGTCGATTTTACTTTCAAAGAAATCCGCGAACTTGACACAGAGCTCAGCCAAGCAGGGACATGACGGAAGAAGCCTTCCCTTTTGTCTGAAGAGAAGTTTATTTGCTACTCTGAACACTTCTTTCTCGCAAGAAGCATTCTGTAAGGCAGTGTTCTAGAATTCACGTTTAGCTCTTTCTACCAGTAATGTTACACAGTTCCTTTGAGAGTTGTGCAGCTGTTTGTGAATCACCAAACCGGTTCTTCTCATCTGCTTCTCTAAGTGACGACGTTTACGTTTCGCCTCACGGATGGTGTCGTTATACCATTCAGCGTTGGCGTGGACAGTTATAGTACACATTTTCACCGGTGCATGGAGGTCTACAAAGTGCTGTGCCAGCTGTTCATATACAGTCAGGAAGGGATTCTGTATCTGCATTGATTGATTTCAAATCAGATACAAATTTGTCCTTGTCAATATCTTTCCATTTCCTGTACTTTATTTCTTTACGTTCTCTATTAGGTGACCTAATGTTCACATTGAAAAGAACTGCAAAGTGATCGGATTGTATAGAGTGATCATAGCATATTTTATCCAGTCTGATCTCATCTTGTCTGCATATGGCCAGGTCTAAGGTATGACCACCACAGTGCGTCGGTTCTGTGATGTGCTGAACAAGATTAAAGGAATCTATAAGGCTTAGAAAATTCTTTGCATTTCTGTTCATCCGTATATCCACATGAAAGTTAAAATCCCCACATTGCAGAAGTTTACCTTCCAAAGTTGTAGTTGATTCTAACAGATCAGAAAAGTCGTCGAAGAAACTATCAGTAGCTTTTGGTGGTCTGTAGATTGTTATGAGGTTTAAAACCTCAGATTCTGAGGTAAACTAAGAGTCTCGTACGTTGTTTGTGAAGCTAAGGTTTTTAGAATACTGCATTTAAGGTTGTCACGATAAATAACAGCAATTCCACCGCCTTTTCTGATGCCTCTGGCAACTTATTTATAACCCTGGGTGTTAATTTGCCAATAGCGATACTGTCAGAACCATCTTCTTTTAGCCATGTTTCAGTCAGGGTTAAAATGTCCAGTTTATTGTCGATTATGAGATCATGTAGATCTTGAGGCTTGTCATTGGTTTTAGAGTGTGTTCTTGCCGACCTTGTATTAAGCATGCACACCTTTAGGTTTAAGTTCTTAAAAGTTTTCCCCGATTTATTATGTCCAGAAAGCGGGGGATCTTTTTGCAATTTAGATTTCAGAGTACTTCCCCCACGACATCCTCTCCGTGTTCGCTTCACACTGCATATGCCTAAGCGCCTTAATTCATTCAGAGTTGATAAGATTATCTAGTGATTTTCTTGTTGATTTATTTTCGAAAGAAAGAGAGGGGATATCATCAAACGAGATTTAGGTTCTCTGAGCCGACTTTGATATAAGGCAACAGCTTTCTCTATACTGGGTAGTTTTGAATCAATAAGAATTCCTTGAGTTCCTTTAATCGTTCCTTCTTGTAAGTGTCAGTTGAGACAATAGCACATATTCTTCTAGCGAGACAGTTTCTTTTTGTTTGACTGGGATGGCAAGTTTGAAAATCCAGATACTGATGAGTATCCGTAGTTTTGTAGTAGAGATCCGTCTCTAAACGACCATCCGATTTGACATTAACTGTTACATCCAGAAAATTAAAAAGTTAAAGGTGGATATAATGACGTCAGAATATCATGCAGTTCACACAGTTCATCTTTTGTTCCCATGAATGGCATAAATTAGTCATCTAAAAATCTTTTCCAGTGAAGTTCTATATGCTCTTGCATAGATTGTAATATATGTTATACAATATATATTCAAAATGAGTGTTAAAAGAATCACAACGATGGTTTCCTCCTACATGTTTCAACTTTATCCTCAGGGAGGTTTACATTACAGTGATTATGACGTCACGTTTCTGTGACGTTACAACAATTCACTGATTGTGACGTCGCAGGTCTATGACGTCACATGCGCGGTATTTTTGCTGTTACTGGCTTAGCTATTTAGGGATTGACACATTGTTTTAATAAGTGTTCCTCCTTTATCTTACGAATTATTGTGTTTGAATCTGCCCTTTTAAAAAAAGGATAAATTGTAAATTTAATGTCCTTATTGGCAGCGCATGTGTCACTCTCAACTCATCTGGATCAATCTTGTCAAGTATGATTACAAATTGAAGGTTGCACATAATTATACAGGAACAAAACAATAAATTCATATAATCAACACATTGTTATGTGCTTAGATTAACAGTTAAGAAATCAGTCATGTGTTGACAGTCACGTAATGATTGCCCCAAGCACTAATTTAAACACAAAGGAGTCAGTCGGAATTGACGAATCTACATTGTCTTATCAATCACTTGATGGACAGAGAGGTATAATTCAACACGCATCCTAATATGTGACAACGACAATCACTTCCTCATGTGAGCTAACTGTTTTAGGTAATTATGTTTAGTGTTGGACAATATTTTTTGATAAAAAAAAATTTCTTTTTTTTCAAGACTCATAGTTATATTTTCTGACTTTGCATAAACCTTGTAGAAAGGGAAAATATAACTCGGATTATTATGAGTCCAAAATAATGTAATTGCTACAGGACCCCATCTCTTATAAAATCCTCCCTAAGAACATTGATCAGAAAATCATATCAAATCTTAACAAATTGATAAACAGACATGAGGACAATCTCACAAAATCTCAAAACTTGTTTATGGCCTCCCTAAAATCCACAAATCTTAAATCATAAAAACACAAATCAATCGACAATACTCGGAGTGAGTTCAAATTCTAAGACCACCTGACCTTAAATTTCGACCAATAGTAGCTTGACCAGCCTGTCCAACTACAGATTGAGCAACATAATTGATATCATTCTCCAACGCTTCCTTACAAATATCAAAAGTTATGTTAGATCTAGAGATGATTTGGACTTTCTAATTATATTCCTGATCAATCGCCGGATAATACTTAATTAGAAACTTTGATGTTACATCACTCTACAGCTAGGTATGGAAGCTCTTGAACATTGAATTGACAAATACCCTGAAAATTTAAACAATAGATTTGACAAATCTTTCATCATTGAGTCAGCCAAATTCATTTTAGAAAAGAATACCTTTCATTTTAATGATATCCCTTTTATATAGATATTAGGGACAGCCATGGGAACGAAATTTGCAATGTTTATGATAACCTGGTTTCAGGATACCTTGAGGAACAACTTTATGTACAACTTAAAAATCAATATGGGGATGAATTTACAGAAGATTTCATCTTAAAATGGAAACGATACCTTGATGAATGTTTTCTATTATGGCAAACATAGAAGGGAGATATTTAAGATATTTTAATCTATTGCGGGTATGCATCCAAATATCAAATTTACAATTAAAACCAACCACAATGAGCTCCCGTTTTTAGATATCCTTATTAAAAAGGAAGGTACAAACTCATCACTGACACAAAACTTTATCTTACTTCAAGAGTGCTCATAAAAAACATGTGAAAAACAAATCTCCCTTATTGCACGACGCATATGTACTATTATTTGGATACTAACCTCCGACAAGTGACCTTAGCCTGTTAGCCATATAACATGCAATCGACTCATTCCCACTGATGTAATGAAACTTCATTACCCAGAACAATCGGAGTTATCCGCCCGTCACTAGCCCACTAGGTGGCGTGACCTGTCATCCAATTAGATTCATTCACATTACAGAGTCGGTAGTGTGCAGACGTGTTTCTGTATCTCTTCCGATTGTACTGAGCTATATTAATTAACGTGTTTTGTTGTTTATTGACTCTATTGTTTACCTTAGTCAGGTATTCCATCTGTCTTTCTCGTTTTCATTCCTCGCGAGTGAATTCTGTGTTTCAGACAGGGGTTTTTGCTAGTTGACACAGCCGTGTTAACTTGGACTGGTGATGCACGGGTTGTCGATTGCGATCGTGCAGCACGTGCAGCCCGGGCGACGGACGGTCGCTCTACCTCGCTGCAGTGACAGCTAGCGCTACTGCCGCCTACACTTGATCGCCTGTCGCCTGCCTAGCGCTAGGTATCTCGTGTGGCGCTTGGATTAGCGATTGCCGCGCTTGTCGCCTGCCGTCTTCCTGACGGTTGGTGACTCGTGTGCCGTTGGATTTCGCCTGCGCTTGCCGCCTGCCGCCTTCCCGGCGCTAGGTGTCTCGCACGCTAGTGGCGTTTGGATTAGGCCGCGGTTGTCGCCTGCCGTCTTCCTGACGGTTGGTGACTCGTGTGCCGTTGGATTTCGCCTGCGCTTGCCGCCTGCCGCCTTCCCGGCGCTAGGTGTCTCGCACGCTAGTGGCGTTTTGGATTAGGCCGCGGTTGTCGCCTGCCGTCTTCCTGACGTTTGGTGACTCGTGTGCCGTTGGATTTCGCCTGCGCTTGCCGCCTGCCGCCTTCCCGGCGCTAGGTGTCTCGCACGCTAGTGGCGTTTGGATTAGGCCGCGGTTGTCGCCTGCCGTCTTCCTGACGGTTGGTGACTCGTGTGCCGTTGGATTTCGCCTGCGCTTGCCGCCTGCCGCTAGGTGTCTCGCAAGCTAGTGGCGTTTGGATTAGGCCGCGCTTGTCGCCTGTCGTCTTCCTGACGCTTGGTGACTTGTTTGCCGTTGGGTTTCGCCTGCGCTTGCCGCCTGCCGCCTTCCTGGCGCTAGGTGTCTCGCGCACTTGGCGTCTGGACTTCTACCGCTGTGCGCTAGTCGCGTGGTGTTTGGTTGGACGTGTGCTTGTGCGTGGGCGTTACCTCGTGCTCGTGGCTCTCGCCCTTAACTCAGGGGAGCTCCCTCCATGGGAAGCGGCTGAGCAGAGGGTCGACTGACGCGTGGCACTTGTGTGCGCTTGTCGTGCAAGTTCGTCTGACCTGCGCTGCATAGGCTGCCGCTGGCGCCTGAGGTTCAGGATAGGATTCGGTGAGTGAGGCGCGGCCGTGCTCTCCCCCCCGTTGGACAGGGGTGTTAGAGACGCTCTACGCGTTCTCTCCCCCATTGGATTGACTCGCAGACGCCTAGCGCTCGCTTGTCACAACCCTTACAGGGGATGGGACTTAGTTCGCTGCGACTCAGCGACCCCGTACCGGGCGTTCTGCGGACGGTGCAGGTCACGCAAGTCGGCGAGCTACGACCCTCATGTCGTCTGTCTCCTGTGTAGGAACAATTGCCCGGAGGATAACCGGTGCGTGGAGTGTGAGGATCTCTCCCCCGAGCAGCACAGGCGCAGAGCCGCTGCAAGGCTTCTAGGCGCCTGACCCAGGGTTCGTCTGCCGCCACAGGCATGGCGTGTCGCCGGAGAGATCGGACCTCATTATTTCCGAGGACGCAGGGGAGTTTGACATTCCGTCCTCCCGGGTGTCGGACGTATGTTCCCTAGTGTCTACTATCGAGTAGGCGCTTGCTTGGACGTGTGCTTATGCGCTTGCTGAGACGTGTGCTTGTGCGATTGGCCGCCTCCTCGCGCTCGTGTCTCTCGCTCTTAACTCAGGGGAGCTTTCCTCTATGGGAAGCGCCTGGGGGAGGGGACTGACGTGTGTTGCTATTAGTGTGCTTGACGCCCAAGTTCACGGATTGGGCAAGCGCCACACGCTTCGCGCGTGCCTGTGCGCTTCCCTAGCGTCTACTAGTGAGTAGGCACTTGATTGGACGTGCGCTTGGGCGCTCTCTCGCGCGCGTGTCTCTCACTCTTAACTCAGGGGAGCTTCCCTCTAGGGAGATTGCCTGAGTGGAGAGGTGGGGACGCATGTGGTTTGGTAGTGCGCTTGACGCTCGGGGTCACGGGACAGAAGGTGAGGCGATCTCACTGTTCGTGTCTACCTTGGAATTGCGTCTGACGCTAATGGGTTAGCTCTGAAGCTGATTGATTGGTGAGCTCTCCCTGCTCCGCTGATAGGGGGTTGATGTGCGCTTGTGTGCTTGACCGCCCCTCGCGCTCACATCTCATTAGATCAGGTGAGCGTCCCTCTAGGGGGAACGCCTGAATGGAGAGTTGATTGGCGCTGATTGGTTGGTGAGCTTTCCCTGCTCCGCTGATCTGGCATTAATGTGCGCTTGTGTGCTTAACCGCCACTCGCGCTCATGTCTCTCACTCTTAGCTCAGGTGAGCGTCCCTGTAGGGGGAACACCTGAGTGGAGAGGTGATTGACGCTGATTGGTTTGTGAGCTCTCCCCGCTCCGCTGATCGGGGATTAATGTGCGCTTGTGTGCTTGGCCGCCTCTCGCCTCTTACTCTTAGCTCAGGTGAGCGTCCCTCTAGGGGGTACGCCTGAGTGGAGAGGTGATCAACGCTGATTGTTTGGTGAGCTCTTCCGCTCCGCTGATCGGGGGACTAATGTGGGCTTGGCCGCCCCTCGCGCTCACGTCTCTCACTCTTAACTAAGGGGAGCGTCCCTCTAGGGGGAACGCCTGAGTGGAGCGGCGATTGACGCTGATTGGTTTGTGAGCTCTCACGGTCCGTTGATCGGGGATTAACGTGTGCTTGGCCGCTCCTCGCGCTCGTGTATCTCACTCTTAGCTTAAGGGAGCGTCCCTCTAGGGGGAGCACCTGGTTGTAGAGGTGATTGACGTTTGTCACTTGGTAGTGCTTCTTTTGCTCAGGTTCGCGGGACAGAAGGGGTCATGTCCACCTGGGACTAGCGCCTGACACTTCTGACGCTGGTGGGTCAGGGGGTGCGACGCTTGCTTGCTTGATACTGGCGAAGCGCTCCAGGTGCTTTCCTCTTAGATAATCCGGTTGCACTTGAGTTCGAGACGGCAGGCGCTCTCCCCTTGTCTAGTGGGGATTTTATTCCGCCTTATCCTCATTTATTCACGAATTGGACCTAGTCCCCTCCGACTCGCGTCCACTTACGTGGGGTTCTGCGGGTGCTGTGTCTCTCGGGAGTCGGCGTGCTACGTCCCTCACGTAGGAATTTCTGGCTGGATGGGAGTCGGTGCGTCGAGTGCGCCGACCTCCCTAGGAGAAGCGCTAGTGCTTCCGCTTTTCCATCCGGAAGAGTGAGCTGCAACAGCGCTCCAGGGCGGCCAGGCGACCCACCCCGGGTCCGATTTCTACCACAGGCTGAACGAGTGTCCTCGACATCTGTCTCTTGGGACCCCCTGGCACTTGAATGGTTTTCCCGACGCTTCCCTTTCGTGGGATACGTCTCAGGATGGCCCTATAACCTTCACGGCTGACTCCCCATGGCGTGGGGGTGCCCTAGAAGGCGAGGAAGCGTTACATCGCGCCCACGCCTCATCACTTCGACCTTAAGGCGTCATTGCGCCGGTCAGGGAGGCGTCCATCAGCCTGCCCCCTTTGGACCAGCGTGTCGCTGGTCTCCTCGCCGTCTGACACATCGGTGCCTTCTCGTCAGGGCTCCAGGTTGAGGACAGAGGCAAGGGGGGGTTTTATACCGACGACAACGTTCGTCTCCTTAGGCGTCTGGCCGGTGGCTAAGACAAGCCCTGGTCGCCAGGGAGGGCATGGGATGCCACAGGGAAGTGTTAGCACACGCGGGTCGTGAGCCTCTCACGCTCCTGCAGTAGTAACGCTTTCTAGGGTTCTTGACGTCAGCTCAAGTCTATACGAGGGAGGGGGATGGAGACTCCATCTTTCGCTTCTTCAGATAGCCTTCAGCGCTCACGTTCAGGAGGCGGCAAGAGTTCACTCACCACCTTTTATAGTGGCAGAACGACTTCATGCTCTAGCAGGAGTGCCCTCGGGCAACCTCTAGACAAGAGTCAGTGGTACGTTGACGCGTCTACACAGGTCTGTAACGCACACCTGAGGATGGTTAAACCATCGCATGAACCAGGTGTTGTGTATTCACACAAACAGCTCAACATCGGCTTGATTGATCAACAACTGGGATCGGCCTAGGCCGGATCACTGTTACATCTGGCTATAGAGTTGTTTCGCTTGTGAACAATCTAAACAGCTCAATCAGAGCGGTGTACACCCTGATCATCCTCCGTTTCATGGAGTGGGTGTGGCACCCTCGAGTGTTCGAACCGAATGTCTGCTTTTCGCGACACGAGGCAATCAGCAGTTGCCAATTTACGTGTCACCAGTGGCCGACCCGTCTTCTCTCGCCTCTAGTGATCTACGATCGCCAGAGGTCGGAACTCCCGGTCGCCTCACCACCCATCTAGGCTCCTCAGGGAAGACGGATTGAAGGGCGCTGGGCTTTGGGAGACGGTGGCCAGCGCAGTGGCGACCTCTTAGCAGTCCTCCACGCGCAAACTGTACGATTTCAATGGGCTTCCTTTTATGACTTTTGCGGGAAGGGCTTGATGTGTGAGTAGTGACGCTAACTCAGATCGCTGAGTTCCCCGTCCGCCTGCGCACGGGAAGGAGCCTAAGGCCTCTTTCTTCAACACGAGTCTCGCAGTCATTAGGGCCGTCCTTCGCGAGAAGGACCCCGGGAGGACATATTCATCGTTAAGTTAAGACCGCCGGAAGGGGGGTCTTGGTTGTGTTGCGTAATCACCTCCTATCTGAACACTATGAACCGCTGACAAACACGGCGCTGCTGCGTCTCACCATTAGAACCACCTTCTTGGTGGCTATGGGGTCAGCGGCCAGGATATCAGAATTGCACGTGTTGCAAGGCGATTTGCTCAGGGTTGGGGTGAGATATGAGGTTCAACGACTTTGGGACTTGCACCAGTGTTTAATGCAAGAACCAAAGCGCTGACGAACGCGAGGACTTTCACACTGCCGTCAATCTCTCCGTCCGTCGAACCGGCGGACGAGCGGGACGCCTCATGTCCGGTGCGTGCTCTATGTGTCACCATAGGGGGACGCGGACACTGAGACAGAGGAGGCGCAGGTTTTCCTGTCCCACTCCCAAACGAGCTAATTGAAGATTGACAGGAGGCAGTTGGAGGGAGTCTACCGATAGTAGACGCCTATAAGGGCCTGCGCAGATCGACCCGCACGAGATTCGAGCCTATTTGGTGACAATGGCCATCACAGTAATCTCTCGGTGGCGGACGTCATGGCCGGCTGCTTTGTAAGTCGAGCTTGGCGTTCGTCAACCACTACTTGCGCGATGTCTCTACGGGGAACCTAGAGGGCGTAAGCCGTCTAGGGGCGCAGGTTGTTGCACAGCAGCGAACCACAAGGGCTCCCCAAGGTAGGGGGCGCAACCTTCCACATTAGTGACTCCCGACCCGTCGATGTAGTCACTCATATAGTGAGTTGGTTAATTCACATTTTAATCTAACAACTATGGTGTGGTGTGGGTTTTAGTTGAGGGTCGTCGACCTAGGAGGTCAGACAATTTCTCGATTAAAACAGTCGCTAGCTAGGTCGTCGACCTTCAGGACAATCTTTAGAGTTACCGCTCTGGCGACGAATCCTTCCCGCCACCTTCTGTGGTATCAGGCTAAGGTCACTTGTCGGAGGTTAGTATCCAAATAATAGTACGTTTTTGATTAAACGTCATTATTTATACTTACCGTAGACAAGTGACCGTCGTCACTCCCGCCCGCCTCCCCTCTTACGTATCCGTCGTTAATTGGGACTCCTAGGTAATGTGAATGAATCTAATTGGATGACAGGTCACGCCACCTAGTGGGCTAGTGACGGGCGGATAACTCCGATTGTTCTGGGTAATGAAGTTTCATTACATCAGTGGGAATGAGTCGATTGCATGTTATATGGCTAACAGGCTAAGGTCACTTGTCTACGGTAAGTATAAATAATGACGTTTAATCAAAAACGTACTATAATTTAGGATGGTAAGTTACGACAGAACAGGTTAGAAGAACTTAAAGATTCACTGTTCAAACGAGCTTTTCCTCAACATATGATAGACAAAATATTGAAAAAGCACCCAACCACACCATTGTAGAATTGAGAAAACCAAAAGAAAAGATGGTACCAGCACGTACCATAACACTTGACCATTTTCCAGTGACGCGGGCAACGTCACGCTTGGCGTCAATGGGATCTAGTGCAGTAGCTTGCATTTTGGTGTTGTAAAATTGTATGGGAAAAGCGTTTGATTTGAAAGAAATTTGAAAATGATAAATGATGATCGTACGGCTGTCTGTATTAGTCTATAGATATATAGGCTATGTAACTCAATTTATGTTTGATTTTCGTCGCATGAATAATACTCATGATATAACTGTTTAACTTTGTCAATCAAATTGATTTGAAAACTTTTTAGTTAGGATTAAATCATTCATCTGTAAATAATTCTTTGAAAAAAATGTTTGAAAGTTTATATGAACCCTTCAAGATTTATTAAATTTACCCGCAAAATATAGTGATTGTGGCATTTTGGCTTATCATGAAATTAGTTTCCTAATAAATTCATGTAAAAGATATATTCAAGCTCACATACCATCGGAGAATACTATATTAATAATTTATAAACTGAGTTATTAAGTAAAATCTGATGTGATCGGAGAACATATTACATATTTTAAATCTTAAACTTTAAATATACGTCTTTTTGGTATTTCTACGTTGTATATAACATAACAGATGTCATACTTAAGCGTATGAAATAAATTATAGAGAATGATTTAATTAAATAAATGGCTTATTTCGCGAATATTTCTTCATCTCCGCGTCATTTTGTCGTTAAAAATATACAGAGGTATCATATTTTGTCGCATTTTGGGTCAATTCAATCAGGGTCCCAGATAAGATGCGTATCTTCGTAAAATACGCATGGACAATTTAGATTTACGCATGAATTATGAAATCAATGAGATTTAATTTACATGCATGCCTAAAGGTAATTGTCAAATATTGTTTTGGTTCAACTTATGCGATTTGTTACATCTCGAATAGAATGTTCAGTTTTCACGAAGAGTTTTTCAAATTTTCCGAATGAGCCTGCTGCCATCGATCTTATCATCATCCATGTTGGGGGAACACTTTTGATAACAGCAAGCCCCGATTAAACGTAACTAACTTCCTGTCATCAGCAGGTTCAGGGCACACGTTATGATCCTAAATCGGCAGTAATTCTAAGCACATTTTTTTAATTAAAGATTCAGCCATAAGGCTGAATCCTTATTGTTATTGGCGTGTTTATTATTATTCCCACAAAGTTTGACCAAAGATACAGCCTAAACGACTGAAGCAAATACAACCAATCTGATAGCCCTAACCCTGGAATCGGGAATAGAAGCTTTTGGGCCAATTCGACCCATACATTAAAGGTCCAGTTCGATTCCAAAATCGAAAATTTAACATTGATTTTTTTTTCGAAATGCACTTAGAGACCTGATTTTTTTTAAAAAGATGCGCAATCAAAAATAATGCAAAAAATGAAATCATGACAAATTCGTAGGTCACGTGGTTTAGCCGCCATCTTGGTTTTAGTGCATTTTCGGACGTTTCCGACCCCACCCGCCTTTGACAATCTTCTTCTCTGAAGATACTTGCACTAGAGAGCTGAAATTCTTACTGCATGTAGCTGAAGTATTGTAGTTTTAAATCTGTCTTTTATAAAGACCAAACCTTCATACTTTTTGTGCTGTGACCTTTCAAAGATGACCAAAATCTCAAAATCGCAAATTTCAGGGAATTGGATAATTTTTGCATGAGAGTTAGACATTGGCAAGGTCTTTAAGATAAAAGAATAAAATCGCACTTTTAAATTTCTCATCACATTTGGCTTGAAAAAAAAGCACTTTTTTCGATTTTTTTGGATAAAAATCCTTCCAAAGGGCAGGGCAACATGGCAAATGGCCAATGAAGTCTGGATGTGGATGTGGATGTGGAAATGGATGTTCAAGTATATTTCTTCTTCCTCTGTCCTCTGTCCCCTTCTCTCCCTTTATGCCTGCAGTCTGACTACTTGTCTGTCAGTCCTGGGAATTTCAGGCAGATATCAATTCAAGTTTTCGAGTTATGTGCACTTGATATGGTGGGTATGGACAAAAATTACCTCAAAACAACTCCCCCCCCCTTTAAATCATGCCAAAGTTGCTACAAATGGCCTGAAGCACTCATATATTTGGCTGAATCCTGTAATCATCGATTTGCGACTATATTTATTATTATTAAGGATTAAGCCATAAGGCTGAATCCTTATTGTTATTGGCGTGTTTTTTATTTTTATTATTATTCCCAAAAACTTTGCACTAAGATACAGCCAAAACTACTGAAGCAAATACAACCAAACTTTACAGAATGGTAGACCTTACCCTGGAATCCCTGGAGGCTAAGCTTTTCAGCCTGATTGGTCAAACCATTAAAGGTCCAGTTCGATTCCAAAGTCCAAAATTTAACATTAATTTTTTTTTTCAAAATGCACTTAGAGACCTGAAACTTTTTTCTATAAAAGATGTGCAATAAAAAATAATGCAAAAAATGAAATCATGACAAATTCGTAGGTCACGTGGTTTGGCCGCCATCTTTGTTTTAGTGCAATTTCGACCGTTTCCGACCCCACCCGCCTTTGACAATCTTCTTCTCTGAAGATACTTGCACTAGAGAGCTGAAATTCATACTGAATGTAGCTGAAGTCTTGTAGTGTCAAACGTATGTAAGATCCTAACGTCAATACTTTTGTTGCTGTGACCTTTCAAAGTTGACCAAAATCTAAAAATCGCAAACTTCAAGGGCAGATAACTCAAAAACCAGACCGACGAATATCGTGATTTTGGCATGAGATATAGACATGACCAAGCTCTTTAAGATAAAGAAATAAAATCGCTCGCGAACAGTCATTTCCGGGCGCTATAACGCATTTTCCTAACATGGGGTCAGCTCTGACAAAAAAACTGTAAATGATACTTTCCAATGCTGCTGTAGCTAACTGCTTCACGAGATTTTCATGAAACTTTCAGGAATTATTGCTAACATTATCCTCTGTATGATTATAATGTAAGATGTACGGCTGAATCCTGTTGTCGTCGCTTGCGACTATATTTAAGGATTCAGCTTTTCAAGCTGAATCCTTATTGTTATTGGCGTGTTTTTTAAGGATTCAGCCATAAGGCTGAATCCTTATTGTTATTGGCGTGTTTCTTTTTATTATTATTATTCCACGATTTTTGTGGTCAACTTTCAGCCCAAACGGCTGATGCTATCAAAGCCAAATTTCACAGGCTGGTAGACCTTGTTAAGGAATGGCGACAATAAGCTTTTGGGCCAAATCGGTCTGTACATTAAAGGTCCAGTTCGAATCCAAAGTCGAAAATTTAACATTGATTTTTTTTTTCAAAATGCACTTAGAGACTTGAAACTTTTTTTAAAAGATGCGCAATCAATAATGCTGCAAAAAACGAAATCATGGCAAATTCGTAGGTCACGTGGTTTGGCCGCCATCCTGCTTTTAGTGCATTTTCGACCATTTCTGACCCCACCCACCTTTGAAAATCTTCTTCTCTGAAGATACTTGCACTAGAGAGCTGAAATTTATACTCAATGTAGCTGAAGCATTGTAGTTCTGAATTTGACTTCTACAAAGTTCTAACTTTAATACTTTTCTTGCTGTGATTTTTCAAAGTTGACCAAAATGTAAAAATCGCAAACTTCAAGGGCAGATAACTCAAAACCCAGACCATAGAATTTTATGATTTTTGCATGAGAGTTAGACATTGGCAAGCCCTTTAAGATAAAAGAATAAAATCGCTCGCGAACAGTCATTTCCGGTCAGGGTCAGAGGTCAAACTTTGCATTTTGGAAATGTGGTGTTTTGGTGGGTATGTTTGAAATATCGTAGCGAATCAACGGCGTACGATAACGCTTTGTTCTATACATCATATGAAAGCCAAAAGCCTATAGATTTTTTTAAATTTGACAGTAAATTTCTATATTTGTTTTACATTGAGTTACGGCCCTTTGAATATTGTCAATTCTGCTTTCGTTTTGAATGCATAGGATACAGGTATGTTAAAAAAGTTGTTAGTCATCAGTGATAGACAACAAATCATTGTTCCATATATCATTAGAAAGCCAAAAGAATACAAAATCTTTTAAAAATTAACAATAAATTCAGTTACTACATTTACATTGAGTTACGGACCTTTGAATATTGTCAACCCTGCATGCGTTTTAAATGCATTTGATAACTGTTTGTTTGCAAATTGAGTTAATCATCAACAAAAGATTATAACACATAAGCTTTTGACTGAAATAATTACCTTTGTGCATTACATTTAACACCATACAGCGCTGAATCCGTTTGTCGTCGCTTGCGACTATATTAATTTTTATTATTCTTCCCACAAAGTTTGAACTAAGATACAGGCAAAACTACTGAAGCAAATACGATCAAAGTTTACAATTTGATAGTCCTTACCCTGGAATCGGAAGGCGAAGCTTTTGGGCCAAATCGGTTCGTTCATTAAAGGTCCAGTTCGAATATAAAATAAAAAATTTAACATTGTTTTTTTTTTTTTTCAAAATGCACTTAGAGACCTGAAACTTTTTTGAAATGATGCGCAATAAAAAATAATGCAAAAAATGAAATCATGACAAATTCGTAGGTCACGTGGTTTGGCCGCCATCTTGGTTTTAGTGCATTTTCGACCATCTCTGACACCACTCACCTTTGAAAATCTTCTTCTCTGTGGATACTTGCACTAGAGAGTTGAAATTCATACACAACGTAGCTGAAGCATTGTTGTTTAACGTTTATAAAATTAAAGGTCCTAACGTTTATACTTTTGTTGACCAAAATCTAAAAATTGCAAACTTCAAGGGCACATAATTCAAAATCCTACATGTAGGTATGGAATTTATATGATTTTTTGCATGAGAGTTAGACATTAGCAAGGTCTTTAAGATAAAAGAATAAAATCGCTCGCGAACAGTCATTTCCGGTCGCCATGACACATTTTCAAAACATGGGGACAGCTCTGTCAGAAAAACTGTAAATGATCCTTTCTAATGCTGCTGTACCTTATCTTGTAATGATATTTTCATGAAACTTTCAGGAATGATAGATTACATTATCATCTTTGTAACCAATATGCAACATTTTCGGCTGAATCCTGTTGTCGTCGATTTGCGACTATATTTTTAATTTTAATTTCATGAGTGAAATACTTCTCATCGTTTTTTATGTGCTATTTTACGCCTCAATCTAAAATTTGATGAGTGAAATACGCATGTGTCAAAATAATTATCTGGAGCCCTGTTCAATAGACTAATGTTATTCCGGTTTTACATAAATAATAAATTCTTATGCGATGAATTATGTATATCTCTTTGTCAAACTTTGTAAGTATATTAGAAATCATCTCAGTTTGAAGTACATGAGTATTAAAAATAAATAATTCGATGACTATCCGTTGTAAAAAGGTCTCCCATTAGCCACAATTAAAAATTGTATGCATCAATTAAAATATGATATGATGATGAAATTTATGCTATGCGAAAAGAAAAATAAACATGGTAAAAATTATCGAGAAAAAATTTAACCGTAGCTATGGTGATTCCTCACAAAGTCACTTAGTTAAAAAGTAATCTAGAATTCTTTCATGAAAATCTATGGGAATATAATATGACATCCTTTTGGCACACCGCTGTATATTACTAGAAATTAATCTTTGAAACACTTTAAACACATAATCTTCAATTAACCCCACTGTCGGTTAATAATTTTCAAAACTCACGTTTGCACTGGTATATCGTCCGGTATTCGATCAAATTCAAGATTCTATGCCGTTATTTTGTCGCTCAACTGAACCTTTTAGCCCATAATTTGAACGTTTCAGCAACAATCAGTAGCACTTGACTAAATAACACCATTAATATGTACCGTTAATTCCTGATTCGCGATTATCAATGTTGAAACCATTTTGATCCGAAGTATATTCAAGGTTGTTTTCTAAGCCATGAGATTTTGATAACTCTATGCAAATCAATTCATTAAGGATTGCTATGAAGATATTATTATATCAGCTTTTGCATATTGATAAATTTTGTAAACATTTTTGTCTCCGACATATTCACGAATCACGGCACGCAGGCGGCTTAAACCTGACGACTTTTCAATGCCGGTGAGTATTCAAATATTTACGGTGTAATACTGAGAGGCAAAAGAACAGATACCATATATTTAATTACGACGGAAACAGGATTACTTCATGTCTTCAGACTAAGTTATGAATTTAAAAGCAATATTTGATCAAGGTATTTGAATTATAAGCCTTTCAAAAATTGTCGTTTTAAAATCTCCTTCAGTTGATGAGCTTGGAAAGTGAAAACAGTTGTTAACTTGTTTTTTTTAGCATCATAGAGCATAATTATATTCTTAAACAAATTGATTTCCATGAAGGTTATATTTGTTACATCTTATATCTATAGATTTTCTACGTTTCGTAACTTTTTAAGTTCGATTCATGACATTATGGCCAAAAAGCATCTTGAAAAAGCTGTTTTAGGACCTCAAGTAAACTCAACAGTCAGAACAATAAAAAAAATCATACTCTGAGAATGAAATAGTGAGTACTTCTTCATAGCCTATCGCAGGGTCTAGTTGCCGCATTTCCCTAGTCACAGCATTGTGTAATTTACCCTCTTGAAAAAGTTGATTTTGCCCCTCAGTGTTTCATTCCGACTCACAAGCTGTTTCATCTGGAAGAATTGTGTACATAATCTAAATTTTAAGTTTATTTTAAAATGCGTAATTCATTGATATTTACTTCCATTGCTATAAACCCGACCGCAATGTTGGATTTCTGTGCATTTTCCGTAGGTTATGTTTGTTTCCTTATGGAAATTTAATTCATACCCCTTATACTTAAAACCATTGTATCAATGATTATTCAGTTTGTCACGTGAATATTCTTGACAAACTGAAGGACACTAATACATTCTACTTTATAGTTCTATGTAGATTATTCATGAAAGAATCTCATATATATCTTAACTGAAGTTTTCCGACGTTAAAGGTTGTTTAAGAGTAATAAAACGATAAAATAGATATGATAGAATAAATCAATATAAACTGCTCGGTACGCCGTCAAATATCATATCTGATGTAATGTTGCTCATAATTTTATTGATTTCTTGTATATCAGCAATGTAGGCCTTTCATTCATAAATCAAAAGAGTTTAATTTATGATTCTTACCTGTTTAATTCAAATGCAAAATTAAATTTTTTACAAAATATTTCATTTGCTACTTATCGTGGACAAAAGTACGGAAAGGGAAGCAGTAGAGACTGTTGACTTTCAAATGTTGTGGGAGAAGTTGGTTTTATGCAGTCGAATTTTCATAAATTTTGGATGTTTTATTTATCTAACCATAACCCTCTTCATACGTGTTTCAATAACGTTATGGTTATTTTTAAGTTTAACCAATAACACTTACTTTTTAAAATCTTATTTCAAATCTAGAATTTTCCAAATGATTTAATCCAACATTTTAAGTTTTTATTATTCCTAGGCTGTCGTGTACACTAATCCCAAATCACAAAAGTGCGTCATAGAATACTTTTGAAGGCCTTAGTCGTCTTTATTGACTCTTTAAAATAGATCTTAACAGTGTACAGTCGTTTGAGACCTTCAACTGTTTTAGAGAGAAAAAATTAAGGTCTAAGCGAGCATGACAAGTTGACTAAAATACCGTTCAACTCAACGTAAACTTTGACGGTTTGCCCGAAGTCACGTGACTTTTCAAAGGGACGTCACTCTAAATCGACTCGTTTCGGGAAACTGGAAAATGGTCAATTTTCACTATTCATAATCCAAACAACCAAAATATGTTCCCTCTAAACAAGGACAACTTAAACCTTTTAAACCAAGATAAAAAAAAACTGAAAGCGATGCTTCAAAAATTTAAAAGCAAGGTATTAACCAGAACTAACAAAACTCAGGCTGAAGTAACAAAATGCCATGATAAGAGATGCAGCACTTGTCCTGTTATTATTGAAGGCAAAGTTAAATTTGAAACTGGGGATGATTTTCAAGTTAAACACAAAATGAATTGTAAATCTTAAAATAGAGCAATTGTCACTATAGCTCATTATAGGCTTTACATTTGCAGATTGCCTCCCTTGGTTGGCGACATGTAAGACGTGCGTGCACCGGGCTCCGACAGAACGTCCAAATAACTTTAAAAAGAAGATAAACTACTGAAAGTTTTCAAGCTCAGATGTAAGTTAGCATCATCTACATCACGTCTAAGAATCTATATGTGAAAAAGTGACTTAATTAACAGTTAATATTTACTACACGTTTCTCGTGAGGTCATGGGTCAGCTCGTTTTCCTCGTGCGAGGACGAATATACGAAACAAGAATTTCGTCAAACTTGTTTACATTTATATGAACCTGTAGACACTTATTTTGAACATTTCTTATCTTATTTGAACATTGGTCCGAAAAAAGTTGACCATAGCGAAGAGTTGGCAGAAATACAAAAAACTCTACTTGAAATGCCGAAGAAATGTGAACTTGAAGACCTAATTAACATTGCCGTCGGCAAAATCATAGATTCAGTACGCGAATCTCTCAAAAATGAAATCAAGTCAGAAATCTGTAAGGAACTACATGTTGACAAATTGTCCAATAAAATTTTTTCTTTACAAACTCAGAATGACAAACTCAAAAACGAGTTGAAACAAAAGTCTACTCTCATTGAGGAAATGAAAACCAAGTTCAATTGGATAATACTTCCAAACTGGCCCAATCCGCTTTCTCTCTGGCTAACCAGAATGAACAATTTTCCCGTAAGAACAATATAAAAATCTTCAACTTGCCCGAACAGAAAGATGAAAATCTTATTGAAATATTCATCGATACCATGAAAGCTAAGGGGGGATTTGTGGTTTCAGAGGATGAAATTCTAGCTATACACAGGATTGACCATCGTAACAAGTCCATCATTAAACCTGTGCCAGTCAAGCTATCTTCTTCAAATGTGAAGATGCGGGTTTTGAGAGCTAGAAAACAACTTAAGGAAAGTCACTCTTTCCGTCTATCTGATGATGTGACAAAGGCTAATGTGTTGTTGATAAACAGACTCAATGCACACCATTGCATTGAGAACGCATGATACTTTAACGGCCGTGTATACGGACAAAACAAACAGGGGAAAAAGTTCAAATTTTACCCTCACGACGACATTGAAGCAACACTTAATCGTTGATTGTGCCATATGCCTATTGTGAGATCTACACGATGATTCTGGTGTATATGTGATCCTCTTCTTCGACATCCTGATATCTTCTCTTCATCTATACCTAGGCGTACACTAAGTGTTGTGAATTAATGGAAACTATGACTGTGAGACGGCAAACACAATATCAAACTCGATATAATGAAAATGTATGTTTATCACCATAACCGACTCTCTAGCTATTGACAGATATATATCCTGTCTCTTAATAACATAAAAGATAAAATTAACATTATGTCACAATACACTTCATTGACTCGTGCTTTTCTGTCTTACTTTGACAGTGTTCATGACCTTTTTCTCTTTGATGTTTTATTTTATTTTTTTTAATGTCTAAGTGGCATTCTGAATCTAAACACTTGAAAATACGTTCTTGTTATCCAAAGACCCTTTCAGATGTTTTTTTTACTTTGCAAATGTTATTATGATTTCAATGATTAATTATGGACAAGCATGTCATCTAGCCAAGAGATGGTAACTCTTTATTTTTACCTTTTTCTCCCTATCATCCTCTAACTCTCCTTAGCTCTGTATCTATCTCTGTTTCTCTTTATACTTTTCTCTTTTACTGCAGCTGCAAAATCATCTTCACCATTACACGTGTCTTGAATGTAAAACTGAACATTGATTCATTACACATCATTTCAACCTTTAAACATAAGATCTTATGATAACAAAACTTGACTATAACTTATATGGTTGATTTGACAATCATCTCTAAGAATACTAGGGGTCTCCAATCAGATGCTGTTAAACGACGAGACTTATTTAACTTTCTCAAAAGTAAAAAATCTTCAATTATATTTTTACAAGAAACACATAGTACGTTTAATAATGAACAAACCTGGGCGGCAGAATGGGGATTTCGCACATATTTTTCACATGGTACAAGTAATAGTGCGGGTGTTATGATATTGATTAAAAACAATTTCAACTATCATGTGAACGGAATCGTGAGTGACGAAAACGGTCGTTTTATTATTTTAGATATCGATATAGAAGGGACGCGCTTATCTATCGTCAATCTCTACGGTCCGAACACTGATTCACCAGATTTCTTTACAAACCTTGTGTCGGAACTAGTTCAACTCCCATGAAGTCCGATTCTTGCCGGAGACTGGAACGTAGTTCAAGATTATAACCTTGATACATTTAACTACAAACATTAAAACAACTTACAAGCTAATAATGCCATAAGCGAAATGAAAGAGAAACTAGAAGTTGGCGATCCCTGGAGATTCTTAAATCCCGATAAAGTACAATTCACATGGAGACAAAAATCAAAAGTCGATTAGATAATTTTCTTATTTCAGAGGAAAAATGCTGCCTATTGTGAAAAATTGTTCTATTAGAATAAGTTACAAGTCCGACCACTCCTATATATCATTAGAGTTATCCATGAAACCAGTAGAGAGAGGACCAGGCTATTGGAAATTTAATTCTTTACTGTTACATGATACCCAATATGTCTACATCTGGAGATCCCTCCAATTTAGAAGATGTACAATATAACATAAACGATCAAACTTTTTTTGAACTTTTAAAGGTGAAAATTAGAGGTGAGACAATATCATACTCTATTAAGAGAAATAAAGAAAACCCAAAAATGGAAAAATCTTTTGAAAAAGTTGTTAGAGACTTAGAATCAGATTCATATGACCTAAATGACGAGGATAAAATTAACCTTGAAACGAGTAAAGATAGGTTAGAAAATCTAAGAACTTAGAAAATAAAAGGAATTATATTTCGAAGCAAGGCAAATTGGTCAGAAGATGGCGAAAAACACTGAATACTTTCTCAATCTTGAAAAGCAAATTTATGTGAACAAAAATATGTCCGATAATAATAACACCAAAAGAAGATATCCTGCGTGAATCCTCAAAATTCTATAAAAGACTATATTATTTAAGCCACGATCCAAATTGGGCCGATGATTTAGATAATTTCACAGACATAGACGTTAAATTGTCGGACGAACAGCGAGAGACTTGTGAAGGCAATATATCACCAGAAGATTGTTCTGCAGTATTAAAAAATATTGAAAATAAAAAAAGTCCAGGTTCCGACGGATTTACTGTAGAATTTTATAAATTCTTTTGGAGAGATATTAAACCGCCTCTAATAAGATCTATTCGATATGCCTACGAGCATGAAACTCTATCGATATTTCAAAGGCAAGGCATTATTACCTGTATACCGAAAGATAGTCGCGATCGTCGATATCTAAAAAATCGGCGCCCTATAACCCTCCTTAATGTTGATTATAAAATAGCGTCTGGCGTAATTGCTAGTAGAATGAAGCAGGTTTTACCAACTATCATTAGTGAAACCCAAACTGGATTCCTTAAAAAACGCTCTATTTCAGAAAATACCAGATTATTGTTCGACTTAATGAATCACTGTGAAGTTAATGAAATACCTGGTTTGTTAGTCACTGTTGACTTTGAGAAAACTTTTGATACCATTGAATGGGACTTCATCGATAAGGCACTAGAAGTTTTTAACTTTGGCACTTCATTCCGAAAATGGATTAAGCTTTTTCAATATAATACTCCCAGTGCAATCATAAACGCTGGTAATATTTCACAATATTTTAATCTAGGGCGCGGCTGTAGACAGGGTGACCAAGTCTCCCCATATCTTTTCATCATCTATGCAGAGTTGCTTTTTAAACAAACTAAAAGAATTAACGGTATCAATGTAAATGGAGTGGAATATTGTATTTTTCAATATGCAGATGACACAAACTTCACGCTTGATGGCCCAGAAACTAGTTTATCAGAACTAATTGACATTCGAAAGAAATTTGCGACATGCTCAGGTTTAAACATTAATTATGACAAAACTATGCTTATCTGGATTAGACCCATGAAAAATAGTACTGAACAAAATTAATATGTCCACTTATTCCTTTACGCTGGTCGAAAGAACCTTTCAAAATACTTGGTATTGTCTTTAACGTCGATCTTTCAAATATGACTGAATCGAATTTCGAAAAGCAATTTGAGAAAGCAAGAAAACTCTTATTTTCATGGTTTCCACGAATACTCACTCTAAGGGGAAAGATTACAATAATAAAATCCCAAATACTTCCATTGTTCACACATCTCTTTACATCTCTTCCAGACCCAGATACCTCCTTCTTTAAAAGATTGGATACTTTAATTTATAAGTTTATATGGTCCGGCAAAAGAGATAAAATAAAGAGAAAAATGCTCACCAAAGACTATTTCAACGGGGATCTAAAAATGGTTGACTTTCGCAATTTCAACAAATACTTAAAAATCAAATGGATTAAAAGAATATATACAAATGGCCTCTGGCAAAATTTATCAAAATTGTCTCTATATCCATGTAATGATCCATCTCTTTTTAATTTCCAAAAACGAGAGTTACTCAGAGCAAAGAGACAAATTAAAAATTACTTTTGGAGAGATGTTGTCAGTAGCTATGCAGAACTGCGAAGCGACGAGATATCTGATATCAATACTTTCCTTGAAATGCTGCTAATGAATTTTGTCTCTGATAAAGATGTACATGTTTTTGCCCGATGGCATGACAAAGGATTAAAATATGTCTATCAAATATTTCAAGGAACAGGTGCTGTAAAAGATTTTAAACTCATTCAAAATGAATTCAATATACGCGATACATATTTATCATATTTCAGATTGTTAAAATATCTTCCAAATAAGCAGCTTTTTACATTGAAATACAATGTCCAAACTTAACCATGATCCCCCCTATGAGAGATTGTGACATATTGGAACATCTTATTTGTTCAAAAGATTGTAAATGTATCTACCAACTTATATGTGATCAAAACCAGACCTCACTGGAACAATTATGCGATTCCTCACCACGTAGGATCGTATTCACTGTTAAAATCGTGGTAACTTCTGTGTAATAAAATTTGCTTATAACTTTAAAAAAAACCCCATAAATTGGAAAGCAAGGTAGACCGCACTATTACGCAAGACCATATTTCAAAATGCTTCGAAATTAATCATAACTCGACTATCGACAACCAAATCCGAAATTTTCAATATCGACTTCTTCACCGAATAATTACAACTAAATCATTTCTCTTTAAGATTGGACAAAGTGATGATCAACATTGTTCTTTATGCGAGAGTGAAAATGAAACGATTGAACACCTGCTTTACAACTGCAGTAAAGTGCAGACACTGCTAAAATACTTTCATACTTGGTTCAAAAACGAAACTGGTCATATTATTGATATCAACCTCTCTTCGTTTCTTCTTGGCGACCAAAATCAAAGCATTCTTGTCACTATCATATATTCACTATCATAACAAAACTCAGGCTGAAGTAACAAAATGCCATGATAAGAGATGCAGCACTTGTCCTGTTATTATTGAAGGCAAAGTTAAATTTGAAACTGGGGATGATTTTCAAGTTAAACACAAAATGAATTGCAAATCTTAAAATATTTTAACTTGTCACTATAGCTCATTAGGCTTTACATTTGATTTAGGGTATGGCAAATGTGGTCCCCCCCTCCCCCTTAGAAGGGGCCGCTGGGTCAAAAAATATATAATTATAAATCCTCACTAATCAAGGTCTCTGTACACAATTTTCAGCTTTCTAGAACTGGAGGAGAAGATGAAAAGGGTGTGGCCCCTGTTGCCCTTTTTAGGAGCCACAGGCCCACCGAAGCTTCAAATTATAATCCTCACTAGCCAAGGAGTTTGTACACAATGTTTCAGCTGTCTAGGCATTATGGTTCTGGAGAAGAAGATGAACATAGGTTTTAATTGTGTGGCTCTGTTGCCCTTATTGGGGATTACAGGCCCACTATAGCTATAATTGATAATTCTCACTAGCTAAGTAGTTTGTACACAGTACAGTTTCAGCTTTCTAAGCCTTATGGTTCTGGAGAAGAAGATGAAAAAAGGTTTTTAGGTTGTGGCTCTGTGGCCCTTGTTAGGGGCCGCTGGGCCACCAAAGCTACAATTTATCATCCTCACTAGCCAAGGAGTCTGTAGACACATGTTACAGCTTTCTAGAGCTTTTGGTTCTTGAGAAGACGATGAAAATAGGTTTTTAGGTTGTGGCCCCTGTGGTTCTTGTTATGAGCCACTGGGCCACCAAAGCTACCATTTATCATTCTCTCTAGCCAAGGAGTCTATACACAATGTTACAGCTTTTTAGACCTTTTGGTTCTGGAGAAGACGATGAAAATAGGTTTTTAGGTTGTGGCCCCTGTGGTTCTTGTTATGGGCCACTGGGCCACCAAAGCAACAATTCATCATTCTCACTAGCCAAGGAGTCTGTACACAACTTTTAAACTTTATAGGCCTTATGGTTCTGGAGAAGAAGATGAACATAAGTGTGGACCCTGTGGCCCTTATTAGGGACCACAGGGCCATAAAACCTACAATTTATAATCCTCACTAGCCAAGGAGTCTGTACACAATCTTTCAGCTTTCTAAGCCTTATGGTTCAGAAGAAGAAGATGAACATAAGTTTCAAGGGTGTGGCCCCTGTGGCCCTTGTTAGGGGCCACTGGGCCACCAGAGGACGTGTGTTGCGTCGACTCTGACAAAATAGCGACTTGAGGTCCCAGAATTTAATTCTAACTCAATATACTGTATACAGCATATACTATAGTATATTATATACACATAAAAACATAAAACATCATGTTTGACAAAATGTGATTTAAACATTCACTGAAATTTGACAAGCGGGGCTTCGAGACTATTCCCTGCGTGCACGAGACGTACGCCGGACCAGACCACGTGTGAGACTCAGTTCGCTAGCTTAAGGAGGCAGACGTGAGAGAGAGTGAGAGATGGGTGTTAAAATTCAGCATTGGAGGTCGCGGGTTGGCTGTTTTCAACAACCAAATAAGTTTCACTTACCGCCAGGTAAAATATTGAGTTTGAAAGGCCGATATTTCGCTAGACAGTGGAAACTGCTACTTGTAATCAACCTGTTGTCCTTTTTCTCGCGGCGTGTTCATCCATATTGTTCTCCAATAAAACCCATAGATACGTTCGCTATTTCCCCACGTATAGCCATTCAGTATTTCATGGAAATTTCCTGTAAAATTGAATATGCCAGAAATCCTTTCGTTCATAGACTATTGGAGCTTTGTGTTGATGTGGAGGCGAACCCAGGGCCGAGAGGTCGTCAGGGTCGGGAGCAGAGTAAGCAGACTAAGTTTGATTTCGGAGATAACACTGCTAGTGACACCGACTGTGCGGACGAAGATGTAGCTGATATGTCTAGGTTGTTAAGGAAGGACATGAAAGCCTTGAATAAAAAGTTTGATTTAGTAAAGCAAGAGATACAAAAAGGGCAAAATGAGTTAAGAGAACAAAACAGAAGTTTGAGAGATAAGATAAAATATAGTCGCAAGCGACGACAAACGGATTCAGCGCTGTATGGTGTTAATGTAATTCACAAAGGTAATGATTTCAGTCAAAAGCTTCTGGGTAATAGTCTTTTGTTGATGATTAACGCATTTTGCAAACATAAAGTTATCAAATGCATTCAAAACGCATGAGGGGTTGACAATATTCAAAGGTCCGTAACTCAATCTAAAAAACATATCTGAATTAATTGTTAATTTTTAAAAAGAGCTATAGACTTTTGGCTTTCATATGATATATAGAACAATGCGTTATCGTACGTCGTTGCTTCGCTACGATATTTTAAACATACCCACCGAAACACTACATTTCCAAAATGCAAACTTTGACCTCTGCTCCTGACCGGAAATGACTTTTCGCGAGCGATTTTATTCTTTTATCTTAAAGACCTTGCCAATGTCAACTCTCATGCAAAAATCATAAACTTCTATGGTCTGGTTTTAAGTTATCTGCCCTTGAAGTTTGGGATTTTTAGATTTTGGTCATCTTTGAAAGGTCACAGCCAAAAAAATATTTACGTTAGGACTTTCTAGAATGTCTAAGGTGGGTGGGGTCGGAAATTGCCGAAAATGCACTAAAAGCAACATGGCGGCCAAACCACGTTACCTACGAATTTGTCATGATTTCATTTTTTGCATTAATTTTTATTGCGCATCTTTTTAAAAAAAAACAATGTTAAATTTTCAAACTTTGGGCCTTGCTGGGCCATTTATATATGGGCCGAATTGGCCCAAAAGCTTATTGTCGCGTCTCCTCAACAGGGTCTACCAGCATGCAAAAGTTGGCTTTGATAGCATAAGCCGTTTGGTCTGAATCTTGTTAACAAGAATCGTGAAATAATAATAATAATAAAAAAAAAACACGCCAATAACAATAAGGATTCAGCCTAACTTGAATTAAAACTTGATCGAACAGAAGCACAAAACAGAAGAAATAATATAATAATCTACGGTTTGCCGGGTTCAGTGAATGAAACATGGTTCGAATCGGAAAAATATGTTAAAGACTTTCTGTGTCATGAACTTTGTTTAACAGACTACGAAAACATTGTAATAGAAAGAGTACATCGTATCAAAGGCCAGTCAGCTCAAAGACCGCTACTAGTTAGATTTCTCTCGTTTAAAGACAAGATGCTTGTGCTGGAAGCTGCAAGGGTCAAGTTGAAAGGAAACAAAACTTTACGTGTATCTCATGACTATACTGAACAGGTCAGATCAGTTAGGAAATCACTTATACCAATTATGGTAGAAGTCAGAGCCGGAAGGAGAGACGACCGAGGGGAACAGACAGGAGACGGCAGCCTGCGGTCTGGGGAGACTACTGATCATGACGTCAGCTAGGGACTCGGCCGTGGCCCACGAGCAGCTCCAGACCCTGGGAAGTTGCACTCCAATCTTTTGTCAAATTTAAAGTCAAATATTTCCACTGTTCTTGATATATGTATCTGGAATGTTCAATGTCTTCAGTCTAAGTTAAAAAATTCTATGTTTACTGATTTTCTAGCCAAATTTGACGTAATTTGTCTGGTTGAAACATGGCAACATGATTTCAAAAAAAAGATTAAAAACATGTTTAATGATCATATATGTTTCATGTCACCTGCCATTAGAACTAAGCACTTTGGTCGGTTTTCAGGAGGCGTGGCGATGTATGTACGGAAGTCATACGAGCAGTACCTGACTACAATCCATGACTCCTGGGGCAACTGTGTGTTCCTAGAACTCCAGTAGGAAGCCACTACCGTCATCCTGGGCGGAGTCTACGTTCTCCCCGAGGGCTCCCCGTTGTACCGAGAGACCGACGACAATGGGATCGAGCAACTCAACGCTAGGATCGCATGTGTCAAAGCTGATTATGATCAGGGTACAGACATTGTAATATTCGGGGACTTAAATGCTCGAACTGCATCTCAGGATGATTTCATCATTGAAGACCAAAGTGATAAACAATTCATTGATTTAGGAGATCTTTACACTTTTGATGGGTTTTCAGACCCCAGAAGCTCACAGGATGAGAAAGTAAATAAATATGGATTATTATTATTAAGATTGTGTAAACAACTTGAATTACATATTGTTAATGGTAGAAAAGCTGGAGATTCATGTGGTTCATTCACGTACATAGGTCCAAATGGTTTAGTTGATTACTTTTTAGTGTCGACAGATTGTTTTGACAAAGTGATTAATCTATTTGTACATAGTAGAACAGAGTCTGACCATTTACCTGTTTCTTGCCAGATCACGTTTAATTGACATCCTAATGTAAATGGTTTAACAAGTATGTCAAGTACCTATCCCATAATGAAGTATAATTGGTCGGACAAAGGCAAAAATGATTATTTTGAGAACTATGCTTCAGAACAAGTATCAGAAATTGTAGAAAAATTCCTAGAATGTATAGATGTTAATGTTAGTGAGTCTGCAAACCTTTTAGTTAAGATCATACATTTATCTGGGGCGCATTTACAAAAACATTGTAAGCACCCTGAAAATGGAAATGTCAATGAACAACCCAAGTGGTTTGACAAAGAATGTTCCTTGTTGAAAAATATAAAATATGCTAAGTTGCACATTCTCAGAAGACATAAGTGTAAAGAAAATATTGATGCATTTCTCCATAGCAAAAGAAAGTTTAGACAGACATGTAAAGATAAAAAAAGTGCCTATGAAAGAGATGTAACCAACCAAGTAAATTTGAATTTCAGGGATTGTAAATCCTTCTGGCAATCGGTAAAATCTCTGTTAAAGGTAAAACATAAAGTTAATAATATCCTACCAGAAGTTTGGTACCAGTATTTTGAAAACTGCTAAATCCTGAAACTGAAACTAGTAATTTTGATGAAAATGAAGCACAATTTATTAAGGATCACGACCATATGAATTGTGTAGACTGTAACAGTTCCAACATGTTGTCTGAAGACATAACTGATAATGAGATTAATAGTGCCATTGATTCCTTAAAGCCAAATAAGGCGCCTGGTATTGATGGAATTCCGTCTGAATTTTACAAAATTCTCCTCATCTTATTACTTACATACAGTTACTTTTTAATTCTATATGAGAAAGTGGAGTGTTTCCTGATTCTTGAAATGTAGGAATGGTTCTTCCGTTATACAAGAAAGGGAATTTATCTGATCCAAATAATTACAGGGGTATATCCCTCCTAAATGTCCTGGGTAAAGTGTTTACATGTATTATAGAACGTAGACTGAGAGCTTGGATAGAAGTCAATTATATTCTTTCAGAAGCACAAGCGGGTTTTCGGCAAGACTATTCTACCACGGATAACATTTTTGTACTTCAGTCATTGGTACCAAAATTATCTTAGAAAACCTAAACACCGTTTCTAGGCTGCATTTATTGACTTTCGCAAGGCATTTGATTCTGTTGATAGAAATAAATTACTTTATCAGCTACTCCAGCATGGAATTCATGGTAAACTTGATCATATCTTGTCAAGTATGTACAATAAGTTTTATGCTTGTGTTAAATTTGGCGATTCTGTCACCGATATTTTTCAGACATCCACTGGAGTTAGACAAGGCTGTATGATAAGTCCTCTTTTGTTTATATTTTTCATAAATCAGTTGGCTGTTGATTTTCAGAATGACGATTCAAGAGGCAGTTTTTTAAATGATGTAGTGGAAGTAATAAAACTGCTCCTTTTTGCTGATGATATTGTATTAGTTGCAGATTATGTGGGTGATCTGCAGAAAACGTTGAATGTTTTAGAATTATTTTGTAATAAATGGGGATTACTTGTAAATATGGAGAAGTCTAATATAATTGTTTTTCGTAATGGTGGGAAACTTAAGAATGTTGAAAAGTGGTATTATAAGGGCCAGGAAGTGAAAACAGTTTCTTATTATAAATATTTAGGGGTAATTTTTTCATCACGACTTTGTTGGTCAACAGCTTGTGAAACACTAGCAAATCAAGCCTCTAAAGCCTGTTATCCTATCTACCAGCTAATGAAATGTTACCTAAACCTTTCAATGAATGTCATTTTGTCTATATTTGATACTAAAATTTCTCCGATTGCATGTTACGGCAGTGAGGTATTGGGACTTACCTTCGCGAAAGTATAGAAAAAGTCCATCGTCAAAACCTATCTTGGGTTAAGTAAAAGGTCCTCGTCAAAGGCGGTTCTCGGTGAGATCGGACGTTATCACCTTTCAATAAAGTATTTGTGTCGTTGTATAAGATATTGGTGTAGGTTGATTCATATTGACCCATCACGAAATCCCCACGCTTGTTATAACATGCTCAAAGCACAGGATGAAGCGGGCAGTGTAAACTGGGCTTCACATGTCAGAATGTTGCTTTTTCAAACTAGATTTTCATATGCCTGGATTTATCAAGAATGTGGAAATGTACATCAATTCATGACTTTGTTTAAACAGACTTGTATAGATTTAGACATTCAAGCTTGGTATGGTCAAATTTAGTCTTCATCAATTCATCATTTCATCTTATAAAACTATGTTTGTACAAGAAAATTATCTCAGTGCAGACATTGATAAGGATTTGAAAAATGTACTTGTAAAGTTTAGATGCCTGTCACATAGTCTGAGAATTCCAAAAATGCGTTTGAACAAACATGTTGCTTATTCTGATTTGTTGTGTGAACGCTGTAATTAAGGAACTATTGAAGATGAATTTCCCTTTGTACTTGTTTGCCCCTTTTTCAAGGAAAGTAGAGCAAAACTCATACCAAATCGTTTTTGACAGTTTCCATCACATGAATTGTTAATGAAGCTCATGTCGTGTACAAATGAAAACATAATTAAAGGTTTAGCTATTTATTTGAAAAGAAACTTGTATGTAGGTAGTTAATCTCCCACACCAAACAACGATAATTATATTTTGTATAAATGTACTACACTACTCATTTTGTATTTTTACTCTGGGCCACGCGGCCTCCAATGCTGAATCTCTCTCTCTCTCTCTCTCTCTCTCTCTCTCTCTCTCTCTCTCTCTCTCTCTCTCTCTCTCATCTGGAGAAGAAGATTAAAATAGCTTTCAAGGCTGCGGCTCTGTTGCTTTATTAGGGGCTACCAAGTTAAACACACAATGAATTGTAAATCTTAAAATAGAGCCATTGTCACTATAGCTTATAAGGCCTTACATTTGCTTAAGGGTGTGGCCAATGTGGTTTCCCCCTTAGTAGCGGCCACTGTGTCACAAAATATACAGTAATAAATCCTCACTAGTCAAGGAGTCTGTACACAATATTTCAGCTTTCTAGACATTATGTTTCTGGAGAAGAAGATGAAAATAGGTCTTAAAGATGTGGCCCATGTTGCCCTTGTTAGGGGCCACTGGGCCACCAAAACTACAATTTATGATTCTCACTAGCAAATCAGTCTGTACACAATTTTTCAGCTTTCTAGGCCTTATTTTTCTTGAGAAGAAGATGAACATAGGTTTTAAGGATGTGGCCCCTGTGGCCCGTATTAAGGGCCACAGGGTCATAAAACCTACAATTTATCTTCCTAACTAGCCAAGGAGTCTGTACACAATTTTCAGTTTTCTAGGCCTTATGATTTTGGAGAAGAAGATGAAAACAGGTTGTTAAGGGTGTGGCCCCTGTGGCCCTTATTAGGAACCACAGGCCCACCAAAGCTACTATTAATATTCCTCACTAGCCAAGGAGTCTGTACACAAAATTGCAGCTTTCTCAGTCGTTTGGTTCTAGAGAAGAAGATGAACATAGGCTTTAAGGGTGTGGCCCATGTGACCCTTATTAGGGACAACAGGGCCACAAAAGCTACAATTTATAATCCTCACTAGTCAAGGAGTCTGCATACAATCTTTCAGCTTTCTAGGCCTTATGGTTCTGGAGAAGAAGACGAAAATAGGTTTTAATGGTGTGGCTCTGTTGCCCTTATTAGGGACCACAGGCCCACCAAAGCTACAATTCATAATCCTCACTAGCCAAGGAATCTGTACACAAAGTTTCAGCTTTCTAAGCTTTATGGTTCTGGAGAAGAAGATGAACATAGGTTTTAAGGGTGTGGCCACTGTGGCCCTTGTTAGGGGCCACTGGGCCACCAAAGCTACAATTTATAATCCTCATTAGCCAAGGAGTCTGTACAATTTTTTCAGCTTTCTAAACATTATGCTTCTGGAGAAGAAGATGAGAAACGGTTTTAAGGGTGTGGCCCCTGTGGCCCTTATTTGAGTTCACAGGGCTACCAAAGGTACAATTTATCATCCACACTAGTCAAGGAGTCTGCATACAATCGTTCAGCTTTCTAGACATTATGGTTCAGGAGATGAAGATAAAATAAGTTTTAATGGTGTGGCTCTGTTGCCCTCATTAGGAACCACAGGCCCACCAAAGCTACAATTCATAATCCTCACTAGCCAAGGAGTCTGTACACAAAGTTCCAGCTTTCTAAGCCTTATGGTTCTGGAGAAGAAGATGAACATAGGTTTTAAGGGTGTGGCCACTGTGGCCCTTGCTAGGGGCCCCTGGGCCACCAAAGCTATAATTTATAATCCTCATTAGCCAAGGAGTCTGTACACATTTTTCAGCTTTCTAGACATTATGCTTCTGGAGAAGAAGATGAGAAACGGTTTTTAGGGTGTGGCCCCTGTGGCCCTTATTTGGGTTCACAGGGCTACCAAAGCTACAATTTATCATCCACACTAGTCAAGGAGTCTGCATACAATCGTTCAGCTTTCTAGACATTATGGTTCAGGAGAAGAAGATAAAGTAAGTTTTAATGGTGTGGCTCTGTTGCCCTCATTAGGAACCACAGGCCCACCAAAGCTACAATTCATAATCCTCACTAGCCAAGGAGTCTGTACACAAAGTTCCAGCTTTCTAAGCCTTATGGTTCTGGAGAAGAAGATGAACATAGGTTTTAAGGGTGTGGCCCCTGTGGCCTTCGTTAGGGGCCCCTGGGCCACCAAAGCTATAATGTATCATCCTCACTAGCCAAGGAGTCTGTTCAGCTTTCTAGACATTGTCACTATAGCTTATAAGGCTTTACATTTGCTTACGGGTGTGGCCAATGTGGTTTCCCCCTTAGTAGCGGCCACTGTGTCACAAAATAAACAGTAATAAATCCCACTAGTCAAGGAGTCTGTACACATTTTGCTTCTGGAGAAGAAGATGAAAATAGGTCTTAAAGATGTGTCCCCTATGGCCCTTATTAATGGTCACAGGCCCATTAGTAGAGGCCACGGTGTCACAAAATATACAGCAATAAATCCTCACTAGCCAAGGAGTTTGTACACAATGTTTCAGCTTTCTAGGCATTATGGTTCTGGAGAAGAAGATGAACATAGGTTTTAATTGTGTGGCTCTGTTTCCCTCATTAGGGACCACAGGCCCACTATAGCTATAATTGATAATTCTCACTAGCCAAGTAGTTTGTACACAAAGTTTCAGCTTTCTAAGCCTTATGGTTCTGGAGAAGAAGATGAAAAAAGGTTTTTAGGGTGTGGCCCCTGTGGCCCTTGTTAGGGGCCACAGGGCCACCAAAGCTACAATTTATAATCCACAGTAACCAATGAGGCTGTACACAATTTCTCAGCTTTCTGGGCCTAATGGTTCTGGAGAAGAAGATGAAATTCTACAAAGTTGACAGACGGATGAACGGACGAACGCCGGACAACATGCCATGCCGTAAGCCCAGCTTACGGCCAAGATGAGCTAAAAATGTAATTTATGCAATTCTTTGCCCCATATGCAATCTCACCTATATAGAAGAAACAAGTAAATTACAAGCGCGAGTGCGGGTACATAAACAACAAATAAATGACCCTAAATTTCGGCATCTCAAGATAAGCAAGCACATCGCAGAATGTAGGAATGAAAATGGAGTCTCCAAACTAAAGAAACATTTTTTTTATCATAAAATGGGATCCAACACTAAACAGTGCTATCCAAAACAGTTAGCTCACGTAAGGGAGTGATTACCGTTGTGACATATTAGGATGCTTGTTGGATTACACCTTTCTGTCCATCAAGTGATTGATAAGACGATACAGATTCGTCAATGCTGACTGACTCTTTTGTGTTTAAATTGCACCCTACAATTAGTGCTTGGGGCGATCATTACGTGACTGACAACACATATATATATATAGATGAAATAAAATAGAATTACGGATTTGGGAACATAAAAACATTCATATTAGCTAACTAGCGCTTTCAGCCATGTTGGCTTCTTCAGGTTAGTTTTGAACATATATTTGTTCAAGGAAATCTACATTTTAGCATTAGGCAATGGTTTAGATTGTTTTATAGATCCATTCTCCATCAGTTCCAACAGACGCGGATTATTGTATTAGACGTCATTTTTGGAATGACAGTTCATGTTTTCTTTAACAAGGAAGCGTTTATTTTTACCACTGAACTCGGCGCCCTCTATTATATTTCTACAGGTAAAGCACCGTCCGTCTCCACATTTTGACACTGTAGATTCTCCCTGGTCTGACATGTCAAATCTTGACTTTGTGAGAATATGCCTCAAATTTGGTGGTTCTTGCGACTTTGGCGCTTACCTGTTGAAATATATAGATACTATTTTATTGTTGTTGTCGAATATCATTTCTATCTCATCGAATGGAGTGAAAAAAACATTTTCTCACTTCACGAGATGGGATGGAAATGATATTCAGCAAAAACAATGACATAGTCTATTCATTATATAATTTAAGATCATAAAACGCAGTCGGAAGGCAAAGTTTTGCTGTTGTGATGAATGACAGTCTAGCAACTTTAGTTATTCTTTTGGCAAAACAATAGTTCGATTGAAATAATTCGATATTTAATCGGAAATAGTTTTTAGAAAAACATATAATTCGTGTAGGCCTTTTTTTATTGATAGTAGATCCAACATATTTTTTGGTTATAACTAGGTGAAACAAAGACCCTTCATGTATTTTGGAAAGTCAGTTTACACGCGAACTGATACAGTGAGTTAAGCACAATATCGGTGTAATAGATCTCTCGCTTCGTAAATGTATTTTGCGATAAAATGGACAATTACTAACTACAACAACAAGATATGAACTTCGGGTGACTTTGCGATATCGAAGGATACAATGGCACTGCAAAATGTAAACAGTGAAAATATGGTTTTATATTTTCACTGCAGCGTAAATATGACTTTTCACTGCTAACCTTAAAATATGGATTATATTTTCACTGTATAAGCCTATATTCCATTACTAATTATATGATAAAATAAACGGTGCCGAGATCAGTGTTAAAAATAAACGCTTCTTTGTAAAGAAACATGAACTGTTATTCTAAAAATGTCGTCTATGTTATAATGTGCGAATGATGCAAAGAATTGTACATTGGCAAGACAGAAAGACGATCAAGTGGCCGAAAATAGGACTATCCCTTCAAGGAGTCACTTAGAAAATTGCTCTGGTGGGAAATATCAAGTGTTACCTTTTTTTAAAATGAAATACGATAATCCGAAGCTGTTGGAACTGATGGAGAATGGATTTATCAAACTATTGTAATTAACGTGAAAACTGAAATTTAAAACTAACCCGAAGAAGCGATCATGGCTGAAAGCGCTAGTTAGTTAATATGAATGTTTTTTTGTTCCCAATTCCGTAATTGTATTTGATTGTATCTATATACACCTGAGAGTTGTGCTGGTGGATATATTATAGGTTGTATATGAGAACGAGTAGACATCAGCTGGTTCGGACTTGATCAATCTTCTTCTATATATAATATATATTGACAATATTTTTCAATTAAAATATTTTAACAGGAGGCCAAACAACTCGTCCAAGTTGCAATTTACGTGGGCAGTAGTTATAGTCATACATGTACCGACTCCTTAGTAACCTACTGACTACAGTTAGTTTCAATGATTACGGCATTATACCTTCATAAGCCACCATACTGATTATCTGAGAAATATAATTTTGTAAAGAAATCGTACATGCGACTCTTAACATCTCTTTTATGTGCATTACAAAGCGTTTGTACTCAGTGTTCAATCCTTTTATCAGCTACCTACATCAAAACTGATTAAAAATATGGAATTTTTGCAACGCATACAATTTACCATACAAATTACACAAGAAAAACGTAGCTGCAAAATTGGCATCTAAGATTTCACAGTTTGTAATTATAATAATTGAAGTTGATATTTCATCATCTTCAAACCTTTTTTGTCACTTACTGCCGTTTCATAGGATGCAGTTTTTTATATTTGTTCTCAAATAAATATGAGTGTTATCAGCTGATGGCATGTTTACCACCACGACGTCAGATACGTGGTAAGACCTGTACAGGTGAACGGTATGTAATGCTGCTCACATGTTTACAATATGACCAGTAATAGAGAAAGGATTGCGGAGCTACGACGATCAGTAATTGTGAAAGATAATTAACGCTGCTTAAATTTTGACAATGAGACCAGTAATGGTTAAAGTTATGTGATTCTTCTCAAACTAATAATGGTGAAAGGTGATTGATGCTATTCACACGTTTACAATGAGACCAGTAATAGAGAAAGGTATGTGATGCCATTTAAAATTGACAATTAAACCAGTAATGGAGAAATGTATGTTTAACAACTCACAATTAATGCAGTGACGGAGAAGGGTCGGTGATGCTTATTAGACAAATAATGGTCAAAGGTAAGTACGTCTACTCACGCGTTTACAATATGAACATTAAAGGAAAAAGGCATCTGATGCTGCCCATACCGGTATTGGTAAAAGGTATGTGATGCTACTCAGACCAGTACTATCAAGTACAACCTACAAAACTTAAAAATGTTAAAAACTTCCACAACTTTAGAAGGGTTGATTACGAAAGCCTACAGGGCTCAGAATGGATTTTTGAAATTTCTCTTTTAAAAATGGTAATTACCACTATTAAAATGGTAATTACCACCTTTGGGGAAAAATGTTTTTTTGTTTTTTTTTTCTTTTATAATTGGTAAATACCATTTTTTTCTCGTAATTACCACTTTTGAAACTGGTAATTACCATATTTTTTGGTTATTACCACTTTTAACTTGTACATTCCACTTATAAATAAACTAGTGTCCGAAAGAAACGCTACCACGTGTTTGCATCGACATATTTGAAAAATCATTTAAGCACTGATCTCGAAATGTCACAATACATGTTACAAAGTGATGTTAGTAACGGGTATGTACACCAGAGTCGCAACGGGCCACGACCTGATATGAACCCTATCGAACATTTATGGGATTATCTCGATCAGAATATTAGAAGTCGCATTGTGCGTTAAACCAAACTCCAGTATGTTGAACAATGCCCCCTCAACGAATGGCAACGGATCACCGCTGACGTCATCAGACGTTTGACGACGTCAGTCCGTAGACGTGTTCTTCCCTGTATAGACTCTTATGTTGTACATACCCGTTACTAACATCACTTTGTAACATGTATTGTGACATTTCTCCACGCTTTCGCGATCAGTGCTTAATCGATTTTTCAAATATTGGACCCCACCCAACTTTACAGGCTTGTCCTAACGTTTATTCTGACTTAATAAAATGAAACTTTACACATTGTGTAAAAAGGACCCTCTTAACAGTTAAACCAATATGATATTTCTATATGGGTTCGTTTATATTTTATATCGATGCAAACACGCGGTAGCGTTTCTTTTGGACACTAGTTTATTTATATGTGGAATTAACGAGTTAAAAGTGGTAATAACCAATAACCAAAAATATGGTAGTTACCAGTTTCAAAAGTGGTAATTACGAAAAAAAAATGGTATTTACCAATTATAAAAGAAAAAAAATCAAAAAAACATTTCCCCCCAAAAGTGGTAATTACCAGAAAAAAGTGGTAATTACCCCTTTTAAAAGAGAAATTTCAAAAATCCATTCTGAGCCCTGTAGGCTTTCGTAGTTGATGAAGCCATAACTAGACTTAGGCTAAACAATGTTTGTAACGGGGTCTTTCTCCACATAATAGGGATAGCATCAAATAACCTATGAAATCAATGTAATGTCGAAGACACCATACATAACATTCTGTTTCAATGTGATAAATACCAAAAACACAGGGGACAACTCCTGGAAAATGTAAGCCCTAACAACCCACAAGAACTGTTAGCCAATACCAAAAATTACCAGTACCTTTCAGTATTCCTACTACGAACTCAATTATATAAAACATTATAATTAACAACCACCTAGCCTTACACCAACACTGCTAACCATTAACTACCCACCTCATATACCCTACCGAATTTAAGTGTCACCAAACCCTAACAACCACCCACGGGTAAAAAACTCCCAGAAGGACCCTACGCAAGCGAGACTGATCTCTTAAACCTCCTCCATGTGGTTAGTGTGGTCATGGCGACCTGCGACCAGAGCTGGTTGGCGAGATTGGCTCTAGAGATACATTATCTCGGGGCGACTCGCGCAAGCCTATACAAATTAAACAGGCACGTAGGCTCCTAACGGGAGATATCCACCTATCACCTAAAATAATACGTATCACTCCCATATTTGGGATAACTGGTAGGACTTGGGCACAGGACAAAATGGTTAAAACTCTTCATTAAAAGGGCACGGTGTGGCTACCCCCGGCGCTTTACTAAATTATAACTTATAATTTTCCAAAATTTCCAAACCTCAAAACCCTCACTGCCTTGTTCTAGACCGGGTTCAGTGAGGACAGGTATTCTATCTTAAGTGTATGGTGTGACTACCCCCTGCACTTTGCATAGGTACAATACCAATCAGACGACCTTCAAGAAAGAAAAAAACGCACGTTGCGAAGATAACAACGATGGAACAACGGCATATAACGGACTAAGTATATCAAACCAAAAATATAAGTATTACTCCATTCATTCACTTATCATTAAATTTAAATATACAACCTCACTTATTACAATTAACTATAAATACAATTCAATCACAATTATTCAACTACAATTTCATTTTATCACAATATAAAATTCCATTTCAAATACCACCTTAAGTCTTTCCACCTCAACTTATAAAATATCACTTTAATATAACAAAAATAAAATAAATATAATTTCCCATACACAATATCTTTCTATCTTTTTCAGGTACCACTCCATGTCACAACACTCTTTATTTACAATTTATAAAATCCACCCCCCCCCCCCCCCCTTCCCCCCCTCCCTCCCACTCTATTTCAAATTCCAAATTTATTTTATTTTATTTTTTACCACTTTAGAACTTTTGTGTGTCTATGGGTGTCTATGACCTATTCATGTCCCCTTTTTTTAAATAACTAAGGTATAGACCCCACGTCGGAGACATCGCCTAATGGTAAAAGAAGACGTTAAACTCCAACCCAACAACAACAACTCAGTAATGGAGAAAGGTATGTGATGCTACTCACACGTTGACAATTAGGCCATCAGGGTGGTGGATGGGTATTAGCTCCAAGTAAAGATGGCTGACACTTTTGTTGATTTGAAAGAAGGCGATATAAACAATAAGATAATTTCAAGTCTTGACTTGTGACACGTCAACGATAGGATAGTTTTATAGTGTAAGTTTAAAGAAATCATTCACATCGTCCAGAGGCTAATGCTTAACAGTGTGTCTGTGCAGTGATTCGGACTGGTCCTTACTGACTCGGCTGTCGTCAATCCATCACCTAGCTCTCCTCCTCATTCGGCCCTGTTTACTGAAAGCCAGACTCGCTTAGTCTTCTGTCAATACCACACAGTGCTGCACGGATAAGCCTATTTGCATAGTGATCTGGTATGGAGAACAGTCAGTATTTAAGATGTACATTTGTAGACGTCATGGTGATGAAAATAAATTGAGAAAGACAAACCCAATGAAGATATAAGTTTAATCAAAATTATTCGCGTACAGTTCATATTGAGGAAATTTATAACATGAATATGAGTATGAATGATTATTGAAAAAAAATAGTAAATGGCACATTGTTGTTTGCTAATATAATCAATAAAATTATGATTCAAGAGATGGTAGTTTGTGTTCAGGTATTTTTGATGATAAGATTCATTTGTGATACAGGTAGCAGTTATACGACGAGTATTGTTCGTCTAGTCCATAAGAATAAGTATTTGTATACGAGGCTAGTCGTACAGCAAACTAATCCGTGGTCTAGACAAACAATACGAGTCGTAAATATTACTTATACAACGACCGATACGACAACATATTGAAAAAACATAGTTTTGAAATACATTACGTAAATTGTAAACAATGCTCTGAACTTTGATGTCACTGGGACCTTCGTGTCTTTAAATATATATCGATCGAGCGGCTTTTGAGGAGAAAACTATGATACACAAAACAGCGCCTGTATCTTACGACGTTAGATGTAATAAACGCGGTAAATTGTAATAAAAACGCGGTAATATGTACTACGATAAATTGTAATAAAATGCCTACTTACCTACCTACTTTCGGGATTCATAAAAAAGGGGCTTGCAATTTGAACTAGATTCAACCTTGAATTTTCGAAATCGGACGGTAACCTGCCTAAATTAGGCTTTTTAAATACACTGTCTAATTTGCCCACTGAAGCGTGTCCCTAGCGTGTCTACCTTCTATGACGTAGCAGAAGGGAAGTAGTTTCACCCAATGATAATTTTTCAACGTGTAATAACACCTTTTAAATAGGTCAGTTAACATACAAATATTCACACAAAAAAAACACTCAAATCTTTTATATTCCGATAACTGACGTATCCGACGGCTCAATAAAGGTGTATTCCAGCCAATTATTATTGTAAAAACATGTAGTATTGTATATTTAAAAACCCTATCAAATGACGTTATAAGGCTTCATTTTGATAAGACTGCCTTGTTAAATTGACGTCGTTGTGGCTAGACATGTCTGTTTAAAGTGATTATCTGATGGTCTGTTGTTTGTTGAATCTTACATAATATTCACTGACTTATTTCCGTCAGTGACAAAAATCAAATCGTTTAATCGTGAACAAACCGAATATTTTCTCAAATCGAATACCTACATAATGTTGAATGTTTTTGAGTTTACTGCAATATAAAGATATCTTCTAAAGAGGCCAATTAAACGGTGGATAATTTTACCGTGATGACTTGAAAGAAAAGAAAAGTGTGAACGGTTATATATGTTATTTATTATGATAGTTTTCTATTATGAAAATATAGACGCCACAGTGGATACTCTATAGCAAATTATGACCAATCTCCGTATACTTAAAACACATATCAAGAATAAAATAATTAAACATACATTATTTACTAATGGATGATCTATTTAAGATGTAGAAGGTTTGGGTTCGTATTGAAAATGCAAAAATGTTTCATTTGGGATCACACTGTTTTGCATATCACATTCCGCATATTGACATGGTGCAATAGTTATGAATTTGTGGCGGATAAAATCGCTTGTCATTATAAAGACAATGCATACCTTAATGAGTGCGTAGCCCAAACACAAAGTTTTAATCAATCATTTTGTCTCGCTCTCGCGAGCAACTAGAAATGTGCTTCGTCAACATGGCTGAATGACCAACCGGAAGTCATAAATATAGACTTCTCAATACAAAATGAGAACTCGCTTACGAAACGAAATATTATTTTTCCGTCGGAAGCCATGTGATATTTTATGGTGCTTCAACTACTGTGACCATCTTTCCTTACGTCCACTGCAAATTTTCATAATTTGTTTCATACATTGACAATTATAACAAAATTTTTTAAAAATATGCCGTAAAGTATCCAAGAATTAAATTTATCACAAATTATTAAAATTTGGTGTGCCATTAGTAATATTTGGGTATCATACCAAATATACTGCTCCAAAAAAGAAACGCATAGCCAATGTTTTTCAATGAAACATTTGTTAAATGAATCAGAGGCTTACATCTAAGCAATATGTCTGTGATTAACATTTTCTACAACCATTTCCGAGCTTGAAACATTTGCCATTGAAAATGCGTTTTGAGGATTCAATAGAATAAAGTCAATAAAGCACAAATTTTAAAAGATAAATGCGTTTTCTGTTGCATACACATTAAAAACAACATTTTTCAATCAAAACCGGGGGTTCTCGAGGTTTGGAAATCAACTGACATTTGTGAATTTTGTGGCTCCACAAACTGAAGTTCAAAACAACAATGTCATGAACCAGTTCGAGAGCTGTAAGTACAGCCAAGGATCGCAACAATATCCAAAGTTTCTTGGTACATTGAGAAGGTATTGGAATTGGTTCCAGTAGGATTGAATATCACTTGACAGTCCTGGGTAATGACGACTTTGAATGATCACGCCGATCTGGGATGCGACTTTCTTTCTTGGTTACTTATGTAACATGCTAGGGAGGTTTGCGGAAGAATATCAGAACATTTGAAGACAATATAAAAATACTCTCGTTCATTCTAAGGGACGTGAATGTCAAGATAAAAGTGTCCCTATTTGAGGTCGTGAAAGATATTGACTGCTAAGTGACCTTGACCTTTTGACACACGTCATTTATTCTGACAGGTCTCAACTTTCATTTAACAAAACATTTTTAAAAATGTTTTACAAACTCTGGCCACAATCCTTTATACTAAATGATTGAATCTGTTTTCAGCTATGCGTTTCTTTGTTTGAGTACTAATACGTTAACCATATCAAGGTATCACGTAACATCAGCAATCATATTTTCAAATAAGAAAACATTGACCATAAATTATTTTAACTTTGATGATGGACTATTCATTCATGAATAGGTCTATGTTTAAACAAATTGATTGTTTATACACAGGCTTATATATTTCCCTAATTCCTAAAATATAAAAGACTCGTCGGGATATAACAATATCTTGATAGCGTCATGTTAGCTACTTTATACTGTAACACGGCCTAATTGCAACAAAAAGTTCAAACTCAAACGTGCGGATAATGGATAGATAATTTATTTCAGGCCCATAGGACATAAAATACATAACATTTGCAAAATACGTATTTTTTGGGAAAAAAATCATATGAACATTCGTTGCGAAGATTAATTAGATATGCATATGTGGATAATGGATGTACCCGGGAGATGTGATATTGCAAACCTGATACCTGGAATACATTTCATCGTGTCCAGCTACATCGGCATCAACTGATAAAAGCAGGTGTTACCAGAAATAAGATTTTTTTAGATGCAAATTGATCTTTGGTTGAGCATCTTCAAGTTCTTTGCATACGGAACAATATTTCATGAAATCAATCACGTTATTGGTTTATATATCTATATATCATAGTGCAATCGTTATTTTGTTAGTATTCACCTTGAAAATAAAAACACTTATCATTAGTAATAATATTAATAATTTAATATGAGGTAATTTCCTGAAAGTGCATGCGTTTAAAATAACCAAGTCGCAAAGACGAACGAATAAAAATTGTGTTCTTGCTTTCCTTCTTAATTTTGATTACGTTGTAATAAATCTGGAAATCAGGAAGTATATACAACAATACAACGTATTATTTATTTAATAAGGTGTCATTTTGTATCAACTTTATTTAGCAATCCATCAGAGAAATACACTTGTTCGACATCAAAGTAATAGGTACGATTTATGAATTTGTTTTTGCAAAATTAACCAAATTCCGAGGTAAAGGAGAGCATTTGTCTTATTCATTACTTAAAGAATTGTTTATCTTTTATTTTGATGACTTATTCTAAAAAAATGTGCTATTTTTTGGTCAGAATTGTAAATTATAAATGGCCACAAATGAATGTGTTCATCGCAATGAAGCCGTTTTGCAGTGTTCATACAACAATTGCACGTAACAACTCATATAGTAAAGTTTAGCTCATCAATTGACAAATGTTTAATTTTTATTATCTTATCTTATCCGAAGGCCAATGCAAATATAATTAAAACGATACCTTCATGACCCACAGTGTGTGCCATTCGTGTTTGGAGGAGTTCAAAATTGGTTCCTACAAACCATTGCGCATAAAGGACAATTGCGCAGGAAAACAAAATCTGCTTTATCGTGAGTTTGTCTACTAAGCTATTTACCCTATCAATTCTAATAACATATTGCTAGAAGGCCGCATGCAGCTTCAATATGAAAATGGCACGTTGGTTTAAGATATCACATGTTTTCCCAGTGCCTTACTTAAATGAAGAAAGTTGACAGATGTCTCATACAATTCAGATGAATCAAATCAATATAACTTTTCAAACATTGTCAACATATTTGAAATCATATTCCTTACGTGTTTGTTAAGTTCAATCGTTCAATTGAAGTTAAATGGTGTTCGTACTATAGATTGATAACAATAACAATGCGAGATAAGTCTTTCATAATTGGCACGTATAAAGTTCGATGAGTTATCTTAGACGTACAGTAGTTCCAAGTTTAATCTACTATTTGTCTGTTTTATACGTATGTGTTCTTCCAAAGAAAAATCATTGTGGGAATTAAAAAATAGAGTCATTGGCTCTGAAGCTCATCAGGCTTCATACCAATTTTGCTTTAGGTTGTGGCAAATGTGGTTCTCCCCATAGTAGGGTCCACAGGGTCACCATATGTACAATTTAGAATCTTCCTTATCTAACCTAGGAGTCTGTCGACAAGGCTTCAGCTTTGTACGCCTTAAGCTTCTGGAGAAAAAGATGAAAATAGGTTGTAAGGGTGTGGCCCTTATTAAGGGATAAAGAGTCACAAACGTTATGAATTATATTCCTCACTAGTCATGTAGTATGTACACAAGGTTTCAGCTTTCTAGGCCTTACAATTCTGGAGAAGAAGATGGAAATAGTCTTTTAAGGCGTGGCCCCTGTGGCCCTTATTAGGGGTCACAGGGTCACCAAAGCTATACATTATATTCCGCACTTGTCAAAGAGTATGTACACTAAGTATCAGCTTTCTCGGCCTTATGCTTCTGGAGAAAAAAAAGATGAAAATATGTTTTGAGGGCTTGGTCCCTGTGGCCCTTATTGGGGCCAAGCTACAATTTATAGTCCTCACTAGTCAAGGATTATGTTCACAAAGTTCCAGCTTTCTGGGCCTTATGCTTCTGGAGAAGAAGATGAAAATAGGTTTAAGGGCGTGGCCTCTGTGGTCCTTGTTAGGGGTCACCGGGCCTACAAAGCTACAATATTTAATCCCGACCAATCAAGGTGTCTGTACAAAAAAATTAAGCTTTCTAGGCCTTATGCTTATGGAGAAGAAGATGAAAATATGTTATAGGGCTTGGCCTCTGAGGACCTTATTAGGGGCCACAGGGCCATCAAAGCTACAATTTTAATCCTCACTAGTCAAGGACTATGTATACAAGATTTCAGCTTTCTAGGCCTTTTGCTTCTGGGGAAGAAGTCGAAAACGTACACAGTTTACTGACGGATGGCGGATGGACGGACGGACGGACGGGCGCCGGACACCATGCCATGTCATAAGCCCATCAGGTCTTGCAGTTACAAACAGATGAGCCAAAAAGGAAAACAAAACTGTAAATGCGTATATGAAATGGTTTTCAGTATTGAAATATACGGCATAGACGACTATAGGATATCCGTTACAACGTACACAAACGCTTAATAAATGCATGAACATTGTTAAATAAAAACGTAAATGCACACAGAAATGGTGTTAATGACAACTTAGCAACCAATAGCAGCGCGATATGATTAACTAAATATTGACAACAAACGGAGACTTTCACACACGTTAACAAAACCAAAATAATATGATAATCTTTATAAATGGAAATTCGATGATCGTAAAAAGGACCGTGATTGTTTTGAAATTAACCGGAAGCGACTTACAACAGAATAATACGTATGTTTTTAATGGAAAGGTCGTCTAGGATAAAGTGTAATAAATTCTTAAAACGTAAATCATTGGTAAAAATGTATGTAAAGGTTAAAAACACATTCTAGAGGACGCGTAAAAGAGATATCATTTAAATAAATTAAACCAACTAAATATGCAAATGTGTCCATACCTCAAATGTCAAATCCAATCGCCGGAATTAAGTACATTTTAAAAAGAAAACTTCTATTTAGTCTTATTTCTGGACTTGGTTTTGTCAGATGATCTTTCCACAACATATAAATAAAGTACAAGAGGGGGAATGAGCATTTCAATCGAGTGTTTATTGTCGGGGTCATGTCGATTTGGCACGAATAAGCACGTGAAAGTACGGAAATTCCCGATTTCCGATCTCGCGTGACCACAGCAGCTATTTGTCATTTGTGTGGAGTCAAAGCGTACCAAAGTTAGGTCGAGACGACGTCCCTATTGATACAGTCAATTAATTCCATCAATGCGATTCCGACAACAGAATCGACTCACCGTTTCATAAAGTTCAAGTACAGAGTGTTTCTCAGATGTAATTTACTTGCTTTTGGCCTTTTTGTTATAAATCAGAATTTTACACATAAATCCTTTTGGTTTGAAGGAGGTTTGTTTCCAGACATTATGGTAGATACGCAAATGGAGACATTGCAGTCACGCTCTAATGAGTTTTGAAAGCGTTCGCCTGTTAATTTCGGCGGCAATACCGAATATAAAATGCTGAATAAAAGACTAATCTATGTGTGTATTGTCTCAATTATATATTCATTGCATTCCCATAGATAATGGGAATGAAGATAATGATCTATCATTCTTAGAAAAATACATTACATCACCTCTATAATGTCTGCTTCCTTTGACTAATTGATATCATATGCAAGCGAAAGTTTATTTTTATTCAAGGCCTCATGGCCAAAAGTACAAAATCGTTAATACAAGTAATCAGAGCGCATGGACATCGAGATTGTATTTTACATAGGTAGATTACATTTGAGGAAAGAGCAAAATTCTTAACAAATTCAATATTTTGTGAAGCCATATATAAGCAAATACATTGTTTCCCTTGTCGGATTGGTATGAAAATGGCTTGGTACAGCAGTTTTCTACATATTTCATAAAATGGACATACTAATAAAAAGCGGAATTCATCTTGAATAATGCTATAATTACATTTTGTACATTTAAGTAGTTCAGTATTAACATTTATATCATATTTTTATTGCTGTATATTTCGTTTGTGACTAGTACATCTGATGATCTCATTTATAATTTTTGTCTTTCGTAAATGTAATAAGAGTGGCTCATACGACATGATATGTATGTTTATATTTGTATCTGATGTTTTGATAAATTGTTTGTTAAAGTTGCCCTCTTTCCTCGGTAAAAATGAAAATTCGTTTAACCGAACTCAGCAATTGAAAAATCTTTTTCAAAGGGAAAATTCTATCCCTTGATTAAACCATATTGTGGCACAGGTAACTTTATTTCCTAGCAATTATATGGCTTTATTTGGAAAAAGAAATAAACAGTCATTTATGTCGTTATCGAATACGGAAGATGAACTTATGTTACTTAACAGGAAAACATGATTACCCCTTGTCATGTTTAGGTTGGGTGACGGATTTCTACAGGTTCTTGTAACCTTTGACCACAGTTATGTTTACAAAGAAAGCTTTAATTTATCAACTGTATCTTTGATAGTGTTTCTTCAAATAGTCATGTATTTTTAATGTGTGTATCCATGTATTAATATGACGGTTGTCAGTATGGAATGCAGATACATTGTAATTGATTTCACACATTCTGGGATGGAGGGGACGACGTTTCAGTGTGAGCAAACCTTTTCGAATATCCGACCATCTTGCTTCACGAGATGAGAAAGCAACCACGAGGCTTATCGACAAGCTTTATATTTCACAATTTGAGATGTAGTGATGAATCAACCACTTCAAACAGTTGAGTGTCTCGGTCTGCGACCAAATGTCATTGTCAATAAAGCTTGTACACATGCACCTAGTTTAATATTTTGATCATTTAGTCTTTTAGAAAATCAAGGCATTCATTTCACAACTAGTCATAACATAAAATTTCCCAATCCAGCATTCATCTGTTGTTTCTTTAACCCTTATTAGACCAAGCTTTTTGCCGACAGTAAGTGCCAAGACGGGCCTTAGAGAACCGCGCCCGGTCATCCCAATTTGGTTAAAGTGACACAGAGTATCTTTCTTAAAATTTTATTTGGTTTTGATAAGCTACAAAATATCTTATATGCTGATTGAAGTTCATATCTCATTACTGGACTTGCAAATATAACCATTTATGCATAATATCTCAAAAATGCTTGATTGTATGGACAAATCAAGAAAACATCTCAAATACGTTTAATATTCGAAATTATGCATTCAATTAATCTACCTATTAGTTACAATACCTAATAAACACTATCGAATCGAATATATCTTCCTGTCAGCTTATGACAAGGTTTCAAAATGACGCTTGGCGAATTTGCGCGCGCCCCTCGAGCCACATTGTCCGGTTTTCGATCAAAATCCCGACTTTGAATAGCAGTATTTTCGCCTGAATGTATTGATTGACCTTTAACTTGTTATAAAAAGGTTTCATAGAAATCCTTCAGTTACAAAATTCTGATTCTACCTGAATATGCAATTATGATTCTTAGTGAAATTTAAATTGAAATGGAATTTTATCTTAACACGAAAAGGACACGATCCTTTAAATTGTTTTCAGTTATTCAAACAAGGTGCAGATACATAGTCGAAATTTGTGTCATATGGAAGAGCAGCTTTTTGTTCTCCGACTATGGAATAATTTTCTGCTGAGTTGCTGTCTAACATCTCCAGATCTTCGGTGGACCTATACCCAAAGTTGTCAGACCCTTTACCTGATTTGGATAGAGCTTCATCTTTTATTCGTTTTAACATATCTATTTTTAAAGAGTCCTTATCATCTTTTATGTGTTGGTCACATGCATTTTCGCAAGTGGAACCGGAAATTTGCGTGCCAACGCAAGTACTTGATTCGGCCATGCGTTTGAGATGTATACCATGGTTGACCTTGTTCTTCCCCGACTCTTGATCAAGTTTAGCTGAGGAATGCGTATCAGTTACTACTGATGGCGCCTGCGCTGCGTTCCCCCTTTTCCCAATGATCTCCTGCGAGGCTATTAGCAGCGTGTGTGAGTTGTCGCTCCCTAAGCTCTCGCTTGTTGAGATGTTTCTGGAAAATACGGGGCTGGCGTTCTCTTCTCCTAGACCAGCCTGTTGTGTCCCAACTTTTAATTCTTTTAGTTTCTTTGTACTGCCGCCTTTGTTGTCATCGGTATTTGATGGAAAAGATGCTTTTGGGACAGGCAGGGCAAATGTGTCTTTCTGCAGTTATAAAACAAAAAAAATGCATTGTTATGTATCAGCGGTTATACTCAGACAGTGGCTTAGTATGAATTACAGAGATTGATAAAAATAGAACCATATGTGTTGCAATTTGAGCAATCATATTCCAATAACAAATACGTCGAAACCAGCAGCTCTCAAACAAGAGAACTAGCGAGCAAATCTCACTTTTATACCCCCGCTTGATCATAGACACTAATACGTAATTAGGAACTTGCAGAACTGTTTCAATGCATATTGAAGTCAATGAGAATGCAGATATAGACTTCCTGATTGTAAGCAATGTCAGCTCTTATGAAACTAACCATGTCTTTTTGGAACATGACTAATTCTTATAAAGTCCCTATTGTATCAAAGAAAACCTTAAATGTCCTAACAATGTGACTATATCATAGTAGGTATAGAGAAGAAGTTAAACATCTTAAAATATTGAGAGAACAAGACATGCAAAAGGCACATCTAGATACATATCCATAAAGGTTTTTTTTAGTTATTGATGGAATTATGATCGAAGTGAAACAAATGATATCCTCGTACAGTCATTAGTACTTAATTGTAGGAAGTTAAAATTCAAAAAATATAATTTGATTACCTGACTGAAATTTAAAAAACATATCTAGTGATCATGGTGAATGCATGTGTCAAGTTTTAACAATTAGTAACCTGAGCTAGAACTTGAACAAACTTGACTCTCAAACAGTCAATTGTGAAAAAAAGAAGTGGAGAATCTAAAAAAATAATGAGGGTTTGTGACCAAAACATCAAAAGGCACATTCAGGGACCATAGTGATAATACCCATGTTCTCTTATTATTATCACATTCAAAAATATAGTATTAGTTTTAGGCGCGGAACAAATATGACTTCCTCAAATTTCTTCACTTCTTCAACCATTCTCTCCCCACAGAGGCAGATCAAGTCATGAAATGTTGATACAGTCTCTGTTCTATTACGCCGAATTTCTTAGATAGAATGGGAGATGCCTGATTGGAGGCAATCAATGTTAGTTGTGCAATCAGCGACGCTGTTCATAAATCATCATTTTGGCTACTGAAACATGACAAACCACCCTTTCCATGCGAGAAGCGTTGTCATTTGATAAAGAAATTCCAATCGAATGTGATGCAATTTTTTTCCTCCAGGGTAAACTGCCGGAACCCACGGATTTCGGCGTAATAGAACAAAGGCTGTATCAACATTTGATGACTTGATCTGCCTCTGTGGGGAAAGAATGTTCTTAAACAAAAGTTGAAATAGGAATACGGTTATAAAGCGCGAAATGTCCAAATTAACATTTAACTCCTTTTGTATTGCCTTATCTTGTGATATAAGAGTAAGTCTTCCTATCTAGCGTCTTTCAACTTGCTACTCTTGTGATGTTTTGCATGGTATATAACAATACATAAGCATTCAAACACGTGTTCATTGACATTTAAAGCGAATACAAACCTTCCAGTTATCTGACAAAATTTACACATTGAATGGGGTTCGCCTGCGATTTTTGCTCGCTAGATGGCGTTTGTGTACTAGCGGTTATGAGCGGGAAACCGGAAGTCGATTACATAGCGCTACGCTGTTTTGCCATCATCGCGATCTTATTGAAAAGTTTACCCAGCTCATTATCCGTCGAAGATGCCGCAGTATTGTTCAGTGCCTGGATGTACCAACTCTGGAGGACACAGATACCCTTTGGATTCGAATTTGAGGAAGAAGTGGCGAGTTGCTGTACGGCGAGTCGACCCGAAGACGAAGCAACTTTGGCGACCAGGTAAAGCTGACGTTGTATGCCGATCCCACTTTGCATCCGAGGACTACACAGTGACATTACTAGGTAAAAGATGTTCAAATTTAAACCTTGTGAATTATGATTGTTACAGTTGTCAATATAATTAGTTGATTTTGTACTTCTATTATTGATTTGTTGAAGGTAGTGGCTTTCTTTGTTAATAAGGCGAATTCCGTACAAAATGGCGATGTCTCATTCTAATCGATTAGAGAATTTATTATCTGCAAAAAAAATTATCAATGACATGTTCAAGCACTTGATTTTAATTTTTCTTTTCAATAATCGCTTAATGAGATAAGAATGCCTTGTTGTTTTTGCTACATTTAAAAAAATTATTCATGGTTTGTTTACGTTTTATGTTTTTGATTATTTCATTTTGTTTTGTTGGTTACGTTTTGTTTGTTTAATTTTCATTTTAGGAGTTCCTTTCTCAGAACTCGACAGAAAATCAGATGTCTTGAGTAAGTAACATGAATAAACCGTTTCACCCCTTTTATTTCTAAAATATCATTACTAATTCCAAAATGTTAAGAAGATATGATTTTAAAATTCAACATAGATCTACAGTACTGTATGTAAGTTATTAATATTTTACCAATCAGTATTTCTTTAATTTAGATTTTTAGCAGTGTATTTCTTACTGGTTACAAATTGATATCATCAAGGCACATGGGTGGATATTTAGAATTATTTATCATCAAAAATATAAAAGTATACAAACACAGTTTTGAATTTTAACTTATGAAAATTGATGCATTTTAGGAGAACGGAGCTGACTGAAGTCAGATGCAGTGAGTCCCATCAATCTTCACCCACACAACACCAACACCAAGTCGACCCAGGAGAAAACACCAACAGAGGGAGACTGAAGCCAGTGAAGCCATCAAGGATGTTCAGATGGAAGTGACTGTTGACTCTTCTGATCTTTCTTCTCATGAAACTTTGTGTGACAGTGATCTTTGTGATGATGTATTTCAGGATGAGCAAGTTCAGTGTCATCTTTTGGGTAAAAATAGTATTGACATGTACATTAATAATTCTAAGGCTGTCCATTATTACACTGGTTTTTAGAATTATGATCATTTCATGTACTTTTTCCACTCACTTGGGCCAGCTGCTTATGAACTAAACTATCAGTGTACATCTTTGTCTCCTAAAGACCAGTTGTTTTTAACATTAATGAAGTTGCGTCAGGCAAAGGAAGATGTTGAAGTGAGTTTGTTTTTCAATGTATCAGAATCAACAGTTTCAAATATCATTATCACATGGATAAACTTTTTGTATTTTCAATTAAAGGACATGAATATATGGCCTTCAAGAGAAGTTATTGATCAGCATATGCCAGAAGATTTTGGAAAAAAGTTTGGTACTGCAAGAGTTATATTAGAAACCACTGAAACCCCTATCCAAAAGCCATCTCATGTTGATGCTCAGAGTGTAACATGGTCTAGTTATAAGCATCGTAATACAATTAAGACTATGATAGTTTGTACACCTAGAGGGGCTGTTTCTTTTATCAGTGATTCATTTGGGGGCTCGTCAAATGATAGACAAATAATTGAAAAATCTCCCCTTCAAGACCCTTCAGTTGGCATGTTTGATAAGAAAGATAGCATAATGGCAGATAGGGGTATAATGGTACACGATCTTTTTGCAGCTCAGGATGTACATGTCAACACGCCCACATCACTTAAAGGCAAATCCCAACTTGAGCCTCATGAGATTGTTAAAGATCGTAGAATTGCATCTAAAAGAATTCATGTTGAAAGAGTAATTGGTCTAAGTAAAACCTTTAAGATATTGAAGGTAGATCTCCCACCTAGTAAATTAATGCTCGGGTCAAGAATTGTGTATGTCTGCTTTGCTATTTCAAATTTTAGACATTCCATTGTAAACGAGTCAGCCTAAACTTCTTTGAAAACTATCACCAAAGCACAAGGAAACATTCTTAAGAATTAAGATCCTTTTTGACAAAGAGTGCTCTAATATGTATGTATCCAAACATCATTTTAGCCATTTCAGATAATAAAAAAGTGTAACCTAGAAACTGGATTCCTTTTTCATAAGAGAATTGTAATACATTACAACCAACATCATGATTACATTGAATTATTTATTACAGTTTTTACAGAATTTATTTTAGTTTCCAATGTATACAAAGTCACATACAGGCAATGTTTAAATACACAAGCAATGTTGAGTAGAACATACAATAAAGAGTACAGGAGGCAATTTGAATATGGAATAAATATGTTCACTCAAGAACTGGAGAGAGAAGACATCATTTATAATCAAAATCATGATTTTTATTGTTTTGGTTGCAATAAAAAGTTCTACAATAATATTTGTTTATAAGTTTTTAAATATATTATGTTTAAGTTTAGTTATGTATTTTGGTTTTGATATAAGTATTGCTAAGATAAATATATCTTTTACCAGAAATAATGATGTGATTAATTAATTATATAAGAAATATAAAGATACTTGGTGACTTAAGTTTGGCATCGTTCTTCCGAATATTTGATGTTAAAATCAAACCTATTTTACTATATGGGGCAGAAATTTGGGGGTTTAAATACTTTGATTGTATAGAAAAGGTACATTTATTTGCATGCAAAAAGTTTCTTGGGGTAAAGATGAGCACATCAAATGTAATGGTGTATGGTGAATGTGGCAGATACCCACTTAGGATATACACACAAATCAGAGTGATAAAATATTGGATAAGGCTGTTAAGTATGCCACCCTACCGTTTGCCTAAAATGTGCTATAAAATGATGTTACTATATGACAAAGAGGGTAAAAAGAATTGGGTATCGGATGTAAAAGAATTACTTTTTTCAACTGGATTCAACCACATATGGTACGAACAAAATGTTGAATTTTCGGCATTATTTCTTAATGCATTAGAGCAAAGATTAAAAGATATCTATCAACAGAACTGGCTTGATACAATTACGACATCGTCAAAATGTAATTACTACTCAATCTTTAAAACGCACATTTACACTGAACGTTACTTATCATGTGTCAATATTAAAAAATTTAGAATATCTTTAGCTCGTTTCCGTTGCTCATCCCATGATCTCTTAATTGAAAAGGGTAGATTTACGCATATCCCAAGACAATCCAGAATCTGTAAATGCTGTAATTATCGTGCCGTTGAAGACGAATATCATTTTCTTCTTGTATGTCCAGCATATAATAGCATACGTAAAAACTTTATTAAAGAATTCTATTTTGTACACCCATCAATTGACAAGTTTTCATTACTTTTGAATTGTTTGAATGAAACTGTAATTCAGAATGTAGCTGTTTTTATCTACCATGCAATGTTGTTAAGAAATTTGTATATATGAAATGTACTATAGGCCTGTGGCCTCCTCAGTACTGAAATAAAGATTGATTGATTAATTAATTTGTTTTGGTGTTGAGTACCAAACTAGATTAAAAATTTTGAAAATATCACTGGATTTGGAAATTAATGGGACATATTTTCATTTCATGTGCAGAATGGCCCATGGCTGCTGCCTTATCCAATCTCTGGTCTTTTATTGCCTACATATATCTTGTAAAAACAATTTTCCAATCACATGTACTTTCATGAAATACAAGTTGCCATTTGCTACAGATGTTAGGATATTTGTCTGTTGAGATAAGTATGTCAGAAAACAGTCTAGAGACTGAAAAAATCTATTCTCATCTTTACTTTCAAATGTGAAAACAGATTGCAACCAAAGTTAACCTGTAATTATCAAGATTTCAAGTAAAGTGATAAACTCATATTATAGTTATAACAGAAACATCAAATAAAAGTATTTTCAAATCACAATTTTATTATATATTTAGATGTGTTCAGTTAACATTAACCACAGCCGTTACTTAGTTTCAACTGAAGTCACTGAATAAAACTCCTATTTCAATGAAAAGTGGCAGTATTTAGTACAATTCACTTGGGTTTAATGTACCAATTTTGTATATATAAAATGTCAATTGCAATAAACCAGTATTACAAAAGAGAAATTGTGTTTGTTCCATCATGTTGAAACATTGAATCAGAAGTACATGTCATTTAGTGATAATTTAATTTAAGATCACAGCATGGACTGCAATATTTCAAATCATTGTAACTTATCAGATCAAGTCCCTTCTTGGATACAAAGTATTGTTACAACCTCAGACAACAGTATGTTACAAAATTGAAGTTTCTCAAAAGTATTTTACAAGACTGATGCAATATAAAGTCTAAGATGATGTTGATAGAAAAGTTCCAGTTTTGGGAGCATAGAAAGCTGAAAATAGTCATTGTCAAGATTGATCATTTCAACAAACATATCACAGAATGTGTAGACAACAAAATAACAACATTTTCTTTTTGCAATGTACAATTGTCCTTGAATCTGATGATAATAGTTGCTTTTCTGATTCAAACAAATATTTCCTGTTGAATTGTACAAAAGATATGGAAATTTCTTGCCTGGTTTGATCATATCATTACGACCGGCATAAGGACATGTCACTTCTAATAAAAAGTGTTCATCAATGATTGCATCTGGAGTTGCATCTAGGAATGGAATATCTTTATCAATAAAAAATCCTGCTCTTTGAGTTTTAATCCAATGACATTTCTCGAACTGAGCAATAGCTTTTTTTTCATATTGTCTGCCGTGTATCATAGGTCTTGTAGATACATAGCTATGCAACAATGAATGACACAGTTTCTGCTTGTTAGGTCTAATTGTCATCTTAGTAACCTCTCCAAAACTGGATGCAGTTAGCCTCCACTTCCTCTCTCTATGCCATAGTTGACTGTTGGCTTGATCTCTGGTGCCCTGCTCTATCTTGACAGCCTCATCTTCTGTCACCTGAGGAAATATACACTCACATTAAGTATTGCTACACATACTGTTTGACAGATAACTGAGTATGTTGAAAAACGATCACAGACTGGTGATGATGTCACAGACAGTTATAGACCCGAAGAAGGAATGCTGATGGGTCAACATTGTTTAGTTTGAATCTTAAGTTTAAATACAGGTTATGACAAAATTCACCGGTCCAGAAGTGTTTTATAATGTTGTATATGGGAAGGATAAAAAATGACCATGAAAGAAATCTGTACAGTAGAAAAGTTACAGGCGTACATTTCGAGTATTTTGCTATTCAAATTTGTCAGTAATGTTTGCCAGTAGAATTATTTCGTCAACTATAACAGAAGCAAAAGCTGTGTATATATAATCAAAACTCACAGATAAAACAAGATAAACAACTGAAAAATAGTTTAAAATACATAAGTAGAATATATGCAAGTTCGTGAGAATGAGTTTTGACAGGTGGGACCCCTTATATTCTAAAAACTACTGTCTAAGCATTTTGTATTCTTGATTTACGTTAATTAAAAAAAAATACCTTTCAATAAGATCAGTTTTCCTGCCAGTCGTTGCTGCTTGTCTTCTTATCAACTCCTGCTTCAACTTCTGTACAGTGAATACTTCGTAAGATGCTGCCATATCGCGTCAGTGGTAACCGAGCTAGGTTTCCGCTCTAGATTCGAATTCGTTATGACGGAAAAGTTAGCGCAGCGCGCGAAACAAAACAGACCAGTTTAAGCTTCGTGCTACAATAACCGATAGTACACCCACGCCCCCAAGCGGATTAGTGTGGTGGCGAACCCCATTAAATCAATCAATTGATTGTTTAGCTAATTAACATTTAACTTTCTTTCTTTCTAGCGTGTTAATGAGGCAGAACAAATGGTACGGAGGAGAATTTCAAATGCATTGCGATGGCAGATCATTGGGCTTCATCAGGCTGGACAAGGAAACTGCCAGAAGAACTCACTTCCACTACACCGTCATAAGTCGTCTGGTCGGGACCAATGCACGCATCAAACAAATGATATGAAGGACCTTCCACGATCAGGAAGACCAAAAGCTAGCACCCCTCAGGGGGTTAGAGCTCTGTTACGACATGTTAGACACCTGCCGTTTGCTTCAATCACCCATCTGAAACGCGTATGGTTACCTCATCGCCGCTTGAGCTACCAAACTCTGAGAAATCGCCTTAAAGCTGTCAGAGTAAGGGTCAGAAGGGTCATCAGGCATCCAACGCTCACAAATCACCACAGACGTGGGCGTAGGTTATGATGTGTGGACAGGCAGAGGTGGAACCTGAGATCATGGAGGAGAGAAACACTGGACCGACAAAATCCTGTATGCTGTTGATGTCCGAGCCCGCATATGGAGGACTAGGAATATACGTCTTGCCCCCAGAAACATTTTGCCAAGGGTGCCATATGGCGGGGGATCCGTGATGGTTTGGGGAGGCTTTTCCTACCACTGTAGACTCGATTTGATGACTATAAGGGTTCACTCAGAGGCGTTCGCTACATTCAGGAGGTATTGGATCCTGTAATTATTGATCATTTCGATGACCACAGACTTGCCACAAGACCCTTGTTCATGGAAGACAATGCCAGACCCCATCGTTCGGTTGCTGTAAACCAACATCTGGAAAATAATGGTTGAACACGAATTTCATGGCCAGCAATGTCACCTGATTTGAATCCAATCAAGCATGTTTGGGACATTTTGGGTCGTCGGATACAAAGATAGGATCCCCCTGTCCAAAACCTGTTTGATTAGGAGGCCGCTCTTCACGATGAGTGGCAGCGGATACCGATGGAACAATTAAATAACCTGTTTAGGGGTATGCCAAGAAGAGTGGCTGCAGTTATTCTCACATGTGGTGGCATCACACGTTACTGATGTTTGGTGATTCTTGAAACACTGATTCACTTTATTTAAGCTGCTTTGATCGGGTGGCACACTCCAAGAACTTGTAGTGACAATACTTAAACATCCATGAGTTTTGGATGAAATTCCATGTCCATTTCCCTCTTTATTTTCATGAACTTTTAGTGCCCACACGATTACAAAACTTCTCTTGCAAATGACCAAATGACTGTTGTCTCCATAAAAATTGGTTTTGCTTATCTTTTTTTCCAGTCTCATAGCATGCTTTAGCGAAATACACCCATCTGTGAAAAATCAGGGGGATGCTTAACTTTTTTGTTTGGTGTGTATACTTTGATAAACGTACATTTCAAATTCGAATCCAAAATTATATTGCATAATTTTCTTGTAAAAGTTTCTCTCGCATCAACCTGGTTTTAAACCGTTGAAGTCACTTTTCTGGGCCCAGAGGTTTATCCGTTATGCCACCACGCTCTCTTGTTGAGAGGGATTTTTGCAACTAGATTTCAGATTCTTGACGTCAATAAATCTCTAATGCATCTATAAATTCAACGAGGGATTACTTGAGGGCGAGTTGTAAAATGTTGTCCTTATATTTCATATAGAGTAATCTAAGCATGGAAATACTAAACACCAGTTTAGATGTTGGTAAAGGGATGCAAGAACATTAATGAAATTAGTTTTCTGAGATGTAATCATTGGGTAATTGGTTTCAAGTAAATTAGAAAATAGATACAATGAGCCTCTCAAATTTGTTTAAAATGATGGCACTGACATTTTGTTCCCTGTCCCATTATGGACATAACAGGATACAGACGTACAGTTATTAAGGTTCATTATATGATCAAAGATTTGTATCAGTTTTGATTGGCCCAAAGACGGTTACATGACAGTCCATAGAACGCGATGTTGACTTGAGAACAATCGCAAAAGTCAATCAACTTTGATATTGACCCATTGTTGACGTAATGTCTATGTGACGTCATGTCAACAATTGCTTAGCAACGTTACGTCATCTTTGATGTCGGCGTCTCTTACCGTAAAGATGAGTCCCTTCTGTTTATCATTTTCTTTGAAACATATAATTAAACATTAAAGACGTCTGTAGAGGTCAATATCGTTTTTCATTGACCTGAGTAAAACAATATAGACCTCGAAAGCTCGGTCAATATTGTTTTACTCAGGTCAATAAAAACGATATTGACCTCTACATACGTCTATAGTTGTATAATATTAGGGGTGCTCTTTCAGAGGCGATTCACGCGCAATGTTGCGTATCGAGTGTTTGATTTTGCGCTGTCGCCCATTTAAATTGCTACGTTGCTTCAATGTTGCTGTTTTGTTAATTTTTCAATGCGTAAAAGTATTTTGTACTGATATGTCGTGAATCTTTGAAAAATGTGGCTCGAGCCTCAAGGTCCAAAAACACAGAATGAGAGTGAATCAGTAACCTAAGACCTCGCAAAGTTATCAATATATTGAGTATAGTACAGTATATTTGAGTCTAGCTAGATGCAGTAACAGGTCGCGTTGACCCTCGTATCAATCGTGATAAGGTCGTACGGATTTATCCAATCTTAAAGCGGTTACATATTTTTTAGTTTGAAATTGAAACGTTATGTGCGAATGTGGACTATTGCGGCTTGGTAAGATGAGCCCTAATTTGTCAATTCGATAGGTCGGCTGACGCGACCCATGCCTGTATCTAACTAGACTCAATATTGGAGTGTAGAGAGAATTATTAAGGCTATGCTTACTAAGACAGTCCATATCATCTTATCATTACATATCGGTATTCCGTATCCGACTGACGACTCATTGAAGCAGTGACCTACATTTAATGATCTTTACATTGACATGATGCTATCGTTGACATATGGAAACATTAAAATTATTTTCTAAACATACCCAACAACCTGTGTAACGGCAATCATGTATCACCTAGTAGTATTTCTTTATTAGCGGTATTCATTTGACGACATTGACTTAGAGTTACGCTCCTTATCAGAAAAAATATGGACGACACGATGTTAAGCACATGGTTGCCGCGAGGAACCATGGTGTTCACGAAGTTGAAACTTTGGATGAGTTTGTATTGGATTTTATTTTAGTCGTATCGACAACTTCTGTATTGCATCATGTAAACTATGGAACGACGAAGAACAAACCGATGAACTTTAACTGGACGTTATCTATGAGTCTTGCATGCTATGGAATGTGACAAAAACAAGTGAGAACATGCATAAACCATGACATTGATTAAATAACGAGCCTAGCGGACAACCGCTATAACCTGTTTCATGGTTAAATGTGCATATAACAAGCACCTGCGGTAAAAAAACTAAATGGAGCACCTTTAGAATCCCTCACCAAATAAACCGGAAGTGTGTAAAGAGCTTACTGCTTACTGCTTACTGCCTTCGGCAGTTCACGTGCCTGCGGCACGTGTTGCGCCGAAGGCGCTATATATATTAAAGATATTCCAAAAATGAACGATTTCCGTAAGGAGACATTTTTGACGAAATTAGAGGTCATTTTCGTATCGGCAAGCAAAAGTTTAATTTAAAACTTCGTCTGAAAGACGATAGTTATAAACACGAATTTCACTAACACTTCAAAACATCGTTACCTTTGCCTGTAATCGAGGGGAAATCCTTAAACTGTTCCTCGTAGCTGATTGGTCAATTCATAAACTCGCGTGTCGATTGTTACGTCACTTCCCGCACGTTCTCGCATTGCGTAATGTCGTCATAGTGATGTATAACGTGTGACGTATGATTTGTTTGTAAACAGACGCCACTTTTAGCTTGGCAAGTTGTAAATTTTGTGCTTTTGAAACGCTATGGCGAGATTAGATGATTCTTTGGGGGATTTCGTTGTGGAGAGTCGTCACTCTCTCGTGTGTTGCGTACGGGACCGTTGTTTGACAACGTTGAGCCAGAGAGGAGGAACAAGAAGAGGAAATTGTCCGCAGATTTAGGAAAGCAGACGGAGCGTCTCCCATCGCTACCTGATTGTACCTCGATTCCTTGGGTAAGTTCGTATGGGCGGGATTCTAAGGTTTCTTCACGTACTATTACTTTCGAGTTGCTCCTTTTTAATTTATTTGTCACGATTCTCGCTACGCTTGTGTGGTGTATGAATCGTGGGTTACTTTGTAATCATGCCACTTGTGACAAGTGTCATAGTTCGAAATGCCAAACGCTCAGTTAATAAGTATGGTACCGTGAAGGTTTTTTTTAAATCTTACCTGAACGAACACATTTGGAGAGTCAAGGTACAACATAGCGATGGGGATGCTTTTGATGCCTTCTGAAATGAAGATGCACGCCAATTTCCTCTTTCCAATGTTCCAGGTAACATCCCTCTCCATTAACCCGCCCACCGACTTGAAATTCGACAATCCTTCTAAAAATCCTTTTCAAAAAATGCTCAGATTGACATGTGTGTCATGTTTGGATGAATATCGTCGAAAGGGAAAGAAAGGATGACATTCAATCAAAATAAAAAGAAAGAAATAAAAAATCCCCTTCCCCGATTAAAACCCCCTTATCATCAAAAATATTTTTTTTTAAACGAAAAAGAAACAAGAAATGATAAAATCAAAACAAATATCAATAATAGAAAAACAACAAAAACGAAAACAAAACAAACAGAAAAAAAGTAGAATTTGGAAAATAAACAAAATGTAAAACAAAAAGCATTTAACATAAACAAAAAAAACTAATTTTGAAATTTGCATACATAAAACTTACCTTGAAGTAATTTTTTATTGTTAAAAACTTCGGGAATATGGAATGCAACTTGAACTTGTCAAAACGACGCTGGGTCATGGGGGAAAACCCTCTTATGCCGACTCGATAACATTGAATCTGTGACGAAAGTCGTTCAAAATAGTATACATAGGGGCCCTATTAAAGATAAGATGTTGCCTATTGTCAAATAATATCATTGATTGGAAATGTTCGGAAATGTAAAACGAATTGTGAACGAAAGGGTAATTTCACCGTAAACAACAATGGCGTCGTGAATGACAACTCTCGCTTCGATGAGAAATGACGTCTGCGCATGTCCGGTAGTATAAAAAATTCGAGAATGTTTTTTAAAGATAAATTCCACGTTCCGAAATGGAATTTGGTGAGGGATTCTAAAGGTAGGCCCAAACAATGATGTTAACATAAAATTCATATGTATAGGTATTTTCTCAGTTTGAAAAATTACATTTCTTCTAAACTTCCTGTACGTACTATAACAATTGCTTCATAACGGGAATAACTGTAATGCTTATCCTCAAAACTATTAGAAATATCTATTTGTCGGATTAAACCTTATGAGAGTGTGAGTTGAAAGTCAGTGTACTTCTACATTATTATACATATTAATGTCATACACAGAAGGAAGTTAATGCTATCCCAATTTAACAAAACGTTCCAGATGAGACGTGTAAAAGTGAAAACCATGTACATACTTGATCTACTTGAGGAACATCTATTGGAAGTTTGAAGGTCTGGATACCACGATGAATTCTCCTGAAATAGTAAACTAATTGTTATCAATGAGATGTGGATATTATTATGCAACTTGTATGCAAAGGGCATAAGAGGCATAAGGTGATAATTCGTAAAATCATATATTCTTCTTTCTGCAATAATATACCTCAATTGAAACTTGACACATGTACATCTATGAAATCGTTTCTGTCTGTCCATTGAAATATTTTAAACACTATTTGTAGTGAAAGTAATGGTTTTCATTCCTTTAATGTCAGAATATTTTGAGGTCCGTGCAATCATCGACATTATAGCCACAAATATCTAAAAACTGTGAATGCACGTGCAAAACTAAAATCATGATGTCAATCGATGCATGTTTGCATAGAGTCAGTAAGCACATTGAAGCTTATTTAGAAAATAGTTTAGTTTAATTTTGATAACCTTATGTAATGCCACATCTTACAAATGAAGAACGCGCTATGGAGAGGCTCCATGCTGATCATTTGTGGTCACTGTAGCCAGAGCGTTCAACTGTTCATGACAATTAATTTTAAAACTCAGGATGAGAGTACATCAAACGGGAACAATTGCAGACCGACCGCGGCCAGGAGGGTCACTTGTGACGTCATTCCGGGACGATGCAGCAATACGTTTACGTCACCATCGGAACCTACTTGTAACTGCAACTTCAACAAGTAGGGGGATGTTTGGTGGAAGGATAACTCCACAGACTGTCAGAACTCGCTTGGGAACCGCTAGACCTTATTGAGGACCTTTCCTTACACCTCTTCATCGCCGTAACCGCCTTGCATTGGCCACAAGAACCTTAAGGTTAACTCAACGACAGTGGAATTCAATTGTTTTAGTGACGCATCTCGATTCACTCGATCTCGTGTGTACTTCAGACAAGGTGGACGCTCAAGTTTGCGTACGTAAAGTTGACCGACTTGGTGAATGGTTTGGAGGTCTTTCTGTACACATGATCATTCTCTATTGGTTGTTGTTCAAGGGAACATAAATGCTATCAGGTACAGGGATCAGATTTGGCAACCTGTTCTCCTTCCGTTCATGCAGAGACACAGCCCTGGACAAACGTTTCAGCAAGACAACGCTAGGCCCCCATACAACAGTTCTGACGCAGACGTGTCTCACAAATGCTGGTGTTCAATTCCTGGATTGACCATCGCGAAGCCCAAAACTCAATCCGATCGAACACATCTGTGACGAACTGGGTCGACGTGTTCGTCAACACGTTAATACACCACAGACTTTGCAAGTTCCTCAACGTCACCTTGTTGAGCCATGGCGGCGTCTTCCTCGGGCAGTGTTCACTAACGTTCTCAGATCAAAGAGGAGAGGTTGTGTGGCTGTACGAGACGCTAGAGGTGAACACTATAGTTACTGATGACCTCAGACCGATTCTCTTCATTCTGTGAAAGACCTTTGGTAGGGTATATAGACGTCATTAACGTTATCGACGTTTAAGACAAAAGTGACTATGTGTTTCTGTCTTCCGATCATATGCAATTGATATTTGCACAACATACGCAATAATGCAATAATTGATCTAAATCAAATATTAGACATTTTGTGCCAGAAAAACTAAGTGTCAAGTTTTCAATTTTGGTCAGTTTATTATGTCTGTATAAAGAGACATACATAGATACACTCTGAAGGCTATTTGAAATTGACGTCAATGCCATGGAGGTTTTGATATCCGGGTAACTGAAATAATATTTTCAAGTATGTTTCCCTAAAATGTGAATAACAGGACACAAGTTTAATAAAAACGATAATTCTCTTCTATTAAATTCAAGTGACAAAGGTTCTATATTCTTTCTTCGCGAGCTTTGTTTACATTATGCCATGTCTCAATATAAATGTCATGTTAGGAAAATCTGCAACGACAAAGGGCCATTCGGAGTTTTGTAACACTTTTGTTAAATAGTCCATGATTATTTCAGATTTAATCATTTTGTAAAAGAAGCACTTATTTGTTAAAGTCATCGATGCTGTCCATGTCTGCAGTTAGATATCTGTTAAAACGTAAAAGGTAATCCTATTATACCTATATATCAGCCAATTTCTCTTACCATTGTTATCACAAACTATCAACATGTCATAAATCCTTTTTGGTATCTGTATCAGGGCAATTTGATAAGTTTAAGCATATATCTAATAACTTCAACATCTGAACGTACACAAATACCTTTTACAAGCATATAAATGAATTTTTTCTTTGACATCAAAGTGTTGTAAACCCAATACCTCTACTCCATATAACAGAATTGGGAGTTAAATTGGTATTTAAATGTTCCCTAATGACTATAGATTCATATACATACGAACAATTTCTTTGCTTGTAAAGCAGCTTGACAGCTCGCTGAAATACTTGACCCAAGAACTGTATTATTTCCGCCTTATTGCTTGGTGCCCAAAGGTACCAAGCAGTTATGTTTTGGTTTTTCTAAAACTTTTCTGAATTCTCTCTATATTACTCTTGATAAGGGAAGCCGCGCCAATCACATGTGTTGTATCCAAATCAAATGACCAATTAACAGAGCTGTAGCAAAAAATTCATTACGTCACCATGTGGGTAATACAAAATATTTGGCACATTAAACTGTGGAATATGATTTCGCTGTAAATGCCATATTAAAAGAGAAATAATATTTTCTTTTCAAAACGCTGATAAATGTTAACAGACGCAATCAAAAACATCTTCATATGAAGAAGAGTCTGCATTTGTTCCAGATAAGAGCATTATTTCGCATTCAATAATCGCAGAACCCACGCCATTAAATTTCACGTTGGGCTCGCCTGGCGAATTAAAAGTAATGTTTCTGTAAGTACGATGGTGACATCGTAATAAGACTTATGTTTACTAATAGGTAGAGCATATACGACCACGTTTGAAGTCATACTTAACGATGTCACTAAATGTTTATGATCAGAGCTACTGAAAATGACACGTGTTATATTTAGAATATGACATATATCGTTAGTTCCAAACGTTTACAATAAGGCCGGATTAGCTCAGCGGATATCGGACCTTGGTGAAAATCCCGTCAGATCATCGAAAAGTATTTTGTTTTTTATTATCTGTAATACTACTGTTACTAATTAACCATCATGAGCATTGACAAAGAGATATCGTTTGGCAGTACGTTTTGCACTATTTCCTGTCATTGTCAACGCTACATGGCAACACAGTGCTTTTACGTAACTTTTAAGTAACTACATCACATTGCCATAAACATAGTAACGTCACTATGCAATGACATCACTGTCTTGAAACTCTAGTATTGTTGTTTTCAGACATGCAAATTTTTTTCCTTAGACGTCAAAAAGAGTGAATTTGGATGATAAATAGAATATCACCCTCGTGTCTTTTGATATGAAATATACCAACAACCGTTGATAAATGTAAAAGTATTAATACCTTTCATTAACTCGTGTTGATAGAAATTAATGTTGTGAAATTAACTTTGATTGATTGATTAATACTCGTGCTAATATTAGTGCTGTTATCCAGTGTTGTATATTTCACTAATCACCCAAATTGGTCGACTAATCACAATCCCCTTCATCTGCCTATGTGGCACCAAGCATGGTGTAAATTTTATGCATGTCAGGTAGTGACATGAACTCAGTGCACTGGCTCAACCTGTAACTTCACCACATGTCAAACAAACTAGTTAAGCTTGTCCTGTAGTGTATGAGAACAAATCAATGTCAATCAAATCAGTATGTTACAAACGTTGATAGTGGTGTGTGATGCATGAAGTTGTTTTTTATAAGTATGAAGTATTTAAGGCTACGATCTGCGTTTTTGCAACGTGTTTGGAATTGATCTCTCCTAAGTTATCACATTTGTGGCCACGATTGTTAATTAATTTCCATCACACACTTTGAATAATGGATTTATATTCTAAATTTTATATTTTGAATCGACAGAAATTGTCTTTAAGTGCGATTTGTTCTTAAATGTTTAATGAATTCCCTTTCGGGTAATAAAGTATTCTCTTATCTTATAATCAATGCTTTTAGAGATCAACAATCAACATTATCCCTGGGACGGAAAGAGGCGTTGTTTCTGACGTTTATCATCCTCAACGGTGGCGAACAAACCACTTCAACAATAAGAAAAAACTGAAAACTGTCTGTCATGCTGTAGAGCCCTTGGTTCACATAAAATCTGATGTGTTTTCTTTTGAAAGAATATGCCCTTCAATATAGATGAAAATCATAGAAATGAGTAAGGTTATTCAAAGAAAAATGAACTGTGTCTTAAAGAACTTGATTGGTTGTGAAGACAGTAAACGTAAAATCTTTGCTAAACATTGAATTCAGAATGTTTTTAATTGCAAATGTACTTAAATGACATTTTGGATTTTTGCCTTTTTTGACAAGTTCCAGGTGTTTCAACAATGTTAATATTATAAAGTATCAATCATATTATTTTGGCTAAAAACTATTAAATTGGTTATCACGAATAAGCAGAAACACGCAAAACAGTTTCATTTACGAACAACTGTCATATTGATTTGTAACAATTTCAATTTTCAAATAGCAAGTATTTTTGTTAGACAAGAATAAATATTGACACATACGCACAATGCTCCTCATACTTCAATATCATATCAATACCTAGATCATGAATTAAGGGCCTTAACAAACGGAACCTTGCAAGTTTAAAAGACAGATTGATGTTTTTACGTACATTGGTGGTAATTTTGAAAATGACGGCCATATTGGGGGGAAATGAAGAGGGACATTTCTGCCTAATTCAGTACTTTTTAGCCATTCAGCTGTACTAAAAACATGTAAAAGTTTGTTTTACAATATATCAGAAAGTTTTGATGAATTGATTTTCTGGATTGTGAATTAACATTAATATATGGTTAAATTTATTGTTGATTGCGATCATGAGTAAAAATATGCTTACGAAAACTCAAGTATTGTTGTAATGAATATGCGAAATATATATTTTCAAAACGATATTTGCCGAAGGATCATCTTGAAGAATATAAGAAGAATGCGGACCACTGACCTGGAGAAGAACACAATACCAGCAAGGAGGAAGGTTGACAAGAACACGGCTGTTATTGCTATTCCAGCAATTTCTGCGACCGACAGACCTGCAACATAAGAAATGACACGAATAACACAAAGGCTCTGGCTCATCTGACTCAATATCGGCTCTGACGTTCATCAGATTGTACGATGATAAATGGGTCAGAATACACAACAAAGACAGGTACCTTAATGCAGTAGTCAGAGTTAAACCCAATTTAAAGCTACATTAAATATTTGCAAATGAAACTGCAATAAAATTCTTATATGGCTCTTGTCTCTCTCTCCCTATTGGAACCATTGGAGTCTACAACGCTGCTAATGGATGTTCACATGACGCTTAAAGGAGAATATCAGAAAAATGTATTCTGATCAGAGGAAATGTAGATAAAAAAGCATCATTGAATGTAGCTTCACAGTTGCCACTTGTTGCTTCCCGTTCCATCATTGATCCGTAATATAGATGACGAGGAGGAATATCTTGCGCGTGGTATTTTGTGCACTAGTTCACCAAAACCCGAGAATAAGTTTTTCTCAAATTACCATTTAGACGGATACAGCAGGACGTAACTTGTACTTTCAGAATATCTTGATGTCGGCTAACAATTCTATCAGAATTAAAATAGTTCATATCCACTTTCAGATAAATCAGATCATAATATTAACGTTTAATGTACAGCATGTTTCCTATAGTACAATCATTGTAGTCCAGTATTCGTGACAGTCAAATTTTACACTTTGAAACATGTTGATCTTACCGATTGATTGATGAAAATTTACAAGTATATTGATCATTAGATATATAATATAATTGTATTCGAATAACGGAGAATCAAGAATTATTTTCACTTTCAACTTACCTCTTACTATCTAAATTCATATTTGATACATTTCCATGGAATACCTTATTTGTACGGGTTTAATAATTTGAACATTATGACAATAGGATGTGCTTTTAAATGGTTTCTTTATATTCTTGCCTAAATATATTATTAATATAAGTTGAGTCATAACATAACAGAATTTATACTGAATAGTTTCATAACTTTCACTGCAGATAAATATTCGGTAATATACGTAGTATAAATTATTGCATCACCCCTGTTTTTAATAGTTTAGGTGTTGTTGAAGATAACAATATAATCACCTGAACTTAATAATGGAGAGATTGAAAAGCATTCTTTGACTATGAATTGGAGTGTAAATGGCTACTCTCTGACCCATGGTATATCAAAAGTTTGCTCTCAATTATTTGGTTCAAATCGGTGCAAAAAGACAACAATTGAAGTGTGGTCATAAATCAATTTTTATTTACGAAACAATAACTGGAATTGGTTTAATAGATCATTCAGGGACTTGAAGTATAAACATAGTCAGTATCGCGTACTTCAATCATGCACTTCGAGGACAGCTTGAAGTCTTCGCCTCATGCACGTCACCAGACATCGAAATCGCTCTTGTTGCAATCGCTGCCACTCCTATTGTATTGCTGCTTCCACTTCATACTTATTCTGAGGAGGAGGATCCCTGCGGTGTACAAGTCAACCCAAAATGTCCCAAACATGTTCAAACGGATTAAGATCCAGACCCGTAGCAGGCCACAGGAGGTCTCCTGTCAAGTTACCCCGTATGGTCACACGATCACGTTTCCAATCAAACATCAAGCACCCTCATCACGGGTACTGTAGGCAGGATGCATACGCTATTTCAGGACAACTCCAAATCCTGATCCTGTCATCCACAGAAGGAACCTGCTTTCATCTGACCAGTGAACATTCTTCCATGATCTCAAATCCACCCAAGGCTTCCTCTACACCATGCCAGACGAAACGGCTTGTTGTCATTTGTTACGGTCGCTTGATTACTCATCTGGACTTCAATCCAGCTGCATTGAGTCATATTCTGACAATATCTATGATACCTTATTATGATACATGAATTCCTACAGTTATCTTTGCAATAAGCACAGGTATTTTCAACGTTAACATTCTCAGGGTAAACATCTGATAGCACTATCTTGTTTCATAACTGTATTTTGATTACCACTTGATGAGAACGATTTTTGTGGTTGAAAATCCACACTTTCATTGCTATTCCAGGAAGTCTTGATAATGGGTCGAACAATGAAAATAGCATGGTTTCATGTACCTCTTGCCTCAGCGAAAGTTAAAGTCACAGTAACCTCATGTCTTGTGACTAATGCAAGATTTATAAGCTCTCGGGCATTTCCGGAAACGGCTCTCACAGAACACGTTTTTTTTCAACATTTAGCATTTTGGTTTATCTTTGACACACTTTATCCAAAACAACAATGTTGAACATGTTAGGTGATAACTTTTCTCCAACATTGTCCTTTACAAACAGCTGGTAAAGGCGAAAATGAATATTCAATGAAAGGCAATTGTTATAAAATTAAGTCTTCACTCTGGGAGATGTCTTTAAGAATATTGCTTTCCCCCTTCTTAGATTATATTACGACCTGATCCGTCGAATTTTCCAAACTTAACCATAACGCAACCGACTTAAAGCAACCTTAAAAAACTCTTTCTTTGAAAACAAAACGCATGCAAGATCGCAGATACCATAAATTGTAGCTTAGATATTGATAGAAACATTGGCCTAAGATTAATTGAAGGTCCGGATGACAAGGGGGCTAAATGTGGTTTAACATGGAACAAGGCCATAACATATAACCAAATTCGACTGATGGAAAAGTGCAGTCAATTTCCTAGATCATCATTTAGGTCTATGAGAACATAAATCTGATTGCAGTGTGGCAATATGTAATCAAAGTCGTGTTTTCAGCGAATTTGGTTGCAAGTCCCTATAGGATAGAAAAGGATACATGGAAAGTAGACAGTACCACACATATTAAAGGTTGCAGTATCACATTTTATTAGTAAAAACAACCAACGAAATTGTTGATACGATGTAAAAAAAAGTGGCGACCACAAGGAAGGTCCAGTTTTCGATCACATAACGCATCATAATTGTTGTAATTTAAGAAGAAAGGATAGAAACTATTCATGATATTTTACTTAAAATCGCATTATCATTATCTATAAGTTCACTTACGCTCTGTTTTAATTAACCAACAGCAAATGACATTAAATTGAATACTTACCGTTCTACGCGATCCCTGTAGTAATTGCTTTCCATATATGGAGTGTTGACATTTGTCATCTTGATTTTGATTGGCTCCTGTGATATACTTCCTGTGACGTTCTCTGTGTTCATTGGTTATTTGTAATACCTAAGTTTTTGCGCACTTTTAGAATTTTCCAGATGATTGATTCCTAATTAATGTTGCCTTTATTGATGGATTGAGAAAGGCTGCACAGGTATTTACAAGGTATATTAGATTGTTGTGTGAAGAACATATGTTTGTGTAATTTTGCCAATATTCCAAGCAGAATTTTGATATTAAAATTTCAAAAACTGCACAATTGCCACTGCTCCAAGTGGAACCTCCCTGTGAAAAGTGACAAATTCTTAGAATTTCTTGATGACAAACAAGAAGACATTGCTAACAAGTTAATGGACAATGACTACATGTGTTTGTTTCCTGGAAACAATGAAACTGTGCAATGTTTTTCAAAGTACAGGCTTTACCAAAGATTTGTGGTTAGTCCATACAGAAGAAACATTTTGAATGTTGTGTATTTTATCCCTTCAATACATGTTTTATGATTAATCACCAAATGTACAAGTTTAACCCTAAAGACATTGGCAGAGAGGAGCTTCTTAAAAGAATACTGAATGAAGCCATAGGAGATATAATGTGTAACCTTGATGCCATTCCAAATAAATTCTGTGCATGTCATTCTAACTGGCGTCTTGGCGTCGCTGGTACGTACTTCTAAGGTAAAATCAAAACGTAACTTCTAAATGTTGTTCCGACGTTGTGTTCTACGTACTTATTACGTAACTATAATGTAGTGTTGTGACGTCTAGTCTAACGTCCTCTCAACGTCCTGATTACGAACTTTTTCCAGCACATAAATCGAGAGATATGAAAAAGAGGGCAGTTGAAGAGGCTTGTGCAAATGATAATGCTCTGAAAAACAGCGTTACCGTTATTATAGCTGAAATAAATTGAATTTGTTAATTTGTACCGATTTTACTCTTTTACCTCCATCTTTATTTGTATATGATCAAAAACGAGGAAAAGAGCCGCCGACACACACTATGAAGACACAAGTGAAGGATGACGTCATGATCGCTTTAATCATCATTCGAACCCCTACGGAGTGTCAGCCGTTGTTCAATAAAACGGTAGAATTCCGTACCCTGCATCTGACAAATTGTTGCAGTGACATGTTAAAAAGCCAACTGAACATAGCAAACTAAATTTCTGATATTCTATGGACAACTTATCTTTGACAAAAATAGAATAAAAGCTAATTATGGCTACGTATTTATTTCATTGAAACCAAGTGGATGCAACTAAGAATAATAATTCTTTTAACCCTTACAGTGCCCGGCCTTTGACGCTATGCGCTCACGCAGTGCCGCTAACTTTTGGTGTTAACTCGAGATTTTGATCAACGTTGTACAATAAATGTCGCTGAGGCGTTATCTACGGTCGAACATTCATGAAATTTTAAGTGAAGAAAGCTGAGTTATTTACCTTTTAATCAATGTAAATTTGAATCATAAATGACAACCATAAAAATGAATTTAACCTAATTATAAACGACAGAGACGTTTTTCATGCAAATGTTCAGCTGAGGAACGTTAGTATATCCTGGTTTCATCGATTGTAATTAAATTGCCGTTATCTACAAAGTAATTCAATTATTATTAATCAAGAAAGCGGATGTCAGCGATCACGTTGATGTGTTTACTTCCTACATGCGACCGATTGTTCACGAAATAATACAAGTTATCTTTTTGTTTTCATTTGTTGAACATTGTTCGCCGTGACGTCATTGACAAACAAAGTGCAGTAAACGTACTGTGCACGCAAAGTCCTTGCAATTTTTACACAACCGGTACACATGACTGAATTTCGATCCACAGAAATTTATGGATTCGATCTTGAAAATGATATAACTTTCGGAAAAATTAGAGTTGAAATTATGTTGCTATCACAAGGTCGAACACAAAAGCAGTTTCAAGCAGACAGAATCATGATTTGAGTCGCATTTTTGCAAGCAAGAACAACTCGATACATATTGTTGTACAATAAACTAAAACGATAAAAATGTACAGATTATCAAAATAAATTCCATAAGCAAACTATTGGAACAGTTTTCCATGTATGTTCTAACAGAAAATTCAAAACGTGCGATCAGCAAAAGAGCGAAAAAATAGTACGTTTTTGATTAAACGTCATTATTTTTACTTACCGTAGACAAGTGACCTTAGCCTGTTAGCCATATAACATGTAATCGACTCATTCCCACTGATGTAATGAAACATCATTACCCAGAACAATCAGAGTTATCCGCCCGTCACTAGCCCACTAGGTGGCGTGACCTGTCATCCAATTAGATTCATTCACATTACCTAGGAGTCCCAATTAACGACGGATATGTAAGAGGGGAGGCGGGCGGGAGTGACGACGGTCACTTGTCTACGGTAAGTAAAAATAATGACGTTTAATCAAAAACGTACTATTATTTAGTTACTAACCTCCGACAAGTGATCTTAGCCTGATACCACTGTAGGTGGCGGGTAGCATTCGTCGCGTTCAGCGATAACTCTCAAGATTGATCTGAGGATCGGCGACCCAGCGAGCGACCGTTCTAAATGGGCCATTGTCTGACTCCTTGAGGTCGACGACCCCTAATTAAAACACCACAAAACACTATAAACTGTTAAAATAATAGAATTTTATTTCAAAGTGTAAGATGTCCACCTCGACGAGTGAGGCGTCATCATCGTGGATGGTTGCGCCCCCTACCCGGGGGAGCCCCCGTGGTCCGCTGCTGTGCAAATACCTGCACCCCTAGACGGGCTACGCCCTCCAGGTCCTCCGTGGAGACATCGCGCAGATAGTGGTTGGCGAACACCAAGCCCGACTTCCAGAAGCAGCCGGCCATGATGTCCGCCACTGACAGATTGCTGTGAAGGGCCATAGTCGCCGATATGGCCCTGATCCCCTGTGGGTTGGTCCGCGCCGGCGCCGGCAGCCCGGCCGCCTTGTAGGCGTCCACCACTGCAGACCTGAGGTAGACCCCCAACTGCCTCTTGTCAATTTCCTTTGAGCTCGTCTGGGAGTGGGGCAAAAAGAGCCTGCGCCTCCCGTCTCAATGTCCGCGTCTTCTCCACATAGACGCGTAGAGCGCGCACGGGACAGAGGAGACGTTCCCGCTCGTCCATCGGCTCGATAGCCGGGGAGATTGACGGCAGTGTGAAGGTCCTCCCACGTTCGTCAGCGCCTTGGTTCTTGCACAGGAAGTCTGGCGCCAGTCCCAAGGTCGCTGACCCTCCATCTCTCACCTCAAACCTGAGCAAATCAGCTTGCAGAGCATGCAACTCTGATATCCTAGCCGCTGACCCCATTGCCACCAAGAAACACGTCTTAATGGTCAGACGCAGCAGCGTCGTGTCCGTCAGCGGCTCGTAGTGCTCAGATTTGAGGTGATTCAACACTATTGCCAGATCCCATTCTGGCGGTCTCAGTTTGTGGCGGCCATCCACGTTTCTGTATGTCCTAATGAGCTCCTTTAGGACCGAGATATCCAATCCCGGATCCTTCTTGCGAAGGGCGGACATAATGGCCGCGAGGTTCGTGTTGATGGAGGAGGCCTTAAGCCCCCTCACTGTGCGTAGGTGGACCAGGTAATCCGCGACCTGGGGCACCGTTATCGTGCGCACATCGAACCCCTTCCCTTCGCAAAAGGTCATAAAAGAAGCCCATTGAAAGTCATACAGCTTACGCGTGGATGACCGCTGCGAGGTTGCCACCTCGCTGGCTCCCGCCTCCGAAAATCCTGCGCTCCTCATCCCGTCTTGGAGACAACCCAAGCGTGCAGATGAAGAACCTGCGGGTTCTCGTGCACCCGTTTTGCTCGGGTTGCCTCTGAGAAGGTCCCACCTGGTCGGTAAGGGAACCGGCTCCTGAGCGCAGAGCCTCCGAAGGGGGACGTACCAGGGCCTCGCCGGCCACATCGGTGCGACCAGGAGCAGACGTAGCACTCTCGTCTCCTGGATTTTTGCTACCACCTGAGTCAGAATGGCAGGGGGGGGGGAAAGCGTAAGCGTCCATCCCCTCCCATCCTAACGCGAGCGCGTCTAATCCCCATGCCAGGGGGTCGGGCAGCTGGTGATTGAGCCGTGTCGCGAAGAGGTCGACATGCGGCCTCCCGAACTGGAGACAGATCGCCTCGAACACTCGAGGGTGCAACATCCACTCCGTAGAAGGAGGTTTGTACGGGCGAGAGAGAGCGTCAGCAAGGACGTTCTTTGCTCCCGGGATGTGCACCGCTCTGATTGAGATGTTGAGATTGTCTACCAGTTGAAACAGCTCCATCACCAGCTGTAAGAGTGATCCCGCTTTGGTCGATCCTTGCTTGTTGATCGACCAAGCTGCCGTCGAGCTGTCCGTGTGAACGCACAACACCTGGCTCTCCAAGCGGCTTGACCAATGGTCGATCGCCAGGCGTATGGCGTCCAACTCCAAGAAGTTGATGTGACGTCCGGCTTGCGCCAGCGACCACACGCTTGCCGCCTGCTCGATCCCCAGGTGCGCGCCCCACCCCTGTGTAGAGGCGTCCACGTACAGCTGGCTCCCGGCGGGGGGTTGCCGGAGGGGCACCCCCGCCAAGACATTGCTTCCGTCCTGCCACCATTGGAGGTGGTGAATGAGGTCCTGCGGCATCCTGATGTGATGGCCGCAGGATACCTCCCGCACGTGCCCATTCAGCACTACCTGGAGCGGGCGGAGGTGGAGCCTCTCCCTCCTCGTGTAATCTTAGGCTGAGGTCATGAACCCTAGGAGGCGTTGCCACTGTCGGAGCGAGAGAGGCCCGCGACACGCCTGCGCTAGGAGTTCCCTGTAGCGCCCCATCCGCTCTTCCGTGACAAAGGCCTTGTCCTGAGTCGTGTCCAGTAAGACGCCTAGGAAGACGAGAGACGTCGTCGGTACTAGGTCCGACTTGTCTAGGTTGACAAGCCAACCCAGGCGCCTGAACAGAGCGATCACAAAGTCCCTTTGCCTGGCCAGAGCTGACGGGGAGCAGTGGCTCCCGAACCCGTCGTCCAGATACATCGCGAACTGGATGTCGTGCCTGTGAAGGAATTGGACGATAGGCTGGGTCACCCGAGTGAACAGCCATGGCGCTGTCGAAATCCCGAACGGCAAGACGTTCCACTGAAAGTGGCGACCCGCCAGGACGAATCTGAGGTACTTGCAATCCGCGGGGCAGATTGGGATGTGCAAGTACGCGTCCTGGAGGTCCAACGACACCATGCGGCTGTATGGTTGTAGTAACTGCATGATAGACCGCACGGTCAAGAGCCGAAAATATGGCGGCCGCTCGAGGTAGGAGCGGTTGAACTGTTTCATGTCGTGAATCAGCCGCCATTTTTTCGGGTCCTTTTTCGGTCTCACAAACACTGGAGAGTAAAACCCCGGTGTCAGATCCTGGAGCGGGAGCTCGCTCACCGCCTCCTTGGAGATTAGGATCTCCACTTGTTCCAGTGTCAGCGCTAGCGGGCGCTCCACTGGCGAACAAGTTAAAGGGGGTCGGGTGTGCACGGGTATACGAAACCCGCGCTCCAAGATCTGACAGACGTACTCGTCCAAGTCCAACTGTCTCCAGTTGGCGACAAACATTGACAGGCGGCCTCCCACTGGCCCGTCCTGTACCGACACTACTGCCGGCGGCAGGCGAGGAGGCTCCCAGAAGTCACCGCTTCTTGGGAGTACCTCCATAGCCGCCTCCTTTGCCACGCTGTGACTTGTTGGGTGTCCTTTTGGGCGAGGGGCCGGCGTTGAAGTCGCTGCGACTCCTGCCTGGCCGGCCCCCCTCCCGAAAGGAAACCCCCCGGTCTTAGAGCCGGAGGGGGATTGCGGCGTTGTTACCGCCGAGGAGACCCTGCCACCTCCCGCTGCCAGGCGGTTGGTCAGCTCCTGTTGCTGGGTCTCCTGGCGGTGTCGCAGAGCTTCTGCCACCTGTCCGTCGAAGAGCGTCGGCGACGCTCCCCGAGCATTCCTAAGACGGGTGCGCATCTCCGCGCGAGAGGAACCCGTCTCGTCTCAGGTTGGTGACTCCCGCCGAGATGCGGGAGGCACTCAGCATAATTTGGGCTAGGTTCCCTGCCACGGAACCGAACCCTCTGTACAGTGCCTTCGCACCTTTCTCCATCCCCGCCTCCTTTGAGAAGGCGGCCATGGCCTGGCAGGAGTGGGCGACTGAGTTTGCCATGCCCAGGATACTCCTAGCCTCCTTGTCCAGGTGGGACAAGTGGCCGTCGGAGATCGAGTGCCCGACTCCTGGAGCTGCCACGCGCCTGATGTCCTCATCCAAGGCGGGAGGAGAGGTCGGCGCACTCGACGCACCGATTATCCTCCGGGCAGGTATTCCTGCACAGGCGACAGACCACGTGAGGGTCGTAGCTTGCCGACTTCCGCGCTCCGCAGCGCCCGCAGAACCCCGCGTACAGGGATGCGGTGTCGCAAGGGATTAAATCCATGCCGCTCAAGCCTGCGACACAGACGAGACAGCAACTAGGCAAGGGGAGAGCGTCTGCCGCGCCTCGATCCAACAGTCACAAGGGACCAGCCAACACTTGAGCGTCTAGCGCTAAACCTCTCAGACACGCAAGCGAGCACTCAGCTGTCCTGTGAACCTGTACGACTGGCACGCACCCGGCCCAACGCGTCAGTCGACTCTCCGCTCAGCCGCTTCCCTCGGCGGGAAACTCCCCTGAGTCCAAGAGCGATAGACACAAAGGCGAGGCGGGGGCCCGATCGCACAAGCACACGTCCAACCAAACGCTCAAGCAAGCGCACGTCCAACTGGCAAGCGCCCGAAGCACCAAGCGCGACAAGTGCAAGCGACTGTCCAATCCAGGCGACAGCAAGCGCCGATCCACCAAGCACGTGAACCTGTCCAACTCTAGCGCTAGAGGAGCGCGAGTCAACCGCGACGAGACACCAAGCGAAGGCGCCTGTCCAATCCTAGCGCTAGCAAGCGCAAGAGACACCAAGCGCAAGCGCCTGTCCAATCTCTGCGCCAGCAAGCGCACGAGACACTAAGCGCGTGGGTAGCGCAAGCATCAGTCCCACCCCACCGGCAACAAGCGCCTCGCCCCAGGCGAAGCGTGCGCGACAAGGAGATAGAGAGAGCGACGGCCCGTTGCTCGCCTAGCACGTGCAGCACGAGCGAATCGACAGCACGTGCTACAGCCTGCCACTAAGTTGACACCACGCTGTGTCAACTAAAAACTCTCAATACACAGTATTCCACCACGGGGGCTGAATACCCTGCAAAGATACAGATAGACAGACCAAAAGGGAAAAGGAACAAGAATAAAGTAAGTCAACAAACAACAAAACACGTTAAATAGCTCAATACAATCGGGAGAGATACAGAAAACACGTCTGCACAATACCGACTCTGTAATGTGAATGAATCTAATTGGATGACAGGTCACGCCACCTAGTGGGCTAGTGACGGGCGGATAACTCTGATTGTTCTGGGTAATGATGTTTCATTACATCAGTGGGAATGAGTCGATTACATGTTATATGGCTAACAGGCTAAGGTCACTTGTCGGAGGTTAGTAACTAAATAATAGAAAGAACACATCACGGCAGTTTTGGTATTGCGTATTTGGCAGAATTCCTTTTCCACATAGATTTTACCATTAGCATGTATTTTCAATCACAATCACAGTTTAAATTGTGGTAAATATATATAATATAACCTTCAATAAATCCATAATATACCAAGCAAATTTTTATATTTAATATTTATCGTCATTAGTTCCACCAGCAATGTCCGACATTTCGAACCGTAGTACTCGTACATCTCATAATTTACAAATTCCTGTATGTTATACTGAGTTATGTAAACGTTCCTTCTTACCATCGGCCATTGCTGATCGTGAGTGGAATGATCTCGATATGTATTTAAAAAATTGTGAATCCTATGCTATCTTCAAAAAGAATATATTTAAAGACTATGGTAACAGACAAAATCAAGTAACACTTTTTCGCTTAAGATTAGGCTGCAGTGACCTAAAAGGTCACAAATTTGACAGGTTTATAGAAGACTCTGCTTCTTGCCTATGTAACTACCGTTATGAGGATGTTAGGCACTATCTTTTCGTCTGCCAAAACTTTTCAGATATAAGATCAAACAGCAATTATTATGTTCATGGATTTAATTTGATTTAAACATATTTATTTCCATAAATGGATCCGGATTGGCAAACAAGCTGACGCTTATGTCAGTGCCGCTCCGGGATTCAAAATACATAAAATGTCATGATGAATGTACAATAAATCACATTACATGTCTGAGAGAATAATACACCAATCATTTCTAGTTGTCAAAATGTCATTTGAAACTATTTTGAATCAAATCTGCCACTTAAATTTATAACCGTGTGCACGGAATTTATAAGTTCTTTGTTTACACTGTCTGAAGAGTTTTGATTTCCGAAAAGAACTGATTTTAGGTCAAATCCATTAGTGTAGAAATACATAGTTTGTCGTATATCGTTGAAAATAGGATATACGAAAAAGAAATGGCCACAGGGGCAGGATGAGGTTTCAGATATAAAGCGTTGGTATTTGTGTGCATTTAGATAACTGCATTCAAGTCGAAGACGACAATGAATGATTTGGCAAACTCTGCTGCCACTGTTTAGATCAAAATGGCAGTAGGTATTTTTATTATTTAGAAGTGCATTTTTGAATCTTGAAAGGGACTGTATTTCTCTCTGTTCAGAAGGCAATGAATTCCATAATGTAACAGTATTTGGAAGAAAAGGCCGTGCATAATTCGCAGTTTTAGAGTTGATAGTTTGAAGATTCGTGTTATTGCGTAAATTATAATCAGAGACATCCGATAAACTAGGGGGTACAATATTACTAAGATAACTCGGCGTTATGTTATTGATCATTTTATAAAATCGTCATTTTTTTAAATATCTTCTTTGACACAGCGGTTGACAATTAGTTTCTTTATAAATCTTATGATGGCTGGTGCCTCGAACAGCACCACACACGGTTCTTAGAGCGTCAAAATTAAGCTTTTCAAGTATATCCGCTTGCTGTTTGGTACAATTATCCCATATGTGACTGCAGTAATCGAAGACTGGCAAAATGAACTGTTTATACATTGTTTCTAATGTTTTTCGGTTTAGACGATATTTGAGGCTTCTCAGACAATTTACCAAAGGTGCAACTTTTTTTGCAATGTCATTAATGTGTTCGTTCCAGGTACAATCGTGTTGACCTAAGTGTTTATGACTGTAAACAGATGTTATAACTTCATCATTCATTGTTAAATTTGGCATTGCATTTGGTTGATATTTCCGAGTAAAGTGTACTGATTCTGTCTTACTTGGACTAAAAGATACATGCCATTTATCCGCCCATTCGGCTATTCGCTGTAAATCCTCGTTCATATTAAGGGCCGTTTCATCAGGATCACCAATGATCGCATATAAAGAGGTATCATCCGCAAAAAGGCGTATATTGCTACTTATCCCTTCAACTATATCATTAATATATACAATAAATAAAAGGGGGCTTTAAACTGAACCCTGTGGTACACCAGCAAAGAGAGTTCTATTATCGGATCTAAAACCATTAACAACAACCCGTTGTATTCTATCCTCAAGATAACTTTCAAACCACTTTATGAGGTTACCGTTTATACCATATGATTTTAGTTTGTATATAATACCTTTGTGCCAAACTTTATCAAAAGCTTTACTAACATCGCAAAATACGGCTCTAATTTCTTTACCTTTATCTACTGCACCAGCAATGAAATCGTACAGATACGTTAATTGGTTAACAGTTGAATCTCCTGGCGTAAATCCGGATTGAAGATTGGAAAGTATATCGTTATCCCTAAAGTAGTTAAAGACATGTTTAAAAATAAATTTTTCAAAAACCTTTGCTAAACAACTCGTCAGTGCAACCGGTCTATAATTGGAACAGTCATTGATACTACCCTTTTTATGGATAGGGACTACAGAGGCTTCTTTCCAAACTTGCGGAAAAATCTTTTCAGAAAGGGACTTGTTAAACACATCAGTTAAGGGAGAAGCCAGTAATCGGGCATTCATTTTCAGGAACTTATTGCTGATTCCGTCTGGGCCTGTTGCTTTTGTAGTGTTAAGAGAAAAGAGAATATCATAAACTTCATTAGGGTATAAATATACGTCACATAAGGATTTATCTGTGTATGAAACAAGTTCATCAATATTCCTGTCTCGATAACTTGCTTTTTTTTATTTGTGAAATATTCATTCATTATATTTGCGATTTCAGCGCTATCGTCATACAGTTGATTGTTACAGAGAATATGGGGAAACGAATGTGATAATTGTTTGCCTTTTTTGTAATTTTTAATCAAGCGCCATCAGATTTTTGTTCCGTGCTTTTCATTAATTAGTGTATCAATTTTATCTATGTACATGTATGACTGTTTTGCGTTTCTGACAGATGTGATAGTTTTGTTTCTGAATAGTCTGAATTTTGCCCAATCGGAGGGTAAGTTGCGCCCTTTAACAATTTTATGTAAGCGATTACGTTTTCTGATCAAACTCCGAGTTTCATTGTTCATCCATGGTGCGTCTTTAGCCCTGAAAGTAACAATTTTATTGGGTACATGTTTATCGCATAAATCCATGATCTTACGGGTTACCTTGTCTGCTACTTGATTACTATCAGGGAAGGCAAATATTGTATTCCAATTGAAATAGCTCAGTTCATCAGAAAGGGCTTCGATATCGGTTAAGTTATAGTCATATATTTTTCTTTTAAATGAAACTGTTTTCGTTATCGTATCCTTCAAAGTAACCTACACAGGGCAATGGTCACTACATATAGGATCAAGTACACCGGATTCTAGTACGGACGCAACATGTGAAACAAAAATAAGATCAATCAAAGTACTAGAAGTAGGCGTAATCCTTGTAGGATTAGTAATGATTTGAGACAACCTATTGATCAATTTGATTTGATTAATCCTGTATGAATTTGTAATTAAAAGGTCTTCATTAAAGTCACCAGTCACAATTGTTATGAGTCCAAGATCGACAGCATTACTAATCGATTCTTCAATTAAATCCCAGTAAGCATCGCTTTTGTCTGCTCTATAAAATGTTCCGATGAGATAGGTACGTTTTTTACATCTAATTTTAACCCATAAAGCTTCAAGCGCAGGCAAGTCTAAGCTATTCATACACTCAAAAGCCAAGTAGTTCTTAATATATACTGCTACTCCTCCGCCTCTTCCCTCTCTATCTTTTCGTAATGGTAAATGAAACCCAGGAATATGTATATTCATGCTATCTAGACCATGATGTTACCATGATTCTGTAACGCAAATGATATCATACGAGTCAAGTTCGGCCTGAAGTATATCTAACTTGTCTCTAACACTCCGCGTATTTAAATGAACTACTTTAAGATCAGTGTTTTGATATGTGTCGGGATGTGGGTGAACATCACCACAGATCAAAAGTAAGAGAACTATAAACAGGGAAATATGTTTGCTATATAGGCATAATATCAACATAGGATAGCACTGTTTTCTAAATTTAAAGGCAGATTTGCTGTGAATATGACATACAAATGAACCCACCGCCTGTCTGTATTGCATAATATCAATCATTGTCAAATATCAACATGTAAATCTTCTGTTGGGTGTGCTCATACAAACTTTTACAATGACAAAATAAGCCGAGCAATGTGTGTACAAAGTACTGGTGTAAAGGCAAGTTACATGGTGTTAGACAAATTATTGGTAGAAATTGGATCAAATAAAACATGTAGTTTCTTGAGCTCAGAAATCTTTTTGGACATGGAATGTCAACAAAGTAACAAACAAAAAACAAAACAAATGAAATACCACAAGATGAAGACTTCATCTGCAGTAGAAAACTAGAAAAGAAAAAATACTGGTGAACAATAGATCGCTTTGACGTAACTAAAACGCGGGGCAATCTGACCTAGATTTGGATGAGCGTGTGCTGCACGAGCATTTATCACGTGCTTTTATAGTGAGGGATAGAAGCAGCATGGAAAATCCTAGTGGGAAAACTATAGCATTCTGGTCGGATTAATACTGCTGTATGAAACGTAAGTATAATTTTGTATTTGATGTATTATCGAGATAATTTGATATGATCAAACAATTTACTAATTTACTGTAAAAGTATCTGAATAATGCCAAACTGTGAACGTAGTTCTACTGAATCAATTTACCGTCGACAGGTAGAATTATTTGAATATGCACTAGCGAATGTGAATATTGTGATACTGTGTAATATTATTGCAAGTGTATCTGATAAAGTAATTATCACCAGACTGTGAATATAGTCATACTGCAAAATATTACTATAAACGTATTTGAGTAAATAAATGCCGTGAATATTGTAATGTTGTGTAATATTATTGTAAGACTAGTGTATATTATAATCACCAGACTGTTAACATAGTCATACTGAATACTTGCATATATTGCAATCAATCAAAGAAATGGAAATATAAATGTTACATTAACTGGACACCTAGCCAATATATATATATATATAATAAATAAATAAGATTGTGTTGTGTTGAAGCAAAATATATAACCACCTTTACATTCACCTCCAGTTAAAGCAACCAATGGCTTTTAAGATCCAAATGTCACTGCACCATGAAACAAGATCCGGAGCACTTGTTTTAGGGAACATTTATCAGTTACGGTAGTATGTTCTAACACAGGATCAGTTCATAGATGCCCCAAGTCACTGTATCATGAATCAGGTTCAAGTACACAGGTTAAAACTGAATATTGTTGTTTGAATCAGTAGTCAGTTCATACGTACGTAAACAATCTCAGCTCATAGGTCCCGATTGATACAGTCAGTGACTGTATGAAGAAATCAAATCAACAGCCTATTTTATAATTATAATTATTATTTGAGTAAATGCTATAATATATCGTGAGGGCACTCATAATGGCTTTTCACAAGTCATTTAATTCTCTGGGTCCTGATCGTTAGACTGACTAAGACTGAACACCATCCTGAGTCTAGTAGACTCACACACCTCCTGGAAGTGGGTGTCATTGGCAACCTTCTTCACTGCTCCATCCAATAGCTTGATGAGGATGACTCCTCCCGTCACCCAAGTTGATTCGGCTCGCTTCTCAGATACCAGCTTCCGGGCTTTGCTTGCTAGGATGGCTCTTGGGCGGGTGAGATCCTCATAAATATATAACTTGGGTTCGTTCAGTTTTCTGATTTGTTTAAGCTTGGACCTCGATTTAAGTAAGGACCTCTTAGTGGCATTAATCACAAACCTGACTAGAATTGGCCAGGGAGGGTCTGTCACTGTAGTGGGACGCTTTGGCACTCTGTGACATATGTCTATGTCCCTCAAACTTATGTCCACGCCGCAGGACTGGCTGAGGCTTACCATAAGTCATCAGAATTTTCCCCGTCGGACTCTGGGATCCCAGAGATACGGAGATTGTTTCTCAGAGCGTATTGCTCACTTCGGTCTAGGCAATAGGATAGGTCTTGAATAACTTGATCTTTATCAGTTAGTTTAGCGTTCAGGGTGGAGATTGTTTCCTCGAGTTTGTCATTCTTTGCGGAAAGTTTGTCTATCTCTTCGCGTAGCATGGGTCTGATAATTTTGGACACAGTTGCACATAGGACAGTCATGACTTCCTTAGAGCTTAGTGTTTCCAACATTTTCTCGACGAATCCACCCGAGGTTGACTGGTCGTGACTTTCTTTATCACTCATCGCAGAGTCAGATTTTATTGAGCACTGTCGTTTAGCTTCAGTGTCTAACTCACTCTCGGGTGACGAGAAAACGTCCTTGCGGTTTCTTTTCACAGGATAGGGCCGCGGTTTTCTCCATATGAGAATAATTATCAAAGTACTTACAGTTTCCTGTTTGGAGAAATGTCCACGTAAGCAATCCAATAATGTTACAACTCAAATCAATTGAAAATCACAGCACCATTAATCCATCCAGATAAAGAATATCCAAAATCTGTATTGTACTAGTGTTCTTATAACATCACTGGTAACTTTGCCATTAAATCCACTTTAAATTTTCAAATTGTTGTGTGATATCTTTATAAATACTTGTTATGTGCCAGATTGGGGTTATACCCATTTAACTCGCCTATCTGACTCATAACAATTGGGGGCCTGTCCGATTTTGAACCTTCTAATTTGTAACTTGTAATGGGTTAAAGGGAAAGCAGCTCTCATTCTATTTGTCATTTTGTTTGTTATTTTAAATTTATTCAGATATTTTGATTATTTGGTTAGCCAGAAGATTGTGGAAGGAGTTGATGATGAAGGTCTTCAGGATGTTGAGACTAGTAGAATAGAGAGACGTGAGAAAGTTGGAGTTGGAACATAGGGAGCGTGAGAACTTGAGAAACATAGAGTTAGAACATGAATTTCAGATGGAGAGGGCAATTCTCACAGTGATGTTGATTCACAAGGTATGTCAGGTTAGTGCCTCGGTTTAGAGAGAGTGAAGTTGACACTTATTTTCTACATTTTGAGAAGATAGCTAACAGTTTGAAGTGGCCTGTTCGGTTGTGGAGTACTTTATTGCAAAGTGTCTTGATAGGTAGAGCTCAAGAGGTTTATGCGTCGCTGTCTCTGGAACAGAGTGCTGATTATGGGTGTGTGAAAGCTGCTATTTTGAAGGCTTATGAGTTAGCCCCTGAGGCATACCGGCAGAAGTTTCGGAATTACAGGAAGTTCGACAATCAGACATATATAGAGTTTGCAAGAGGCAAGATTACCACGTTTGACAGATGGTGTTCTTCTGAGGAGGTTCAGAAAGATTATGATAAGTTGAGACAGTTAATGCTGGTTGAAGAGCTTAAGAGGTGTATTCCCAAAGAGGTTAAAGTTTACTTGGATGAGCGGAAGGTTTGTTCGATAGAGGCAGCTGCTTCAATGGCAGATCATTATGTGCTCACTCATAAGAGTTCATTTGGGAGAGGTGTTGCTAATCATAGCAATCAGGATAGGAAGGACAAGGGTCGTGACAGGTCTCATTTCCAAGGTCACCCAGTTTACAGAAGGCTAATTTTGGTCAGAAAAGTGGTTTTCCTGAGAGTCCTGTTGTTAATTATTCGATGCAAGTCGGTTACAGAGGTAAACAGTTTTCGGATAACAAGTTTGGTTATCGCCATAGTGGTCCTCCAGGGTTTACAGGTCAGTCTAATCAGCAAGTCTGAGAGTCAACATGTCCACCATGTGCTTATTGCAAAGCTAAGGGTCACTCGATCAGTGAATGTGCCAAGCTTAAGAATAGAGGTCAAGGTTCCAATTACAGAGATCCTCAAGGTCACGCTTGTTTCGCAGTTTTTGATAGGACTCCAGATACACTATCTTGTGATGACATTCCTGTGGTGTCATCCAAGGTTGCACCTGTTGTTACTGTTGGATCGTATGACCCTTTCTTGTCGCAAGGTCAAGTCTCTCTGGGTGAAGTTGAGTCGGAGACAATTACTATTCTTAGAGATACTGGAGGTTGGCAGACACTGTTACTGGAGGGTACTTTACCACTGTCAGAGAAAAGGTATACAGGGACTAGTGTTCTCATGCAGGGCATTGAATGTGGAATGGTCAATGTTCCTCTTCATACTATTCACCTCAAGTCAGAGCTTGTTACTGGCATGGTTGTTGTAGGTGTTAGGCCACAGCTTCCGGTGCCAGGAGTTCAGCTTTTGTTGGGTAATGATTTGGCTGGAGGTGAAGTTAGAGCTGTTGATCCAGTGGTGTGTGAGGTCCCGCTAGTTGAGGATGATAGTTAGGAAACAGTGGATGGTGTAGAGATGTATCCTTCATGTGCTGTTACGAGAGCTATGGCTAAGGTCAAATCTATGGATTCACCTGAGGTAGTCGATTTGTCTGTGTAACCTGGATGGTGTTTGTTCTACAAAAGGTAGTTCTGCTTCTGAGACTGTTGAGAGTGTATCTAGTGGTGTTTTGTTCAAGGATAGTCTTGTTGAGGCTCAGAAGGCTGATCCAGAGTTGAGACAACTTCGGGATAAGGCTTTGTCTGAAGTTGAGATTCAGTCTGTAGCTATTGGGTACTATTTGAAGTCAGATGTTCTTATGCGGAAGTGGAGGCCTCCAGAGAGCTCAGTGGATGAGGATTGGCAGGTTCAGCACCAGATTCTAGTTCCACCTTGTTACCGCCAGGAAGTTCTCAGTTTAGCTCATGATACTCTTCTAGTTGGTCATCTTGGAGTCAGTAAGACTTATAAAAAGGTGTTGAGTCATTTCTACTGGTCAGGGTTACAGAGTGACGTCAGGAAGTTCTGTAGGACATGTCACACATGTTTAAATGGTTGGCAAACCTAATCATAATATTCCAAAGTTTCCTTTACATCCCATACCAGCTTTTGATGAGCCATTCAGTCGGGTTCTGGTTGATTGTGTTGGTCCTTTTCCTCGTACTAAGTCAGGAAATAACTATTTGCTGACAAGCATGTGTTCTTCTACGCGTTTTCCGGAGGTGATACTATTGAGGGATATCAAGGCAAGGACAGTGTGTAAAGCTTTAGTGAAGTTCTTTACGTTTGTTGGCTTGCCTAAGTCCATTCAGTCAGACCAGGGTACCAATTTCATGTCAGGGATATTTCAGCAGGTAATGAGTGAAATGGGTATCAAACAGTATAGATCAAGTCCATATCATCCTGAGTGACAAGGGGCTCTAGAGCGTTTCCATCAAACACTGAAGAATATGCTTAGAACATATTGCTTAGATCATGTAAAGATTGGGATGAAGAAGTTCCTTTTGTGGTGTTTGCTGCTCGGGGGACTGTTCAAGAATCGTTAGGATTTAGTCCATTTGAGTTGGTGTTTGGAAGGACAATGACGGGTCCTTTGAAGTTGCTAAAAGAGAAATGGTTAGCAGAGGAATCAGACACTAATCTTTTGGAGTATGTTTCAAACTTCAAGGAAAAGTTTGTTAGTGCTTGACTAAAGAGAAGCTTAGAGATGTCAAGGCAAGATGAAATCATGGTATGATCAGAAGGCAGTTACCAGAGAGTTTCATGCAGGGGACAAAGTTCTTGTTTTGCTTCCATTACCTGGGCATCCTTTGAAGGCTAGGTATTAGGGTCCTTACGCTGTACACAAGAAGGCTAGTGATACAGATTACATCATTTAAACTCCAGATCGGAGAAAGTCTAAACGTTGGTATCATGTTAATATGATAAAGCCTTACCTTCAGAGAGGTGAAACAGTTCTCAAACCTGTTTGCATTTCCAAAGTTTAGTCTGTAGATACTGATAGTGCTTATGTGGCTAGTGAAGAGTTGGTTGCAGGCAAAGATATACCTGAAACCAAGCTGAATAATTCTACAGTGTTGGCCAACTTAGACGCTAAGCTTACCCATCTAGAAGATGACGACAGGTCACAGCTTGTGCAGTTGATTCAGCAGTTTACTAATTTGTTCCCCGGTGTGCCTTCAAGGTCAGGTTTAGTTGAGCATGATGTAGATATAGGAGATGCTAGCCCTGTTAAGCAGCATGCATATCGCATGAATCCTATCAAGCTTGGACAACTTAACTCTGATATTCAGTACATGTTGGATAATGACATCATAGAGCTAAGCAGTAGCCCATGGAGTTCACCATGTATTCTCGTTCCAAAATCTGGAGGAGGTGTACGTCTATGTAATAATTTTAAGATGTCAATTCTTTGTCAAGGTCAGATAGCTATCCATTGCCTAGCATAGATGACTGCATAGACAGGATAGGGAATGCTAAGTTTGTTAGCAAGTTTGATCTTCTTAAGGGATACTGGCAGATCCCATTAAGTCAGAGGGCTAAAAACGTTACTGCTTTTGTGACACCACATGGTTTATACCAATATAAAGTCATGCCTTTCGGTTTAAAAAATGCACCAGCAACTTTTCAACGTCTTATCAACAACGTCACTGCTGCCATCAACCATTGCGATGCCTACATTGATGACGTCATCGTAGCCACAGAGACGTGGGAAGAACACATTCATGTGATCCGAGAGTTGTTTGAGAAGCTATCTCATGAACAGCTGACCATCAACCTGAATAAGACTGAATTCGGAAGAGCCACTGTGACATACCTTGGACATGTCGTCGGCCAAGGTCAGGTTCAGCCCTTACAATCCAAGGTCGAGGCGATCACCAAGTTTCCAGCGCCCAAGAACAAGAAAGAACTGATGAGTTGCCTTGGAGTAGCTGGATACTACAGAAAGCTTTGCAGAAACTTCGCTCAAGTGGCTGCACCTCTGACATCCTTACTGAAGAAGAATGAGCAGTTCCATTGGGACAATACTCAGGTACAGGCTTTCCTCCAGCTGAAAGCAGTGTTAACTAATTCACCTGTTCTTGTAACGCCAGAGTTCGACAGGCCCTTTAAGTTGCACGTGGATGCATGTGATCTTGGGGCTGGAGCTGTGGTACAACAGGAAGATGTTGCTGGAGTCGACCATCCTATTTGCTTCTTCAGCAAGAAGTTCGACGAACATCAAAGGAACTATTCTACAGTGGAGAAGGAAACACTTGCTCTCGTCCTTGCTCTCCAACACTTTGATGTTAATCTGTGCACTACCGTGCACCCAATTCAAGTTTTCACGGATCACAATCCGCTTGTCTTTATTTCGAAAATGAAGAACAGAAACCAAAGACTAATGCGATGGAGCATATCACTGGACACATACAACCTGCAAATTCAGCACATTAAAGGCAAGGATAATGTTCTAGCCGATGCACTCTCACGTGGAGTGTATGACACGTGACTCTGATATTTTGTGTTTTATGTGACGTGATGTGACTCTCATACCTGTGATTTTATACATGAAACAAACAAAAATAGAGCCATTGGCTCTGTAGCTCATCAGGCTTCATATTTAATTTTGCGCTGGCCAATGTGGTTTCCCATTTGTAGGGGCCACAAAGTCTCAAATTCTAAACTATATGTGATGTGATTTCAGATACCTGTAATCAATACAGAAATGGAAATATTTCATATCAGGATATTGGGATTATATTTTAACTGTAAACTTAGTTTGCAATGTAAGCCCATTGTGTTCTTTATGTGAAGACTTATTTCGCCATACTTGTGTAGACACTTGACATTGATTGAAGCTGCCTTAAAATATAATCTTTCAACAGTAAACCTTTCCTTGTCAGAAATTTTCTAGGGAAGCACACATAAAATATCTCTTAAAATTGATACTTGTGACTTCTGTTGGTAGTTTTTAACTCTTTGCTCTTTGATTATGCTATTTTAAGTGTAATATTTTCCTAATTTGGGTATTTTCTTTACTTTGCAGCGTTTTACCCCTTAAGAAGCCATACCATGGCCAGGATTACCTGTTTTCGACAGAACAAAGATGAAAATAGGTTTTTAGGGTGTGGTCCCTGGGGCCCTTATTAGGCACCACAGGGCTACCAAAGCTTCAGTTTAAAATCCCCACTAGTCAAAGAGTCTGTACACAAAGTTTCAACGTTCTGGGCCTTGTGGTTCTGGAGAAGAATATGAAAATAGGTTTTTAGGGCTTGGTCCCTGTGGCTCTTATTAAGGGTCACAGGGCCATCAAAGCTATAATTCAAAATGCTCACTAGTCAAGGAGTCTGTAAACACAATTTCAGCTTTCTAGGCCTCATGGTTCTGGAGAAGAAGATGAAAATAGGTTTTTAGGGCGCGGCCCCTGTGGCCCTTATTAGGGGTCACAGGACCACCAAAGCTACAATTTATAATCCTCACTAGTCAAGGAGTCTGTACACACAATTTCAGCTTTCTAGGCCTCATGGTTCTGGAGAAGAAGATGAAAATAGGTTTTTAGGGAGTGGTCCCTGTGGCCCTTATTAGGGGTCACAGGGCCACCAAAGCTACAATTTATAATCCTTACTAGTCAAGGAGTCTGTACACAAAGTTTTAGCTTTCTTGGCCTCGTGGTTCTGGGGAAGAAGATCAAAATAGGTTTTTAGGGTGCGGCCCCTGTGGCCCTTATTAGGGGTCACAGGACCACCTAAGCTACAATTTATAATCCTCACTAGTCAAGGAGTCTGTACACACAATTTCAGCTTCTAGGCCTCATGGTTCTGAAGAAGAAGATGAAAATAGGTTTTTAGGGAGTGGTCCCTGTGGCCCTTATTAGGGGTCACAGGGCCACAAAAGCTACAATTTATAATCCTAACTAGTCAAGGAGTCTGTACACAAAGTTTTAGCTTTCTTGGCCTCATGGTTCTGGGGAAGAAGATCAAAATAGGTTTTTAGGGTGTGGCCCCTGTGGCCCTTATTAGGGGCCACAGGGCCACCAAAGCTACAATTTTTAATCCTCACTAGCCAAGGAGTATGTACACAAAGTTTTAGGTTTCTAGGCCTTATGGTTCTGGAGAAGAAGTCGAAATTCCACAAAGTTTACGGACGGATGGACGGATGGACGGATGGACGGACGGACGGACGGACGGACGCCGGACACCATGCCATGCCATAAGCCCATCGGGCCTTACAGGCCAGATGAGCTAAAAATATGACAATGTGTTTATTCAATAACAAGGTTTTGAATATCTTATTTATGAAAATGAACCTTTATGATTTGCATTATTTTTGCATTGTGTATGTGCAACTATATGAAATATCCTATATTATATTTGCTACTGATTTCCATATAATAATGTTGTTTAACATATTTGTTCATGATGCATTGTACTTTTTATATGATGAAAAATTATATACTTTATGTAGAAGTTGTCCATTATATTTCATTTTATGGAAAACTTATTTTTCAAAGGGGGACTGTTATATCTATGTACATGTTAAATCTCAATCCTTTTACAATTGGAAATCTTCAAGTATAGGTTAGCTTATGGGGCCATTGTTCTTTTAATGACTGTGTTGCTTATGTCTTTTCACTACCCTTTGTCTAATGTTAAAGTGCTTGGGTAATTGTTGTTAATTAGAAGCTTGTAGAATTCACTGACAGGTTTAAAAGGGGCATTGCAATATTGTGAGTCAGTTGTTGGTTTGTGCAAGTACCAGGTCGGTTAATCCATGTCGGTGATGAGTATATTTTAGTATTCCTTGTGTGTCTTGAAAGGGAATTTGTTTAACATCGAAATTATGCTTCAAGAACTGTGTTCATAAAAAGAAATTCCTCTTGACTAAGCGAGGCACTGACACGATTGATGGTGTAGTTTTCAAAACAACACTTCCGGTTTGTGACCCTGACCTTTGTCATGTGCCTCAGCAGTGTTAAACCTTTAAACATTCGGTAAGATAAATTCGTTATAACATTGCATAGCGGGTTGCATAGGTATTTATTATTCCCTTTAAAGGTTTTATGCAACTCGCGTTCCGCTCGTTGCATAAAACCTTTCGCAGGAAAAATATATACCTATGAAACCCGCTATGCAATGTTATAACTTATAATATTTTTATTTCATAAAGGATATCTTCTGAACATATAACGTGTTGAATTATTTCAGATTAACGCATTATGTCAACAAGAAAGTATCATAGGGACTGTATTTGCAATATGTATACAATAAACGTTTTCCGATTATTCTAATGTATGTGTATGTTTTCAAAGATTTGATGTTTTATATATATAGAGGCCAAGTATTCATTTGGTAACACTTGTATGTAAGAAAAGAATTAGTACATCTTTAGAGTATTATATAATGCTATTTGGCTCCTCATACTGTTTGGAATGAGGCTTGAACTGATTGACTTCATTCTTGTATTGTCTTGTCTAATATACTACTTTTCTTGAAAATTCAACATAATTATCTTGACAATTCAACTTACTTATCTTGAAAATTCAACATATCATCTTGAAATTTCAACATCCTATATTGAAATTTCAACTTTTTTCTTGAAATTTCAAGATAAAAAAAATCCAGCTGGCCCTAATATGCCACCGTACTACGTACATGGCCGTATTTCTTGCTAGTGTATAATGATGTATATTTTGTTGCATCTATTCTTAACATATAGGGTGTAGAATTAATTCAGATTAACGCATTGTGTTAACAAGAAAGTATCATTGGGAGTGTTTTTGCCATATGCATACCACAAACCTTCTTGTTGTGTATGTGTATGTTTTCAAAGGTTTAAAGTTTGGTTAATTTATATCTATAGGGGCCAAGTATTTATTTGATAACACTTGTATGTAAGAAAAGAACCAGTTTGTATTTGAGAGTATCATATATGCTTTTTGGCTCCTCATACTGTGTGGAAGGGTACTTGAACTGTTTGATTTCATTCCTGTATTGTCTTGTCTTATCAACTTTTATATACTACTTTTCTTGAAAATTCAACTTAATATCTTGAAAATTCAACTTACTTATCTTGAAAGTTCAACATAGGTATCTTGATATTTCAAGAAATGACCTTGAAAATTTCAACTTTTTTCTCGAAATTTCAAGATTTGAAAAAAAAGGGAAAAAAAGATGGCCCTAATATGCCACCGTACAATAAATACCGACTTAGCCTATATATGAACAAGTTTGTTTATAGTTATTTTGCGTATCACTCGTTTTGTTTCACCAGGAACTATATTCCATCTTTATCGACCAGAATTTAATGGATGAGAGGAGTTACAGAGTTTTGTTCAATAATCTAGACTTGCTTTTCAAGAAGTTTTGTTAATGGTAAATGGTTTGAACTAAGTTTGAGTATAAGATAAGTTAAGCCTCCGGGCTATGAAATTGAGAAATATGTTCCTAACGGATGTTATGGTGACTGCTGCCTTAAAATAGCACATGTCCCTAATATTTCAAAAATAAAGATTGAATTTATTTTTATATTCATATTCTATCTTATTTATAATTTTATTTGAATCTATGTTTTTGTTAAGATAAATAAAATAATAAAGTATGTAAAACTAAAATGCTATTGGTTTTACCGTTTTCTTAACTAATTTTATTTTAAATCAGGAGTTAAGAATGCATCTTAATTCAGAATAATTATATCAATAAAAGGTAAACAATATTAAAGTTCTTGAATGTATTAACTGCCTGTTACCGAAAAACTATCAGTTTAGCAGATTTGCTTTTCTTTGAGCATGCGATAGAACTCATGTTAATCTTAAAAAACAGTTTCAGGACAGTCCTATTTCAAAGTTATCATCCTAAACTTCTCAAAGTAAACAATATTTGAGAAAACAATTTAAACAAAGGCATTGTAATGAATCATTACCACCTCTTTCAAGTCTTCAAAGAAAGATGGTTTTATACTTGTCAATCTTAAAATGACCTTCCACCCACCCCTGATGCTGATGGCTGTTTAATTATCTGAACCCCCGTCTAACCAAGTAATAAATGACCTATCCCCCGGAGTTGTTGTCAGCTCCAAAGCTCAATTTGGACATTTTTGCGCAGCATTCTCGGCTCTCTTGATGCTCTTAATAAACGGAGAGAGATTTGAATATGAGTGACAAAGAGGGTGGTTTATTCTATTATGAAATCTTTTTCAGTTGTTGATGGTCCATGAGGCTTGTGTCTCATAGTTGTTCCATAGTACTTGAGGTCATCATCTTATTACAAGAAAAGAATGAGGTCATCTCGTCCAGTTAATTTTCCTGTAAATCAAGCTGAGGGATGTCCTCTTATTTCTTCAAGAAAAGAATGAGGTCATCTCGTCCAGTTAATTCTCCTGTAAATCAAGCTGAGGGGTGTCCTCTTCTTACATCAAAAAAAGACTGAGGTCATCTCGTCCAGTTAATTTTCCTGTAAATCAAGCTGAGGGCATCCTGTAAAACAGGCGTCTTTATTTCTATCGCTTCACTACGAAATAGACCCTGTAACCATACCCTTTATTTTCTCCGACACGGCAGCTACCAATCACAGTAAAGTCTATGGCTTATCTATAGATCCAATCAAAGCCTTCCTTGTATAGTCGTGTGACGCCCCGTTTCGAATAAACTTACTCTCATTACTCATTAATCAACCATTTCCTGCTCGTTGTTAATGTATTTTTTTAACACAAATATGTTGACAGCTAGTTTTAATGATTCATTGCATTTGTTTTCATAACGGTTCAGTCCTGAATTTAATTTTGACCATTGTACATTTGTTTTATGCAAATGATTTAAACTGCACGAATGTTTGTCCTTGAAAATACAAGACTTAAAATTTAGCGGTTTGATGGAGAAACCGAAATCGCAGCATGAGAGTAATGTAACTGTACGATAAGGAAGAAGAGGCCCAAAGAAGAATATGAATTTTGTTTAAGTCGTGTTAATCATTTGGAATACACCGGAAACACATTTATTTTAGACTCAACTTCAGGTCTTCAAACTAAATCTAACATGCTTATCAAACAATCAATATTACAATAAAATAACATCGATTTTTTAGATAATACACATAGTAAATAAAGTATAGACAAAAATTCTCGAGTCGGAGTATTGAACCGTGCATAACCTCCAGTTAGTTGCTCCTTGCATCTAAATGAGACGCGTTTCTTGATTGGTGTACTATTAATAGAAAATGGACTTTCCATTTTGCTGAATCGGCGGATATAACGGGTATGACTACAGGGTCTATTTCGTAGTGAAGCGATAGAAATAAAGACGCCTGTTTTACAGGATGAGCTGAGGGATGTCCTCTTCTTACTTCAAGAAAAGAATGAGGTCATCTCGTCCAGTTAATTTCTTGTAAATCAAGCTGAGGGATGAATGCGAGCAGCTTTTCTAATGAACGTCTGTACTGCTACATTCTGTTTTATGCTACTGTCGTCGTAGGTCTTGAGTCTTGACAGATATGGAACAGCCCTTGACCTCAGATTTCTATTCATGTAGCATATGGCTGCCATCTCAAAGTCAGTCTGGATACAACTTCAGGCTAGGGGTTTGTCGACTTTGACATTGGTTTTCAGGAGCTGCAACAGTCTAGAAGGCTGTGGCTTGTCTATTTCATAGAAGTGCGTAGACGAGGGGGCAGATAATGGAGCCACTTCTAGCATGATGTAAACTTGATCAAAAACGTCAGGGCAGGCATCAATCTAAATAAATTTAGATCAACAGATTTTTTATTTTGTCATACTGTTGATCTAAGATTGACCAGTGTGAGAGGTCGTCCCGGTGACCTTTCGTATGAAATTAAGGAATTCGCGATTTGATCAATCAAATTCGACGTCACAAACAGTTCATAGTCGCTCATTCAAGGTGTGAACGGAAGAAACATATGATAGCTTATGGCCTGTTCTCAATTACAGTGTGCATTGTGAAAAATAAATCTTGTTTTTGATACTGATAACAAAAATATCAGTAGGATGACTTCAGTTTGGTTGTATGAAATATTTTTAGTTTTATGATTGACAAAAATCACTATTTATAAATTGTTTTGATGGAAATGAATGAAATTAGTACAAATGAGTTTGATAAAAAAAAAGAGTTACCTCCCCTTGCATGAGGGTTTTCGTAAATATTGACATTTATCATGCTCTAACTTTGTGATTATTATTCGCCGAGTTAGTATCTGTGCGATCAATCATCATTTGTCATCGACAACAAGCAAATATGCTAAATCTTTTTTAAAATGAAAAAAATATGATCTATTAATAGATCCAAGCAATCGGATATTTCATCGAAATGGTCGCTCTGCTCCGCTCCGAATGACAGAGCTCCGAACATCATCCATTTCAAAAGATGTGCTGCTGAGTTGTTTTAACTTCCAGCGAGCTAGGGCATCTTTTCTGATTGGCCGGGTGGCTGATTTCAGAGGTCAGCGGGATGACCCGCCTTACGGGCCAATCTTAAATCAACAGTATGACCAATATATAAAACCTGTTGATCTAAATTTATTTAGATTGGGCAGGCATAGAAGGTAGCGTCCATAAAGACGACTTCAGTAGGGCTTTCGGCTTATCGGGGGTCGAGAAGGCAATGACCTAGTCATCTTCTCCATCAGTAAACACATTGAAGGTCGTCTCAGTCCACAGGGTAACTTCTGAACGAGTCTTAGCAAAACAGGTACAGCTACAGTACAGGGCATCTCTGATCCTTCATGGTCTACATTTGCAATCTGGTCGTCGAACAGGGCGCGCATCTGTGTTGTCTCTTCTCTAGCTCTCTCTTTTCCGTAGAAAGCTGATCCAGGGGCCATTTTAAGGAAGATGAATGTGGTCACTATCATTTCGACAGTGGTGAATTTGCCGGGACATGCAGTCACGACGAAATCGCCAGGTCTATCTAACCATATTCCTGCTGTATACATATTCTTCTAGAAAAAACTAGATGTGCCCTCGGGTGTGAAAAGATGATGTGAGCACTATGTGCTTACACTTGATATGTGAAGATACAGAGATACATAAAGACTTTTTACTTTTAGAGTTATCACGTGTTTTATTCTGTTCGTAGTATTGAAGTTTTACTTTAAACCAAAACTTAACTTGCTTTCCCAAAAACCTATTTTAATGAATAAAACACGTTTAATGCAAATGTGAAGTTGAAGTTACCACTGTAGCCGACTGTTGCAACAATGGGGTCACTGCTTGGTCCAACTCCACCCAGAGACACTGCCCTCAGCGTGACACGGTATGACTCACCAGTATCAAGATCCTTGATAGTGTGCTGTGTTTTGGAAGTAGAAATATTCTTGTTCGAAATCGACCCTGAAAACATAACATTACATTTATGTATCAATTTGAGCATATGGGTATGACGTATGTGAAGTTTGGTTAAGATAGAATATATATTGGATCAAAAAAACATACATATATGTACATACCAAAGCAATTACATATGACAAGTTACTTTATACTTTAGCAATTATTTTAAAGAGTAATTAGTGGATTAACAGACGTAAAGGGAAATGAGGAAATGTGCATAATTTATGCACAATTAGGGACTAAAATACATTAAAGCAAATCTGCACATCAGAGTGATTAAATATACCAAGTTTGATTAGATTTTAACATTTTATATTCGAGTTATAAGTGAAATAAATCTTTTAGGAAAAAGTGAGAAAATTATAATCATCTTAGCAAATAGGCGACCCATACATACAAAAAGACACATTCATTAAAATGAACATTTAGAAATCAAGCTACGCTGAACAAAGGGAATTTCCCCCCCTCAATCAATGGATGTTATCTTCCAACTCCAAGGCACAGTTGTATGCAACTTCGGGGGAATGAAAACCCAAAAAGCTAAATACATGTATGCATATGTTTGACAAATCAAAATACCAAGTTTCGTTGAGCTAGGTCTTATAGTTTTGGAGTTATTCTACCATTGGGATATATATGTTTGTGAGGACCAGGTTTATATGCTCATTTGTAGAATCACAGACTGCAATGGTGTTACTGACGACCAGTCTTTCATGCTCCACTGTAGGAGCACTGATTTTGATATTTTTGGTGAGTTCTAGAGTTTCCACTCTGATAGAGTTATGTATACCATACCTGTACATGTGGAAATTCCCTGACAGTACTCTACAATGTAGAAGAGAATGTAAGGTTCACCCTCTCTGCAGCCATGCCTATCCCATTCAATCTTCAAGGAAAAGTCAGGCTGCAGCTCGGAAAATACCACATTTTCTGGTTGATCTGGTACTGAAATAAAAAGGATAACAAAAGGTGTCGGTATCAATACATTTTCATTTGCATAGATCACATATGTGACTTAATGCACTGTCATTTCCAAAAATGTTCAAGTTCAAAATGCAACAACATAAATATTTAAAATCAATATTGTTTAACATGTTATTTCCGTCTCAGACACAGTAGCCCATAACTAGTGTCCAAACGCTAAAATGTTTTCAACATTATCAAGAAAAAATTCTTCTACAGGACAAAATTCTTTTAAAATGTATTAGATGAATACCCAATTTCGTTCACTAGGAACCGATGCTTTTGATTTTGTGGCTGTTCACACACACTAAAGGCCGTAGTCCATACAGGCAGCGCGCAAGCAGTGCTGTGCGTGGCGTCATTTCTGAAAATGTCGCTCAAGTTAATCCAAGTCTGCGTACGTCCATTAAAGCAACGTGTTGGCGTTAACATTTTCAAATCGCAAAAAACAAGATTTTTGCCACTTGACGCTCTGACGCTCAGGGGAACCCCCTTTTTTCCGCTCGACAGGATAACCACGTGTTTCGGCTATATCTCTTCAATATCTCAAAAAAACAATGCCAAAAACACAAATCAATGAAGAATTATTTATTACTGAGGTGCAAAATCAACCATGCCTATGTGACATGTGGCATGGCGTCTGTTCCTGAGTGGTACCCAATTCCGTCAACATCTATCAATGCTTGACTTCCACACTTTGGTGACCCTCATCGGCTATTGGCCGAGGTTCGTCTCTCTTACAAAGTTATGGAGAACACATGACGCCCGTGTTATTTTTTTAACACTCTCAACCTTCAGGTTGTTCTTTCAGTGAAAAATGCGCCATCTGGATACCGTCTCATGATTTGTCTTTTGAGCGGAAAAACTTTGTCTGCAACAAAGACGTAAGGCATGGGACCATGCACTGTATCTCCAGGTAGAACGGTATCCTTTGGTATGCTCAATTTGTTCTTTTCAAGTTCTTTTCCAAAAGATGAAGATGCACCATTACTTATGCGACCATTATGCTCCTACGTCTATTATCAAGAATCTGTAGGATGCATCGACGAGTGCCAAGAGAACAATGGAACATGTTCCCTTATAATTAAAGTATCTCTAACCGGAATTTGGTGGTGCTTCAATCAAAATGTGTTTGCCATCCATTGCTCCAAGACAGTTAGGAAATGTCCATGTTTTGAAACCATTGGCGACCTCCAATCACTCGTTTCCGGTACGTGGTGCAGTCAGGTAAATTGGCCCTCCTAAATTCCAAATCGCATCACAAACCTCTGGAATGATGCATTGGACTGTTCTCTCTCCCAAACGGTAACTGAATGCAATTGTTCTGGTGGAATCGCCTGTGGCCAAGTACCTGCAATTTATAAACAAATAAAATGAAGTAATTGTGAGATTGCTATGTAAATGTTTATGACAATAGACATACATGATGCTTCTAAACATACCCCTATGCTTACATATTACATAACACATTAATTTAAAAAATGATGTGACATACACAAGTCATATAATGTAACATTATCTTAACTGCAGAGTGTAAGACACGATGGAAGTCGCTTCGTGACAGATTTGTCAGGATGAAACGGGAAGAGAAGACAAAAAGTGGGCAAAGTGTAAAGATGAAAAGGACATGGAAAAATGCAGGCGCCTTGCCCTTTCTGTCAAGATACTAGAGGAGGCTGAGTGAGTAACGTTTACTTAATGCTTTTTGCTAAATGATATGTGTATCAATCAGACATATTTGATTATAATTGATTTGCCTAATGTCAAGCAACCTGGTTTTGTCTGATGAGGATAACGAGGATCATCTTCAACAAGGGGATGCATTAGACACAATGACGAATACTGAAGATACTATGGATGTATCCATAACAGAAAGTCAGGCCGACCCTACTCCATCCAAATCGTCTACATCACCGCCAATTTCAGCAACGGAATCATCCAAACCGACCAAGAGATCAAGAAATCAAGCTGATGATCTAATTGGAAGAGCTATGCTGAGTTATCTTCAAAAGGAAGAAACAGTTTCTCACGAAAAACATGACACAGATGAAGATGAAATGTTCTTAAGATCTTAAGTCCCTGCCCTCAAGATGCTGCCAACACGCAAAAAGGCAGAAATTAAGTCTTAATTCATGAGCTCCTATAAGCCGAGTGTTTCCCTGATATGCAACTGAGCGTCCATACGACTCAGGTTGGGCTTCCTTATTCAACTTATGGCTATGTAGCACCTCATATGAATTCATCAAATCAAGATTGGCAATACGATCAATATACGAGATACCAAAACCTCTGATTGCGACAAGTGTTGGACACGTACTTTCGAAAACAGTTTTTGGTGTTAACATTTATGGTTTGTTTGTAAACAAGTTTAGTTTACTTGTCGCATTGGTAAGTGCAAATTATATGGTTTTAATGTAACAAGAACTAGAGAGTTCCTGTTTGTCTGTTTTGTTAGGTTAACATGTGTTGCTATTGTCAAGGTATTTCATTTTTTTAATAAAGCTTACAGACCTGAGTGTAACTGCTAGTCTTTTCTTGGCAGGAATCAGTCTCTGTAGGCTGGTGGCCTTTTTGATATACTGGGTCCAATGAGCGCCGGGAATTCTTCAAACTGCTCTTTCGACATCCTGAAGTACTGAAAGAACCGCCCAGCATCCAATACCAACTTTTTGACCAGTTGATAATATTATCCATATTCTCTTCTAGTTTGCAGGATATTATCCATCCATGTTGAATATATTCTGCGTTGTTGTTTCCACCTCCAATAAACATACATGAGCATCACAGTTTTCTTTTTTCGATCCATATTCTTCTTCTTACACAAACTGACAAACTGTACTATTAAAGAAACGTATTAAGTTTAGATATTACTTGTGGCATGCAGCAGGTGTAAAGGTTGGGAGTTACGCCCCTTGGACATGTATGTTACTGGATAATCGAGTTTTTGTATTAAATGACGCGTTACCGTGCTGCCCGAAGAGAGGCACAAAGTTAACGCGCCGACGCACTGACATGCTTGCCTGCTGCCTTATGGACTTCAAAATGTTTTTTGACGGAATGTTCCGCATTTCAGTTTTGAATGAATAAATGATGTAAATTGTTAGAAAATGATATTGACGACATAAAATACTTTGTTTGAGATAATATTTTGCTGAAGATCGTTTTAAAGGGGCAGTAGCACGTTTTTAGGGGAAATATAGGGTGATGTCAGGAAAATGAAAGTTAATGGTTCCAACTGAACGACAATATATTTAAACTAAATGGATCAGTAATAATTCCAATATACATCGTCAAGTTAAGCCATGCGATTGCTTTTTCTTACATAAAATGAATTAAAGGTGTTCACATAAAATGGCCGCCAATGGATTTTATGTGAATCTTCATACTTTGTCCTCTGACTATGGATGATTGGCTTTTGTAATGAGATTTTTGACACTGTCAATATAATACATTTAACATTAATTTCGTGAAAATTTTAAAATATGAAATTATCAAAAAACGTGCTACTGCCCCTTTAAAGAAGGCAAAAGTGTTCTTTTCCTCTCTGCTATCTCGCTTAGTTAAGGAGATACAAAATCGAAACTTTTGCGTGGTTTTCGCGTAAGTCAGCTTCTGAAGAAATCATGTAATTGTATCATCCCAACTTGGAATCCCGTCCCATCTTAAGATGGGACGCGTCCCAACGTGGAATCCTAAGTTGGGACGTCCCATCTTAAGATGGGACGGGGAATATTAAAACATGTATGTAATTATCTTATTTAAACATGAATTGTGATAAAAATGATATTTATTAATACTAACGGTATATACGTTTGACACGTACAAGAAAAATGAAATTTGATGTTGATTTACTCGACTTACTGGCTTGGATTCAACTCCCACCTTCTACAAGCGAGTGAACAAAATAAGTATGTAAAACACTATGTATACATTCATTTACTGATCATATTTATTTGCATTAACGCTTTATAACACATCGATGATTTAGTATACATCATTTTCTGTTCTTTTTCAGTCATAAAGCATCAACATAGGAATTGAAACAAAGTAAACAAACTAAGAAACAACGTAAACAACATAATAGCACAAACCAAGCGACCTTTATTTGAAAATGAACATAAATATGAATAAACTTATCTGTATTTTATATACTATGAAATAAAAATACATACCGATAGAAATTCCAAGTTGGGACGGCCATGTCTGAGAGTTCTGAGTAATTTACGGTTAATGTTTATTTTTCTGAATGTATAAAATGATCATGTCTGTTACTTTGGAGTTTTTATGGTTATATAAGAAAAATAAACATTTACTGTAAATGACTCCAAACTCTCAGATATGGCCGTCCCAACTTGGAATTTCTGACGGTTTTGACTGTTAACTCATTAAAGATATAATATATAATTTTGACACTGAGATATGATACTACGACAATATAATTTGATTGTTTTATGTAACTAAATACTATTTCATACTTACAGAAAAATAAACTTTACCCAAAATTGACTCAAAACTCTCAGACATGGCCGTCCCAACTTGGAATTTCTATCGGTTTTGACTGTTAACTCATTTAAAATATAAAATAAAATTTTGACACTAAGATATGATATTCCTACACTATAACTTGATTGTATTATGTAAGTTTATACTATTTTATACATTCAGAAAAATAAACATTAACCGTAAAGGACTCAAAACTCCCAGACATTGCCGTCCCAACTTGGAATTTCTATCGGTTTTGACTGCTAACTCATTAAAAATATAAAATAAAATTTTCACACTAAAATATTTTATTACGACAATACAACTTGATTGTTTTATGTAACTAAATACTATTTCATACCTACAGAAAAATAAAGTTTACCCAAAATTGACTCAAAACTCTCAGACATGGCCGTCCCAACTTGGAATTTCTATCGGTTTTGACTGCTCACTCATTTAAAATATAAAATAATATTTAAACACTAAGATATGATATTCCTACACTATAACTTGATTGTATTATGTAAGTTCATACTATTTTATAAATTTAGAAAATTAAAAAATAACCGTAAAGTACTCCAAAGTAACAGACATGGCCGTCCCAACTTGGAATACCTATCGGTTTTGACTGCTAACTCATTAAAAATATATAATAAAATTTTCACACTAAAATATTATATTCCTACACTATAACTTGATTGTATTATGTAATTTTATACTATTTTATAAATTTAGAAAAATAAAAATTAACCGTAACGGACTCCAAAGTAACAGACATGGCCGTCCCAACTTGGAGTTTCTATGGTTTAAACAATATTTATTCCATTGAATGCATGGTTGGATTGGTAAACAGGCATACTGCCTATCTGAATACCTCTCCAATACAAAAATTACATGTAGAACAAAAATTCACTCATCAATACAATACAATACATCAATACATTCACAATATACAATATAATTCATTATATCTTGAAAATTAGCTAGTAAAACGTTCAGTTTGGGTAAAATATGAATGAACTGAAGTGACTATGTTTTGATTTATTTCGTCAGACAGCGAATTATTTCCATATAAGACAGTATGTAAGTCAAACCCTTTTGTATAATAAAAACATCTCGATCGAACTTCGGCAAAATTTGGACACATGAAAAGATAGTGAATGGTATCTTCATAAAAATTGCCGCAATCACACTTGGAATTGTTTGAATAAACCGGTCAAACTTGTGGCCATTAAGATCACTGCAACCCAGTCTTATCTTACAATGAATAATTTGATTGTGTCTAGTACCAGTGTGTTTAAATATATTGTGCACGTTGCAAGGCAAAGTTCGATCGATATGTTTTTTAAACGAATTAAGTGAATCAATATTTCTTACATTGTCATCTAGCAGATTCCACTCGCCCACACATGATGGAAGGAACGATTTCTTATAGGCTTCAGTGCGGCAGAGTGGAGTTTGAAGAATGTTCGATGATCGAGATTCATATGTGGATACAGAGGATAAGTTCAGTGGAATTAATTCTGATAAATATTTCGGGTTTTTTTCGTGGAACATTTTGTAAAATACACTCATTTTGTGAAGATTTCGTCTGTCAGATAATGATGAAAACCCAGTTTCTAAATAAAGTTTAGAATGACTTACTCCTCTAACCGATCCACATATTGTTCTCAAGGCATCTAAGTGTAATTTTTCTAATAACATTTCTTGTGACTTTGTGCAATTATTCCAAATGTAATCACAGTAATCAAAGATTGGAAGAACAAATGAAGTGTAAAGTGTTTGAAGGCTTTTTCTTTGAAGGCGGTATTTCAGGCTTCTTAAGCAATTTATCATAGGACTAACTTTGGCAATAATATTATCAATATGTTTATTCCATTGGCCGTCACTTTGCAAAGTCAATCCTAGATGTTTATGCGAGTCAACAGATGTAATAATTGTATCATTCATTACAAGATCTGGGATTATTGTCACTGTTTTCTTTCTAGAAAAGACTATAGTTTCTGTTTTAGATGGATTAAAATCTACCTTCCATGTTTTAGCCCATTCAGCTATTAATTTTAAGTCATCATTTAACAAATTGGATGATAAGATAGGGTCATCAATAATCACATATAAAGATGTGTCATCAGCAAATAATTTAATATTACACTGAATATCTTGAACAATATCATTAATATATATAAGAAAAAGTAATGGTCCTAAAACTGATCCCTGAGGAACGCCCGCTTCAATTGATTTGGCATTGGATTTATACCCATTGATTACTGTAAATTGTTTCCGATTTGTCAGATAACTTTCAAACCACAATAAAAGGGGACCGCGTATGCCATTAGCCCACAGCTTGTACAAAAGTCCTTTGTGCCATACCCTGTCAAAGGCTTTACTGATATCACAAAACACAGCTCTTACTTCCTTACCACTATCCATGGCCTTAGCGATATAATCATATAGGTGGGTAAGCTGGTATGATGTTGAGTCACCGCTCATAAAACCTGATTGCAATGATGTGATAGTTCCGTTATCTAAAAAGAAATTTGATACATGCTTAAAAACGCACTTCTCAAATACTTTTGACAAACAGCTAGTAAGTGACACAGGTCTATAGTTAGCACATTGGTGTACATCATTTTTCTTATGTATTGGTACAACAGATGCGTATTTCCATATTTCTGGAAAACATGAAGTTGATAACGAATTATTAAATAAATCACAGAGTGGAAATGACAACTGTTCAGCCAAAAGTTTTAAGACACGATTGCTAAGATGATCTGGGCCAGTTGCTTTGGTGACATTAAGCGACAGTAAAATATCTCGTATTTCATCACTATGTAAACTGATATCAGTGAGAAAAGGGTGGGCTTGATCACGTGAACAATCAAATATTACGTCATCAAGTGGGTTGTTAACGGTGGCCATGCTGGCAAAATAGTCATTGAAGATGGTAGCTTTGTCAATATCATCTTCATATACAACATCATTGTGCTCAATATGAGGAAATGTACTAGATTTGTCAGTCTTCTTTAAGTAATTCTTAACAATTCGCCACCACGATTTACTACCATGTTCTGTATTTACAACATTGTCAAGTTTGTCAATATACAAAGACTTACATTTCCGTATCTCCGTTATAAGATTGTTACGACATTTTCTAAAATTTTCCCAGTCTTTAGTCAAATTACTTCGTTTTGCTTTCCTGTGAATTCTATTCTTCTTACGCATAAGTTTTCGAATATAGCCGTTCATCCATGGGGCGTCATTTGGGCGAATTAGAACAGTTTTATTGGGAATGTTTGACCTACAAAGATTTGATAGAATATCCACGAATTTTGGAGTACTTGTATTGATATCATCAAACCTGATAAAAGCCCAATCAATATCCCGTACATTTTGCCGAAAAGTATTTGTATCAATATTTTCATAATTGTAGATCAATCTTGAATATGCTTTCTGTTATTTTTTGGTGGACTTAAGGTACACACTAACAGAACAGTGGTCACTACAAAATGGAGGGGATACACCCGAAGATGTGACAATTTCAGGACATGATACAAATATAAGATCAATTAGTGTTGTCGAATGTTGGGTAATACGTGTTGCCTCGTTTATTAATTGGGTCAGGCAATATATCGACTTAATATGTTCAATATTTGGGTCAATTCTATTTAAAAGGTTAGCATTGAAATCCCCTAGAACTATAGTCTTAATGTTAGTGTCTATAGCTAAGCCAATTGATTCTTCGATAAGATCCCAATAGCGAGAGCTAGTATTTGCCCTGTAGAAAGTACCAACAAGATAACTCTTATTCTTACAGGTAATTTGTGCCCATACTGCTTCTAACCCAGGAAGCTGTAAATCAGACCTTGGCTTACAGTATATTGAATCCTTAACATAAATAGCGACTCCACCCCCCCCCCCCCCCCCCCCCCCCTTGTCTGCCTGTCAGTACGAAGTGGTGGGTGAAATCCGGGAAAGCTAACATCAGCATTAGAAATACCATCGTGTAACCAAGTTTCACTTGTACATATGACGTCATATTCATGCAATTCTGAATACACTAAGTCTTCTTTGTCCTTAAGACTACGAACATTAGTATGTACAATACTTATATATGCTGGCACAGGTCCCGGATGAGGGTGGATATCTCCACAGCAGAGCAGTAATATTAGTGCTACCCGAATACCCCTTATCCCAAGTGTGCAGACTAACATCACCAGATAGAAAGTAGATATATCTATTTTACCTTTTATCTTCAGTGATTTACAGTTAAATACCCCAATTCTCTGTCGATATTGTACAATGTCAACCCCCATCTAGTAATCTCACAAATATATATAAGACTGAGAAAAGGGGTAGAAAAAACTGAAGTATACATTTGAAACTTATTTGAGTACACAAGTTTTCCACGAAGACATGTTTTTCCGTGTATTCAGTATTGATGAGTGGCATGTTGTAGGAGTGAGAATTCTTTGTCATTTTGAAACGAAAAAGGAAACATGAGTTAAGTTCTTTTTTTGAACATATGAAAAGAAAAACTAAAACAAGATAGACATGTTCTATCAGAGTAAAAATAATAAAAAGAAAACGAGGAAAAATACCGAATTTCTATCGGTTTTGACTGCTAACTCATTAAAAATATATAATAAAATTTTCACACTAAAATATTATATTACGACAATACAACTTGATTGTTTTATGTAGCTAAATACTATTTCATACTAACAGATATAAACTTTACCCAAAATTGACTCAAAACTCTCAGACATGGCCGTCCCAACTTGGATTTTCTATCGGTTTTGACTGCTAACTCATTAAAAATATAAAATAAAATTTAAACACTAAGATATGATATTCCTGCACTATAACTTGATTGTATTATGTAAGTTCATACTATTTTATATATTTTATAAAGATCATTTCAATAAATTTTATTCATCAATATGTTAATTTTGTGCTAGGTGTTTTATGTTCAATAATAATTTTTGTTCTCTCAGTTAAGAGTTGCTGAATGTTACACATTATGGTAAACCTTTCATACACATAATCCTTTCAGCAAACACATACATCAATAAAGTTTTTTGAATGTGTTTATATTTTATTTAATCAAGCTTGTTACATGATAAGTAAACAAACCATTTTACAGCCTGTTTAAAAACAAGATTTTTCTTCCCCCAACTCAGTGTTGTTTTAACCATACATTAGTGACAGTTGTCAAATCGGTGCCCATTCATGACTGATTGGAATTGCTTGCTGACATGAATGACTCAATGTCAGTCTCTAATTCTCTAACATGCCAAGCTGTCAGATTAACTTACCCACAGTGCTTAGTTAGGAATGGATAGCGTTATAACACACATTGAGAAAAGCCTTTACATTGGATTTCTTTGTACATTTGGATTATTCATTTCTTTGTATAAGGTAAGCTGGTTTCACATTTGAAGGCGATATTATCTATGGTAAATAAATAAAGAGGGTCTATTTGTTGATTTTCTTAATACATGTATTTCATAGTATAAAAAATACATATAAGTTTATTCACATTTATGTTCATTTTCAAATAAAGGTCGCTTGGTTTGTGCTGTTATGTTGTTTACGTTGTTTCTTAGTTTGTTTACTTTGTTTCAATTCCTATGTTGATGCTTTATGACTGAAAAAGAACAGAAAATGATGTATACTAAATCATCGATGTGTTATAAAGCGTAAATGCAAATAAATATGATCAGTAAATAAATGTTGACATCGTGTTTTTACATACTTGTTGTGTTCACTCGCTTGTAGAAGGTGGGAGTTGAATCCAAGCCCGTAAGTAAGTCGAGTAAATCAACATCAAATTTCATTTTTCCTGTGCGTGTCAAACGTATATACCGTTAGTATTAATAAATATCATTTTTAAAACAATTCATGTTTAAATAAGATAATTACATGCATGTTTTAATATTCCCCGTCCCATCTTAAGATGGGACGTCCCAACTTAGGATTCCATATTGGGACGCGTCCCATCTTAAGATGGGGCGGATCCGCAGTTAGGATGATACATAATCACGTTCATGAGATTATAAAGATTTAAACCAACACCTTCCCTGCACAACCAATAGTCATTTAACCAAAACCACATTTGAACTTTTCCTGTGGCTTAGTGATCAAATGTTTACTGAGGTCTTGGATTTTTGTGGGTTTCGCAGGTCACTACGGTTTTGTTGCTTTATAGCTTCCTTTTCTCTTTCTCCCCTTCTGCATTGATTCAGATGGTTTGTGTGGTGCTTCTGCTACCTCTTCGGTAGTTAAGTACCACGTTGGCAGTCCGGCGTGGCTTGGTGTCATTATCACCCTGTTGGGTGAAATACTGAGACTTGGTGTTTTGCCAACACTTCCGTCTGTTAGAAGACCATCGGGAAGAAGGTATGATTTCCCTGGACCTGCAGGATGTTTTAGCGAATCCCCATATTCCGGGACCATCGCAAGTACCTATGTTCGGGATATTTGCTGCTCAGTGGCTTTTCATCAGGATGACGCAATCAATACTTAATTTTCAACATCATGAAGTTTAGTTCGAGATGTACTTGGACCACAGGTTAGGTCACCATCACGCCCAATCCATTCCTAGGGAGCACTAGGACGTTGTGATTGCTCTGTGCAGGAGGCTGGGTGAATGTCCAGACCTGCGGTCCCTTGTCCACCAAGTGTATGCCTCTCCCTCAGGTCTTTCATCAGGTGTGCCAGAACATATGCCTGAATATGGATACTGGAGCGTGGGCAATAAACATTAGAGTGGGATGGGATGGGGAAGTTCCAATGCAGGTTGTGCCCACGATCTGAAGCCTCAAAATAAAGATGATACTTATCTATATTGGGATTAATGTACATACTTATAAACATTTAAAGGGGCGATTCTTTTCAGTGTTTGATTACAAACTTAGATACATTTAAAGGGGGCGATTCTATTCTGGGTTTGAAGTTCATACTTAACTACATTTAAATAGGGCGCTTCTATTCTTCATTTAATGTACACACTGAGATACATTTAGATTGGACGATTATATTAAAAGGTTTCATGTTCATACTTAGATATATTTATAGGGACGATTCTATAATGGGTTTGAAGTACATACTTATATGCAATGTCATTTAAAAAGGCGATTCTATTTTGGGTTTGATGTACATACTAATATACATTTAAAGGGAGCGATTCTATTCCGGGTTTGATGTTCATACTTATATGCATTTAAAGGGGGCGATTCTATTCTGGGGTTGAAGTACATGTTAATAAACATTAAAGGGGGCGATTCTATTCTGGGCTTTATGGAAGTTTGTACATCAAACACAGATTTATTAGATTTAATTACACTTTATTTTCATGTATTATAACTTATCAACAACAAATATGGATATGAGATATAATAACATTCAGCAATGAACTTTACGACTTAAACTGTTATAGCCGTTTTATGCTGAGCACTATAACGAGCAAACATTCTTCTGCAATATTTGTTTTAGCACTATAATGGACTCTCATGGATGTAATTACATTCTGATGTTGTGAGAAACAGGTGGATGGATGGATGACAGCAGGTCATGTTTGTGAGAAGACGCGTACGACGATGCCATCCCTCGAGTTGATTGTTTGTTCTTGTATGGCTGTCCTTTGTTCTCTGGTGTTGGTTCCATGATGAAAGAGAGGCAGACATCGCCCTCTCTTCTGTGGATGGCCGATGTAAGTGTCATTAAAGTAGTCTACTACTGGCTTGAGTTTTTCGGACAGGTTCTCCGACAGAGTCTCAAAGGCTGTAGTCACTTCGTTCTCAGGAATGAAGACAAGGGCTGCAATCATTCTCGTCTGCGTCTGCATCTCAGCGGAGGCACTGTACTGTCTGCAGACCCGAGCTCTGAACCTTTCTGAAGATGTGTTGGCTCATATGGCAGAAACACCCCTTCACTTCGACATCGGGGAATTCGGCAAAAGCAACGTTCTATATAGCTCTCTCATAATCCATCATAATCGAGACAGGATCACATCCTTCATGCAAGTCCTTCACTTTGAAGAACACCTCTCTATATGTCACCTCCTGTTTGGCTTAAGTAGGAATTGTGCGGCTGGGAATTGTCCGGTGGGAATTGTCTGGATGGGAATTGTCCGGGTGGTAATTGTCCTTCACCCATTTCTCCCTTTATAACCTAATTGCTATAAACAACCATGCATAGGCTTGCACCAGACTATGCAAGAACCAAGGGACTGAAAAGCGGGGGAAGGATTTTGCATATCCCTTCAATTACTTGGTCCACCTCCCCTGCGGATGGCAAGAGCAGAGTCGATGTCCTTCTTCAAGTTTTCTTAATGTATGTGTAGACCGCATTTATTGTTTTTATCCGTTTTCTTCAAGTTCTTTTCTATTATTATTATTATTATTTGTACTTTTTTGTGAACGAGCTACAGCCCAAACGGCTGCTTCAAATTTGACGAAACTTGGCATGCTGATAGCCCTTACCCTGGAATCGACATGCTAAGCTTTTTGGCATTTTTGTCCAGTTGGATTCCAAAATCGAAATTTTAACATTGATTTTTTTTTTCAAAATGCACTTAGACACTTGAATTTCTTTTTAAAAGATGCGCAATGACAAAATGATGAAAAAAATGGAAATCAGGACAAATTCGTAGGTCACATGGTTTGGCCGCCATCTTGCTTTTAGTGCATTTCGACCGTTTCCGACCCCACCCGGCTTTGAGAATCTTCTCCTCTGAAGATACTTGCACTAGAGAGCTGAAATTCATACTGAATGTAGCTGAAGTTTTGTCGATTAAAGTTTATGTTTTTAAAAAGTCTTAACGTTTATACTTTTGTTTCTGTGACCTTTCAAAGTTGACCAAAATCTAAAAATCGCAAACTTCAAGGGCAGGTAACTCAAAAACCAGACAATAGAACTTAATGATTTTTGCATGAGAGTTAGACATTAGCAAGGTATTCAAGATAAAAGAATAAAATCGCTCGCGAACAGTCACTTCCGGTCACGAGGAAGGGTCAGAGTTTGCATTTTGGAAAACGGGTGTTTTGGTGGCTATGTTTGAAAACTCCTTGCTAACCAACGACACATGATCAATACTTGTTCCATATATCATTAGAAAGCCAAAAGAACATACAATCTTGGATAAATCTAATTAAAATTAGATTAAACATTAACATTGAATTCGGAGCATTTAAATAAGGTCAATCCTACTTTTGGTTTGAATGGTTATGATATATGAATGATTGAAAATTTTTAGTTCATTGGCAATAAGACACTTGGGATTGTTTAAGCTATCATCAGGCAGCAACAAGACTGCATAACCTGAGATGATTCATGTTTGCAGCCATGATGAATTTTCTGTAAAGGCTTAAACGTTGAATATCAAGTGAAATGTGGTCAAGCCAACAAAAGAGAGTCAATGACATCGATAGATGGGGCCTAGGCCTTCTATTTGAGTTTGTCGTCCTCGAGGTTTATGAGGCTGAAGCTATGGCATGTCAGCTCATTTGAACCCGCACTTAAATCGGGTTGTCTCTGCTACGATGGCTTTTGACACCAACTTTGTCATGGCGGACATTATGTTGCGCTTTTTAGAAGTAATTTTCTTTGCCATCCACTACCTCCGAGACCTATCCACGGAAGATTTGGCAGGTATACCTCCTTTTATTTAGTACCAAAACTTAATAGTATAGTTACATTTGAGTTTCCAAATATCAGTTTGGGCGAGTTACCTTTGCATCCCTGGACCTCGCGGCTTTCGACCTCTTTAGTATTCTTGGCTATGGTGACTATGAGGTGTGACACAGAGTATCTTTCTTAAAATTTTATTTTATTTTGATAAGCTACAAAATATCTAATATGCTGATATCGCTGGACTTGCAAATATATCCATTTATGCATAATATCTCTAAAATGCTTGATTTTATGGACAAATCAAGAAAACATCTCAAATACGTTTAATATTCGAAATTATGCATCCAATTAATCTACCTATTAGTTAAAATACCTAATAAACACTATGGAATCGAATATATCTTCCTGTCAGCTTATGATAGGGTTTCAAAATTACGTTTGGCGAATTTGTGCGCGCCACTCGAGCCACATTGTCCGGTTTTCGATCAAAATCCCGACTTTGAATGGCCGCATTTTCGCTCCAATGTACTGATTGACCTTTAACTTGTTATTTTCAGTAACAGTTAGTGGTTCCCGATGTAATAACATCGATTTCAAAATTTGACATATGTGATCCTATCAACATACTCTGTGTCTCTTTAACGTAAAAGAAGGTTTTAAGTGAACGTCATTATTTGTGCTTGTTTATCTACGATTCATTTACTCTGACTCCTTTCCTGCAGTTGGTTTGCTCAAATGTGCCTTCTCTCTAGTAGTCTGAATGAGGTTTTAGTCCTATATCCATAGGTGGTGCAGGGAATGAAGGTTTTTAATCTGATCGAGAGATAATTGACAGACAGTGGTTACGATAAGTCGTCAAGGGCAAGAAAACATAAAACTTACTATTTCGTGCATTCTGCTACATATCTACAAAGACTACAATTGTCAATGTATTACAATATTGATTTTGAAGAGTCTTTGACAAAGAAAATGAAAACAATGAAATATAGTCGCAAGCGACGACAAACAGCTCTCTCTCTCGCGCTCGCACTCTCTCCCTCTCCCTCTCTCTCTCCATCTTGCTCTCTCTCTCCCTCTCCCTCTCTCTCTCCCTCTTGCTCTCTCTCTCCCTCTCCCTCTCTCTCTCCCTCTCCCTCTCTCTCTCCCTCTTGCCCTCTCTCTCCCTCTCTCTCTGTTCTGTCAGATTTCCAAACTCACGGTGGCAATATGAGGACCACTTAAAAGCAAGACCTCATTTATGTGTACAATGCTACAACGAGGTTTCAACAAGATCTTTGGCATTTTTTTGATTCAGCTACTGTGTTTAATTGAAAGAATTTTCAACGATTTAATCCATACTTATTCATGTACAATAAGGTTAGAAATATAATTAAATGTATCCAGGATGGTATTTTGCCAAGTTTATTATATAAACGAAAATCATGTGTTTTCTTAATTGCTGTCTGCTTTTCAAATAAACAATTAATATTGTATTTCAATTATTTGACTTTAAGCAGATTGGATTAAACATGGAGTAGTCAACAACAGAATTAAAAATTCTGGTCAGTTTTGGTGATCAAGCTGAATTAGTTTAAAAACCACTAAAAGGCAAGACCTCATTCATGCGCACAATGCTATTTAAGATAGCTGTAATAACGAGGCTTCAGGCAGATCTTTGGCGGTTTTTTTAAAATTCAGCTACTGTGATTAATTGAAACACTTTTCAACAATTTCATCCATACAAGCACATGTACAATAAGGTTAAAAATATAATAATATGTATCTAGAATAGAATGTTTGCCAAGTTTATGATATAAACGGAAATCCAAGTTTTTTCTCAATTGCTCTCTGATATTTAAATAAATAATTGACTTTGTATTTCAAATATTTTACTTTAAGCAGAATTGCATTTAACATGAAGTAGTCAAAAACAGGATAAAAAAATCTGGTCAGTTTGAGGGATCAAGCTGAATTAGTTTCAGGACTACTTGAAGGCAAGACCTCATCTACGCGTACAATGCTATTTAAGATAACTGTAGCCACAAGGCTTCAAGCAGAACTTTGGCGGGTTTTAATTCAGCTACTGTGATTAATTGAAACACTTTTTAACAATTTCATCCAAACTAGCACATGTACAATAAGGTTAAAATGTAATAACATGTATCCAGAAAAATATCTTTGCCAAGTTTATGATATAAACGGAAAATAAGTTTTTTCTTAATTTCTCTCTTTTATTCAAATAAACAATAATGTTTTAATTTCGGTTATTTCACTTTAAGCAGAAATGGATTCAACATAAAGTAATGCATAAAAGCATGAACAACTCTGGTCAGTTTTAGTTATAAAGCTGAATTAGTTGTTCAACCACTTCTCAGCAAGAACTCATTTAAGCATACATAGATATATCTATAACAGATGCAACAACGGGTCTTGGTCGATATTTTGATTTAATCATTGTGCCTGAATGAAACACTTTGAAATGGGGAAATGTATATCATTTTATGTCATAAACTTTTCGAATTAACGTAAAATGTATCAATACTCGTATATATGTCTAGTTTGTGTTAGTAAGTGAAATTAAGTTATAATAACACATATCATATGCATTCAAAACGAAAGAAGAGTTGACAATTTTCAAAGGTCAGTAACTCAATGTAAATGAATTAACTGAATTTGTTGTTAATTTTTCAAACATACCTACAGTAGAACTCGGATGTAGCGAACTCCAAGGGACCAAAGAATTTAGTTCGCTATATCCGGTGTTCGCTATACGCATATAATGTTAATGATATGTTATAGGGACGGGACTTGAAAATTTGTTCGCTATATCCGAGTGTTCGCTATATCCGTGTTTGCTAGATCTGTGTTCTACTGTATATCGTATGCATTCAAAACGAGAGTTGACAATATTCAAAGGTCTGTAAGTTCTAACTCAATGTAAATGAATGATCTGAATTTATTGTTAATTGTTAAACAGATCTATTGACTTTTGGCTTTCATATGACATATAGAACAATGTGTTATCTATATCGTACGTCGTTGATTAGCTACGATTTTTTAAACAAAGATTTTGGTGAAAAAATGGTCAATTTGTAAGAAATCTGTTACAGGTCCCGTCCGGCTCACAACTTCTAAACTAATCATCACACATTGATCAAATATGATATGGAGATACATAATCATATGTAGGTGTGTCATGAAGAACAATTTTGAAAATATGTTTGTTTACATATGATTAAAATGATCTTGGATATCCAATTACATAATACATAAATTCATACGTTTGAGTTTAATTTTGTCAGTTTACTCGAATTATGCCCAACAGTAAACATAAAGTTGGTATCATTTGTTTTTTTTATTAGAACAGTTTCTTTCATATCCTGGGAAAATTGTGTTATTTTGTGCGACAAAACTTAATCCGCACTATGATAAGGAAAACCTATACATATTGTGCAATTTGCGGGGGATATAGCTCGACCATGTCAGCTGCTTGTTCTTTTATCCTAAAGACCTTGCCAATTTCTACCTCTTATGCAAAAATCATAAAATTCGTCGGTCGGGTTTTTGCGTTAGTTGCCTTTGAATCCTATTGCAAGTTTGAGCAAACTTTGAATTTTTTTATTAGAATAAACTAATTCAATTTTTTACATTCCGAACGCACTTGCTACGGACCAATGTCTCAGCTATATTATGTATAAGTTTCAGCCTCCTAGTATCAGAAGTTGTCGGGTGGTGATGCCTAAAAGGTGCAAGGGGTCTGACTTTTGAAAAAAAGTGCAGAAAATTCAAGATTGCGGCCAAACCACGTGACCTACGAATTTGCCATTATTTAGTTTTTTTGCAGCATTTGGTTTTGCGCATCTTTTAAAAGAACTTTTAGGTCTCTAAGTGCATTTTGGAAAAAAAACATGTTAAAAATTCCAATTTTGGGCCTTGTTGGGCAACTTATTTATGGGCCGAATTGGCCAAAAAGCTTCGTGTCGCGTCTTCTCAACAAGGTCTACCAGCCTGCGAAATTTGGCTTTGATAGCTTCAACAAAAAATCGTGTAACAACAACAAAAAACACGCCGATAACAATAAGGATTAGCCTTATGGCTGAATCCTTAAATTGATGCTATCGGTTAACAAGCTAATACTTATCACCCTGTCGACGTGTAAATTGACTCACCTTTGTTTCTATTAAAAATGCAAATACTCCAATTTATACCACTCGATGTCAGTCGTCCACTCGGCTCAATTACTTGAACAGATATGCCTGTGAGTATGTCATGAAGACTATGAACTTCAAATACATGGTCGTTTTTGTTGGCCGGAAGTTCAATCCACTGAATGTCCTCATCAAGAAGCTGGAAAATGAATCTTTTTTTCAGTTTTACACACATTAATATTCGTGAATGATTAAGTAACTGCTCCCAGAACATCCCAGAGATTATTGAAAGGTTTCACAATTAATTTTGTTCCGATAAGTCTCCACTACTTCTCTCGATTGCATTTTATTATGTCTCATAACATTACGATGTAAAAAACATGTTGAATCTTATGACGTTTACTAACTGTATATAGGCTTTTTTCTCTTTCGTTATTAAATTGCCTTATTATAATTTGTACAGGGCGTGGCAATCTAAATTTTCAATTCACTGACTTTGACCAGTTTTCAGATGTGCGATTGCTGGACACAGCCAAACTTTGAAATGTCACGAAAAATAGAGGGGAAAGATTTAGTATTCTAGTTTTAAAAACACCATATGAACTACATTATACAGATAGAAGATTGAATTATTCTTTAAAAAACGTTATCGTTAAATGTCCTTTTTTTGCTTTAAGTTTTTTTTTCTTTTGCTGGGGGGTCACAATGACCACACCCCAAGAGCAAATTGGAATATGAAGCCTGATGAGATACAGAGTCAATTACTCTATTCTTAAATATTTATTGTGGTCAAAAATATGTTTTCATATCTCTATAAAGCAGTCTGCGAATTAATATCATGCCGACGCTTTGTATTCACACTTCTTATCATATATCCGACAGCTGCAGTCGTCGACGATCAAAATCACGAAATAGCATGCTTAGTAAAGGGTTTTAAGAGGTCAACAACAGGTGTCTCTTAAAATCATTTCCAAGCTTTTCCTGTCCATTTCCTGCAACCTATTATTCATTCAAACCCTAGATTTTTAGATGTGAATAGTACGGAGAAAAAATATGTACTAATTCCATACACCTGCTTGTCAACGACATTAGCATGTATCGAAACTTCGCTTGAGCAGAATGAAGAAGTTGAGTATCCAATAATAAAAACAATAAAAATAATCTTCCTTATTGACCATCACACCAACTTCTAGAATGCCAATTATCAAAGTAATTCCATACACAAGTAGATGTCCGAGAAGGGCCAACAGTCATGTTAACGTGATGAAGTCGAAGTCCCATGGTCGATGGTGTCACATGACAAGGACAGATCGAGTAGATCCAAAAAAAACAAATTTAAATAATCAAAGAGTTTATATTTATTGTATCTATTACATACGACAAATCAACAAATAGATGATCTAATACTCACACATGAATGTTCAAGTTTAGAGGTATTGCAGTAAAACAGTGTATAGCTGTTAACCTCAAGCTCGCGGGATGCTGTCCAGCGGACGAAGATACGACCACCTTCTGCCTCAACAATAAGCTCCGGATAGGATGGTTCTTAAATAGAATATATATCTGTAAATGTGTTTTTCACTCATTCATAAAAAAAAACGCAACGTGAACACAATTCTTTTCTTCTCATTGATCTGTTAATTTAAACGCTTATGTTTTGATGCAACAGTTTTCATGTATAACCGATGATGAATTATTACTGGTTATATGGTTTTAAAATGAGACTGTTGGGAACACTAAAAAATCAGTTAAATTGTCTACAGAAAAAAGAGAGCATATTAAACAACACATCATTACAAGTTTGTATGTTAATTGATTTATTTGTACAGAAAGTACTTTCCGATATAAAACACCCTAAAAGTATTTTGATTGGTCTTCTTAACAAGATAAAAGTGAGCACAGCTCGCATGCAAGTGTGACCTTGTCAATGTCGGAAGTATAGAAGCCAAAATTGAGAATCATTTGAGCAATATTGCTGAAGCTCGGAGATTATCACAATAATTAACTCAGGACAGATAATCCATAATTCCTCGCAACTCGTTGATTATTCTTAAAGTAAACAGATACCTTCTCTATCAACATGTACATTGTACATGTAGCCATTTTCCCAGTACTTAGTGAAATTCTAAATTTTAATGGCAACCTGTAATATCAACATACCTTTTTTTCAAATATGTTTTATTCAGTTCAATTCAGCAGGTAATGCCAGGTATACATTTGATTCAGGTCATGTATTACATTGTTATATGATGAAGCGCACTTACAATATTGGCTACATGGGTGCAATATATGCAATCATAACACATTGATAAAGGTTTTCCATTTGGCATGAAATGAAGGTAAAGTATTATTTTTACATGCAATAATTTTTTCAACTTTAACAACATCCTTGAGAATATTTCCAAAACTGTCAATTGATAATATATTTTGTTTGATACTGGTGATATGAATATATTTTTTGGCTAATAGAATAATGTGTGACAATAAAAGACTGATCTGGCTGTTGCAAAAGAGAATATCAAAATCAGAGATAATATCAAAGTATGGGATATGTGGAGTAATAAAGTTTTCAACCTTTCTCCAAAATTCATGTACATGTGTACATTTAATAAAAACATGCTCAAGGTTTTCAGGTTCAGTACCACAAAAAGAGCATATATTTGTATCGACTATTTTCATTTGCAACAGCTCTTTTCTAGTGTAAATTGCTCTATTAATGAATCTATATTGAAAGTCTGAAAGTTTAACATCCTTAGTACAATTTCTATATTTCTTAAACACATCTTTCCATGTAATATCTAAATTCAGTTGTCTCTCCCACTTTTGACAAACTTTAAGTGGTGTGTCATCAGAAATAAGCTTATCATAAAAATTCCTACATCCTTTCTTTTGTGAGAGTAATTCTTGGAGAATTTGGTTCAATGTAAGGTTTTGTGTGCAAGTTTCATGAGCTAAAAGGGTATTTTTCCAAGTTTTAGGTATACAAAATTATCTTATTATATTCAAGGATATGATAAAGATGTTTCAGTTCATTAAAAGGCAGAAATGAGTGATCACCCCAAATATCTCTTATTGTGTGAATACCCCTATTGAACCAATTCTCAATTAACAAGTTACTATTTCTAAATTGGTGATTTAACCATAAAGGCTCAGCTAAAATCTCTTCTGGAAGAGATGTATTTATCATATGTTGTGTTTTGTAATATTTACTCCACAAAGCTAAAACATCATTCCAGAATGGGTTGTCAACTGTTACATGACTGTTAATTTGTGCTCCCATAAGAAATATCTTTCTAAAAGGGAATAGACTTAAATTATAAATGGAGTGTTTATTCATATATCTTCTAAGGCAGGATAATTTAAGTGCATTAATAAAAGATTTAATATCTGTCATTCTAAGTCCACCTTCTTCATATTTTCTACATATGGTTGTCCTTTTAATTTTGTCCTTCTTACCATCCCACATAAAATTATATATGATCTTATTCATCTGGTTAATAAAATCTGTTGGGGGAGTAGGCAATACAGAAAAAATGTGTACTAGAGTTGATAATACAAGTGTTTTTAAAACTGTAATTTTCCCTTGTAAGGTTAATTTTCTTCTTTTCCAACCCGCCAGAAGTCTTCTGATAATATCTAATCTTTTTCTGGTATTGATTACCCATAAGTTTTTCCAATTTCGGGTTGAGATATATTCCAAGGATGTTAAAATCACCTTCGTGCCAGTCTAAACTACTTTCTGGGCATAATTTTACTTTGCTTTCAGTCATTGATCCTATCCAGATAGCTTTGGTTTTTTCAATGTTTATTTTAAGACCAGACATTTTATAGAACTTATATAAAGTTTCTAGAGCTGCGTTAAGGCTATTTTCAGATCCATCAAGATATAATTGAGTATCATCAGCATATTGCCCCATCTTATATTCTTCATCATTAATTACAATACCTTTGATATCTTTGTTAGTTCTTATCATAGTTCCTAAAATCTCAGCCACAAAAATAAATAGATATGGGGAAACTGGGTCTCCTTGTCTACAGCCACGTTCATTTGGAAAGAAAGAGGAGAGATGGCCATTTTGGATTACACAAGAAGTTGCATTTTGCATCAATATATTTATCCATTTTATGATATTGGGTCCAAAACCACATTTTTTTAGAACTTTCATAATAAAATCTTTAGAAACAGTATCAAAAGCTTTTTCAAAATCAATAAGAATCAGAAGGCCTGGTTTATTTTTCTTTTTTAGTTCATACATGATATCATACATTAATCTGACATTATGACTGATGCATCTGCCAGGTATAAACCCTGTTTGATCCGGATGTATCAGAATATCTAGTGTCTTTTTCAATCTGTTGGCAATGCAGGAGCTTATTATTTTATACAAAGTATTCAAAAGTGATATTGGGCGCCAATTTTTCATATATCTTCTGTCTTTATTTTGTTTTGGGATGCAAGTTATTACACCTCTATTGATTGTATAAGATAACTGGGTTTTTTCAAAAACTTCTTGAACATATCTGTATATCCAAACCTTAAGATCCTTCCAAAACCATTTAAAAAATTCAATTGGAAAGCCATCTAAACCAGGGCTTTTGTTATTTTTCATTGCCTTGACAGTTTCAGATAGTTCTTTCATACTTATGGATTAATCTAGCTTATCTGCAAAACCACTATTAAGTGAAGGAGTGTTTACAGTATTTAAAATATCTTGTGTATCACATTGAAAGTTATCAACAGCATAAAGTTTATGATAAAAAGTTTCTTGTTCCTCAAGAATAGCTTTCCCATCAGTCACTAGTTCCTGCCTATCATTAATTAAAGAGTTAATAAGTTTACTGGTATAGTTTCTGTTTTCTAAGTTACAGAAAAACGTTGTAGGTTTTTCACCTTCTTCATACCATTGGATTCTGCTTCTTATTTGTCTACCTTTTTCTTCTTCTTCTCTTATTTTTTTCAAGATCTGACATATTTTTGGACAATCTGGCAAGCATTTCTTCATTAACACATTGAAAGTTTTCTCTAACTTCATCTTCTAAAGTTTGTATCTCTTTTTCCAACTGATTTGTTTTTTTCAATTCTAATTTTTTTTGAATATGATGAAAATGAAATTGATTTGCCCCTCACTTTCATTAGAAAGGTTTCCAAAAAGAGCTCAACAGAAATATTTAGTTCTTGTCTTAGATCATTACTGATTCTTGTGGCAGTTTTATCCAAAGCATATTCTTCTTTAGTTTCCTCTAATATTTCTTTCACAAGTTTAGTATAGTCTGTATTGTAAAGAAGTGAAGAATTAAATTTCCAAAACCCCTTTCCCTTTTCCTTACTGTGAATATTTGAAAAAGATAGTGAAATAGCTGAATGGTCTGATTTATATCCTGGTAATATGGAGGTATCTATACTGAGATTTGAAATGTCTTCAGAGACTAGAAAAAAATCCAGTCTAGTCTTGGTTTTTTTTCCACCAAGTGAATTTTCTAATATTTGAATTTCTGTTTCTCCAAATATCTATCAGGTTATTTGAGTCTATGTTTTCTAAAACAATTTTCCTGGCTTTAGGGTTATTGATATTTTTGTAGTTTTCTAAATCAATATCAGGATTAAGGACAAGATTCCAATCACCACAGACAATTATTGATTCATTATCAAAGTCACATATGGTTTTAAATATAGAGATATAAAAGCCTGGGTCATCTTGGTTAGGTCCATAAACGGTTGCAAGGGTTAGCCTTATACCTTCAATGGTTATATCAGATATAATGTAATTTCCATTTGGATCAATTTCAGATTTATGTATTTCTAATTCAATGTTATCATTAAATAAGATAGCAACACCTCTTGAGTTTGAAGTATAAGGAGCAATGATACTTTTTAATCCCCATTCATTTCTCATAACATTCTCTTCCTCCTTTTAAATGTGAATGTCTTGAAGACATATAATTGAAAAAAATTTCTTACGCCAAAGGTTCATTATTTCTTTTCGTTTTGTTTTGTGGGCAAGTCCGCGGCAATTCGCAGAAATAACTTTAATTTTGCTAGCCATTTTTGGTTGGTAGATAGACATTGGCCTTAAGAGACGATACATTTGTCATTTTTGTAAGAGATATACCTACTGAATAGAACAGTTTTCCAAAATATAAAGAAGAAAAGCATTTGTACAAAAAAGTTAACATAAGTAATGGTGGCAATCCAAAACCCGCCATCCATCCTGACTAAACTTGTTGGTGATAATGGGCCAGTCATAAGAATTTAGTAAACAAACAATAAAACAATGTACAGCGATCTGCTTGAATAAACAAAGGGAGGTAATTACATAGCGTAAAACATCATCACATGTTTCACAAAACGCAAACTTGATCATAATTTGTTTCTTACTATTGGAAAACATCGAATCAACTTCGTCTCTGATTTTAAATTTTTGGGAGTTTACTTTGATAGTAAACTTACTTGGTCACGTCACATAACCTACTTATCGGGAAAGTGTTCAAAAGGACTAAATCTCTTGAAATGCGTATCAGGTACAAAATGGGGTGCCGATAAATCATCACTACTGTTACTCTACAAGGCTCTAATTCTATCAAGATTGGATTATGGCAGCCAAGTCTTTATGAATGCAGCAAAATGTCACTTAACTAAACTTGACCGAGTTCAATCAAAAGCTTTAAGAATTGCTACAGGGGCATTTCCAACAACTCCCGTAGCTGCTATGCAGGTAGAGTGTTCTGAACCTCCTCTCGCATACTGCCGTCAAAAGTCCGCACTCAAAACTTATCTCTCCTTGACATATCTCTGATTATCATTCTTCAAGAGACGTGTTAAATGAGTGCGTTGAATATGTCATGTGTGATTGGAGCCATGGCAAACTACCCTTTGGGTTAGCGGCTCGACAACTCGCTCACAAGTGCAAAATTCAAGATTTACAACTTAATTCCCCATTCAAGCTCCCTAAATCAGCCCCATGGTGTCTTACCCAACCATCACTTAATACCGATTTGGCCTAAGTTATACATAAACAAATGAGTCCTATTATCATAAAATCAGTAGCATCAGATTTCATCAATACACGCTACCATGGATTTAACCATATTTATACAGATGCGTCTAAAGACCCTGCTACAGGACACGTTGGCGCAGCTTTCTATATTCCATCTTTAGAAGTAGAAGAACTCTGTAGATTACAAGATCGTTTGTCAGTTTTTGCAGCAGAATTAACAGCTATTCTAATGGCTCTAGTGTGGGTAAAAAATCATAATCTTGAATCAATCATTTTTACAGATTCCTTAGCAGCGGTTCAAGCCATTGACTCAGGTGCAAACGGGCAACGCAGTGACATTCTATATGAAATATTACATCTTGGTACTGTTTTGAATGAAGCCTATATAAGCTGTGACATAGTATGGGTTCCTGCACATGTAGGTCTCCATGGAAACGAGAAAGCTGACCAGCTTGCAAAATCGTCCTTATCCAAATCCTACGTGGATTTTGAGGATGTATATCCAGTCCCAAAGGATATCTATGCTGCTGTGAATACAACAATCTATGAACAGTGGCAAAACGACTGGGATAGGGGCAACACTGCCAGACATATGCACAGCTCATGCCCTAAAGTGGTTAAGCACGCTAAGATTCGTCGACAAAACCGGAGAGACGAAGTTATTCTCACTCGTTTAAGACTTGGCCATTGTGGACTCAATGCTTACAAGCACTTTATAGTCAATGATTCATCTCCTTCATGTGTTCATTGTTTTAATAATTGTCCAGAGACTGTCCTTCATTATCTTGTTGAATGTGAGGGACATAAAAATCATCGTGAAGAACTCAGAGAGGTTGTTATGTCCAAATCAAATAATTTCTCACTGAGATCTATTCTTGGTGAAAATTTGATGTTTGGTGAAGTCCAAAGATCAGTTTTGAATTTTGTCAAGAACACTGGCAAATATGATCTCATATAACATTTTATGCTCAATTTTAACTTTTAAACGTTTTTAACTCTCAATAATCTCTCCTAGTGCCGGGCGCATGTAGGTCATCCTTGGCCCAAACTTCGCCCTTAATTTCACCTACCTACCTACCTACCTACATCATCACATGTCCGTAAAATCGTTCCTCGTATGATATTCAAAGTTCTGTTCATATTTACCTTCAGTTCGTTTCCAGAAGTATAGTCCAGTGTGAAAAACACAAGCTCAATACGAGATACGCACGTGTAGATCATAATTAGATAGCACAACACAGACATCATCGAGCTACAACACACTTGCTCACAGCAAAACTCTTCGCCGTGTTTCATTAACCCTCTCACTGCTCGAGGCATAGCAGAGCGCATAAGTAAAGTTCGTATGAGCTGTACAGTTCTCCGAGGATAACAACATAACTTGGATTATTCATGTTTAAAAGAAAAATCATAGGTTGAAATAAGGAGGAAACAACTTAAATATCAACTTACTAGAATCGTGGTAGAAATATAACTTAATTATGCTGTCTGCATTATGTCACGTGTTCACTGTTCTAATAATAGCAACAAAACAATAACAAACACATGTGAGATATCTAAATAGTTACTGTTCACAGGGCTATCTTATCGATATCCTCCTCAAGCGTTGTGGTTCTCCAAGCGTGACTGGCACTTCTCCGGTATTGAAGTTGGATATCCAGTCCTCGTTCATGAATTCTTGTTTGGCACTTCAGAGTTTGTCGCATAGTGTAGGCTTTTGCCGCTAGTTTCCCGCGAAATTTCTTTAGTGGAACTGGTAAGTCGGTTCTTATGGAGACTTGTCTCTCTCTCAGGACTGCACCTTGTCTGAAGCTTGCATCCAGGATACGCTGGCGATCCTTCATCTCAACGAATTTGACGACAATTGGTTTAGGAGAGCTCGCTGTTCTCGGGTTCGTACTCTGTCGCGGGAGTCTGTGAATGTTGACGAATCTCATGTCTTCGCTGTTCGGTACCCCCAGCAACTTGAATATCTCACGACACTCGGGCTCTGGGTCAAGTGAATCTTTTATTCCGTAACAAAGAAAGTTATTCTTGCGGTGATACAGTTCCTGAGTGAGGAGTTTGTTTTCGGTCTCTTGCCGGAGCTGTTTTATTTCGTGTTTCAAATTTTCAATTTCAGTTTTATTTTCTTCAATTTGAGATGCATTAAACGCCACTCTGTTCAAAATTTCGTCTGTTTTCTCATCAATAGAAGAAAGTTCTTTATTGATACAGTCCATTTTCTTACCCAACTCCGTATTTTGATCGCGGAGAGATTTGTCAAAGTGTGCTTTCATCTCGTCAAATTCACTGCCCGACATGGTCGTCATTAGTGAAGCAGATTTACTTCATGTGGTAATAGTATTGTCAATATTGTCCAAGTTAGCTTTATTCTTACTTTTATTTTCACTTTTATTCCGTTTTGAGGCTGTATTCGTGGCCATTTAATACGATTCAGGTGGATTTGGCGGAGAGCTCGTTTACCCACGTCCTGTCGACATGAGCGCCAACATACCTGGTTGTGTAAGCTAGGCCTTACTGTTTTTAAGGTCTGATAAGGTATTAATTTGTAAAAAGTTGTGTTTACATGGAACTCTATTGCTGTTATTGTGCCGATTAGTTAGCACACTTGGTCGCGATTTATCCTTCTACAAAAGTCATCATATATCCCATATTAAAATTAAGAACGTGTAACCATAACTTCCCTGTTGAAACCGGCAGATGGCGTGGTCTACCCCGTGAGGATAGAACATGCCCTCTCTGCGACTCCCCAGCCATCGCAGATGAAATATATTATTTATTCAAATGTAAAGCCTTTGAAACAGAACGTCGTCTCTATATTAATCAATCTTTCTTAACATGGCCAAATATGTACAAGTACAAAAAATTACTATCTTCAACAAAGCTATCAGAAGTTAAGAACCTATCGAGATATCTGCGTATTGTTTATAACAAGTTAAAATGATTGTTATCTTTAATGCCACCATTCTTGTCTGTTTATTATATATATGTATTTTTGTATTCTCTTGTACCACCGTGGGTGGTTTTTCGAGAAATAAACTTTGATTTGATTTGATTTTTGATAAACTTATCCACAGTTCTACCCTTGAAACAACATTATCAAAGACAAACCGACAGATTGAGAGACAGACGCGCAGGAGACAGTGACGAAGAGCCAGCAACTATATCTGATAATCAGACAACGACAATAATAGGTGATTTGTATGTGTAGTAAATAATAACCCAGTACCGAGGGGTTATGGAAAAAACCTCGCGAGCGCGTAGCCCGAGTAGATGTGACGAATGTTTACGCAATAAGCGAGATCGGAGATTCGGCGGCGCATTGGTTAATGGGATTCAGGAAAAACAAAGTAATGTGACCTTTTTACGGCGATGGCGATAGTGTAAGTATACCATGCAATCTAGGAATGATCACAAGCTTGGGTGTGCTAAGATTCCTCCGCTAAACATTTGCTTGAAAAACGTCTTTGCCGTTTATAATCAATTTCTTTTCATTTTTATGTTTGACATTTATGATCCCAAATTACACTGAATGAATGGTAGACAACTCAGCTTTCTTCACTTAAATGTTCATGGAACATGTACAACGTTGACCAATATCTCGAGTTGACTCAAAAAGTTAACGTCACTGCTGGAGCGCATACCGTCAAAAGCCGGGCACTAGGGTTAAGCGTTTAAAACCTCCGGCTAGCACCATCAGTTTTAGACTAAATATGCGGGTGTTGAACAACAATGAATCAGGGAAATTTTACAAACGCAACTATTTATCGATATTATTACATGACCCTTAGGTATTAGAAATGGAATTATGCTTGTCGAACAATTCACAGGGCTTATGTGAAGACAGTTTAAAAAACAGCAGACGACTGTACACAAATTAATCCAAAACAAAATCAGAAAAATAAAAAATTATGAAAACTTCATCTCAATAATCAAATCGATTGTGTAAATTGTAAAGGCCAATTGTTGTTGGAGATGCCTAAGGTCAATTATATTACAAATACTAAGTACATATATCACAAATGAGTGATAATCGTTTACAAGACAGCGTTATATTTGCTCATAAACAGGTGTAAATATTTAAGATTATTGTTGTCTGTTAAGTATTTGCCTTGTAATGCTGTCTTAATGCGATATCATTCCATGTAGAAATACATATTTTTCTTTGAATATTGGTATATTTTACATGATTTAGATAAGTCTCGATGGTATCTCTCTGCATTCAGATCGATTTATCTGAGTTTTGGGCATCATCAATTATTTTGACAATAGCGTGACTGTAAACTTAAATCAGAGTAACTTTGAAACATAGTTCTGTTTATCATCTTTTTAAAATGTGGGTAAAGGTCTGGTTTCGTCACTTCAGAAAAGGGGGTTCATGAATCAATAATGCTTAGTAACAATTTCTAGTTCAGATTATGACAAGATAATACCTTTGGAAATTGTGATGGCCTGGTTCTTGCATTTGACTTTAAGGGCCAGTAGCAAGTTTTTTGAAAATTTTATATTTTTAATTTTATGCTGATAATTGTACGTTAATTCTAAATGTATTACTTTGTTAGTGTCAAAAATCTCGTAACACGAACCAATCATCCAAAGTCAGAGAACAAATGATAAAGATCCACATAAAGTCCATTGGCGTTCATTTTAGTGAGAACACCTTTAATTCATTTGAAGGAAAAATGAAATCGCATGGCTTAACTTTACATTATATATTTGATTTATTACTGCTTCGTTTAGTTTACATGCAGTGTCATTCAATTGGGACCATTTATTTTCCTTTTCCTGACATCACCTCATATTCCCCTTAAAGAAGCGCTACTGCCACTTTTAAGCAATTGTTCCAACTTTAATTGTATGATAATAACAACATATATTCATACAACATTAGATGGTATAATTTGTTAAATGACCAAATACAGTAAGAAAAAAATACACATATCCCATTTATGACAATCAAACTTTAAACAACAATTTCAATAACTTTTTTCATTATTCCATTTTTGAATATTTTGTAATATCAACATCAAAATATAAAATAGAAATAATAAAGACACAAGCAAAAACCTATTTAAAATACCTAAGGGGTATGAACCTAAAACATGATTGAAAATTTTCTTAATAAATTAAGTTCATCTGTTATAACAAATTTGAATAAAGAATGTACTGCCTAAAATATTAATGAAGATCAGAAAGGCTTTATTACGGGAAGGTATATTGGTGAAGTTACTTGAACGATTTATGACATAATGGAATATACAGAAACTTTCCACACACAAAAAAAATACCAGATGTGCAAAAGCTTATTGACTTCGAAAAGGCGTTTCATTCGATAGACGGTCTAAACGTGTATTTTACATCAATTGGGACAAATATGGGATTATTTTTATAAATGACTTTATTGACGAAACTGGTAATATATTGAGCCGGAACGAATTCAGTAGGAAAAGAATACAAAATACAAAATACAAATTTCTTATCTTACGAAGGTATAAGAAAAGCTATCATGGCTTATGCCTGTCCACTACATTTTAACAAACTTTACCAAAGCAGAGATCGGACAAATCTACCCATTCGTCAAAAGACACATTTGCAAATATTTACTGCGTAAAACGATGTTTGCTACATTACTGACCTTCACCTTTGCACACCTGCCCGGTTTCTCAAAATGGGAAAGGACTTTAAATTGTGAGTTTACCGAGTTGAAATGGAAAATATTTACTATTATCAGTCACATATGTACTCCTTCAATAGATCTTAAAGGGGCAGTGGCACGTTTTTAAGGGGAATTTAAGGTGATGTCAGGAAAATGAAAATAAATGGTCCCAATTATTTAAACTAAATGAAGCAGTAATAAATCAAATGTATAATGTAAAATTTAGCCATGCGATTCCTTTTTTCTAACACAAAATAAATTAAAGGTGTTTACACATAAATGGCTGCCAACGGACTTTATGTGAATCTTTATAATTTGTTTTCTGATTATGGATGATTAGTTTGTGTTACGAGATTTTTGACACTATCAAAAATACATTGAGCATTAACATACAATTATCGATGAAAAATTCAAAATATAACATTTCAAAAAAACGTGCTACTTCCCAATTAAATGATTTCAATACAAGAATATTCATTCTACCTACCAGAAACATGTATTATTTACATAAATTAGGTTACATAGAGTCACCAATTTGTTCATTCTATAAAAATGAAGTAGAAAAAACAGATCATCTTTTTTGGAAATGTGATATCATCTTAAAGTTATTTATCTAACTATTGAAAAAGGTTTTTATAATGCCTAAAATGCTTTAGTCTTATTGAACATGAAAATAATCTACCATGTATGCCGAATTTTATTCTTGAGAGTATATATATTATGTTGTCTTTATTTCATTGTATGTTTGTATGTTATGCCTGTATCAAAAATATTGTAATTAAAAAAATGTCGAAAAAATATTACTGAGGTAGTAGTGTACTGATTTTTTTTATAAAAGTATCGCTAAAACACACACCTTGTTCTGTTTTTAATCACATAATAAATCTTAATATGTTTAAACCCAAACATAGATTAAAGTTTTAATATTTAAACACGTTCTGGTTTAAAACATGTTTTGGAAAGTGTTTCAATCAAAAACATACTTGGGGAAATAGGGCAGTAGAAATCTGCCCAAAATTAAGTGAACCCGGACATTTTCGATAACAGACCAGTAACTTGATAAAGACAAAGAATACATGTCCCTTGCCTTCAGAAATAAGTGAAAAAGCGAGCAAAGCTCACATACCCCCGCTCCCCACTTTGTTCAAAGAATTTCAAATAGTAAAACTGATTAATATTGGTTAAAGTATGATAGTTGTGTAAGTCATTGTGTAAGTCATTGTGTAAGTCATTGTGTAAGTCATTGTGTAAGTCATAAAGTAAGTCTTCTTTCAACTGAAACCCAAATACCGAATTCATTAATAGGTTTTACAATTAAAAGGGTACATCTAGAGATAATGGTTGATCTTTGTTTCTACGAGATGCACTGAGGACAAAATTATTTTTGTTGAGTCACTTTGTAAGTTATGTTTTCCAAAGAAACCTCCTCCTCAAACCCCCTTTTTATTAGAAACCAGCCTTTTAGTCACCCAAAACTGTGTTTCACAGGAGATATCACTTGTTTGAGGTCAGTAGGTTTTGAACAATGCCCTGTCATTTACGTCATATTAATCATGACACCACAATGCTAGGACATCGTGAACACAATGATATAACAAAGCTATGACATCACAGCAATGGCAGTCTTATGACAGTGCTGTATTCAGATTCTTGATGTTTTTCATGGAATGCACTGAAATGATTAGTGATAAATATAATGTCTTCTTTGTTTTGCTTGATAACGATGAGTTTCCAAAGAGTTGGAAGAGTGGTTAAAATTTAATTATATACTCAGTTCAATTAGACAATACACGATTTTTTCAGTAATTTAAATTTTGTGGATATAAGTTACATATTCAATAATATACAATTAAAAACACAATTGTCTAAGGTTCCAAATGTAATTCATTTCTAGAATATGCTAGCCAACTTCTTGCAACGCTTTCTAGTAATATTTTTTTTAATTCACCTTTTCCAGGAATATGTTTTATGATCTTGACTGGATTTTCCATCATGAAAAATAAGACAATCCATAGTCATTAGATTTACATTATCTGAATATGCAAGTCAAACGAAGTTTAATTCACCACATAAATATTATATTCCACTGCAAAGAGCATGAATTTTATAAAGATTTCAATTTCCCCTATAAATTTCTATAGTTTTACAAATTTCCCCATAAAAGAACACTTTTAATATATATTGTTTTATGATCTCAAGAGAATGTCACCCAAGTGTCTTCTGACATAAAAAATATCAACACAAGTTCATAAAAGTAACAAATTTGACATTTATCAACGAGTGTTGATAAATTTGGTATCTGAAGACACGAGGGTGAGATTCTATTTATCATCAAAAACAATTTTTCAACACATTAGCAAAAAAAATGTACATCTTTGGCCACTGCATAGCCGTAAAACTCCTAAACCAGTGATGTCTTAGCATTGTGATGTCATCTTGTTTATGAGGTCATAACATTGTGAACTCGTTATGTTTATGACATAATAGCATTGTTAAAACTCTATTTACAAAACGATATCTCCTAGGAGATATCGCTTGATCTTCGCAAGCAATATCTCGTGTGGAACACAGTTTAGGATACTAAATTACTGTATTCACTAAAAAGTGCATTTTGCAGCAAATATTTAATCTTTGAAAATATTCCATTTCCCCCCATTTTTATGTTTTATCACCCCAAAACAAACATGAAGTTCAGTCATGAGTATAAATGACATAAAAAAGAATGAAATCTTCCATGATCTTTTGTTCAGCTCACTATAAAATTGTATTTTGCAGCACAGTAATTTTACAAAATGATTCCAATTTTCTTTCATTTTCTTTACTTTTTTACCACAGAACAGACATGGTGTTCAAAATGCAGCAATAATGGATTAAGAAGTTATATCATAATTCATTATCTATCATTTTCATCAGTAGTCTTTTGTTTTGTGTAACAGATACTCATAAAAAAATAATTTCAATTTTCTTTCATTTTCGAAGAGTTTTTACCCCAAGACAGACATGACGTTCGACATGCCGTATCAAATGATTATGGGATCATTTAACGTTGCATGATCTATCATTCAAGTAAATTAAGAAGTCTTTAATTCAAGAAAAAAAATTTTTTTTTAAATATTTCCAATTTTCTTTAAAAAAAATAGGTTTTTGACCCAAAAATGAATTTTGCCGATGGTTGATTTTGGTTGGGTTTTTTTCATGGTTCATCAGCATGGTTATAAGGACCACTTAAAAACAAAATTTGTCTGTTATAAAAAATGTACGGGTTTTTCATGATTTCTACTGGACTAAAATGTTTAACCCTCACGCAGTATCGTGGGACCTCGAGGCCCGGTTACATGTTTGACATTACCCAGAATCAACACATTTGAACTAAGCGACTTCTTACTTCATGTATTCCTCCATTAGTATGTTTTCTAAGGCTACGTCTGACGTCATAACTGTAGACAAAATACTGCTTTTTATATTGACGTTTTAAGAAAATACATACGTTTGCTGTAAGCTCGGGCCTCAAAGGCCCAGGGTAAATAAAACCCTTGTTTCGGTACAAAATATACAGAATCGCAATAAAATAAATAAATAAATAATAATGCTTGAGATTACTTCCTGATGTAGATAAACCAACATCCGAAAAAAATTACATAGCAAAAATAATATACTCTCCAAAAACTGAAACGCATATGTAATTTTTCAGAGAATCTTTTTCTTCGCCTTAAAAAACAAAAAAGGTACATGATTTCAATGATATCAAAGCGAAAATTGTCAAATGTAAAAGAGAAAGCCAAAACAAGAACACTAGTTTTAGGTTTGTTTCTGTATTCTGTTAATCACAAGATGGCGTTGAAGTCAGTCTTATGATATCCTGGTATTTGCAAACATTCTTGCTTGACTTCCCCTTGTAAATGATTGGACACATTGATGGAGTCCCCATGCAGTTCTACCCCACTGTTTCTGCAATGCAATGACCAGTTGTTGGTGTGTCTCGGGCGTATTGTGATGTTGACGTACACGTTTAATTCATTCATTCATACAATTGATGTTTTATTTGGTTTTAATATACTTTTTGACTATAACATTAGGCATTAACAACTTCTTTACTCTAAAAGGCAGTGTAATGTGCCATCTGACGTTCTGCAAGTAAATTCAAGTTATCACGATTGAAGCACTATCTTTGTCGGTCAATAATCTGATGCAAGTGACGTTCATGGACGTTATCGAAATTGTGATTTGCCCCTCAACTTCTTCAATACCATATATTAACTACATCTTTGTGTGCTTAAAAGGAATCAACAACCTAGCTTGTGAAACCAAATTGACCATCGTTAACGAGAGCGTCCATACGGGTAAGGGGGTCACGTGACACAAACTTGGAACTGGCTGTCAGCTGTAAGCAGTTGGTAACCAAACGATTTCGTCCCTACCGAGCATTTACGACTCTTTCGGGGCCCTGCTAATAAAACTCTGGAAGTTAAAAGTTTGGGTTGCAGACCTCCTTTAATAGTGTATCCAACCCAATAACACTGTCTCAACCTCTTGACTTGTGGCATAAACTATTGGCAACATGTTCCTTTTTCTTACTGTAAACTATCCAAAGTAACGTTATTTTTTTTTATTGACGAATATGTGAGTTTTTGGTAAACCAAACTCTCCTGAACTTTTAAGGTTCAAGATCATGATCGTAAACGCCAGTTCATATGATTGAGTTCTTTGAAGCCACCAAAAACAGGGGCGATAACTGGCCTTCATGGTCAAATATCCCATTCATGCAAACGCTTTCCTAAAGTTTTAATTTGGTGGAGGTGATGTTGTGAATAATCTGTATCCCTGTGGAACGAACCAATAATGCGCATTATGGCGATAATGACTATTATAATGTCAGACTACTGTGAACCATGAAACTTCGGTTTCAATTTCACGTTCGACAACGTTTCAATTTCTGACACTATGTCGATGCATAATGGTTACCTTTGTTCCATGTAAAATTGAATAACGAAATTTGAAACAAAAGGTATCACATGATCTAGCGTTTACTCTTACATGTACGTGAATTCTGCTTTCTTTACAACTACTCTAAATAAAGTTTTACCAAAAAAAGCCTGCAAATGAGTCTTAAATAAACATATCACCGATCAGTTGGTAAGGATTGGAACACATAGGTGACATATTATACATAACATCATTAATCTGAGGCCCACATAGCCGCAAAGGTGGTGTCATTAACGATACTGCGTGAGGGTTAAAAGGGGCAGTAGCACGTTTTAAGGGGAACATACAGTTATGTCAGGAAAATGAAATTAATTGGTTCCAATTGAAAGACAATGTATTTGAACTAAATGAAGCAGTAATAAATCAAATATATGATGAAAAGTTCAGCCATGCGATTCCTTTTTCTTAAAAATTGAATTAAAGGTGTTCACACAAATTGGCTGCCAATAGACTTCATGTGAATCTTTATAATTTGTTCTATGACTATGGATGATTTTTGTGTGTAATGAGATTGTTAACACAATCAATTTAAACATGTAGCATTATCATACAATTATCATTGAAAGATTTAAGATTTAAAATATTTAAACATCGTGCTACTGCATGTATCTTGCCCAAAAACTCTTCTCACCGACTTTGAAGGCTCAGATTCAAGGAAAACAGGGTGTTTTTATATCAGATCGATGATGCAAAGAGAACAAAGGAAAATTCAAGTTACGCGAATTGCACAATTGAATGTGTTTCAATTCAAAACATGTTGTGGGTTATAGCATGTACAATGTTATCCTTTTCACATATAAACACATTTCAAAACAAGCTTTGAGTTTTTGAATACGAATAGCACATGTTTATCTATGTTTTTGCAGTGTAAATCCTAAGATGCAATATTGTGCAACCAGAATCTACAACGGTTGGCGTATCTATTTGACACAACGCTGTCAAAACTTTGTTAATAGATTTTAAGAATATTGGAATCCGAAGAAGTTTACACTTTTCAAACTCCATTTCTGTCATGAATCAAAATGAGATAATAAGATCATAAAGCTTGATTAGGGTGAACAATATCACCTCCTGCCACCCCTCCACATGGATCAGAAGTTGGTTTTCATTTTGTTAAGATGTTTTCCCATTCAATTATTTTTGTCAATACTCTGGATTTTGATGGTGAGAAATCTTTGCCTGTGAAAGGAAAAGAATCTTTTGTAATGCAATGCAATGTGTAAGTTTGTCGTCCATCAATGCATCACATAATTTTACTTTAAATTATTTGAACAGTATACTTATTATTTCATCTCTTTCATCATGTACTTTTTCAATGTCCTAAATACAATTATATTGACTAAAAGAAAATCCTTCAAAAGAAATAGTTTAATCATGTGTCATAATGTTGATATCATAACGCAATGTGTTGAAAATCAACACATGTTTTGAGTTAAAACAAACATCCATGTGTTAAGCATAATAACACATTTTTAGACATGTTTCGCCTTGCAACATGTTTAGAGTTAAAATGAATTCATTTAGATTTCAAAATTAAACGTGTTTAAAATCGAAACATATTTTGAGTTACAACACATACATATTCATGTGTTTGGGAACATGTTTAATGTCTAAACACCATTTTGTAGTGTAGTTTTAAATCGACTCCCCGATTCTAACAGATTGTCCGATCTAAGAGCTGAGCCATTTCGGTTTTCATTGGTTGACTTCCACGCATGCTCGATGTGATGTAGGACTTATTGGACATAAACATTGCAGCTAGTTGTAACTAGATTGATTGCTTTGAAACCGGCCAATCATTTATCAAATTCATTTGCCATTTGAACTTATGATGGTCCACAAACTCTCCGACCTGTTTGGCATTTGAATAATAATAAACACACCAAAAAGCGTTTCAATTACAATTACTGCAATAAAATAATTGTAATAAAACACAATACCTTTCCAAATATGATATGATTTTAAATCAGAAATATAAACCAATTAAAACTCTACTTTATGTACGTTTCTGATTAAATGGTTTAAAGAGCCACTCATGATCAGTGATCACATGCTGTTTTTCTTTACGAACGTAAATGCCATAATTTATGACATAAATTCACATTAGTTCACATACTCGTTCCTAAAAAAAAGATAGTTGATAAATACTTGTGTCCAATACAAATCTGAAAGTGGTCGTACATATTCGCGGAAGCCAATCTCACACGTCCAATGTACATGAACACAAGATATATAACCTAATAAGCATTATCATCTCGTCAATTTTCAGTTTTTCGATCATAATCGCGACTTCGAGCCTTCCAATTGTCAATGTACGATGCCGATTAGCTTTACAAAGATAATTCCCTGTAATAGTCCGTATTTGTAGATCAGATGACATTATTGGTAAAGTTTTGCAGATATGACCGATGACAACTCACGGCGAGGCTCTTTAAGATTTTTTCACCCGTTTACCACATATTGGTTAAACATGGAATATATTGCTGTACCACACTGCAAATTCCCAGGAACACTTTTGTAAAATGTTACAATTTACAATGCATAATAAAAAGACTAGATATGACATACTGCCTGTGGAATCCGGTATAAACATTGTGGTAATGTTTTGGGACGGTCCAGCCTCTGTTGACGCAGATAAAGTGACCAAGTAGTCTTGACGTTGAACTTGGAGCTTCAATGATCGTTGTGAGCCGGACTGTTGATAGGACCTCTTATCCGTGCCCGATATGTTTGTCATGTTTATGTCGTAAGTGCTTATCCTGCCATTGCTCCTTTCCTCGGGCACTGCCTTTGAATTAATATAAAATATTACAATGAAATAAAAAAAAATATGAGTTTCCTATTCAGTGAAATGTATTGCTTTATAATCTAATTTTTATGAATTACCTCATATGCTAACGATTATATATTTCGCATTCAGGTTGGATGCTGCACCAATATATGTTATCTACATACAGCTATTATATATATATAATAACATGAATGGCCGTTAGAATAAAACTTTTCATGTTCAAATGCAGTTTCAATATGATATCATTGAAAACCTATTCTGATATCTTTCGAAAATAAACACGATTCAAAGATAAAATATGAAAGTATTCTTTTTACAATTGCAAATTAACACAGTAAAAGATTTTATGGATATTCAACTTTTTTCTTCACATGATAACGACGTTTCGATATCGATCCTTATACCGTTTTCAAGCATATGGGAAAGCATGCGTGAAAACGGTATATGGTTTGAAAACAAAACATCGCTATTCTGTGAAGAAAAAAGATAGATATCCATAAATTCTTGTACTTAATTACCTTACAACTTCTAGAATGCCACTCAAACAATTATTGATAGATGTCTTCTTATTGATAGATGTGTTGCGCACTTATTGCACAACCCTATTAAAAAACATTTGATCTTCAATTGCCATTACAAATTAATTACAGGATCACGGAATTGAGTTCTCACACTTGTCTCCAAACTATGAATTAGAAATAAGATGAATATTTTACACATCGATCATTTATTTGTTTAAATATTGAATATTGTCCAAATTCCAGAGTATCTGGTATTTGATACACGTCATTCAAATTGTTGCGCTATTTTTTCGCTATTGTTGTTCTTCATTCGTCATTTGCCTTTAAAACACTTTTACTCAAGAGACAGATATAGATATTAAAATTTTAAGTTGTACAACAAGTTTTGATGTACTCCAATAGCTTGTAAAAAGGCTACTATAGCGCGGTCTATCAGTGTCACTCTTTATCAAATATTGTTATTGCGGGCAGAATTCTTGGTATTCGGTCTGTGGAAAAAATTGGATTGATTAGTGTAGTGATGTATCGGGGTATATTTCTTATTTAATCCTATGATATGTACATTGCACTTTCACTCATGAATATACATTCATACATACATACATGCAAGGGCGGATCCAGGATTTTTGAAAGGGGGGGGTCCCAAAATAATTTTTCTCCACTCAGTGGGGGGGGGGGGGGGGGGGGTCCACGACCCCTTATACATGGATTTGAAAAGGGGGGGTCAGGACCCCCTGGACCCCCCCCCCTGGATCCGCTAGTGACATGTATACATGCATATGCATGTATATGTACGGATGTATTTTATTGGCGATAGCGCAATATGCAAACTCAAATGGTCTAGACATGTTAAACCGGGATATAGATAGGATGAAGATGGACACACCTGGTTCGCCCAATCTTGCTAGGGGTAGATATCACAGGCCCCTTGCTCATGAAAAGGTCCCAATCGGTCCTGCTGCAAATACGATTGAGAAGACCCCTCGATTTTAACATCTTCAGAGCTTTATACTAGGTAACTATGAAGATGTTTAAATCAAGGGGTCGTCCCAAAACTTTTTTTGCAGCGGGAACGATTGCGCTTTTTTATCACTCAGGGCCCTGTTGTTGATGTATGTCAATTTCGTCTCCCTTAGTGTATATTTTAGGTATTGGTCAAGTAGTATAGGTGAGGCTAAAGCAGGTTCTATGACTATAAAAAGTGCTCTGTTAGCAAAGTGTTATCGGGTAAGATCCATCCAAAAGAGAGTAGACATATCAGGGAGCTAAGTTGGAAATTAAATGCTACATGACTTCAGAGGTTAATTTCTGAACCTCAACTTGTAAACCGGCTTAAAACAGTCTACGTACACTATATATCTTATGAGAAAAAGGATTTACAAACAACGAAAAGCGAAAAGCAAAACATATCGTCATTGAAGGTGAATGTCCTATAAAATCGTTCGCAGTCAAACGGAGTGATTATTTCCTTCCCCCTAATCAAACACAATGTAAAAAAGGTGGTACAAGAGTGGGCTGTCAGCTGTGTACACAATTCTCGTTTCCAAGAGGGACTAAATTTCCTCCTAAAGACGCTCCTGCTAGGTAAACTTTAGATGAATAAAAATACAAATAAACTTGCTTTTAGTCATTCAAATAGCACAAAAGAATGAAAGGTACAAGGTTTGTAGTTTAACAATCATATAACAAAATATGAACAAAAATATGCCCCTATCACCCTATATGTTACATTTATTCAAAAATAATTATACTGGAACGGTTTTGAAATAATTTTTGTACATTTGATCTACATTTAATACACATTAAAAAGTGCCTTGAAGACGACGAGGAATCTGCCATTTGAAGTTGGGTATAAAAAAGCCGGATGTTACAGATAACAGGTGTGAGGTGTCAGTTTATTGACGTCCAGTGAGTCTAGTCATGTGTCGTAACAGGTCATATAACTGCCGGGCCATTGTTTAATGGCGCCGTCGTGTCTGGCTTAGTGGACAAGAAATATACACAATCACCGCTTATTATTGTGTCGTTAAATGTTATTTCTTTCTCGGGCACAATGTCTAGTTTAATGAACCAATGAAGTTGTAGAACATTAAATCTGACCAATGAAAATTTTAATGAATGAAAGCTTTTCCTCCGGACACACTCCCAAACTGTAAGATTATACATTATTAACATAGATTATATACATGGATCATCTGAGCAGGTTCGTTATTAGCCCTGCTGGAGGCGCTCGCTAACTCTCAAACTAAGCAGGTTCGTTGTTTTCTTTCACTGAACATGTTTTATATTGTACCAGGTTTGATTGTAAGCAATCGACTTATACTTGTTTTATAGACATAAAAAAAGCGTTTGACAATGTGGATAGGAACTGCCTATGGTCGAAATTGCTCCGAGCGGGAATTAACGGAAAGATGTTTTCTACCATACAGTCCTTGTACCAGAACACATCCAGTGCAGTACGAGTCAACGACCACATGACGTCATTTTTTCAAGTGTCTACAGGGGTGCGTCAAGGCTGTACACTGTCCCCCACTCTGTTCTGCCTCTACATCAACGACCTGGCGGAAGAGATTGCAAGCCTGAACGACGATATATCTGTAGATGAACTCTATGTATCCATATTGCTATATGCAGACGATATAGTTCTCCTAGCCCCGAGTGAAGACAAACTACAGAACATGCTTTATGTGGTGACACGCTGGTGTACAAGATGGCGACTGAGTATCAACCCTGAGAAGACTAAAATCATACATTTCAGGGGGGTGAACACTGATAAATCGAATTACCAGTTCCAGTGTTGCAACATGAACTTATCATACAGTGAGACTTATAAGTACTTAGGATTATGGTTCGAGGAACACTTGGATATCAAGTTTACAGTGAAGGAGATTGCTAAAAGTGCGAGTCGTGCGCTGTCACTCCTGATCACCAAATATAGGCAATGTGGAGATATGGCTTATGATGTTTTCACGAAGCTTTATGAGTCAACAGTGCAGCCAATCTTACTCTACTGTGCACCAATCTGGGGACTTTATGGACATCGCGAAATCAAGAATATTCAACACAGAGCAAGTCGATTCTTCTTAGGTGTACCTCGTAATACGTCTAACTGTGCTGTACAGGGAGAACTCGGATGGAAGACATGCCTCACTAAACAGTGGATTGAAAGTTTTCGTGCTTTTATCAAGTTGAATAATATGACTAATAAGGTCTTTCAGTGGTCAATCAGGCGAAAGGGTTCGTTTGCTTTTAACGTGATAAAATTGAGTAAACAGCTTAAGTTATATGACATTCTGGTGGCGCCACACTCCCCCATTAACAGAACTATCAGACATCAAACAACGCCTGTGCAGATTGGATGAGGAAAGCTGGTTCTCGGAACTTTGGAATGATGAAGGCAAGGCTAACGGAAACAAGTTAAGAACTTACAGGCTGTTTAAAAAAGATTGCAGACCAGAACTTTACGTTAGAAATATTATGTCCAGAAATAGGCGTAGCAACCTCACTAAGTTACGTTGTGGTGTTTTACCCCTTCACATAGAAACAGGGCGCTATTGCAAACCCCCCACACCCCTTACTCATAGATTTTGCCCCTTCTGTGATGCCGTCGAATCTGAAGCGCATTTTCTTTTTCATTGTGATTTTTACCATGATCTTACATGTATTTTTATGGATAGTTTTAACATCAGTTTTAATGAAAGTGATTATACCAAATTTAATGTAATTATGAATTCAACTGATATTAAGGCTTTTAAACTTTTAGCTGATTCTATTAATGATATGTTTCGCAGAAGGCAATTATATTCTTAATTTTATTTATTTATGCAGTATTTTACTATGGATATTAATTTACTTATTATATATGTTGTATAATATTATATTTTATAGTTTAAATTGTAATAGTGTCTCATAAGCCAATGATATGGCTGGGTGATATGTTATATTTTATGTTTTTACAAATGTCATTTTACTTGAAACATATCATGTGACACTTTAATAAAATATTTCTGTCTGTCTGTCTGTCACAATCACCGCTTATTATTGTGTCGTTAAATGTTATTTCTTTCTCGGGCACAATGTCTAGTTTAATGAACCAATGAAGTTGTAGAACATTAAATCTGACCAATGAAAATTTTAATGAATGAAAGCTTTTCCTCCGGACACACTCCCAAACTGTAAGATTATACATTATTAACATAGATTATATACATGGATCATCTGAGCAGGTTCGTTATTAGCCCTGCTGGAGGCGCTCGCTAACTCTCAAACTAAGCAGGTTCGTTGTTTTCTTTCACTGAACATGTTTTATATTGTACCAGGTACCGATGTAAATTAACCTGGTAGCCTACTATGTTTATTTTACCATTGTTTCATTGAAAGTATTTTAACTCTTTCTTCCCAATTTTGCTATGGTCTCTGTCTCTGAGTAATAAATCCTATCTCGAAAACTTTTCGTTTAGAAATTTATCTTATCTTTATGAAAATGAGTTATAAAATTATCCCATAAGATTTCGTCTGACCCAGATCATTTGTTACACTGTGAATTAATACAGCTTCTTTGTTGAAACGGGTATTTATTACCGCTGGTTTCAAACCCATAGTGGTAAATATGCGTTTATTCCCTATAGTATTCCATGATCCGTTGAGCAGAAGAGCGTTTAATTCCAGCGCATTGTAGTCGCATGACCAGTCGAACATTTTCCCAGCATGCAACTGCAAAACAATAACAAAGTCAAAGAGCCCGTCCCGGCGTTTACTCAATCTTAAGGTTTTTCGCAGATGAACATGTTAGAGGATGCGCTTTGTCCTGATCTCCCCCCATACAGTATGCCTAAATACAAGTTTATCCAATCCTTTCTAATTCAACGATTCAACGATGGTAATGGTACATATGGTTACTCGATTTTATCAAACAATTTTTTTTATCAATAAACACTAAATCATACTTAAGTTTCACCACTTACAAATGGTTTACGTCCCTTATTTCAGTATATATTGATCGTGCAAAAATATTCTTCGTAATTCTAGGTTTATATATCAACGTCAATGAATTTGTATAGCATAGCGTGCTTTTATCATATGATAAGCATATCGAATAGAGTAGTCATCTTATATCATGTAATAGTTATCCACTCTTGATATACTTTACAGTTAACATCTATGATTGAGCATTAATTCCTATGCGTTATATAATACAGAAGCATCCTTACAGAATTGATTCACAATACTTAATTTATCCTATATCAAACCCTTTAAATGTGATTTTTAGCCAACATGTTTAACAATACACATCATATGATGCTACATCTTTGGATGTGTGCAGTATTCATATATCAATTTCAAAATGTGTCTCCATTTGTCTTTCGGTAAATAAAACATGATAATTTTGTAAAATAATAAAATTTCTATTTAAACATGTACACCAAACATAAAGAATAACAGTAACAAAGTTTGCAACCTTAACAATCATTGCTTAATTACCATACATCTGTTAATTAGTGAACATTTGAAACATATACCCTTACTGTTACCAAAATTATAATTGTTACTTGTTTCATTATTGATATATAAAAATGATTGAAATGATGTAAGGTTTTATTTTGATATAGTGTTAGCATACCCTGAGTGCAGATTTTCACCGTTCACAAAATAAAGCTCCAAATGTCCTTTCAACCTACAATATAATCATACCAGAAGAAAGTGTGTATTAATGGCTAATTACTCTATCAGATAAAACAGCAATTAGTATTCACTTTAAATTAAATGAATCAAATAGAATATCACTAAAAATCATGCAGCTTTTGATCACCCTTTCGTTTGAAATTGCACAAACAAATCTCCTCCACAAATTCTTAACATAAATATATTTGCCAACAGTTTAATATCTGGTTTTGGTATGGACATGTCTAGTAACGGCACTGACATGGACGGTTACAGTTAGAAAATACATATGAACTTTGGAAATGATTAAATTTAATGTACCTGAAAGATTTCTTTTAGATCACACTCCCATTTTGATTATTTTGCAAAATATTTACTACTTGAAGATAGTGGGACTATTTTCACTTTAACACTTTTGTCTCAAGGTATCGGCATGGACATGCTTGCAATTATCATATAAGAAATTCAATGTTTCAAGCATATTGGTTTAATCAAAACTAATGCCACACATATAAATAATCCATCTTATAACTGAACTCACTAAGAGTTCATCTTCAAGGTTTACAAATGAACTATCAAGATCTCATACATGTGACACCCATGTGAATATCCCAACAGACAAATACAATTCTAGCTGTCTTGTAATGTTTTGGTGCTTTATAATCTTGTAAACATGAATCTTAGTGAATTTGAACGGAACTAGGCATCTAAAAGATTAACGAACCCAATAGCCGTCTCCGTCTCCGCCCCTCCCTCTCTCTGTCTGTCTGTCTGTCTGTCTGTCTCTCTCTCTCTCTCTCTCTCTCTCTCTCTCTCTCTCTCTCTCTCTCTCTCTCGAACTCTCGAAACATAGACAGCATAAAGTAACGTTAAAGACAGTGGGATTTCCCTTGATACACCAAAACCACAGCATTGCCCATCAATGCGTGCTAGTTGTTCATTGCTTATTTGTATGGTTATCCAAAAATCAGTTTAGCACCCATTATTTTGTTCACTTCGACTGCCCTTGGCAAGTTATGATGAATTGGCCGCATGCTGATCCATCGAATATCTACTTTCAGGGTAGAAAACACTATATGAAAAATTTAATGATATAACCACCAGACAAAACAAGTACTCATTTATCAACTAATTGATTAGAATAAAAACTCTTTCTATGCAAATGATAAGACATGAGAAAAAATAGGTGAAGGTGTTATTCATTTAACTCAAACGACTATTTGATAATAAAACATATGAATTGTTAACACCATTCTTTGAAGATGGCCTTCATGTATTGAAACATTATATTTTGAATGATTAGAGGTTATCCAGCCATTGAATTTGAGTCCTTTCTTAAGTGATAAGATTTGTAAATAATTTTGAGTTCCAATATTTTCATCAAACTCTGATAAGGCATTGAGTCAAACATGGCCGGATTAAATCTTAAGGTTATTCTACTGAATTTGAGAGATTGATAATTTTAAGATTTTGAAGGCATTTACTGCTTTTACAGGGCACGTTTGTGAAAAGGTTACTATGGTATCATAATTATATCGTAATAATAACTAAGGGAATATTTGAACAACAAACAATTATTTTGACTATAAACATAAAATTATTTTTGCTTTAACATAAAAAATACACAAACATTTATCCTAAAGCAAAGAAACGTTAGCAGAGTGCACATGATTGCTATTACAACTATTATCAAGATATGAGTCTTATAGTGCTGTCATTCTCCGTTTGTTTCTGCATTTGGTTGTTTTTCATACGTTAATGTCAAATACGACCAGCTTAGGACTGCTTAAAGGTTGGTCAGGGGTACACCTTAAACCTAGTCGCTAACTTGCCATTTAAAGATTGCCCTAACTTTAAGGTCTACTTTGAGTTACACAACGTTAAAATAGCGCATGCATAACGACGATCCTTAATTAGAGACAACGTAACGACTGCTTCGAGTTACAAACCCCAGATGAGCGAGAAACACCTGTCCACAATAACAACAGCTTTCTAGAGATTTTGGGGGAAAGGTGTCATCAAACTTTCGTTTCGTTGGCTGATTGGCAATTCTGGGAGGTGGACCATGGCTAGAACTTTCATTCTCAGGAAACCAGGTTTTTCCGTGTTTCATGAGGTCCGCAGTAGATTGGAAGACTATTCCACAACTATCGCAAGAAGGCATATCGCAGAGATTTTCGGCACACGTCTGCACGCTTCGGAGGGTAGACTCTTTCTGAGGAATGTTTTCCAAACTTTACAGCCATTAGGACAAAGTCTTTCGTCTGCTGGTGTATCGGGTTTTAAATCAATCAATATATAGTGACAGTTTCTACGTTGTGTAGGATCTTTGCTGACATAAATTCTCCCTGTACAGATAGAGGGATTGCACTCATACCTGTTCCTTGCAAGACTCATGTAGTGTCATCCTTGCCCCTAGTGAAGACAAACTACAGAGTATGATAGACGTGATGACTCGCTGGTGTTCCAAATGGCACCTTAATATCAACACCGATAAGACCAAAATTGTACATTTCAGGAGAAAAAAACTGATAGATCTAATTATCAGTTCACGAGTTGCAATATGGTCCTATCCCACAGTGAATGTTATAAGTTCCTTGGCTTGTGGCTAGACGAACACTTGAAGTGCGAGTCGTGCGCTGTCATACCTGATACAAGGTGTTTACGAAGCTATATGAGACAACAGTACAGCCAATCCTACTCTACTGTGCACCAATCTAGGGACTATATGGACATCGTGAAATTAGTAATATTCAAAACAGAGCTGGTCGTGTTTCTCCGGGTTCCCGGTAATACCCCTAACTGTATTGTGCATGGCGAACTGGGTTGGGAGACTTGCTCACTTACAGCGCATTGAGAGTTTTCGTTGTTGTGTCAGGCTGTATCATTTATCAGATGATGGGCTCCTCAATAAGGTGTTTCGGTGGTCTCTCAATCGAAAGAGTCCATTCCCTTTTAATTTGGTGAAGTTGAGTAAACAGTTGAGGTTACACGATACGCTGTTGGCATCAGGTTCTTCGGTGAATAGTAAATTAACAATAATTGAGTAATCCCTTTGTAGACTAGATGAGGAAAGGTGTTTCTCAGAACTCTGGAATGACGTAGACGGGGTAAACGGTAATAAAATGCGTACTTACAGGTTGTTTAAGAAATACTGTAGACCAGAACTTTATGTCAGTAATATTATGTCCAGAAATAGGCGTAGTATTCTTACTAAGTTACGTTGTGGATGTATACCCCTTCATATAGAGACAGGACGATATTGTAAACCCCCAACACTTCTTATTCATAGATTGTGCCCGTTTTGTGATGCTATTGAGTCTGAAGCAAATTTTCTTTTCAACTGTGACTTTTACCATGATCTTATACATACCCTACTGGATAGTATTAGTTTTAACTCTGACGAAAGTGATTACCTGAAATTTAATGTACTTATGAACTGAATCCAAAGTTCTTAAACTTTTAGCTGTCACTATTAATAGTATGTTCCGCAGGAGACAATTTCATTATTGACATATTTTACCTCTGTGTTATTAAGGATTCAGTTATCAGGCTGAATCCTTATTGTTATTGGCGTGTTTGTTTTTTTATTTTTTATTATTATTCCACGATGATTTTTTGTTGGCAGGATTCAGCCCAAACGGCTAATGCTATCAAAGCCAAATTTCACAGGCTGGTAGACCTTGTTGAGGAAAGGCTATGCGAAGCTTTTTGGCCTGATTAGTCAATTCATTAAATGTGCAGTTCGATTCCAAAATCCCAAAATGATAATTTTTGCATGAGAGGTAGACATTGACAAGATCTTTAGATTAAAAGAATAAAATCGCTCGCGAACAGTCATTTCCGGTCAGGAGGAGGGGTCAAACTTTGCATTTTGGAAATTTGGTGTTTTGGTGGGTATGTTTAAAAGATCGTAGCGAATCACCGACGTACGATAACACATTGTTCTACATATAATATGAAAAATAAACAATAAATTCAGATGTTTTCTTTACTATCAGCTACGGACCTTTGAATATTGTCAACTCTGCTTTCGTTTTGAATGCATACGATATAGGTATGTTAGAAAAACTCGTTACTCATCAGTGACAGATGACAAATCATTGTTCCATATATCATTCGATAGCAAAAAGAATATAGATTCTTTTAAAAATTAACAAAAAATCCAGTTAATTCATTTACATTGAGTTACTGACCTATGAAAATTGTCAACTCTGCTTTCGTTCTGAATGCATAATGGTATGTTTAATAATAAATTGATTTCGCTAAATAACATTAACTAGACATATATACAAGTATTGATACATTTTTCTTAATTACAGTAGCTGAATTAAAAAACGCCAAAGATCTGCTTGAAGCCTCGTTGCTATAGCTATCTTAAATAGCATTGTACGGATAAATGAGGTCTTTCTTTTAAGTGATCCTGAAACTAATTCAGCTTGAGCACTAAAACTGACAAGATTTTTAAATGCTGTTGTTGACTATTTCATGTTGAATAAATTTCTGCTTAACGTTAAAAAACTGAAATACAAAATTAACTGTTTATTAGGGGGCACAGGGCCACCAAAGCTACAATTTATAATCCTCAATAGCCAAGGAGTCTGTACACAAAGTTTCAACTTTCTAGGCCTCATGGTTCTGGAGAAGAAGATGAAAATAGGTTTTTAGGGCGTGGCCCCTGTTGCCCTTATTAGGGGTCACAGGGCGCCCAAGGCTACAATTCATCATCCTCACTAGTCAAGGAGTCTGTACACAAAGTTTCAACTTTCTAGGCCTCATGGTTCTGGAGAAGAAGATGAAAATAGTTTTTTAGGGCGTGGCATATGTGGCCCTTATTAGGGGTCACAGGGCCACCGAAGCTACAATTTATAATCTTCACTAGTCAAGGAGTCTGTACACAAAGTTTCAGCTTTCTAGACCTCATGGTTCTGAAGAAGAAGATGAAAATAGGTTTTTAGGGCGTGGCATATATGGCCCTTATTAGGGGTCACAGGGCCACCAAAGCTACTATTTATAATCCTCAATAGCCAAGGAATCTGTACACAAACTTTTAGCTTTCAAGGTCTCATAGTTCTGGAGAAGAAGATGAAAATAGGTTTTTAGGGCGTGGCCCATGTGGCCCTTCTTAGGGGTAACAGGGCGCCCAAGGCTACAATTTATAATCCTCACTAGCCAAGGAGTCTGTACACAAAGTTTCAGCTTTCTAGGCCTTAAGGTTCTGGAGAAGAAGTCGAAATTCCGTTTACGGACGGACGGATGGACGCCGGACACCATGCCATGCCATAAGCCCATCGGGCCTTACAGTCAACTCATCATCAAACTGCATGGTATGTCTTGGTTCTTTGTTTCGCAAATTATTAGATGGCCCATTCTACTCTAAAGAAAACTTATCATTATAAAAGAAAATGTGGTTAAAACATATTCATCTAAAACAAAGAAACAGGATTGACAAACAAGCAAATAATGCTTATATAAATGCCGCTCCCTAGCAAAAAAAAATTTACTATAATAATTATAATAGTGACGTAACGTACACATGGACAGATATGTAGACATAACATAAATTTTTTTGGGAAAATATAAGACATAGAAAATTTGACTCCTGCTCATGTTATAGTAGGATGGTATAAACGTACTTCATATTCGATATTTCAGCACGGCAAAACCTCAATATGTCAAATCTGAAGATCTCTTAGATATTACGATATAATGGTGTACTGGCTTTAGTAGCTCTACGTTTACATTTTGTATGTGGCCATATAAAATTGAAGGCAAGTTAAATCTTCAAATAAATAATATTTTTAAGAAATTAAGTGATTTTAAATTATGCGAATGAGGTTTGCTTTCTCACACTACGATGAGTGTCGTTGAGGCATCATGTCATGAAATTGTAGCCGATTATCCTGTTCGCAACCTAATACAATTCGATACATCATGTACTTTTGAGATGGTTCTTTTTTATCCCCCGCCGCGCGTTTAGCGCGAAGCGGGGGATATAGTATTCAGCTCCGTACGTCTGTACGTCCGTCCCGCTTCTTGTTAGCGCGATATCTAATGAACCGCTCAAGCTAGAATCTTCAAACTTGGTACCAGTCTTCATCTGGGGAATACGCAGACGTGAAAAGTTTCAGTGACCTTGACCTCATTTTCAAGGTCACAGCGAGACTTTGACCAGTTTTGAAAATGTTGTTAGCGCGATATCTAATGAACCGCTCAACCTAGAATCTTCAAACTTGGTACCAGTCTTCATCTGGGGAATACGCAGACCTGAAAAGTTTTCGGTGACCTTGATCTCATTTTCAAGGTCACTGGGAGACTTTGACCAGTTTTGAAAATGTTGTTAGCGCGATATCTAATGAACCGCTCAACCTAGAATCTTCAAACTTGGTAGCAGTCTTCATCTGGGGAATACGCAGACCTGGAAGTTTTCGGTGACCTTGACCTCATTTTTAAGGTCACGGCGAGACTTTAAACAGTTTTGAAAATGTTGTTAGCGCGATATCTAATGAACCGCTCAACCTAGAATCTTCAAACTTGGTAGCAGTCTTCATCTGGGGAATACGCAGACCTGAAAAGTTTTCGGTGACCTTGACCTTATTTTGAAAATGTTGTTAGCGCCATATCTCATGAACCCATTAACCTTGAGTCTTCACGGGGGACATAGTATTCCGCTCCGTACATATGTCCGTCCGGCTTCTTGTTGTTAACATCAATTTGCGGCGGGGGATCTTGTCACCTTTGTGACAAATACTTGTTCTAATTCTTAACTTCTAACGCAAAACAACTGTCTGACATGATAAAATGTATACTGATAAATGTTAATGAACAAGTTTAGTTTACAAATCTTCTATTAGATATCATGTAAACAAAACCTACCTTGTCGAAATTACTGTAGTCAATGCCAAATACTCCATCTACTATGTCAGTGCTCAATGTGTTAATTTAAAGGCTCATACATTGTAAATGATAAAATCTGAAAATTCAATTCAATGATTGGATCTAGTTTGACCTATTGTTGACCAATGAATGTCTAGTGCTTTGACACCTGGGCGTCACAGGGATGGGCAGACAAACTACATCCTCTCTCTAATTCTCTAACAACATTGTCAAAGAGCGTGTAATAACCCAAGCGCGACTGCCGGTAATTACACAATCTGTAACGATGTGTCATAACTGTTAATTACTACTCTCATGTTTTATTGCCGGACAGCTGAGCTGCTAAAACCTGTTTAATCTGTCTATTTACCACCATTGTCTGTTGTATTAACATTGAATATGCCCACTTCCGTTCTGTATTTGAAGTCATAAAACACTCCGGGCATGCGCAGTGACCAATGAATGTCTAGTGCTTTGACACCTGGGCGTCACAGGGATGGGCAGACAAACTACATCCTCTCTCTAATTCTCTAACAACATTGTCAAAGAGCGTGTAATAACCCAAGCGCGACTGCCGGTAATTACACAATCTGTAACGATGTGTCATAACTGTTAATTACTACTCTCATGTTTTATTGCCGGACAGCTGAGCTGCTAAAACCTGTTTAATCTGTCTATTTACCACCATTGTCTGTTGTATTTACATTGAATATGCCCACTTCCGTTCTTTATTTGAAGTCATAAAACACTCCGGCCATGCGCAGTAAAGGTAATCGTTATTCCGGTTGAAGCCGTTTTGCGACTGTCAAATTGAGCAGCCTGAAATTCGCGCACTTTCAAGGGCGATATCTTTGTTATTAGAGGACCGATGAAAACGGTTTTTGGTGTTTTTTAAAGCTGAGTATTTTTTGTACAAATAAACCAATTAACATAATTAACATAAAAATAATGAAGTTTCTTGTTGTTTAAGACATCGTAGCGAATCAACGACGTAAGATAACACATTGTTCTATATATCATTTGAAAGCCAAAAATCTATAGATTTTTTTAAAATGGAACCGAAAATTCAGATTTTTTTATTGACATTGAGTTACTGATCTTTGAAAATTGTCAACCCTGCATGCGTTTTAAATACATTTGAAAAATGTATGTTTGCAAAATGCGTTAATCATCAACTAAAGACTATTACCCAAAAGCTTTTGACTGAAATTCTTACCGTTGTGAATTACATTAACACCATACAGCGCTGAATCTGTTTGTCGTCGCTTGCGATTATATTTTTTATTTATATTTATTTATCGTCTTTTACCATATTCTTATTAACATAATAGTTTCAACAGTATCTCATAAGCCAAAAATATGGCTAATTGATTATTATGTTATATTTTATGCTCTTACAATTGACATTTTAACTGTAACATATATGGTGACTCTTTAATAAAAAATACGTTTTTCTTAATAATTAATAAACTGCTACGCTATGACATATCTAACATGTATGCGCATGCACATGCGGTGAATATTTAAGGTGGATGGATCATTCCATAAAAGTCAAAGAATTGCCTTTAGAATTGTTATAAAAAAGTACTTGCATTGACAAACACTTCAAGTTATCAACGTCAAGATGTACATAGATATGATAAAAATATTGTCTAATCAAGTTTAATCAGAAAAGGAATGATGAAAAATAACACAATACCTGACCAATACTGAGATATTCAACATAACGATCATTGTAAAGAGGTTGAAACCTGTTGAAACCTCATGAAACACTAAATTGATTATTTGAATAATATCCGTGAAGAATACCGTGTTTTTTTAGGTATTTGCTTACTTTTGTCTTTCACCGCAAGCACAATGTCATAGCCAACCATGTGTCTCATATCTCCTTCTCCTCTATCAAATTCAAGTATGTTAACGAACACTTTGTCGCCTACTATTGGAAATCCAAGTTTAATCTGACTTCTTTTGATCATCATGTCAGCTTGCTTACTCAAAGCTACCGTCTCCTTCGCTCTTAGCTTGATTATGATCTTTGATGTACAGACAGCACACAAAACAGCAGCGCCACTTGTCTTGCAGCAGACACCTCTATAACTTCACTTTCCTCCCCACCCCATCCATCTCCCCATGTACACGTTCTGTGGCATAAATTTCGTTTTCTTAACTTTCTTCCTCACTTGCAAGTTCTGTGGCATAAATTTCATTTTCTTAACTTTCTTCCTCACTTGCAAGTTCTGTGACATTCCTTTCGTTTTCTTAACTTTCTCCTCACTTGCACGTTCTGTGGCATTGCTTTCGTTTTCTTAACTTTCTTCCTCACTTGCACGTTCTGTGGCATTGCTTTCTTTTTCTTAACTTTCTTCCTCACTTGCACGCTCTGTGACATTCCTTTCGGTTTCTTCACTTTCTTCCTCACTTTGATGTTTTGTGGCAATATTTTCAGTTTCTTCACTTTCCTCCTTATTTGAACGTTCTGAGGCATTACTATCGGTTTCTTCATTCTCTTCCTCACTTTCACATCCTATGACATCATTCTCCTCAGCACTTTCCTCACTAACTGGCACTTGACTTCCGGTCAACGCGTGCTCCAGTTTCTTTCTGTATCTGAAGGGAACGAACGTTGAGGCGGTATGTACACACTTGATGACAACCCTACTACAGCTGAATCTCAAAAAAGCATTGTAAATAGTTGTTTGAATCCCTCTATTGAGAGCTGTATTCTTCTGCAGTTGGATGAAATTCAAACCAAATGACCAATTTGTACATTTAAATGCTAGTATCCATGCATTCAACATTGTGTGCACGCAATATTTGCTTTCACAACACTGCCTTGACTTTGTGAAGGCGAGCACGTCAATGGACTAAAACAAGGCCTGGTTTAGTGTATGTTGTTAATTGATAAATCATTTGTTGATAAAATAGAGTAACCAAATGCACCATGAGTATCACTGAATGGTAATATGGTATTTTTGCATACTGGGTAGGGGAGTCAAGGTAAACGTGCGTCCATGGTTGTTGATAAACTTTACATCGATGGAAAACTGCAAAACCCGCCCGTGCCTCCCCCCTATCGTGCCCCTCCAAGTTTAGACCGGATGAACATTTTGAAATCGTTGATTATTCTCCCTTATACTCTGATGTACACTGTCCCATAACATTCTCCATATCAAGTGCTAAAATCCCTGTCCGTAACGATGCCCATGAACCACGTAGGGAAACTGTATCTACAACACACAAACCTAAACGATATGATGTAATAAGGAAGGATTAATACAGAAACAACATTGATGTTTCACAAATACAAGAAGCAAGCATTACTAGATCAAGATTTTGACGATACCTTAACAGTGTAATGATAATTTACTTTGATATTAAAATATAATTGGTTACGTGAGTTAAGTACTGGCGTTTAACATTGTTCTAACCAATTTCCTCTATTTTTCCAGATCTTCGTGCCGCAGAGGGAGATGTGACCATAAAACGTGTTCCAACGTTTTACTCCGCCAAAAGCAGCCTCAGCCGGTCCCGATCTAAGGAGTTCCCGGTTCTGCCACAACGTCGGGCAGATATTGACATCCCTGATGCCTACAAGACGACAGTCAACGGAGACAACTTTCTTCTGTCAGCAGAAGGAACAGACAGGAAGATTCTGACATTTGCCACACTTCAGAATCTACGTCACCTGGGAGAGGCGGATGTCTACTACTGCGACGGTACATTCGACATGGCCCCGTCATTGTACCATCAGATGTACACCATCCACGCCTTCGTTGAAGGAAAAATGGTTCCCCTCGTTTATGGCCTTCTCCCAGACAAGAAGCAGCAGACGTATCTTCGGTTTTTCCGTGGCATCAAGGAGAAGGCAGAAGAAATTGGTGTCATCTTGGCCCCATCGAATGTGTTCAACGATTTTGAATCAGCAGCCCAGAATGCCATACGAGAGGTATTCAACACTGAGATGAAGGGGTGCCTCTTCCACTTTCGGCAATGTATTTGGCGGAAGGTCCAGCAACTGAAACTTGTGACTGAGTTTAATAACAACGAAAAAGTGCAAATGCTTGTTAGACGGGCGTCTGCTCTACCTCTCTTGAGACAATGTGACATAAGTGATATGTGGTTGCGTGCCTTGGGTGACACAAATCTTGACGACCCAAAAGCCTCCAAGTTTGCTGACTATGTGACGGAGCAGTGGGTGGAAGCACCTGACCAGACCATGTGGAACCATTTCCATACAACCGGCCCCAGGACGACCAACCATGTTGAAGGCTGGCACTCGAGCTTCAACAAGCGTGGTGCAAGTCACCCAAATCTCTTCAAATTCATTGACTTGCTGCGACATGAGCAGAATGCGACCGAGATCACCATCCTGCAGGTAACTGCTGGAGGTCGTATGCCACCCAAGAAGAAGAAGTATAGAGCACTTGACAGTGCTCTTGGGTTTGCGAAAACTCAGATTATGAATGGACAAATGTCAAGGGAGCAGTACCACGACACTGTTGCACATTATGTTGGCCTGTAATGTACTATGTATTAATTTGTTATTTCATGTCCATGTATATTGTATAATTGCAAATGTAATAATAAATAGATATATGTATATAATGTATATAATTGTGTATTGTATATAAATCAAAAATAAAAACTGAGAAATTCCTTTCTGAGTTTATCATTGTTTGCTCTGAATATTTGCATGTTTCATTGGGGGACGCCGGCAATAAGACATGCCGGCAATATAAAGTTTTTTGATACGACCCCCATGCTTGTAACAACAAGGATTAGTTCACCAACCATGACCTGCCGGCATTCAGAGACATCCCCATGCACGTGTAGGTGAGATACGCGCTGACGCTACACACGAGTCTACACCAGTGTACACACAGACTTCTACGTGTAGTGAGAGTGACTCACGGGACAATAACAATGAGTTACTTGATGAAATCGGACATATCAGTGTTATCAACATAAATGTATATGGCCTTAGAAAAAGACTCAATAATCCAGAATTTCTGGAACTTGTAAATAATTTTAACTTTGTTGCTCTCCAAGAGGCTAAAACGGACTCACTTGACGATGTTGAAATCGATGGGTACAAACTGTTCTTAAAACATAGGGGTCAAGGGGATAGACGCTCAGGGGGCATAGGACTCGCAGTGAAACATTGTTTATCAGAATATGTCACGCTGTTGGATTTTGATTCAGATTTCAAACTATGCTTTAGAATTTCAAAATTAATTTTGAAATGTAATAGTGATATTGTATTTGGTGTTGTCTACCTTCCGCCAGAAGGATCTAAATATGCCACTACAGACGTGTTTGATCAGTTAGAAGAAGCGTTATTATTTATGTACTCCCTGTCTGAACATGTTATCATAATTGGGGATTTTAAGGCCCGCACCGGAACACTGTGTGATTATTTAGGCATTGACAAGCATCTGCTAGATGAGTTTGATATTAATATTGAAGATATGTCGCAAGAATTAGACCCTGAAAGCGTCTTAGATGAGCTTGGTCTTCCTCTCAAGAGATATTCACAAGACCCAAATAACATTCATAACTACGGACACAAGTTAATTGATATCTGCAAACACTTTAATATGTTTATCTGCAATGGTAGAATGGATAAAGATGCAAAATTAGGCAAAGTCACATGTAAAGATACAAGTCTTGTTGACTATGTCATATGTTCTAATAAGTGTCTATCTTATATTGAACATTTTGAAATCGTTGATTATTCTCCCTTATACTCTGATGTACACTGTCCCATAACATTCTCCATATCAAGTGCTAAAATCCCTGTCCGTAACGATGCCCATGAACCACGTAGGGAAACTGTATCTACAACACACAAACCTAAACGATATGATGTAATAAGGAAGGATTAATACAGAAACAACATTGATGTTTCACAAATACAAGAAGCAAGCATTACTAGATCAAGATTTTGACGATACCTTAACTGCAAATGAACTCGTAAATAAAGCTACTGATCTTTTCTGTAAAACGCTCACAAATGCAGCTAGAAATGCATTCGGCATACGTTCTTCTAGAACTTACAAATGCATTGATAATGGCAAGAAAAAGAAAGTTAATAAACCATGGTTTGGAAAAGAATGTACATTGAAACGAAGACACTATCACAAAGCTAGAAAAAAGTATAGCAAATGTAAGAATCAGATGAATCATACCTACTTCCGATATGCAGCTAAAGAGTATAAGAAATGTATGAACAAGCATATGAAAAAACATAAATGTAAAATAGTATCTTATATGGTTTAAACGTATTTATTCCATGAAAAGATACATGAACTGGATTGGTCAACAAGCTCGTGTGAGCTTATGTGAAGACCGCTCCAACAACAAAATATATGAACATGATCATGACAAGAGCGACATATAGTAAACATGGTGTCTAAGAATTATAATACAGGTAGTAAAACTGAAAATAAGTTCATTATAGATTGGAGATGATGGCTGAATACATTTTTGATATCCGCAGTCAATATCATACGTGTTCAGTCAAAACGTTTAGTTTCGATTATAAATAGATGTACTGATTTTAGAATTTCAGATTGGGTAACAGTGTTCAAAGATGGGTGGCCATATAAAATTGTTTCTAATGAAAAGCCATTTGTATAATAGAATTTGTTGGATCTAACTGAATCGAATCTTGAACAGACGAAAACGTAATGAAGTGCGTCCTCAGTGGCATGGCCGCAAGAGCAATCTGCTTTGTCAGATATGTGTCTGTTAAATTTATCAGCATTGAGATCGCTACACCCCAATCGTAGACGACAGTGAAGGATTTGACAACGCCTTGAGCCTAAATTTAGATCAAAGTGAATATTCTTATTTCTTGAAATTAATGCAGTTTTGAAAGCATTGACGTCAGTAAGGGATTTAACATGTTCGGGTAAAGCATTCCAGAGAATTACAGAGTCTGGTAAGAATGAGTTTTTATATAAAACCGTACGGCATTGTATATTTTGCAAATGTGATGCATTTCTTAATGGGTAACTGCTAGCTTGAGAGACAGAAGGGGGGATGAGTTCGTTTAAATAAACGGGTAACCTGACATATCAGAATATCTTATATCAGAAATAAGCAGGGAAATAACCCTGGGGAGTACTGGAAATTGTTTCATAAACGTAAAGCTACACATACTGCTGCCTCCTCAAGTATTGATGAATTATATGACCACTTCAAGGATGTGAATGCACATGTCTACGAAGGCAACATTACTGAAGATACCAATGACATAAATGTTCCCTTAGACTGTTCTGTTTTAAATGTGGCTATAACGCAGAAGGAAATAAGAGACGCCGCATCACAGTTGAAAAGAAATAAAGCTTCAGGTGAAGATTTTGTAGAAAATGATTATATAATTGACTCAATAGACTTACTTCTCCCTTTCCTAGAAAAACTTTTTAACACAGTACTTGACACAGGTGAAGTCCCTGATTCCTGGGTAATCGGGATTATTAACCCTATCTATAAAGGGAAGGGGGATTCGTGTGATCCAAATTCTTACAGACCCATCACGATACTAAGTTGTCTTGGTAAACTTTTTACCAGTATATTAAACACACGATTATCCAGTTTTTTAGATATAAACTCTCTATTATCTCCTTGTCAATCTGGTTTTCGTAAAAGTTACTCTACAGTTGATAACATGTTTATCCTTAGTTCAGTTATAGAATCACTTAAACATAGTAAACAGAAACTGTACTGTGCCTTTGTTGACTTCTCCAAAGCTTTCGATAATGTTTGGAGAGCCGGCCTTTGGTCAAAAATGTTAAACTATGGTATCAATGGAAAATTTGTCACATTAGTACAAAATATTTACTCCAATATCAAATCCTGTATACAGTTTAATCATGAAAAGTCGGCTTTCTTCCCAAGTTTCTCGGGGGTTCGCCAGGGAGAAAATCTTTCACCGCTCTTGTTTTCCATCTTTATAAACGACTTGGATTTATGGCTTAAAGCACTTAATTGTGACGGTGTAGATTTGTCCATCAGAATTAATGATATCCACGTATTTTGTATAGCGCTGCTTGTACTATTATACGCCGATGATACAGTTTTATTCGCTACGTCAGCATCAACTTTACAAACGTCATTGGACTATGTTCATGTTTATTGTGAGAAATGGAATCTGACTGTTAATAATGATAAAACTAAAATTGTTATCTTTGGAAGTGGTAAGTCCAGAACACATAAATTGTCCTTCTACTACGGTCAAGATGAAATTGAAATTGTAGATTATTATAACTACTTGGGATTTAAATTTCATAAAAACAGAAAATGTACTTTTGGTATAAAAGAACTAGCTGCACAGGCTAAAAAATGTATGTATCTGTTATTGAAAATGGCAAGAAACAATGACCTGCCACTTGACTGTGTTGTTAAAGCGTTTGATGTTATGATTTTACCTGTCATGCTATATGGCTCCGAATTCTGGGGTCATGCTAGGATAGATATACTTGAAAATGTACATACAAAGTTTTTAAAACTAGCATCTGGCCTAAGAATGGCAACACCTCATTTCATGTTGTACGGTGAATTTGGAAGATATCCAATCAGCATTCATGTATCTAAAAGAATGATAAGCTTTTGGCATAAACTCAACACACCATCATCTCACTTTAAATTATCCTCGATTATCTACAATTTTATGTCACTGGATAGTATGATTAATAACCAGTCCTATTCATGGCTTAATTCCGTTGAAAATATTTTAAACTCTTGTGAGCTTAGTAATGTATTTCATTTTTCTTGTAATTATAGCAGAACATGGTTACTTTATGCAGTAGAAACTACTCTGAAAGATCAATTCTATCAAAAGTGGAGAAATACTGTAGAAATAAGTCCGAAGGGACAATATTATAAATACATTAAGATTTTACTCTATTTTGATGACTATCTGTTTTTACCCAAATATATTAGCTACCCATTGTTAAAGTTTAGAACCTCTAATCACTACTTGCCTGTAGAGACCGGACGTTGGAATAATACCCCAAGAGAAAATAGAACCTGTAAACTATGTGATTCACCAGCAATTGCAGATGAATTCCACTATATATTCCGATGCTCTGCACTTGATGAAGTTAGAAAAATGTATTTCCCAGCCAAATTAATTACATTTTCAAATATTCTTTCCTTTAGGCAATTATTTACTACAAGCGACGTTATAACTGTAAGAAATCTAGCAAAATTTATAAAAGTTATATTTTCCAAAATCCAAAAGCTGAGAACCTGATTTTTTCTAATCTACTTTCTATATGTGTGTGTATATATATATGATTGTGTTCAGATATTGTGTTGAAGTCCACCGCCATTTTGTCACTTTGTACAATGTATATTTCTTATTTCATATGTACTCGTATACCACCAAGGGTGGTTTTTGAGAATAAATGAACTTGAACTTGAACTTGAGAGCAAGACAAAGCGGGTATTATCCCATAGTGGGCCACGAGTAGATTACGTAATGAGCAGACCGGCGGGCCACTATGGGAGAGCTCGTTAATGAGGTGTGATAGGCCGGCCCGTTCTGGGAGAGGTTGTTAGTTGTGAAAACATACCAATGAAGGTGTTAAGTGTGATTAACCAGGTGATCAGAGGAGGTGTTAATGATGAGTAGTAGGAAGTTAACTGTTCCCGAACTGTTAGACATTGAGAATGAGAAGGCTACGTGTCGGTAAGTACATTTGTGTAGTTTAATGTTTGTGTTAGCTGAGAAGGGAAGAAAAAAAACTATATATTAGAATATTTGAAAAATTTAGTCAGTTCAACTATGGAGTCGAAGGGACTGATAGTGCCAAAGTGAAAGAATGGAATCGACCTTTTGCTGTTCACCTGTGGATCCATGCTTTCATGTAAATGAACGGTGTCAACTGAACTGAACATCCTGTGTATATAATCTGAGACTTAACAAAAGATGCCATGTAAATAAATGATGCTGCCAAATTTTCTTTGTTATCTTTTTTTTCAATAAGTAGTCTGAACATGTATAAAATACAACGTACACCATATACAACATTCTTATCAGATAGACTATCGTATGGCACATGTGCTTTTGTAGCCTACCATATCTTCAAAAGGATATAGTCACTTCAATGTATTTTGACAAAAGGGGGCGCTTTCGGCAGTCCTGTATACTTTTGGGCAAAGTCCCCAACCCCTTGGTCGCTTGGCCTCATGTGAAAATACACAGAATTAAAAGATATTACACACATATAACAGGCCGATATGAACCTATATGAAGGATGAAAATTACAAATATCTGAGCAATTTATGTAGGTTTGTACACTATATTCTTTAAAAGGTCATGGATTATACTTTCGACATTCTTAAAGACCGTAATATTTGATGTATCATAATGATTGGTACATAAACATTTCTTAAAACTAAGAGCGTGTTGACAATATTAGTCATCGAATGTATAGGAGAAAAATATCTGATAGAAAAGGTATTCGATTGGTAAAAATACGAACTTAACATTTCATAACATTTCATAACATGTTATTCGTGTCGGTTTTCCCATAGTTTATCGTTTATGGGTTGAAAAATAATGTGAAATAGATATAAGACTCATGTTAAAAAATATGTTTTAAAGATGGACTGAAATGCCATATGGCAACTTTCGCGATTCATAAAAAAGGGATAGCCATTTGACATTGACTCAACTTAAAATTTCCGAAATCGACCTAGTAACGGCTTAATTACGACTTTAGAAATACACCGTTTAATTAGGCCGGCGACCAGAATAAAACGCGCTGAAGCGTGACTGCCTCGTGCCTGCCTAGTGACGTGTTAGTAGGTACGGGATTCCCTCGATGTATGCCCCCGTTATGTAAAACAACACAAGCTAAGGGTAAAAGCCCAAAGCTTAACCGTCGATTAAACATAGTAAACATCCTCCAAATATCTCAAACTTTCAACGAATCGGTTGTTAAGTTAGTCATCTTGCAATTTATATTTATGAATATGTAAGACAATAAATGAAACGATGATGTGCGCATAATCCTCCACTAAAACAGCCTGCAGCTTGTCTCGCCTCATAATACTGAACGTGAGAACCCGAATGTATTTTCGCCATTAACAATGCTCACACGAGAACTGTTACATCTGCATGCACAGTTGTTTGTTGTTATTGAATATTACTTAAGTAGCACAGCAGAAAGGATTTTATTATATAATACTAATTTTTTACATTTAAACCAATTTAAAAAAATGCTTTTGATCTCATTTTGTATCAGGATAAAAAAAACTTGTTTCTTACTTATTTCATTTAGCGATGGATAAGTTTCAATTCTCAATGAAAGGCATGAATTGGATGATTACTGATGTCTTGTTTAAAACATTATTTTATTAGGGCATTGAAAATATACTTTCAATGACAATCTTAATGTTTCACTCTTGTACATAGAGAAGATAGTTTCCACAACAATACCCGATACATGGCCCAACAGAATGAAGATTTGTTAAATGAACCTTATCCAAAATAACCACAGATAGAGCAAAAACAGTATTCCTAATTTCAACAGGTTATAATTTACCAATCGGAGAGAAAAAGGATGTTAAGGAATACAATTGCTATTTGATGTTACCTAATTAGCTGATGTCATAAAATAGCCAGGTGTTGATAATTGTGCATTATATAACCTACCTGCTATAGTCATCATTTAGTAGCTTTATTTGGGAAACAGACATGAAATATGATAGACAGTAAAGTAATTGTGTAATAAGTGAGTATCTGATCTAAAGAAAGTAAATAACACCTGCAGACCAATGTCATTGTTTATTCGACATTTTTACACAACACTCAAATCTAAATGTGAGCATGTCAAACTGTTTATTCAGTGAAAATGCGAGCTCGAAACAAAACAATCGGTGTAGTGATCGGTACATGTGAGTTTGATGTAGATTGTCACATTGCTCTGTTTGACCTAACACAGCGGGTCAAGTTGGCGTGGAACGATCAATGTGATTAAAATGTGTCTACGGAGATATTCTAGGACAGTTGACAGTTACACAATTATATGACATACTGTTAATCGCTTGGGAAACACAGAACTACGGATTTCGCCTATCATTTTCCATATAAACAGACGAACGCTTCACCTACTGCCACGTGATTTCCGGTATCCCCTGTCCGTGGCCTCTCAGCCTTGTTTTGGTTTGTCGCTGGACGGCGACAAGCAGACGCCTTGTTACGCAATGTTTAATTAGCTGTAGTTTCATTGAGAAACTGTGTATCGTTGCTGTTTGGGCCTTATATTTATGTTATAAGTTATTTGACCAATATCTTATGAAGAAAATATTTTAAAAAAAGGTTATACAGCGTCTCTTTAATTGCTGCTTGTCGTCATTCCTTTAGGAAAATTGTGGTTAAACTGTATATTTTCGATTTTTTTACAAAATACAGAAGAATAATGATAGGAAAATAATAATTCCTTTTACGAGTTTTGCTTATGATTGAAAAAACAATATTTTAACATCAACGCAAAGATATGTTAAAGATCACACGGGTTTCAGATAACTACGTGTACCATCTCTGAAGCATACAACTTATAATATATCAATGCTACCTAAGACTGTTAATAATTATGTCAATAATATACAAACCTGCCAGTAGATGGTGAGGAAACATTGAGCATTGTCTCGACACGTCCCGAAATGAAAACACCCAGGTACTACTGCTGGACCTTGAACTGGCACTACAAAATCAAGGGAGAAAAGGGGAGGACCCAGTCAACTTTGCATGAAGGTTAAACAATAACAATAGTATAACATTAACAAAGACTTCTGACAAGCAAGTCCTGATCAAAGGTGAACTACAGTCCGTATTTGTTAATTTTCTCTGAATCCTTTAGTTATATGACAACAGAATATTTATTTGAGCATTGAATATCTTCCTGGCAACACAAGGGTGTTATCTCTATTTGGAAAAATAATGATTACATATTGCAGAAAGAGAAATCAACAACGAATGGAAGGCACAAAAGGTGACAGAAGCAATTTATCATTAAATTATATAGTTATAATCCAGAAACGAAATACTTTGGTTCGTTTCCATGGAATACACAACAAATAAAAAACAAAGGAGTTGGAAATCCAAAAGGTACATACACACATGCCGACTGATAAATATACCAAGGTTCAATTGGCTTGGTTTAATAGTTTTCGAGTAATGCTCTGGATTCTAAGTTTCGTTCCCATGGAAACCGCAAAAATCGTAAAACATGTTGACAATCAAAAATAACATCTCCACATGTTGATAGACCCGCATACAGTGCCAAGTTTCAATGAGCTAGATCTAATAGTTATGCTCTGGAAACGAAATAATTACGGACGGACGTGCATACGTAATTATAAAAGCTCTGATTATATCCCACAGTATTCTTGGTATTTACAGTATTGGTTGGATAAATAGATAAAACTAAACAACGCCCCGCCTCAAAAGTTTTCATGAAACGAGTGAATGGGTTTGTATCTAACGATCAAAAGCAAGTGTAATACCCAAACCAATCGCGAGTTTCATAGAAATGTTAGTATACGGGACCGAATTCAGTATTGTATTTATTGTTCCCCCATATGCTTGAAAACGGTATAAGGATATATAGCGAGACGTCGTCACTGTCGTGTTGTTCATCCATAACATTGTCTTCCTTATACCATATTTCTAGAACAGATATAATGCCACTCAAACAGTTTCTTTACGTTATTTGCGTAGAAGTACAAAGTATACAAAATAATAACTTATACAGCAATATGTTATCCTTTTTAGATTACACGGAGCAAAGCGCCCCATTAATGGTGGCAATCTATATGTTCATCAGAGATCGAGAATAATAGTCTTTGAATACATGATATCAATCAATATTTTATGTTCACGAGAGCTCAATGTTCCGTTTCATGCTTTATGAAATATTTGAATTTAGACAAAAAAATTCCATATAGCAACATCCTGGGAATTTTAATTTTTAAATCGTACGTCCTCAGCTCACGCGAAGGGTCCAAGCGTTAGTCACAATGCGTCTTGTGTTCATTGGGTGGTAATGACAAATTTCGCCATTTGTACATCGTTATAAGGAAAAAATGGTTAGCCCAGGTTTGCGCTTTGTCCTGGTCCCCCCTTCTTAGTTTTTGTTTAGCTCAAAACAGTTTCTGACAATCCATAACTTCATAGGGTTCATCATTCGAAGGTTTTTATGTTTATTTGTTTAAGTTTTCTATACAACAACAGGGCATCATGTATTCTACCGAAAAGTGAAGTTCATTGCCAGCTTCAACAAATTACGTATTCATAAATAACGCAAGTGATTTTCTTCTGAATATCAATATTGGTATGTAAATGTGTTATGTGCTATCTCTGAAATTCAAAATGACAGTAAAAAGAAGGCTGGGAGCTCGGTTACATAAAACCATAACATTTCTTAAGAAAAAGGTCTTTTATAATCAACCCTACTTTCGAACCGTAAATGGTACTTATTTGCAAAGTTTTGATGATGTTAGGAATAACAGTCACTATTCATTTCATTTAACAATAACAACCATACAATGATGTCACAAAAATACAGATCAATCAAACTTATCTCAATGGAAACGGCCCGGTTTTCAAATTTAAATATCTAAAGATATAAAAAAAAATAACATTTCTGTCTTTTTTTTAACACGTGTAAAATTATCGTATTTGAAAAGATAATAAGTAATAATATGTAAATAAGGTTATACCCTTGTATCATTAGTTACATTTACATATTCATAATTTTTTTTATGATCGAAAAACGCGCAGTTTATGAATGGTTTCAGTGGAGTCTAGTTGTGGCTGGTTTTAGAATATATACCTTTCTGTGGTCAAATGATATTTCTCTCAATACCACAACCGAATAACATAACAGAATAACAGACGCAGCTAATGCTTCTCATGCTTTACGGTTTTCTGCTTTCAAAAGGAACATGAATGAATGTGTGAACATGTCTATTACAAATTGAGTAAATCAGTGATTGATGTACCGTGTCAACTTACCGTCTTGCTCCGTAGTAACGGTCAACTCGATGGAATCACTATGATGTCCTTTTGGGGTTCCGTTTATCAGTGGCATGGTGGAAACGCTCACAGTGTATTCAGTGTAGGGCCTCAAAACATCAACACACATGTGAGTCTCAGGTGTCTTTTCCACAATCTATCAAAACAATTAATAATTCCTTTTAACCTTATTAACCAATAAAAACCAGTAACAATCGTTTCAATTTCCACTGATATAAGTATATGATTTTATATGAATATTTGGTGCTGTATATTTGATCAGATAATTCTCATGTATGGATGCTAAGCAACTCGATAAACATAAGCAAAGTGAAATTCTGATGATGAATGTGAAACTATGTCTACAATTGTTTCAAATAAATGTATTGGTCACAATTAAGATTATAAGATTTTGAATTGTTAATTGTTTCTATAACAGAGTCCATTTGTTTTCAAAAGTTGACTTCATTTCTTTTGTGCAAAATTCCTTCATATTAAATCATTATGCAATAATTATCGTTAAAAGTTTCCTTTTGTGTGAGTTAAAACTGGTATATTAAAGAATGTGTTGTGCTGATAATTTTGCCTCATATCGAGTTTGCCTTGTACATGTACGCATTATTGCTTACACTATTGAATCGAAGGAACCCTTAAAGAAAAAGATAAATCATCGGGAACATGGAACATCAATCAGGTCTTTACAAGAGACACAAGTTACCCTACAAGCACGCCAGAAACTCCTGCAATCACAGTCGGTGGTTGACTAAAATTGAGTCTATAAAAAATTCAAAATAAGAATTTTACCTTCATTCATAAACTTAAGAAGTTCAACGCCACCAGCGTTTAACAAATACACGTAACTCATATGTATTCCTGATTATAGAGATGTATAAATTGGTATCCAATGGTACAAAGGGTGTGTCGACTTCACAGAATTGACAACAATAAAAGGATGGCTTTACATTTTACTGATTCTGTAGACTAAATTCTAAACAGTGTGTTTTTCACAATTGTCCAATGAATACAACTATTACCATAGCTGTTAAATCGGTCGATAAAACAGAAGGAGACTTAAAAGGTAAAATTGCGGCCTTAACAATAGTGTAAACTAGTCTTAAATCAATAGCGAGTGTATGACCCTTGTGCATTGATGAATTGATTGACCCTCCTCGACATGGTACGTATCAGTCTCTGTATGGCTTGTTCAGGAATCTGCTACCACCAATAATACCCAAAAGAGTCTGGACTTCAAGCAGGCCACGGTAGCATTGTTATGGCTTCCCGCTGTAGAATGAATCTGTGTTACCACTTTGGCTCTGTGGGCTCTAGCATTCACGTCATCCACGTAAACTGGTCTTGTACAAAGAGGGTTGTTGTCGAAATATTGAATTACCACAAGGGGAAGGATGTTATCTCAATATTTCTGAGCATTGAGTGTACTTGGAACTGTCACAAGGTCGAGCCACCACTACACTGATAGGTTGGTTGGATATCTCTTAGTGTAAAACGGGTGTTTGCTTGCCGCCAAACACTAATTCGGCCATCCACAATATGCAATAGCATCCTTCGCTCATCAGACCAATGGATCCGTCTACAAGATGCAAAATTCCAAACCACCCTCGCTCTACACCAACTTAGACGTCCATTAATAAGCCGTTGTGTTAATTTCACACATTTGAGAGGTCTACGTCCCCTATAACCAGCCGCTCTAACGTTCTATGTGCTATGTATATAGTTTCAGAGGTTACTGTCGGGCGTCCAGATCCCACACAGTTAACATAGAAAATAATTCTGTACTGCTTTCAATCTAACTAATCCAACAAAAGTTTTTCCTTATGATATTTAACCTTTCAAGTTTTAACATGATTATTGATTTATTAATTTTTTTTGTGAGATATTCCGGCTGCTTCCTATTAGTATCAAATATGTATAATCGTAAGGTAAGATAATACTTCATGATAAGTAGTTCAAACGCAGCATGAATATCTCTCTTTCGGCCATCTATCTGTTGATATCTAGTTTGAATTATGGTAATAGGTGTCCACAGGAACATAAGTTCGGATGTTAAGTTCATAAGATCGGTGAATAGATTGAGAAGGGAAACAATTATTAGTATGAGAACTGCGATTTCATGATTTAATTAACTTTCGTAGGACGGGTGTACACTCCCGCGCAATCTCTCGTCTTTGGAACGTTAAACAGAGAGAAATGTAAGACTAATGTTAGTGTAGTGAAAGTCACCATATATTGTTTTCTATCTATGGTCTTCAAACACCAATATGATAGCTATAATTGGAAAGTCCTGGAGTACGTACATTGTGTAGCTACACAAATGGAAACAATTATCTCAAAATAAGAACAACTATATATTAAAAATTGGTAAATAGGTAAATGTTTATGTGATGCAGAGTGATATCTTTCGCCTCAACATTTAAACAAATCATATCATCTTTATCTTATTTGTCAGTGAAGTCATTGACATACTACAAAGGTAAATATTTTAGAATAAACCAAAGTAGCAAAACGCACTACTTCACCACTAGATCTTATCATATACCAAGTTTTATATAAAAAATAGAGCCATAGGCTCTGCAGCTCATCAGCTCATTTTTAATTGTGCTGTAGAGAGAGAGTATTTAATTGTGCTGTAGAGAGAGAGAGAGAGAGAGAGAGAGAGAGAGAGAGAGAGAGAGAGAGAGAGAGAGAGAGAGAGAGAGAGAGAGAGAGAGAGAGAGAGAGAGAGAGAGAGAGAGAGAGAGAGAGAGAGAGAGAGAGAAATTTTCAGCTTTGTAGTCATTTTGCTTCTGGAGAAGAAGTCGAAAATGTTCAAAGCTTACAGATACCATGCCATCCCATAAGCCCATCCAGGCTTACATGCCTTACAGCCTTAGAAGGGAGATCCAACATTAGCTTCCAACTATAGACCAATATAACTTATAAGTTGTGTGGCAAAGTATTTAAAAGAGTTGATTTTAAAGATTTTGTTTAATTATTTTTCAACAAACAAATTATTGTATAAATACCAATTCCACTGTCCATCAATAAATTAAAATAGTTCACAACGTTTGTGAGTCTTTGGATGTGAAAGAAAACTTATGCTTGATCTGTTGCGATCTATCTAAGGCATTTGGTCGTGTTTGGCACAGAGGTTTAGTGCTTAAGCTCGACATTATCGAATAAGCGGACATTTGCTTGGTTATTTAAGAAGTTACATAACTGATCGGAGTCAAAGCATATTATTTGTTAAAGAATCATTCTCAAAGCTGAGGCGTCTAAGTTCTGGTGTACCAGAGGGATCCGTGCTTGGTCCTTTTTTTATTTATTGTATACATTAATGAGATAGCTGATTTATTAGATTATCTGATGATTCTTTCACTGGGTTACTCTTAAGCAGATACTAGACTGATTGAAATAAATTTCAATGCTAACTTCAGTAAGCTCAATATATTGGGTAAAAAGTGGTTAATAAAATATAACCCTAATAAGACAGAAGCTATAATAATCTCGACTAGAGGTGAAATCATTATGCTGAAACTTTATTGGTGGTGTTGAAGTTAAAATTGTTGAGAAACATAAGCATCCTGTAATAACCCCGGAAAGTAACGGAAAATGGGCGGTTCACATTCAAACGATGATACAAAAAGTTTCAAAAAGTGTTAACTTAATGCGACAGTTGAAATATGCGTTGTGTAGAGACACTCTCAATAAGATTTATATCATGTTTATTCATCCACATCTTGAACACGCTAGTGAAGTTTGGGACGGTTGTAGTTTTGAACAGTCTAATAAGCTTGAACAGATTCAGTTACAAACGGCAAGAATAGTTACTAGTTTACCAAAATTTACACGGATTAGATTTCTTAAGTATAAAACTGGTTGGGAAACATTACAAGAATGAAGGAGAAAGAAAAATTGTGTTTGATGTTTAAGATCCCAAATTCTATAACGCCTCAGTATCTGAACGAATTGCTCCCAATAAATGTGGATTCAAATTCAAGTTATAATCTACGAAATTCTCAAAATATATCAATTCCTATCGCAAGACGTAAAAATTCAAAAGAACCTTTTTTCCGTCGACGATAAGTTCTTGGAATAACCTACCAACCACCATTCGTAACCTAGAAAGTATTTCACGATTAAAATCACATAATACAAATAACAATGCCTGTGCGCCCGCATACTTTTCGTGTGAAAAAGAAACCTTAATATTATCCATACCAAGTTGCGTTTGCAGTCAGTTGCTAAAACTTTTATTTATATTAAGTTGGCATAAAATATGACCCCAGCTGTCCATGTGGATATCATGTTGAGAATTCGTATCAATACTTTCTTAAATTCCCAATGTACAGTCAACAAAGATTTAACTGAATGTAATCAGTAGAGCGCATATGTACATTAGCAAGTATACCAGTTAACCATAAACTTTTGCTGGAAGGAAGTGCTGACCTATCACCTTGTCAAATATAAATGTATTTAAATTAGTTCAATGATTCATTAGTGAAACGAGATTCTTGTAATATATCAATTTCTTTTTATGTAGTTCTACTTCCTTATCTATCTTCACGTTCATGCTCTGTCATCTTTGCAAAACATTGTAAATCCTCCATGTACATTCCAAGGAGAAGGTATTCTAAGTTGGAGAACTTGTTCCTCATCCTTTTCTTCATGAATGAAATATGTTTAAATCAAATTAAAACATAACTGGGTAACACAAACTAAAACATTATTATTTTCCATAGGCTTCGGTAATGCTTGGCATAAACAATTCGTAGAATTGAACTCACGTTTTATTTGCCTAGTTAAGCAAAGACTTAAAGATGTATTCTTCAAAACTGGTCAGCTGGTCTCTCACTATCTAACAAATATTTCTACTACAAAATTGTTTAAGGTTATATCTATTCAGAACATTACCTCTCGGTCTTATCCATAAGAAAATGCAAATCTTCACTGCTCTTCGCATGATTTAAACATTGAAACTGGGAGATGCCAAGGAATCTTAAAGAGAAAACAGAATCTGTCAAATGTGTGATCTAAATAAAGTCGAGGTTGAATACCATTTTTGTGTGTTTGCCCAGCATACAATTATTTAAGAACTATGTACATTAAGAATTATTTTCATAAGAACCCTGGTATCAATAAGTTTATTTCTCTTATGAAGAACAAAAGTAAATCTCATTTAGAAAAAAATTCCATTTACATACACAAAGCATTTATGTTAAGAAAGAATGTGTTACTACCTATAAAATTATGAATTTATAACTATGTATCTACAGGCCTGTGGCCTTTCAGTATGGAAATAAACTAATAGGTAACGAACTGGGTGTGGCTAAATGAGGACTATTGTCCAATGAAAGCATTTGCACGTGTCTGTTCTACAATTACTACACTTCAATCGGAAGCGTTTGGGGGTAGTGGCTCACATTCGACCTTTTGAAATCCTTTGAAATTAAAATGTTGTTATAACAGCGTATGTACAGACAGACAGACAGACACATATTTTATTAAAGTCTCATCTCTTAACATTACAAACATATATACAGGTAAGACAGGTTAAGAGCCACCCATTGAGGGTTATAAGAGACTAAAACAAAAAATAAACATGGGCTACATACGATAAAGTGAAGGAAAAAAATGTTAAAAGGTACCGTATATTAAATTTTATATAAAACAGTTTTTCGACGTTCTAAAATAAGTCTGCAGGTTTTGGCAACAATAAATACAACATCAGGCCTGGACATTACGAAACTAAACTTTTCGTAGTCATTAAACTTACTAAAATCCTCACATATTTCTACACTCTTGGATAAAAACTCTCGTCTAAGATCAGTATATTGTGGACAATAAAATAAAACATGACACTCATCTTCAACAGTGTTGAACAATTAAAACATACTCTCTCAGCTAAAGGAATATTGCTATAACGTCCCGTTTCGACTCGTATTGGAGCCACCCCGCATCTGAATTGCGCCAACTTCCGTAGTAATAAATTTAACGAAGAAAGTGTTGTCTATGGGGATGAAATGGCCAAACTCCGAACTTATATACTTGCTATGGATACGAAAGTTCCAGTTACGCTTGTTAGCTAACGCCTTCCTGTTTGCCCACTCAAACACAACCGGGAACAGTCTATCTGGACATCTATCACTTGCAACTTTATAGAAACGGGAAACAGCCTTCCATTGTCGCACAACCGGTGGCGCCCATCCCATATCTCCCGCAACTGCAATGTTTGGTGCGTGTTTCTTTACTCCCATGAAAAACTTCATAGCACGGTTGTAGACTGTATTGATTGCAGGTATATTAAAAGATCCCCAACTAGCAGCTCCATAGTCTATGGTGACCCAAACCATGGTATCGTATAAGCTTGCTGAAAGTAACAAATCGCATACCACCGATTACTTTGTACTTTGATATGAGATATTCAAGGGCTCTACTTGCCAAACTTGCCACTGCCTTTCCCATCCGCATATAATCTAAGTGCTCGGTTAGCAACAGTCCCAAATAGTTATAGCTTTCTGCCACCCCTAGATTAATGTCTCCACAGCAAAAGTTGCACTTAGTTTTCTCCACAGAATTTCTTTTAAAATGCACTATTTGGACTTACTGGAATTTACTGTCATCTTTTTCAAATCACACCAGATGTTGAGCGCCTCCAAGAGAGTATTTAAGTCTTTTTCATTTTCTGCGAGTATAACTATATCATCCGCATAGGCCATAACACTTATACACTTATCCTCCACCATTACGCCAACTCCAACAGCATTCAAAGTAACAATCAGATCATTTATGTACAAGTTGAAAAGCATCGGAGAAAGCAAACAACCTTGACGTAATCCACACTTGACATCAAAGAATGGGGAATATAAACCGTTAACCCGAACACACGATTGTATATTTTTGTTGAGTGAAGTAATGGCGTTATGCAGGTTTCCTATAATACCAATATCACTCAGTTTTGTCCACATAATGCCCCTGTAAATACAGTCATATGCTTTCCTAAAATCTATAAAAGCAGCCAACGTTTGTTTTCCCATACTTTTCCTTGTTTCCACTAGTGACGTAAGTTTTGAAATGTGTTCAATCGTTGATCTCTTCTGTCTAAAACCATTCTGTTCATCGCAAAGTAATCCATTATATTCAACATGTTCACTAAGTATATAACAATATAGTTTATATGTCGAGCATGCCAATGTGATGCCTCGGTATGACAGGGGATTACACGGGTCTTCAGTTCCTGACTTCGGTATAGGGTTAATAATACCTTTAGACCACTCATTCGGAATCATTCCTTTTCTAAAACATTCATTGAAGAGACTGTGTAAAAACTTCCTATAACAGCACATTAACTACTGTCTGTAATGAACACTAAAGGACACATCTTGCATAGAATATATACATTTTTTGGATAGTTGCCAAATTATGTCCTAAAAGACCTAAATTGCTATACAAGTAGAAACGACGCATTTATACGTCTCTCGCTGAATAAAAGGTGCCTTCAAGCGACGCATAACTGCTAATTGAGAGACGCTTATAAGTGGCTCTCGCGAGGAGGATCACCCAAATTTGCCACATATATGCGTCTATATACCCGTTTGTTCTGTGGTATCGGCTTTGGTTAATTTATCTTTTTCAAATTCTAAATGTTCATTCAACTTTGCTTGTTTGGATAAGTTATTTATTCTCTTGTACTTATGCCCCCATTCCACCTAGCATACAACCCCACTGCGACCGATTTTTGTCTCCCGGTCGTGCACACTCTCACTCACTCTCACTGACACCGCACTGGAGTCTTGGGAAGATCCCCATGCTCGCACAAAATATCTTCCACACTCTCCATTGGTCGCATGTTGTCGTAGGGGGGTTTGCGATTTCGATGGTCCGTTTTCAAAAATCGCACAACTTCTGCGATCGATGAAATTGATTACTTGCTCTCAAATTCGGTCGTAAAACGCTCGCATCGGTCTCAATGGGGTCTTGGTACGGTCGTGTGTCAGTCGCATGAACTCGGACCTAGGTCGTGTCCACTCACAATGCACTCGCGCTAATTTATCACTAGCGATCAAATTATGCGATCAGTGGAGAGCGCTTCAAAACCCCATTGCGACCGCACTGCGAGTGCAAATTCCTATCTGTCTTTTAAAGCACCAATCAAGAGTGTTCCCGCGCTAATTCGCGACCAATGGCGAGCGCTTCTGCGAGCGCAATGCGACCGATTTGAACGACATTGCGACAGGCACCAGGACTATAAAAAAAAACACAACTGGCGGTCTTTGGTCAGTCGCAGAAACAGTCACCTGGCTGTCAACATCCATCGAAATTCGCTTCCAATAGTACTGCCGTTGAACATCATTGGTTGAGCGAAGAGAACAGCTCGGAAGAAAGTTAATCAGCCGACTCGTGTGACATCAAAAGAAGGTGACCAGAGTCAGCTTCACCCGTCTTAGAAGAGAGGTCTAATGCACAAAAAGCCTTGGTCGGGCCGTCTACCTCTCACGTAGACATACAGCCTCCATACCCAAATCGCATGCCGTAGACGCCTCCTTGTCCTTCGTTGATGGTGTCTCATCATAGCTATGGTGTAGTCGCCGATATACTGTAGTTCTTGTCTGGTTTCAGAAACCAGAGCAACAACCAGGGCCATTTCATTTTCCATCTTATCTGTATGCTAGTCAAACTCCGAATGCCATGATTGCAGCTGGTCGCAGTCCTTTTTATACTTTGGGCCCGATCTGTCGTGAAAAGGTTGTGTCGAGGTCGCATATGTCTTAATGCGGTCTTGTGAAAAGTCGCAATGGGCGTACTGGAGTCGTACAAGACTCGCAACTGTCGTAATGTGGTCGCACTCGATTGCAAAAGCAATCTCACTAGTCACAAGTTGGTTGTTAGTCCATCGTATGGCGATCATATGGCAATCGCCGAAACTGTCGCGGTGATCCTAACCACTCGCATGCAAAATCGCCAATTCGGTCGTATCTCAGTACGACTATGTTGAGACCGACATGCGATCTATACTGCAATTCGAATCAGTCTCAACTCTGTCTCAATGTGCTCGCCGGAAAAAAGGAATTAATCACTTTTTGGTCATAGTGGGATCGTATAGCCGGCTTGATGGAACCGCGAAATCATATTTTTTTTAAATTGCTAGTATTTATATCTGCGACCAGTGCGACCGGCTTGATCGCGGCGATCGTACTCTGTCGCATATCGGTCGCGGTTCGGTGGACGGGGGGCATTAGTTCTAATCCCTGAGTATTTAATGGTGGGTCGTTCATCGTCTGAATCGCTTTATTGATCGCATTACTTGCTTCATTAACAGCTTGGATTGGTTGTTCAGTGAAAGAAGTTTCTGCTTTATTCAATTGTAACTTTGAACTCTCATGTGCTTTGTTGGTCTTTGTTGTCGTTTTGTAGTTTTACAAGTTGCAAATCCTTCTTCTTCACTACCCCTGAAACCTAATCTCTGTTGTAGGATGCTAAAAGCGAAAGATTCGCCTTTGTTTTTGTTAAAAGGGGACTGAGATGGTCTATGGCCACTTTCGGGATTCATAATAAGGGGCTTGCATTTTGAATAAGAGTCATCTTTGAATTTTCGAAATCGGATGGAAACCTGTCTAAATACGGCTTTTTAAATACACTGCCCAATTAGCCCCGGCGAACAGAATCTGTGTCAACCTTCTATGACGTAGCAGTAGGTGAGTAGTTTCACCTAATGATCATTTTTCAACGGGTAATGACACATTTTTGATCGTTCATTTAGAATACAAATATTCACAAAAAGCACTCAATTGTTGTATATTCCGATAGCTTAGATATCCGACGGATCAGTAACGATTTATTCAAGCCAATTTTTATTGTATAAATATGTAGTATCATATATTTCAAAACCCTATCGGACGAGTCATGATAAAATATATAAAGAGACGAACTGTAAACCATTATGCCATAGACGATATGTTAACAAAATGAGTTTGTTTTATAAAATGTTCAATAATGATACACCAAGTTACCTTAACAACCTAGTACCTCCGAAAATATCAGATGTTATTGATTACAATCTCCATGATGATTCAAAACTTCAGACCAAAAACTGTAAAACTGTAAATTATGCAAAATCCTTCCATCCAGACTCGGTTAAACTATGAATTTCATTACCGATAGAACATAGAAATTCGCCATCTTTATCTACTTTTAAAAAAGCTATAGCCCATGAAACTATCATGTATGGTAATTTCAATTAAAATTTTGGTAGTAGATTTTCTCAAATAATACACGCTCGTCTTAGACTTGAATGCAGCGATTTAAATGCACACCAGTTTGAAAGTTTTTTATCACAAATTCCCGCCTGTTCTTGTGGCCATAACTATGAAGATTCGACACATTACCTTTTTACATGTCCTCTGTACTGGAGATAATGATTTATCATTCTTAGAAAAAATACATTGCACAACCTCTTAAACTATATATATGTGGGAGCAACTTCTTAGCCTAAGTTTCCCATCTGTTCCTACTGTTAATTTGGTATATTTATTACCACCCTCAGATGTACCAAGTTTTTCTATAAAACTTATCCACTCTGTCTCCAATCAGTCTCTCATTTTGGGTTCCTCTCTGTGCTTGATCGTGTTCTTGTTGTAGATTCATTCCATCATTCCCTTGTTTGATAATCCTGGCATAGTGCTTGGACTATCTAATGTGCTCCGTTCATAAGATTCATCATTCCTGACTACAGATCCTTCCATGTGGTCTTCAGGGAAAATAAGTTGGTTAAATGGGGTACCTGAAAACAGGATGTATGGACCTACATGGTCTCGCTTAGTGCTTGGTAGCTGCTATGAAAATGCACTTCCTTCGGGGAATTAATTGTGAGTATGCTATTGATGGAAAGTGCTCGATTAGATACACACATTATTATTATCATCTATTTTTGTAAAAGTAAAAGTATTATAGGATGAAGTCTATTTATAAAACGTCCCATTCAAGGAAATCAGGTTTCCGTAAGTGTTACAAATAACTCTAGTACTATCAGTCATAATGAACAATTGTTGATCTGCTTTCCTTATGTCAGAAGTCTGGCTGTAATCATTCTTGGGACAGCTCGATTGGCTTTTGATAATCGATACATATTTTACCATTAAAAGGGTACATCTAGGGATAGTGGTTGACTTTTGTTACAAGCTTGAGGTAGTCATCAGGAATATTCTACGAGATGTGCTGAGGACAAAATAGTTTCGTTGAGTCACTTTGTTAGTCATATTTCACAAAGAAACCACAGAGAGGAAATTAACATATTGTTTAACTTTCAAAAGGCATATCCAAAATGATGATTGACATGTGTAGCAAATGAGGTGAAGCGGAGATGAATATTTCAGATAATATGATCTGGACAAAGAAATTTATTATCGAATAATCTCTTTTGTCCTATATCCATGGAATCTGCAAAAACAAAAATAACTTGTTAGTCTAACCCTGGAAAGGCACATCTAGGGATCACGTTTGATAAGTGTATGAAGTTTGGTGAAGCTAGCAGGTATTCTCCGGACAAATTTTGTGACGGTCAGACAGAAGGAAGGACGGACAGAATGAACGCTGTATACTCCTGCTTACTCTAAATACGTATATTGGTCAGTTATTTTGTCATTTAGGTATTTGTTTTGGTTAGCCAGGTCAGCCGCTCATATTAAGTAAACGTGTTCCTTTTCTTGCCTGTTGCAGAATCAGCGTGCACCGGTCAAATGTCTGCTTTAACGAATCAAGCATAGCATATCATTTTTGGCACACATCCCCCGTCAATGCGAAATCGTGTCAAACTCGAAAAGCAAAAGTCGGTTTTCAAAAGCTGATTCTTCAACTCTTACTTTTCCATTTGTAAAACGTAACTTTCAGCAATGCTTATTGTGAATATTACTCTTATCCAAGATATAAAATCGGGTATTGTCTTTGACATTTCTAGAATAACATTTGAACTTTGTAAAGTTGAGAACAACAAGTTGAGTTTTACAGGATTGAAATGTTAGTTTTGCACGATTAGACTTGTCTTTTCACGAATTGCATGGTTGAGAACGACATGTTACATCTTGCAAGTTACGAAAGTACATGAATTCATTTTTGGCACACATCCCCTTCCATAGCATATCACCTAGTTATTACTGCGGCCTCAACGCGAGTCAGCTCGTGACCCTTGACCTCCACACCAACTACGTCCCCGGTTCTGATTGGCTCGTCGTCCATGTGGTGTGTGTTGATAAACATTAGATCTATGTGCGTCGTCATCTTCTGGATTTTTCTTCTGTGATCCTGAGTGTCGTTGTAGATCTCTGCTGCTGTCGTCTCCGCTTCTGTTTTCCGCGTGTTGTCTTCCACCGCGTGAGATTGTCGTCCATCCGTACTCTTGGTCCCTTTGACGATCAGCCGCATACTGGACCCGTCCACCATTGAAGGTGATGAGGAGGTACTGACCCAGAGGATGAAGATTGCAGAAGAGGAAGTGTAGAGGGTGGTATTCGGAGGGTTCATCTCTGGCTAGGACAACAGTTGCTCACTTCAAAATTTTTAGAGACAGCGAGTTGGTTCATTCAGAATGTGTGAACAGAAAAGGGTGGTATTCTATGATAGTGCAAAGCTGTGTGTGGCGACACATACAGATTCACATATATATATGTGTTGTTTGGCCTGGTTGCGTGCATGATGCACGTGTCTTTGCCAACTCTGCCTTGCGAGCATCAGCAGAGCAACTTCTGCCGAACTCTCCTGAGTGCAATGTTGATGTTGGTGTTGATGATGAGAAGGTTGACATACCTGTCGTTTTTATTGGCGACCCTTCACATTCTATGTGTCGATGGTTGTTGAAGCCATACAGCAACAGAGCCAACCTTGGAGCCGAGGAGTCAGACTCAGTAGCGGCAGAATGACAATTGAGAACACATTTTGTCGCGTTAAAGGATGCTGGAGACAATTTCTGAAGCGGATTGATGTTTCTGTCATTAATTGGACCATTTCGCACATTTGTTTCACATTTATCTTCATTATTCAACCGGTACCTCTAGCTCGTTATCAATTTGTCAGTCAAGATTTTCATCATTTTCAAAAGGTTCCACACCAAGAGACTCAGAATCAGATGTCTCTGTCAGCGACTTCAAGCTTGTTGGTGAAGCTCTGTCGGAGTTTTCCTGGCGAAGTTGCTGGCCGTGTTTCGAATATCTGATTCACTTTGCTATAGAGTTTGCAGATTTTTCGTGCATGACCACTTCTTTTAACCTTATCTCTACACTGCCTGTAACTCTTTTGCAGGTAATTCATTCGCTCTTTACAGTGAACAGCAGATTTCTCAAAACCGTTCTCCTTCATTTTCTTGCTAATACTATTATAAACCGCACTGTCAGCTGTAGTGGGACTGTCTAGCTGTGTCTGTATGTGCAGTTCTTCCCAGATTCCCAACAGACATTCAGTTTCATCATCAACCCATGAATTACCCCTCGCATGTAGCATGTTGTATCGGCTTGCTTACAAAAGTTAGGTGAAAGAGGCAGGAAACTATTGCATGTGAGATATCTATAGATGGGAGGTGTTGACTACTGAAAGGGGTATTCGTGTATTCATTTCAGCATAGGATAAAAAGTATGTAAACCGTTTATATGCAGCATTTGCCCCCGGGGGCAAATTAAACCCTGGGGTAAAGTGAATTTGATCCACCTCATGAGATGGTCAAATTTAACCCTGGGGCAAACTTTGCCCCCGGGGTCAAATGGTGTTTATATGAGAAAATTTGACCCCAGGGGCAATTTTGACCCAGGGTCAAACGCTTGCATGTAAACTAGGCTGAAGACCATCTCGAAATATACCACTTACTATCTTTAAATTACTTTCATGTTTCGTTTCTTCGATATTCCTTTTAATTAAATTTAAATGCAAAGACTGATCTTTATTCTCACTGGGTTGTTTTAGTTCACTGATATTGGACTTGAATGAAGCATGTATGCACGTCAGTTCGTTTCGTAACTGGGTCACATCAACATTAACTTTACACAATCTATCATCGAATTTAGCTCTAATATTTCTGATCTCCGGATGCACCATTGATCTTACTTTATTAAAATAGTTTTCCTTCCATGCTATTAAAATGTCTATCAAAGTGCTCCGACATCTCTTTGAAAGCGTGAAGTTTCACACTCACTGACTTTTCAGGTATTGTTGACATGTCCAAATCACCAGATTTTCTTCCTAATAATGAAACTGTATGACTTTCCCCTTTCTGCTTATTATTGTTGGCCGTAGTTTCCTGAGTCACTGGTTCGCACTTCACTGATTCAAACTGGGAATGTTTTACACTGTTGCCAAAAAATGTACTCCTAGCACTGATCTAAAATGGCTCCAGGGTCACGATTTTACTTAATATACATAACGGACCTAGTTGATAACATAGACTGTGTTATGAGACTTTTTGCTGATGACACGGCCTTATGTATTATCATTGATGATCCAAACACTGCAGCTTTTAAGGAGAGACGGAACCCAGAAATCGAACTCACGGTAACAATTTGCGACAACATTGTGTTGTTGTCAATCTATCCAAAAGTATACTCATTACATGTTCTGAAGTCATGTTTTATCCGTACACTGAGGCAAATCTCTTAAATATAACGCAACGCCTTTCTAACAGTCGTTTTGCGCCATACCGTATGTTTTCATCAAGTAGTGTGTTGTTTGTTATTGAAATAACATTTAATTCTCATACGTTTATTAAGAAAAGACATAATAAACTTGCTATTTTGAAAATAGAAAGAAATTCTAAAAATATTTCATTTGTTCGGCACATCTCTCCTTAATAACGATTGCAATGAGTTGAGCTATGACAAGTAGATTTTAATCCAAACAAGCAAAAAAGTGAGCGTGGCTCACTAATACCCCCGACTGTGCATCCCTGACTAACTGAATTATTTTTTCCTTTCAATGTAGTCATCTCTTGCACAGCATTTGACCCCCAAAGAGGAATTGAGAAAAATGACTAATTAAAAAAATGAAACTTTGTATTAAAAAAATACACAAAAAACCCGTATCAATGTTAGTTTTGATTTGGCACTGCACTGCTCCTAGTAGGGAAGAAGACACATGCAAAATGTGAAAAGAATCAGATGAAAAGATTTTCCCGTAATAGGTTGGACAAATCTGATATTGGAAAATGACTATATGTTCAAAATATGGAAATTTGTTAAAAATTGAAATATCAATGAAATTTGTTGCAATTTCGCACCGCACCCCTCCTAGTAGTGAAGAAGACATGTGCAAAATTTGAAATCAATCGGATGAATAGTTTTCCCGTTATAGGTCGGACAAATCTGATATTGGAAAATGACTAAGTTCAAAACATGGAAGTTTGTAAAAAATTCAAATATTAAAGAAATTTGTTGTAACTTCGCACTGCACCCCTCCTAGTAGGGTAGAAGACATGTGCAAAATTTGAAATAAATCGGATGAACAGTTTTCACGTAATAGGTCGGACAAATCTGATATTGGAAAATGACTAAGTTCAAAACATGGAAATTTGTAAAAGAATTCAAATATTAACGAAATTTGCTGCAACTTCGCATTGCACCCCTCCTAGTAGGGTAGAAAACATGTGCAAAATTTGAAATTAATCGGATTAATAGTTTTCCCGTAATAGGTCGGACAAAAAATGTCCTCGGACGGACAAATCTGATAATGGAAAATTACTAAGTTCAAAATATGGAAATATGTAAAAAAAATCAAATATTAAAGAAATTTGTTGTAATTTTGCACTGCACCCCTCCTGGTAGGGTAGAAGACATGTGCAAAATTTTAAATAAATCGGATGAATAGTTTTCATGTAATAGGTCGGACAAATCTGATATTGGAAATTGACTAAGTTCAACACAATGAAATTTGTAAAAAAATCAAATATTAACGAAATTTGCTGTAACTTCGCACTGCACCCCTCCTAGTAGGGTAGAAGACATGTGCACAATTTGAAATTAATCGGATAAATAGTTTTCCCGTAATAGGTCGGAAAAAAAATGTCCTCGGACGAACAGACACACACACACACACACGCAAACACACACACACACACACGGAATCGTTGGTATTACTAGATACCCCGGACCGTTGGTCGGGGGTATAATAAAACTGTGTCTGTATAGTTTAGTAGAAAGCACTGCCCTAGTGACTAGACAGGCCAAAAGTTTACTAATGTGCTTATTGATGATATTCATTCACACAAAGTTATTTGGGGCTTGTCCTTCAAAAAGCCTGTTAGTGGTTCTCTCGTATCTATGAGTTAATCGGGACAGTGGGGCAATACACCGATTGAATAGAAAGAGCCTTGAAATGGTGTGTAAATCTTTCATTCTTCCTATTTTAGATTACTGTTCAAATAAATGGGACAATTGTACTATGCACAAAGCAAAACTTTAGGAAAACCTCCATTTAGATGCATTAAGATCGATATGTGGAGCTGTAAGGTACAAGCCATAATATGTTAGACCTAACTTACTTAAAGGCGGAGAACAAAGGTTCATAAATTATCTCCATCTTATCTTTCAGACCTAATTCCCAAAATCATCTAAATCTATCCCATTAATACTGTTAGACATTCGGCATCATCCTTACCACCTGCTGTTAGAGAATGGAATTCCTTAAAAGAAGATCAAATACTAAGTGACTCAATCAGCAATAAATACTACCATTTATAAAACATATTACTTCGAAAATAATTCATTACAGACTGCGTCTAGGTTGTAGTGATAAGCTTAATAGACGCATTATGTGCTTCTCCTTCTTGTTCATGTGGTTGTTATTCTGAGAATTGTGTCCTTTTCTTTTTAAGTGTCCGTTATAAAATGATATTATTTAGTTACTAACCTCCGACAAGTGACCTTAGCCTTGTTAGCCATATAACATGTAATCGACTCATTCCCACAGAAGTAATGAAAACATCATTACACAGATCAATCAGAGTTACCCACCCGTCACTAGTCCACTGTGTGTCATCCAATTAGATTCATTCACATTACAGAGTCGGTAGTGTGCAGACGTGTTACTGTATCTCTCCCGATTGTATTGAGCTATATAATTAACGTGTTTTCTTGTTTCTGACTCTATTTACTTACCTTAGTTAGGTATTCCCGCTGTCCTTCGTCGTGTTCATTCCTCGTGAGTGAATTCGGTGTTCTGACAGGGGTGTTTGTGGTTAACACAGCCGTGTTGACCTGGATTAGTGGAGCACGGGTTGACTTGCACGTGCAGCCCGGGGGTGGACGGTCGCTCTACCCCTCTGAGTGACAGCTTGTCTTGTGCTAGGGGCGCTTGGATTGAAGGTCGCACTTGTCGCCTCACAGGAGATAGACTTAGGTCGCTGCGACTCAGCGACCCCGTACCGGGCGTTCTGCGGACGGTGAGGGTCACGCAATCGCCTAGCTACGACCCTCATGTTGTCTGTCGCCTGTGTAGGAACACTTGCCCGGAGGATAACCGGTGTGCAGAGTGTGAGGATCTCTCCCAAGAGCAGCACAGGCGTTACCGCTCTTCCATCTGGAAGAGTGAGTCGCAGAGCCGCTGCAAGCACGCTAGGCGCCCCACCCCGGGTTCGTCTGCCGCCGCAGGCAAGTGAGTGTCGCCGGAGAGATCGGACCTTATCATTTCGGAGGACGCAGGGGAGTTTGACTTTCCGTCCTCCCTGGCGTCGGACGTGGGGTCCCTCCGGTCGGACAAGTCGGTTCGCGACCCGTTGTCTCGAGGCTTGTCTCCTGACGCGTCACCGGGAGGGAGGAGCGACAGAGGAAGGTGAAGAAGGCAAAGAAGCGCGCCAGGGAGTCGCGCCACGCTTCCTTCGACGCCAAGGCGCTTAAGAACGATATCCTCACATCCGTCAAGTTGATGTTGGAGGAATTCGCCCAGAAGGGATCTGGGGATCAAGGCGGGAAGGCCCCGCCTTCGCCACCTCCTGTGGGGCCGCCCACCAGGTGCGTCCGCCGGGTGACGCTGGTGTCGCCGCCTCCCTCCCCATCGGACACGTCAGTGCCCCCCTCGCGTTCCTCCGTTGTCCGCTGCAGGCAGCCTACGTGAGGAGGAGGCACCTGATCAGGGTGAGAGGATTGCGGCCATCGCTGACTGGTGTCAGCTGACCCTACAGGAGGTGGACGAAGAGTGTAATTTCTCGAAACAGGCACGGTTCGAGACCTTCTGTCAGGAGGAGGAGGTAGTGAGCCCGCGAAGCGTCCGCTTCCCTCCCCACCGCCTTCTCCTGACAGCGGCGAAGGATTTTGACACCCGAGTGTCATCCGCGGCGCCGGGCCGTCTTGTTCAGGCGTGTGGCAGCGCCAGGAGTCGGCCATTCAGTGTCTGACGGGCACCTGTCCCACCTGGACAAGGAGGCCAGGGGCATACTGGGCATGGCGAACTCCGTCGCCCATGCTTGTCAGGCCATGGCCGCCTTCTCCAAGAAAGGGGCGAGAGCTCTGTATCGGGGGTTCGGTTCCGTGGAAGGGAACCTAGCCCAAATCATGCTAAGTGCCTCCGGCATCTCAGCGGAGGTCACTAACCTGAGGCGGGACAGATTTCTCGCGCGCACAAATCTCCCGGTGGAGATGCGCACCCGCCTCAGGAGCGCTCCAGCAGCGTCTTCGACAATGTTCGACGGGCAAGTCGCAGAGGCTCTGCGACACCGCCAGGAGACCCAACAACAGGAGCTTACCAACCGCTTGGCAGCGGGAGGCGGCAGGGTCTCTTCGGCGGTGACGACACCCAAGAAGTGGAAGGTATACGTATCCCTAGTGCCTGACCCTCTAACATGGGGATTAGACGCGCTCGCGTTAGGATGGGAGGGGATGGACGCTTACGCCATTCTGACTCAAGTGGTGGCAAAAGTCCAGGAGACGAGACGCCTGCGTCTGCTCCTGGCCGCACCGAACTGGCTGGCAAGGCCGTGGTATGTCCCCCTCCGGAGACTCTGCGCTCAGGAGCCGGTTCCCCTGCCAACCAGGTGGGACCTTCTCAGGAGCAACCCAAGCATACGGTGCACGAGAAGCCTCAGGTTCTACATCTGCACATATGGGTTGTCTCCAAGACGGGATGAGGAGCGCAGGGTTCTCGGAAGCGGTAGCCAGCGCAGTGGCCAAGGGAAGGGGTTCGATGTGCGGTCGGGAATGAGTCAATTACATGTTATATGGCTAACAAGGCTAAGGTCAATTGTCTACGGTAAGTAAAAATAATGATGTTTAATCAAAAACTTACTATATTCGACAAAATAAATATATTTATGTAAAAAGATATGACTTGCAATAAATCTTTTAAAATTAAATGATCATGTAGCCCATCAAGTTTTGAAAAGGTGGGGGCAATTTATCTAGATAACAATGTGTGTTAGCCTTAAACAATCCATCAGACTAAAGTTTAAGATGGCAAAGTGCATTATTTGAGTTACACAAGCAATAGCAGTTGACAACTTGCCTTTGGTTGCTGACGCCCATTAAAGACCACTTCATGCTGGATATCTCTCATGCGTGATGACTGAGTCACTTGCCAGGAAAGACACACACTCGTACTTAAAACCTTATACGCCGTCAGATTCACCACAGGTGCAGGTTTCACTTTAATGCAAGACAGAAAAATTAAACATATAAGATATGGTAGATAATCATGCATTTGAAATGTTTATGATCCAATAACATTTGACAAGGACATGGGACACTGGGACTGTTGCACCGTAAAATGTTACAAATGCGAAAATTTAACAAAATGGAAAATGTTTGTACGCCACAAACAAATGAACAATTAACATCATATGAGATTCTTGCCTTTTTTTCTTGAATCGTAATTTTGAAAAATGCAACAATTCTGCAAGAGAGTCATTTGCGATGTTCAGTGTTCATCTCAATAACAACTGCATATTATTGCAATTCATCCAAACTAGTGCGTAACATATGTATACATAGGAGAATTACTGTTTAGTACAATGTGACAAATACGACATCTGACACACGCTACAGGGTTTCAGCTTTAGTTTTAAAGACATGAACGTTGAATTTCCTTATTTGAAATGAAAGCCTACCGAATCAGGTTCAGTAATTTGCATTAATAAATATATAAATTTATATATATATACATGTACTGTAAGCACTTAGTGGAAGGAGAAATTTTTTTTTTTTTTTAAATAATAAAAGATACTTTTATGTACATCACACAATGGATTGCTCTGTAAGAAATGTGATCTATGTAATTACATGCCAAGGATGTGAAGGTCAATATATAGGTCAGATCGAATATCTGAGGGACAGAGTTCGGGTGTACAAGCAGCAGATCAAAGACCCTAAAACAAGATGTATTCTATAAAGTGCCAATAAGGAAATTAAATTTACAGTTTTTCCTTTTAATTAAATCGCAGATTAAAACACAATAATGCGTAGGATAAAGGAGGAACACTTCATTAAAACGATGTGTCCATCCCTAAATAGCTAAGTCAGTAACAGCAAAAAGCCGCGCCTGTGACGTCATAGACCGGCGACGTCACAATCAGTGAATTGTTGTAACGTCACAGAAACGTGACGTCATAATCACTGTAATGTAAACCTCCCTGAGGATAAAGTTGAAACATGTAGGAGGAAATCATCGTTGTTATTCTTTTAACACTCAATTTGAATATATAATCAACTGGCGCTCGGCAGCGACAGTCACATGCATTTTGAGCTGTCATATTTTCCTGCATTTGTGTTTTTACAACTTCTCCTTATCTCTGGAAAATGACATGGAAGTGCATAAGCATACATACGATACTTCTGTGAAATTTTGTGGACATATTTTTATCTAATAATGTGGATTTTAGAGGTGTTTTGGTGTAGTATATTGGTGAACAGTTCAAATTTGCTCAGTGGGGAATCAATCAACAGGCAAGCACTGTGGCCAGCTTGCTCAGATCAGGACAATCAGACAATGGAGACCAATGAAGCCCGCATTGTATACAGAAGAGACGAGATTATGTCACTACAGCCAGCATTCAGTACAGCCAGGGTGCAATCACTGCATGTTTTGAACTACACACCAGACCTGTCTACATTAAAACGGAAAAGAGGCTATAGAGCTGGAAGAAAGTTCAAAAGACATATCCCTGTGATAGAAACTGTACCCAGATGTGTCAATAATGCTCAAAACTATGCAAACTACAACAACCTCATTCATATTGTCCCCGCCAATCCCAATTCTCATGCAGTTAACAATGTGTCTGCTATTGACACAATTGTTCAAACAAGGTGTATGAAAACAAAAAGAACAATTTCAAGAGGGGTAAATCAGTCAAATTTAAAGCCAGTATATCTGACTGAAAACCACACAGATCAAGTTAATTTGTCTACCCTGTGTTCAGTGAACTGCAGATCAGTCAAAAACAAGGCTTTGTCAATCGGCGATATGATTACAACACGTAACATCGACATTCTGGCTCTTACTGAGACATGGCTTGGAACCAACATTGATACACATGTGATTAAAGAGCTTGTACCAATCGGATATAGCATCACTCACACCCCTCGTAAAGACAAACGAGGTGGAGATGCTGCCGTCATACACAAAAGTGGACTTCATGTGAATAACATCAACATATGTGCTGATGAAAGTACTACACATTTCGAACACATTGAGTGTTCAGTGACAAACTCTGAGACCCAGTTCCAGTTCATCTTATGTGTTATTTATCGCCCTCCACCTTCCAAGTCCAATGGTCTCAGAAATAAAATTTTCCTTACAGAGTGGGCAGAATATCTTAATCTGTTAAATCTCATTCCTCACGAGATAATCATAACAGGAGACCTAAACCTCCATCTGGATAATCCATCCAACTCTGATACAAAACAGTTCCATGGACTGCTGGACGCACACGGTCTTGTACAGCACATTGCCGAACCTACACATGTTCACGGCCACACACTGGATGAACTGATAACCAGAGATACCAGCTCTATACTTCATGGCGATCCTGTGGTAGCTTATCCTGGATTCTGTGACAAGAATGTTGATTCGGCTGGAGATCATTTTGCAATAACCTGTGATCTCCGATGCTCCAAACCTGAGCTAAAGAAACAACTGTGCACTTTCCGGAAATACAGAGCTATATCCATCGAGGAATTTACAAAGGATGTGGAAACCAGTGAATCCCTTCAGCTTACAAATGGCACATTGAGTGACCTTCTGACTGCCTACAACAGTGGATTTCAAACTCTTATCGACAAACATGCTCCAACACAGACTGAGGTGATTACCTTGAGGCCCAACTCGCCATGGTATAGTGATGAGCTCCGTGAGCTTAAGCATCAACGTCGTAAAGCAGAGAGGCTCTGGCAGAGATCTAAACGTCTTGTACACCACCAAATGTTTCGGAGTGTATGTCAAGCGTCTCACAAGTTGCCAGTAAAGACAAAAAGAGACTACTACTGCAATAAAATAATCGAATGTGGCTCAGATTATAAGCAACTTTTCAAGCTCAGCAAATCTCTTATGGGATTCTCTGGCGAAGTCATTCTGCCAAGCCGCTCATCTGACAAGGCACTGGCCAATAACTTCAAGGACTACTTCACTGATAAAGTCAAAACTATCAGGGACGGTACTCAGTCTAATGTTGCAGAATGTTCTTCCTTGAACGCAGATGTGGGTTTCAAAGGTGAATGTTTGTCTGGTTTCTCACCTGCTACAGAGTTAGAAGTTCGGAATATAATCATGAATGCTCCTTCCAAATCCTGTGAATTGGACCCAGTTCCAACTTACCTTCTGAAGTTGTGCTTGGACAAGGTGCTACGGTTGATCACGGTCATTGTAAACCAGTCAGTCCAGGAGTCCCATGTCCCGCAGAGCTTTAAGCAAGCCTTGGTGAGACCATTGCTAAAGAAAACTGGCCTCGACAAAGAGGTAATGAAAATTTATAGGCCTGTTTCCAACTTGTGCTTTATTTCCAAGATTCTGGAGAAGATAGTATTTTCGCGCCTCAACCAACATCTCCAAATCAATAACCTCCACGACCAATTTCAGTCTGCCTACAGATCAGGTCATTCGACAGAAACTGCTCTGTTGCGAGTGCACCACAACAACATCATCAAAGGGTTAGACAACAAGAACGCTGTTGCAATGGTGCTGATTGACCAGTCAGCGGCTTTTGACCTTATAGATCACAACATCCTATTACAAAGACTACAGTACAGCTATGGTGTGACCGGAGAAGCTCTATCGTGGGTTGAGTCTTATATGTTTGACAGAACACAGAGTGTTGCAATACGATCTACAGTGTCTAAAAGTGTGGATATCCAATATGGAGTACCTCAGGGCTCGGTATTGAGGCCAGTTTTATACTGTCTGTACTCAAAGCCGATGGCTAACATCTGCCAACAGGATGATCTACCATACATGGTTTATGCTGACGACCAACAGGTGTACAGAGTTGTTCCCCCTGGTAGTCCATGGTCATCCACTTCAAGAGCGCTAGAAGCCTGTATGTCAGACATCATCACGTGGACTGGCACAAACCTGCTAAAAATCAATCAGGACAAAACTGAGTTCATTCTTTACAGTTCAAGAAGCTCTAAACTTGACAACAGCAACATGTGTCTCCATGTGGGCAATAACCACGCGGTTGATTCAATTAGGAACCTAGGCGTTTACTTTGACCACAATTGGACACTGGAGAAGCAAGTGAACACGGTTGCCAAGTCATGCTACTATCAGATTAGAAATATTTCATCCATACGCCGCGACATGACAGACTGCTGTAAGACACTAGTACACGCTCTGGTAACATCGAGATTGGACTACGGAAATGGCCTCCTCTGTGGTCTACTTGAAACTCTAATCAGTCGTCTCCAAAAGGTTCAGAACTGCGCTGCTCGACTTATCACCAAGACTCGTCGGCGTGAGGAGATTACACCTGTGAGAAAGAAGTTACACTGGCTCCCAGTAAGACAGAGATGTCAATATAAGATCCTGATGTACACGTACAAATGGCTCCACGGCATGGCGCCATCCTACTTGCAGGACCTTGTGGTTCCATATCATCCCACAAAAAAAACGTCCACCTTTCATGAGGAAAGGTAAGTGGCAACTTATCCTAAGTTAAGGTAGGTTAAAAATTTAAAGAACTCAAGCTGAAGATTTAAAGCATATTTTAATCAGATTCTCCATTGAAGCACAACAACATACCAATTAGCACATTTGCTAATCACTCGAGTCCGAGGAGTACTCACAACCCACAACCCTCACTAACCCTGCACCCCCCCACAGCGCATACACCTTATCATATCTATATTTGATATAATATTAGATAGATTATATCTAACTAAGGAGTGTGTTCTATACTCTTATCGACAAACATGCTCCAACACAGACTGAGGTGATTACCTTGAGGCCCAACTCGCCATGGTATAGTGATGAGCTCCGTGAGCTTAAGCATCAACGTCGTAAAGCAGAGAGGCTCTGGCAGAGATCTAAACGTCTTGTACACCACCAAATGTTTCGGAGTGTATGTCAAGCGTCTCACAAGTTGCCAGTAAAGACAAAAAGAGACTACTACTGCAATAAAATAATCGAATGTGGCTCAGATTATAAGCAACTTTTCAAGCTCAGCAAATCTCTTATGGGATTCTCTGGCGAAGTCATTCTGCCAAGCCGCTCATCTGACAAGGCACTGGCCAATAACTTCAAGGACTACTTCACTGATAAAGTCAAAACTATCAGGGACGGTATTCAGTCTAATGTTGCAGAATGTTCTTCCTTGAACGCAGATGTGGGTTTCAAAGGTGAATGTTTGTCTGGTTTCTCACCTGCTACAGAGTTAGAAGTTCGGAATATAATCATGAATGCTCCTTCCAAATCCTGTGAATTGGACCCAGTTCCAACTTACCTTCTGAAGTTGTGCTTGGACAAGGTGCTACGGTTGATCACGGTCATTGTAAACCAGTCAGTCCAGGAGTCCCATGTCCCGCAGAGCTTTAAGCAAGCCTTGGTGAGACCATTGCTAAAGAAAACTGGCCTCGACAAAGAGGTAATGAAAATTTATAGGCCTGTTTCCAACTTGTGCTTTATTTCCAAGATTCTGGAGAAGATAGTATTTTCGCGCCTCAACCAACATCTCCAAATCAATAACCTCCACGACCAATTTCAGTCTGCCTACAGATCAGGTCATTCGACAGAAACTGCTCTGTTGCGAGTGCACCACAACAACATCATCAAAGGGTTAGACAACAAGAACGCTGTTGCAATGGTGCTGATTGACCAGTCAGCGGCTTTTGACCTTATAGATCACAACATCCTATTACAAAGACTACAGTACAGCTATGGTGTGACCGGAGAAGCTCTATCGTGGGTTGAGTCTTATATGTTTGACAGAACACAGAGTGTTGCAATACGATCTACAGTGTCTAAAAGTGTGGATATCCAATATGGAGTACCTCAGGGCTCGGTATTGAGGCCAGTTTTATACTGTCTGTACTCAAAGCCGATGGCTAACATCTGCCAACAGGATGATCTACCATACATGGTTTATGCTGACGACCAACAGGTGTACAGAGTTGTTCCCCCTGGTAGTCCATGGTCATCCACTTCAAGAGCGCTAGAAGCCTGTATGTCAGACATCATCACGTGGACTGGCACAAACCTGCTAAAAATCAATCAGGACAAAACTGAGTTCATTCTTTACAGTTCAAGAAGCTCTAAACTTGACAACAGCAACATGTGTCTCCATGTGGGCAATAACCACGCGGTTGATTCAATTAGGAACCTAGGCGTTTACTTTGACCACAATTGGACACTGGAGAAGCAAGTGAACACGGTTGCCAAGTCATGCTACTATCAGATTAGAAATATTTCATCCATACGCCGCGACATGACAGACTGCTGTAAGACACTAGTACACGCTCTGGTAACATCGAGATTGGACTACGGAAATGGCCTCCTCTGTGGTCTACTTGAAACTCTAATCAGTCGTCTCCAAAAGGTTCAGAACTGCGCTGCTCGACTTATCACCAAGACTCGTCGGCGTGAGGAGATTACACCTGTGAGAAAGAAGTTACACTGGCTCCCAGTAAGACAGAGATGTCAATATAAGATCCTGATGTACACGTACAAATGGCTCCACGGCATGGCGCCATCCTACTTGCAGGACCTTGTGGTTCCATATCATCCCACAAAAAAAACGTCCACCTTTCATGAGGAAAGGTAAGTGGCAACTTATCCTAAGTTAAGGTAGGTTAAAAATTTAAAGAACTCAAGCTGAAGATTTAAAGCATATTTTAATCAGATTCTCCATTGAAGCACAACAACATACCAATTAGCACATTTGCTAATCACTCGAGTCCGAGGAGTACTCACAACCCACAACCCTCACTAACCCTGCACCCCCCCACAGCGCATACACCTTATCATATCTATATTTGATATAATATTAGATAGATTATATCTAACTAAGGAGTGTGTTCTATACCCAACCAAAGCAGCAAAGATCTAGCTTACGAAGCTCAGGTCAATTGTTTGCATAACCCTCTTGCCGGCGTCCAAGTGACAAGGTCAGTTGTGACCTACAAGGCTGGGCTTGGAGGTGTGAAGAGTTTTAGAAAAATTCATTATTCTAGGAGGTTTGTAATAGTTATCGACTTAGACCGAGGTGTTCAAGTTAGATGAACCCGAGCGCACGTGAATGATGAACGCCGAGGCCGTTAGGCCGAGGTGTTCATGAATCACGTGCGCGAGGGTTCATCTAACTTGAACCCGAGGTCGAGGTCGGTAACTATTTTACACACTAACTCAACGCTATATTATTCCATTTTGACATGACATCAGTTTTGATCATGCTGAAATGCATATATTTCTAATATATATTGAGAAAGTGAAATATTGACTGTAATTTGAGAAACAATGTCCATTTTAAGTAGCTGACATTGGCATTAGCCCCTCGTGTTGCACGTGCAATCCATGCGGGACCGAACAAGCTACCACAATGGATTGATATGAAAACAGATTACCAAAAAACGTTATGATGCATATGTATATTTGGTACCAATGATGTTTTTTTATAAATCCTCAATATATATAAAGAATCACAGATATGTTTATTCTCAGGAAACATATAAAATTCAATCATGATGTCATGAAATACATCCTGTCTTCTCAACTTGCCTCCGTGGTCTAATGGATAAGTAGCTGGGTTGGGAATCAAGAGGTCGCAGGTTCGAACCCATGTCTGGAGTGCAAAATTTGTAAATGTCTTGTATTGGAAAATTGCAGTTTCAGTGAGTATCTTATATTTGCAAAGCTAACTTTGAACTTAACAATCACTTGGCTCTGTTAATTTTTAATATGTATTTGGCGATCTAGATGTACAAGAGAACACAAGTATGGATACCGATGGATATACTGTGAAAGGTAAATATAAAAGACAGACAAATCTGACCCACACATCGGTTTCTACAAGCTCAGCCCCCGACAAAGGCAAAAAAGTAAAAACATCTAAACCAAACCATCTATTCCACATCAACCAAAACTACTAGCACTAAATTGCAGTTAGTCATGACAGCAGGCGACAACATTGATCTTAATAGAAACATGAGTTGTCAAGACATGACATACCAGCTTTGCAAACAAGGCGCACACCCCGCCAAAATCACCAAATGTGGAAAAGGTGCATGAAAATAAGCTCTTTACAAGATATTTACAAAGGATTAAATCTCTATTAAACAACTTATTTACAAGATATTAACAAAGATTAAAGAACTTATTTACAAAAATAATCGAGGTAATAAATATCTATTAAAGATGATATTTACAAGGTAATCTTGTCAGGGCTTTTTTCTGGTTTAGACTTTATTTTTTGGGTGTTTTTAATTATTATGATGTATATAATCGTTACCTTGGCCTATTTAGCGCAGGGTAACCATAACAGGGGTGTATCAAATTAAGACATATCCCACTGATTTATTGCAACTACTTCATCTGTTCATTATATATGGCGCGTATATACACATATATACACATGTATATACGCAGCTTTAAATACTTTAGAATTTATCGCCCGCTTCTCAGGACTGAAAGTGAACATTGATAAAATAAAACTTATATGGATTGGTTCAAAAAAAAGATCCCGATACAAGATGTGTAAAGAATGGAATTTTGACTGGTCACAAACAAATTTCTCACTCTTAGGCATAAATTTTGATATTGACCTAGACAAGATGGTTGATGATAACTACAACGAAAAGCTCTCTCATATTGACAGGCAAATGAATATTTAGTCAGCTCGAACATTGACCCCTTATGGCAGAAATACTGTGCTTAAATCGCTCCTACTTCCAAAACTTAACCATCTATTCTCGTCCTTACCAAACCCGAAAGTGTCATTGAAAGCCTACAAAAGAAATGTTTTAATTTGATATGGAAAAATAAACCAGATACGGTTAAAAGAGCTGTAATAATTCTGAATCCAGAACATGGGGGTATAAAAGCTCCAAATATCAGAAAGATTATTTCATCACAAAAACTAAAATGGATAAAACGTATCAGTGGTAATGACCTTAAATGGACAGATCTGTTGAAACATCTGTTGAATATAAAAACTTCTTTTCTAATAACAGATAGCGGCTTCATTCAGAATATAGTAATTCCCTCTTTATCAAACTCATTTTGGAAAGACATACTCCTAGAATGGTCGCACTTTATATCAATAAGCAAAAAGACTATTTCGAATGAATATGACATACTCTCGCAATCACTGTGGAACAATGATAATATTTTGATTGGCAGGCAACCGTTTTTGTATTATGATTGGTATGTAAAAGGTGTTGTTTTCGTTAATGATCTCCTACATGAAGATGGCAGACTGCTAACATATGAAGAATTTTCCAATACATTTTCAATAAAGACCAATTTTCTAACTTATGAATCAGTGAAAAGAGCCATATTGGCATACAGCCGATCTCTAAAAATTACCAAATTTAATAGAAAACTGTTTGGTCCTATATATCCTTTTAACATATCACAAATAAACACCATAATTGAGGGTAAAAGATTGTATGCCTTTCTACTTGACTCAAAATTCGTTCGGCTTCCCAGCTTTTTAAAATGGGGAAGAATTCTACAAGTTGAATTTGCTGACAATGATTGGAAAAATTTTAATATAATTGCAAATAAATGTTCAGGATGTACAGATTGAAAATGGTTGCAATACAGAATCATTCATAATATTTTGCCAACAAGACACTTCCTCAACAAAATTGGATATATATCATCCCCACTTTGTCCATTTTGCCAAACGGAAATCGAAACAATTAACCACATGTTTTGGGATTGTGAACCTATCTTTAAGTTATGGAAAGAAATAGAATCATGGTTAAATTCTGTACAATTGAAATTGGAATTCACAAATAAGATTATATTATTAGGAATGAAAGGAAAGAACAATAACCCTGTAAATGCAATCATTTTATTAGTCAAACAGTATATTTATAGATGCAGCATAAATGGTTTTAAACCAAAATTAGAATATGTGAAAAATAAAATTGTACGTTACTATGATTTATCAAAATTTGTGTTTTTGTCGACAGAAACTGAAGAAAAGTTTTTTAAATATTGGTCATCTCTGCACTTACTGTTCAAGAATAGTCCTGTTTGAAAATAATGAATTGTTAAGAAATAGTCTTGTTATGCTTAACTTATGTATTTATCAGCCAAATGAGAAATTATGTATTTGTACATATGTGCTGTGTGTATAATGTTTGATTTGCCTGTATCACAAAAATATGGAAAATAAAAAAATAAAATAAAAAAAATATACACATCAACGCAGTATTATACTAGTTCTGATATTCCTTTAAATAAATGGAATCGTAAACAAGCTTAATTGTGGGAATACTGCAACAGAATACACAAAAAATGGTGTCCTTGTGACTTTGATATTTGGTAGATTTCCAAAAACATACATAACAGATAAGAGTATAGAATTTTTATTAAAAAAACACCACTGTAAAGTACAGATCAATGTTTGAAAGCATTTCCAAGTGAACACAACAATGTTTTGAGAGGCAATATTTACAAATGAGGTTTAAACGCACTAATGCAGAGGCCGCAAATATTCTGCGTTTCACACTTGAATACACATTGAACACCTGATGGCTCGAACTCATTAACAAGCCTCATAAACCACTTCTCTAATTGCAATTAGGCGATAAGTGTTTATTTCAACTTCAACTTTAACTTCACTTTATTCTCCAAAAACCACCATTGGTGGTATAAGAGTACAAAGAAATATAATGTATATGTACAAATAGTCAAAATGGCGTTGGTTTCAAATAAAATATATGGGATACATTCATTCTTTAAAAGAAGATTTTTACATTAAATTGACACGTCAACATACACAGGTATATTCAAGCTTTATGTATAGTGGATGATAAAACATTTATAAACTTTGCCAGGTTTCTGTACATCAATCCAATTAATTGTATAAACATATTCACCAATAATGTATTTAATCACGTCCATATCATGCTCTGTATCACTTGCTTGAAAACTGTGTTAGTACCTACACCGAAACGTCGCACTCTTGCAATAAAGAAGTTGTAAATCCATAGAACTTGTTCTCATTCATCTTACCAACTTCTAAATGCCTCTTAAAGAAGTTTCTATATCTTACAATTTTAATAAAGTCCCATCCCAAGACAATATGATATAATCAAAATATATAAACATCTAAATGGGCAATTCCAAAAGTGAGAGACTATAATTAAAGTATACATATGTAAAGAACATAAACACTATATAAACCATTGTTGTCATAAATGATATCGGGACAGTTAAACAGCGATCATTTGTCTTTTATTTAAATATGGGATGATATGTGTTTTAAGGGACAGTTCTTTCGGAGTATTTATTGTAGAAAACGAATTTCCAGGGGACATTAACATTGCCAAATCTGAGCCTTCAGTAACAATTTTCAACTGAACATGCAATAATAACGTTTAACAAATGTACAAACCGGAATGACCCCTCCAGTTTCCTTTTAAAAAATCCTCCAATAGAACTGTTTTGTGCCATTGTGTCGTGGCATACAGTCCCTCTCACAACAAAGAAAACGAAAAGATTGTCTCCTTATTCTTCTGCCATGAGACCGTTTTGATTATCAGAAGGCGATTCCAAATATTGGGACACACAAAAATCAAACAAGATTGATTATTAGTCATTAACTGCCATAAACTAATTTGGAATTAAATAACGTATGTGGCAATATTGAGTCAAATGAGTGCACAAGTGTAAGAAAACAGAAATTTGAATTGGTTGACATTGCATTATCTTGGTATCAAAATTTTCGATAGCCTTCAAATACACCACAAATACAATGCTTATCCAACGTTTCTTTAAATTATCAATTCGTCGTAAAACATTTACCCATACAACCCAAACACCCCAAAATATATATTTCTAGCCTACACAAATTATCAATTTAAACACAATAACAAGCATTACATGTCACATACACACAACAAGAAGATGATATTGTCAAAACTTTTTAAATTGTTACAGTTTGAATTAAACATGATATTTTCAAATATTTATAAAAAGTAAAAGATGATATTTGCAAATATGTTTTACAGATTAAAGATGATATTTACAAATATTTACAAATAACTAGATAAGTGTTTGCGGGACACCGCAAAAACAGAGCAGCCCCGAAACTTGGGGTTTCGCCTTACCCTGTTCCGCCTTCTACAAGCCTCAGCATATTAGGCATTTTCTTGTGACCTTGACGTTTGACACTCAAGGTCACGCAATCAATGAACACATTTCATTGAAAATAACATTAATGTATCGAATTTGAGTGTTTAAAGTTAAAATAATCCGTTTTCTCAATACTTGTTGACCTTGCTGTGACCCTGACCTTTGACAGTTCGTACCCAAAACCTTTCCAAAAATTTTTACTTCTCAAGAGATAATATATACAAAATTTAAATTTCATAGTACAAAAACTTTTCAAGTTAACGCGTTTACAAGGAATTTTTTTGTGATTTTATAGCTCATGACCTTGACCTTTGACCTTGAAAGTGAACATGTCATTTTAAGTCCCCAGAGGTGTAAACAATTACACATGTTTATGAGTTCTGAAAAGCTAAATGGGATAAAGTTATATCCAAATTTAGTGCATATTGCAATAACTCATATCTCATGACCTTGACCTTTGACCTTCAAGGTCACAAATCATTGAAAATTTTTTGAGTATAATAATCATGTATTGATTAAAAGTGTTCATAGTTAAAATAAAGCATTTCCGCAAAACCATGCTAAAGTCATGACCTTTCTGTGACCTTGACCTTGGACAGATTGTAGCGAAAACCTTTTCAAATTTTTTTACTCTTCCAAGGATGATATATACCAAGTAAGAGCTTCAAGCTTCAAGTTATCGCGTTTACAAGGAATTTTTGAGTGATTTTATATTTCGTGACCTTGACCTTTGACCTTGAAAGTGAACATGTCATTCTAAGTCCCCAGAGGTGTAAACACTTATACATGTTTATGAGTTCTGAAAAGCTTAATGGGATTAAGTTATATCCAAATTAGTTGCACATTTAAATAACACAAATCTCATGACCTTGACCTTTGACCTTCAAGGTTACACAATCTATGAACACGTTTCATTGAGTATAACAATCATCTATTGATTAAAAGTGTTCATAGTTAAAATAAAGCATTTTCGCAAAACCATGCTAAAGTCGTGACCTTGCTGTGACCTTGACCCTGAACAGATTGTAGCGAAAACCTTTTCAAAATGTTTTACTCTTCCAAGGATGATACGTACCAAGTTAGAGCTTCATAGCACAAACACTTTTCAAGTTATCACGTTTACAAGGAATTGTTTAGTGATTTTATAGCTCCTGACCTTGACCTTTGACCTTGAAAGTGAACATGTCAAAATCGTTCCCCCGAGGTATAAGCAGTAAGTTATGAATACAAGTTCTGGAAAGCTTAGTAGAAAAAAGTTATAGCCATTAGTATGTGCGCAGCGGCGGCAGAAACTGCACAAAACCTGATAGCAGCCCCGACCTTAGACGGGGCTGCTAATTACAAATATTTACAAAGGATTGAAGATGATATTTACACAAAATAAATACTTTTTAAAGATGATATTTACAAAATAATAAATATCTAATAAAGGTAATAAATATCTGTGTGTGCAACTGACAACAAACAGTATCTCGACAACATATCACGGCACACAACAATCAATGGAGTTGAAGCTAAATACAGCACTCCCAAGTGAGAAGGGCAAGTAAAGGGAGTAAATTGAAATCTGCAAAAGCAGAACAAACGAAGATCATTGTAAGAAATATGCAAACAAATACAACACTGAATAGTATCAAAATACTGCAGGTCCAAAGAATAAAAAAACAGACGGAAATACACCATCAGTAATGTTGACCTTTGAGGCAATACCGCTAACCAAACACATCACTTTCGCGGGTAAACCAAAAATGGAAGTAGAACCATTTCTATTTTGAACATGACCACACATCAATAAATTGCAAAAATGCCAAACACTGCTCTAGATGTCACCAAGGGGCACGACTTTGACACGTGCAGATACAAAATGTATTGTGGTAACTGCAGGCAGGCAGGACACAGCGCACTGTCACGAAAATGTCCCTATAGACTAAAACATTTACAACAACTCAACAAACATCACTTCAAAACAGCTGACAACAAAACCAACAAAACAACCAAAGAGCATTACAACCAATTTGTAGCATTTAACCCCTCAAATCACTCTTCACCGAGACAATCACCAATCAATGACGAAATTCTTTACTCAAAGAAAGTAGTACCAAGACAATAAGTACAATAATAAATAAATAATAAAATAAAAGTCAATTTGTATAGCGCTATATCCACGATGTAATCATGCTCAAAGCGCTTGAGACAGGTATAGGAGAGAGTTCTAAGGGTAGGCCCCCCTGAAGAGATGGGTCTTGAGAAGAGTTTTAAAAGTCGAGAAAGTGTCACAAGTTTTCAGATTTTCTGGCAGTTGGTTCCATTGGACTGCTGCAAAGTAAGAGAATGATCGTTCTCCATAGGCTTTTGATGATGATCTTGGGACTTGCAGCAACTTCTTGGTCTCGTATCTCAGTGATCGTGATGGGATATATGACTTTAAAAGTTCTTGAAGGTAAATTGGTGCTGTACCGTGGATGCACTGGAATGTAATACACATAGTTTTGTAGGTGATTCTCTGTTGAACAGGCAGCCAATGTAGATGTTTCAATAGTGGGGTAACGTGTTCTCGTTTAGGACATAACGTTACAACTCTTGCCGCTGTGTTCTGTATACGTTGAAGCTTATTGATTAATCCCTTGGGAGACCCTGTTAGCAAGACGTTGCAGTAGTCGAGACGGGATAGTATCAGAGACCTCACCAGCTTTATGGTGGCATCTCTTGAGATCAGCTTGCGAATCTTGCTGATGTTATGGATGTGCATGTAACAGGTCTTGGCTATATGAATAACATGTTTCTCCATTGACAGTTCATTGTCTAGAATGGCACCAAGGTCTTTCACTGTGGAACTGAGGGGGATCTCGTTGCTTCCGACTCTATTGCTGGTGAGACAAGTCTTCTGGCGTCTGTTCTTTGGACCAATAATAATTGATTCCGTTTTCTCCTCATTCAGTTTGAGCTTGTTCGTGTTCATCCAGATTGTAACACTCTGGCAACAGTCAGCGGTTGTATCGACTGCTTCTTTAGCATCAGTGTGAGTTGGCTTGAACACAAGTACACAACTCAGAAGAAAAAGACAAACGATAATATGAAACACTGAAAAAGGTTGAAGAAAGACTTAATGAAGACATTAGGTTTACCCACAAGGAATCAGAGCAAAGCGGACAATATTGGCAAAAACAAAAAAAAAACAGAAAAATATATACCCCAAAAGATGAGGAAAAACCTCGCCTACCCTCACAATTCTCAAAAAAGCACTACCAAAAAATCACAACAACAAAGACAAACACTCTTTGTCATAGAGCAGAAAAGATTTGGAGAAAAGGTCACCTTGAAGTGCATCGACGGATGTTCAGAAAAGCTCGTAATGATCTCAATTCTTCACTGGCTTCAGCAAAGGCAGCATTTGTTCAAAACACTATCGCTAACAATAAACACAACTTCAAGGAATTACACAGTCTATTGGGTAAACTTCTAGAGGGTTCAAAGGAACAGAAGCTCCCCTATCACACCAATCAATTGGACCTTGCAAACAGATTTGCATCATTCTTCAGTGAAAAAATCATGAAAGTTAGAGAAACCATCACGTTAGTCACGATGACGTTGCCATGTGAAACTGATCTAACATTTCAGGGAAAGCCACTGGATAACCTACCATCAGCTTCTCTGCCTGAGGTCCGTTAGGTCATCAAAGATTCGCCGTCAAAGTCTTCTTCTTTGGACATTATCCCTACATGGCTTGTGAAAGCGTGTGGTGATGCTCTGGCACAATGCTATCTTGACATCATCAATGCGTCCCAGGATACAGGCAGTGTTCCATCCACCTTCAAACACGCTCTAATCTAATCTTGACACAGAGATCTTAAAAAACTATAGACCAGTGTCAAATCTTTCATTCCTCTCAAAGTGTCTTGAAAAGGTTGTTGCTTCAAGAATTAGATCACATCTTTCTGAACACAATCTCCAGGAATTGTTCCAATCAGCATACAAGACTAACCATAGCACTGAGACAGCTTTAGTCCGGGTCTACAATGACATCATTGGTGCTATGGACAGTAAACAAGTAACACTTTTTGTGTTGCTGGATCTGTCGTCAGCATTCGATACGATCGACCATGGCATCTTACTTCAAAGACTAGAACACTCAGGTATCACCGGAACTGCTCTCCTGTGGATTCAATCATACTTGTCTGACCGCGCACAGTCAATCAGGATTGGTGAGACACTTTCAAGCAACACACAATGACATGCGGTGTTCCTGGGGGATCGGTACTCGGACCCCTCCTATTCAGTAACTACATCCTTACCCTTGGTCAGATAATAAGAACTCATTCTCTGTTTTTCCACCTTTATGCTGATGACAATCAACTGTACCTCTCTGTTGCCCAAGCAGCAGTTAAGATGCCATCAAATCAATTGAAGCCTGCCTTACAGCCATCCGTTCATGGATGAGTTCAAACTTCTTGAAACTCAACGATGAAAAAACTGAGTTCCTGACACTAGGCACACATCATCAGCTCTCAAAACTGACTCCTAAACCTGTCATCAACGTTGGAACAAGCTCCATCAGTGACACTCCCAAGGCAAGGAATCTCGGTGTTGTTTTCCAATCCACGATGTTCATGGAAAACCATGTGAGTGCAGTGTGCAGGTACTGTTATATTGGTAAGATTAGATACTTGTTGACTCTGGATACAATCAAACTTCTAGTGCAAACTCTGATCATCAGTCGTCTCGACTACTGCAACTCTCTTCTTGTCAACCTCACTCTAAAGCTGCTGTCCCGCCTGCAGAGAGTTCAAAACTCGGCAGCCAGATTGATCTCACGTAAACGACGCACAGACCACATCACTACAGTTCTACAAGCTCTTCACTGGTTACCTGTTCAACAGCGTATCTCCTTCAAAATTCTCCTCTTGACTCACCGAGCCCTCTACAATGAACACAGTCCCCTCTACCTTAAACAACTCATCAGTGTGTACGAACCAACCAGAACCCTACGCTCCTCTGATGAGTAAAGCCGTGTCAGCCAGTCTCCACGTGCAAGCTTGGTCTCAGAGCCTTCTCTGTCGCTGCACCAAAACTTTGGAACAGTTTACCACCAGAAGTCAAATCCACCACATGCGAAAACAACCTTCCAAAACCCAAATAAAAACTCTCCTCTTTAAGACTTCATATAACTAATAAACTTCCCTTTGTCATCCTCATATGCGCCCGTGAGCAACTTGAAAGATGGATACGAGGCGCTATATAAATGAATTATTATTATTATTAGATTTCTACAATAAGTTATGGAGAGACGGCAAATTACTAAGAGATTTGAAAGAAAGTCTCATTATACCATTACACAAACAGGGAAAAGGCCCTACCAAATCCGATTCATTTAGACCACTCTCACTAACATCTAATCTATGTAAAACACTCGAAGCTATTTAGAAACAAACGAATTGATCCCACAAAATCAATCAGGATATAGAAACTCCTATAGCACCACTGACCATATTGTTAGATTACAACACTCTATCAGACACGCGCAACAAGATAATAAATTCACTACAGCAGTCTTCCTAGACTTTAGTAAAGCATTTGACATGGTCTGGAAAACAGGCTTGATACAAAAAATTAAGAAAAAGGGCATACAAGGAGAAATGTTAAACTTTATAAACGACTTTATGTCAGACGGAAAGTTTCGTCTTAAAACAGATCATCAAATATCAGACAACTATAATTTAGAAAATGGAACCCCACAAGAAAGTATTATATCACCAACCTTATTCAATATTATGATAGATGATCTATTTCACAAATTACCGAATATAGTGAACACCTCACAATTCGCTGACGACAGAGCCCTTTGGGTCAGTCACAAACATCAACATGTAGCTGCAGAAATATTACAAAAAGCCTTAATCAAAGTAAATGAATGGACCCAAAACTGGGGATTTCAATTATCCACAAGCAAAACTGTATCAATTCTCTTTCAGCCAATACCCAGAGCCGACTGCAAACCACTGAGATTATACATTAGTGAAGAACCATTAAACCAAGTTAAGTATGTCAAATTCTTAGGCATAATCTTTGATGAATATCTAACACGGAATCAACCTAGTGTTGAACTGTCACAAAGATGCAAAAAAGATCTAAATATATTACGAATGCTTTCTCACACCAGGTGGGGCAGCAGCAAGGAAATGTTACTCTGACTATAAAAATCTCTGATTAAATCCAAACTGCAGAAGCTTGGTGCGACACTAGTCAAACCAAAATACAAAAACTAAAAACCATACAAAAGATATCAGGATGCTTAAGTGGAAGATCAATGGAACTAGTCAAACATGAACTACGCTAACTCCCGCTAGAAAAGAATGGGAATATAATATTACCAACTATATTGTTAGATCAAAGCATAAGCCATTTTTACAAAATATTATCACACGAAAAATGCAAATGATTACTAAAAGAGTAAACAAAATACCAACACCATTTGGTGTCACCATGAAAAAACACTTAGACAATTACGACCTTGATACAATAAACAATTATTGACTTCCAGTTAGGTTGATCCAATGATTTGTCGACGTTTGACACGTGATATTCACATCACGTTGAAGGTCGACAAATCATTGGATCAACCGAATCTGAAGTCTATAATTGATTTATTATATGAAAAAATATTCTTGAATGTACTTTTCTTTCGTGAAAGTAAGGGACATCACTCTAATGCTTGAAAATATAAGGGACATAACTCTAATTCAGCACAATCACAAAGCGCTGCCTATTGCTTGATGAACAGCATAAAATGTGATGTGCGGAGTTGGAGACGTAATTCTCAAATATATTTTTAGCCACCAGAGGTGCTTGGATTGTAATATCAACCTTTTGCGACTCACACAGGTTGACATTGCTTGACGTCAATGCTGTCATGTGACCAAGTCGGCCAATCAGAAAGACGGATATAGTCCATTCATATAATAATAGACGTTATCCAAGTTGATATCAAATTGAAAGACCTCATAGACAAAAATAATCCCAAACCTAGTGACCTCAGTAACACTCAAATCTATATAGAACCAAACTACAATCAAACTGATTACGTGGAGGGGGTTGTGGGTAGACCCGATTGACCGACTGAGTTACGACTGGATAACTAGGGTTGTACTTTGGAGCGATCTTCTTTGAGGTTTCTGACGACTTTTTTCAGTAATAAAGGTTGCGGCAGCGGTAAGTTCGCCTTAAAAGTTCGTCAATAAGAGGATTATCCAGTAGTTTGACAGCTTCTGTTTAGTAAAACCCTTTATCGGTTAGTTCAGCTATCCGGCCAATGCTGAGTCCTCCATTGTCACACCAGTCGTGAACCTGTCCAACTGTGAATCCTCATAGATGACCGATGAAGCATCATCAAGCAGGGACTGTTTTTTTCTTTCTGATCTTCTTTAGTTCTTTCTTACGCCCCATGCTTGAATAGGGGAGAGCAGCCAAAAAAACTTCGTAAAGGGGAAACAAAAGAAAAAACGTGCTTGCGGCAAAGTCGTCTGCTAAATTCAAACTGCCAGGAAGTAAAACTACGCATGCGCAGAGTCCGAGCCTTGGCCCGTGTTAAACATAGATTACTCTGAATAATTCCGTAATCTATCACATTATAAATGCACGGTGTGGCTACCCCGGCGCTTTACTAAATTATAACTGGTAATTTTCTCAGGACCAAACCTCAAAACCCTCACTGCCTGGTTCTGAACCGGGTTCAGTGGGGAGGACAGGTATTCTACCGTAAGTGTATGGTGTGACTACCCCCTGTACTTTGCATAGGTAAAAACCCACATTGCGAAAATAACAACGATGGAAACAAAGGCATATAACGGACTAAGTATATCAAACCAAAAGGTAAGTATTTCTCCATGCATTCACTTCTCAATAAATTTAAATATAAAACATCACTATTCAAATTATTTAACTACAATTTCAAACTAAAAATTCCATTTCAAATACCACCTTAAAGCTTTTTACCTCAACTTATAAAATATCACTTTAATATAACAATAATGAAATAAAATATAATTTCCCATACACAATATCTTTCTATCTCTTTCAGGTACCACTCAATGTCACAGCACTCTTTATTTACAATTTATAAAATCCCCCCTCCCTCCCAAACTCTATTCCAAATTCCAAATTAATTCTATTTTATATTTTACCACTTTAGAACTTTTATTAACTTACTTGGGTGTCTATGACCTATTCTAAATTGCATGCCCCCTTGTTTTGGAAATAACTAAGGTATAGACCCCACGTCGGCGACATCGCCTAATGGTGAAAGATTACGTTAAACTCAACCCAATAACAACATCGTCAGCCAATCAAAAGCTAATTTTTTACTGTAGGGTAAGATAAATAGATGATACTAAACGACCTTCCATTTAATACTATTTTTATCAAACGAGTAAATGATTTTGTATAAAACGAGCGAAAGCGACTTTGATACCAAATCATTCACAAGTTTAATAAAAATAGTATTAAATGGAAGGGAGTTTAGTATTAAAACTAACATTTTCGTGACTCAGCATCCATTGTGACGGCGCCCTTACACTGTGACGTCACAACGACACACTTCTATGATGTCATCCTTGCATTGTATTATTACACTAGGTTAATATTGTCTTATACATATTACATTGCGGTATCTTACACGGGCGAGTAATAAACTTTTATATTAATGAGGGAAGAAATCAAAGATTCGATAGTTTTGAAGACCTTGACTCAAAAAGGCGGCTATAACATTTGGCCTTACTATGTTGCTCACACCATTCAAAAAGATTAACTTACCCATATACTTCATCATGATATTATAACATTCTTATTTCATATTGCATGAATGTTCTTTTGGGGGGTTTTGACAACAAATTTTAAAAAGTCTAGTGCGAACGTCCGGTACAAAAATACAAAAATATGCTTATTACAATAATAATACTAATAATAATGGACATTTATATAGCGCCCTAGTCCACACACTCGTGCATGCTCATGGCGCGAAAAGTAAAGTGAAAATAGAGTCACTGGTACACAGAGGAGAACATATGGGTTTTCAGATTGGATTTAAATGCTGCAAGTGTTTCTGAAGCTTTGACGTGGAGTGGCAGTGGATTCCATAGTCTTGGGGCAACGTTATGAAAGGATCGTTTACCAAACGAACATAATCTGAAAGAAGGGACAGTTAGTAGTAGCTGGTTCTGAGATCTGAGAGATCTGGATGGTGTATATTCCATGATTAAGTCATTGAGATAAGATGGCGCTTGTTGATGAAGGCATTTGAAGACAGTGACAAGGATCTTGAAATTGATACGGGATTCAATCGGAAGCCAGTGCAGAGATTTGAGGATAGATGTGATGCTTTCAGGCTTTGACTTCAAAGAAATTATACGGGCAGCTGTATTTTATTGTATTTTTTGCAGTTTATTCAGTTGGTACTTGTTGGGACCTGTGAGGAGAGCATTGCAGTAGTCTAATCGGGAGGTGACTAGACATCTGACTCGAATACTGGTGCTGTTGGTGGTGATATAATGTTCCCTATCCTGCGGAGGTGGAAATAGCAGGTTTTGCACAACTTATCTACTTGGGCATGCATTGATAGATCAGATTCCTACCACACCCCAGATTCTTAACCACTGGAGAGAAAGTAACATCAGCTGAACCCACTGTCACTTTATCTGAATGTATCATCTTTAGATGTTGTGATCTACCAACAAGCAGCACATCAGTTTTGTCATCATTCAGTTTCAGTACCTTACTTGTCATCCAGTCTTTGATTTCCTTTGTACAACACAGAGTGTCAATGAGAGCAGCTTCAGTTGTGTCTGGTGTGAAAGCTTTGATCAGTTGTTTATCATCAGCATTTGAATAGTGAGGGATGTTGAATCTGTAAATGATAGAAGGCAGTTGATTGATGTATAATAGAAAGAGAACGGGTCCAAGAACTGATCCTTGGGGGATTCCACAGGACAGAGACGACTTTTGAGAGAGAGCATCACCAATCAACACTGCCTGACTTCTTTCAGTGAGGTAAGACGTGAACCATGATAATGGTGTCCCTTGGATGCCACCGTGATGTTCCAATGTATGAAGAAGCTTAGTGTGGTCGACAGTGTCAAATGCTGCACTCATGTCAGAAGAAGTAAGATTGCCATGTCACCGTTGTCAACAATACATCTGAGGTCATTTATCACTCTAAGAAGTAATGTCTCTGTGGAGTGTTTTGGCTGGTAAGCAGACTGAAAAGGATCGAGAATATTATTTGCTGACATATGACTCATAAGACGTTTAGTGACGACTTTCTCAATCAATTTTGACAAGAAGGAAAGATTTGAAACTGGTCGATAACTTTTCATTTGTTCAGTATCCAGTTTAATATCCTTGATGAATGGATTCACAATTGCATCTTTGCACAGTTTTGGAAAGATTCCTGAGGACAAACTGCAGTTTATGATGTCAGTGATAGGTGGTAGCACAACCAGCTGACTTGGAACTGGGTCACTCAGGCATGTTGTAATGTTAGCTGTCTTGATCAGGGCTTGAACCTCAGCTACTGTGAATGGTTGAAACTCTACCAGTGGTGTTCCATTGAATGAGCACTCATCTTGTGGCTTTTGGTGTTGATTGAGCTGTAGGAGAGTATTTCTGATCTTCAGGATTTTGGATTCAAAGTATTCGTTGAATCTGTTTGCCAGCTCAGCATCATTGTGTGATTTTGGAAGAGTGGCTTTGGTCTTTTTACCGACCAATGAGTTCATAAACTTATGAAGCTGACGTGGCTTATCTGATAGTTCAACAATGTGTTGTCTGCAATATGATCTTTTTGACTCTTGAATGATTTTACAACATTTGTTCCGTAGTGATCTATAAATCTGACAGTCAACCTCCAGTCTGGACTTCCGCCATCTCCTTTCAGCTCGCCTCCTTTCCATTTTTGCGTGATGCACATTGTCATTATACCATTTACACCCATGCCTTTGAATAAAAGACGTGGTCTTTATTGGTGCATGAACATTCAGAATGTTGAGGAGAGAGTCATTGTATTGCTTTGTTAACTGATCCACATCTGCTGTTGGTTGCAAGAGGAGATCAGAGACGGCAATGTCTTCACTAAACTTATCTTTTTCAATCTTTTTCAGATTTCGACATGTTCTACTACTGGTTTTGAGAGATTGGGATTGAAAGTTTAGTGTCACAATAATCAGTGCATGATCAGACAAAAGTTTATCCACAACTTCAACATCTTGGAGCAGATTACCCTTTTCCTGTCTAGTAACTACCCAGTCTAGGATGTGCCAAGATCTATGTGTTGATACATACACTGACTTCCAAAAGAAACTTTGCACCATTTTGTAATGATTCTGATTGAAGAATGAAAAACGAAATTTAAAACAAAGTATCTCTTATTAATCAATCATTTGTGTAAACAACCAGCGAATCAAAATTAAAGGTGGGAAACCCAGTTTTGCACTTATTTGATCTGAAGTGGGCAGGGGTCGAAATTTTGGTTGTTCAGACGTTCGTTGAAATGATGTTTTCGCAATAATTTCGTTAAAGTAATAAAATGTGCTACTTTAGTACCAGGTTGAGCAGCCCGAATGTTATAACTTCCAAATCTGCAATGAGTAACAAAAAAGGTCAGACGTTAAATTTCTTCTGTCAGCAAGTTCAATTTCACATTTCGTCTGCGTCAAAGTCTTTCCATTAATTGGGAATGTGTGGACACAGGTCTTACTTGTCATATTGACACATCTTTGAGTCGTACAAATGGTAACCAGCCTTAAGAGCTCAACAATCGCAATTAAATCTTGCTATTGCATGCCAATTCTGACGTTATAACTTCGAATGAAATTGCCATGTGTCGATGTTTAGTGACCAATAGCTATCAACATAGCAGTCGTTGAGCTCTGATTAGATCTGCCCAAGTTCATAAAGTGCACGAGAACATAACAACATGCCGACCTTTGATGTTTGCTATCTCTGACGTCACTAAGAGACGACGTTGGCGGTCGTCTAACGTCACAGATATCGGCTGTCATGCAGTGAAAAAACAAGTGGGTTTTTTTGTTTGTTTCAGGGTTGTCAGCAATCCTCACAACCTTTCTGTAAAACCGGATCAAGTTGTCATTAGAAATGAAGGAACACTACCGATTCTTGTAAAAAGGCCTGTTTTTGAACAATTTTGTCAATTTTCAGATGGGATTCGCGATATTTTTGCTATACCGTTTACTTGTTTACTTGTTTTAAGGTGTTTTTTTCGCTATTGGAGTGACAAACATTCATTATGGACAGTTACACCACTAGGGAAAGTTATGTCCATTGTTCTGACGAGTCGTTTTTCTGAATAACCGAACCTCACCTCGGATATTTCCATGTATCGAGGTCGGTTATTGTGGCAATGCGAACGACCGCGGTGGTTATTTAGAGGTTTTTGTATTTGACCCGACATTTATCTCACGGGCAGATACCTTACATCCTCGGCTACGCCTCGGACTTGGTATCTTTCCTAGAAGACAATATTCGAAAATTCCGAATGTAAGTTGCTTTTTCTGAATTTATGAAGCAACCTCTATATAACTACCTCATTCGTACGCATAATCAACACAACCAAAGTAACTTAAAGGAATACACAACAAACATTTGAAGAATTTTATTGAATTGAAGGTCTTTCAAAGTACATGTTTCGACAATTGTATCCGATTCGGTCGCGATTGTGCTCCATCCTGCATGAGAGGGGCGATGTTGGTAGTCATCTCTCCATCACTGCTTCTCAGATAGGCGGTCACACCTGAAGTATAAAACAAAATAGAATATAATGTCACCTGGTTCAATAGTTTCGAAAACATTTTATTAGTTAAAGTGTGCGTAGATTCAAAGATTTATTCGGGACAAATATTCAAATTATTTAGTTTTACTTGACCTTTTTTTCAATTTTTAAAAAATAAAGATATTATCCGATATCGTTTCAAGGAAAGTCATGAACACTTCTTCAAGAGAACTAAAATTTCACCCTTTATATTTTAATTATTGAAAATGAACCTTAATTAATACTAAATTTAAGCCGTGAGAGGGATAATTCCGTGTATATGACTATCATGGTTCTCAATTTCTTGTTTAAGTGACAAATCATGTTAGACGTTAATATTTTGAATAGACATCATTACACTCCATCTGCCGATTGACAGATATAAATAAAATTGTTTTATTTACATGTCTCCTTAATAAAAGTCTAAAACGTTAGAATCAATTGACTCGCCAGTCGCCAGTTTTCTATCTATAATTTGTAACTATATAACCAGCAATTCACAACAATACTAACCTTTATTATTGTTTTCTGTGTTGGTAGACGTTGTCAAAAATGTCAACACAATGCAAGATCTGCTTCGTCATTCAGTTTCACAAGATCATTAAAACAATGCCAGTATTGAAATCCTACTTCTCACTAACTCCACTTCCATGAGCTCTTGTTCACAATTTCTTCACCTGAATCGAAAAGCCGGTACCAACAGTCCCAAATGAATTGCGTCGAATGACTGTCGTGTGGCCACGTGTTGAGAGACAATCTTGCACGAGAATCGCGTGCGCTGTTTCGTCACGTGAGCGCTAAGTGGTACGTTTCGGCGCACTGTTAGTTTTGGTGCAAACAATAACCGACCTAGGGAAGTTATTTATTAGAAAAAAGGAATAATTTTGTTGTAGATGATTTTTTATCATTCAAAATATGTTACACACGTCAAAGATAAGTATATGTCCACGTGGTGTAAGTCGTTTTATCACCCTTACTGCGGTAGTTAATAAAAAAAACTCATCTCGGGCTGCGCCCTCGAAAAGTTTTTTTAAATAACTACCTTGTAAGGGTAATTAACCTTACATTATTAAACTTTTTCGTCACGTGACTAAGTTCCAGCGGAAACGTCACATGATTATGACATTTTTGAAATTTCTGTAAAAAGGCATGAATATTGCTCAATTAAAAGTTTTAAACTTGAAAGTGTGGGTTTCAACTATGTCATTGCCAACTTAAATGAAAATGTTAATATGAGATCGTTTTCGAAATTTCAGTTTTAAAATTGCAAAGTTTCTTTTGGAATTCAGTGTAGATAATCTCACCCAAGTGTCTTCTGATATCAAATATATCAACACAAGTTGATAAAAGTAACAAATATCAGAGGCTTGCCGAGGATATTTTACTTTTATCAACGAGTGTTGATATATTTGATATCAGAAGACACGAGGGTGAGATTCTATTTATCATCCAAAATCATTTTTCATCACATAAGCATGAACATTTTACATTTTTGAACACTGCATAGCCCTAAAACTGCTAAACCAGTGATGTCATAGGATTGTGACGTCATCGTGGAAATGACGTCATAGCTTTGTGACGTCGTCGTGTTTATGTCGTCATAGCATTGTGACGTCATTACTGTTGATGTAAAACGTGTGTGATGTCATGTATTTTCTGATTACAGGGCATTGTTCAAAATCTACTGTCTACTAGCGATATCTCCTGTGAAACACAGTTTTGGATGATAAATTAATATTCTGTTTCAAAGAATGTGAATAAAGCAGTTTGACAATTTTCTTTACCTCTGATTTTTTTGGTTCATCAAAGTGCACATTAAAGTCACCAACGAAAATGGTATTTTTTCGTGCATGGGCAGAAAATAACTGTGACAAATCATCATAGAAATCCGAAAATTAAAGCTTGTTTTTTGCTGAGGGCGGCGGCCTTTAAAGACACACAACTTGGACTGTTGTATTGAAAGATGCAAGAGTTATTGCTTGGTGCCCCAAAGGGCACCAAGTATTATGATTTGATTCTCCTAAAACTTTTCTGAATTCTCTCTATATTACTCTTGATATTTTCAAAGGGAAGCCGCGCCAATCACATGAGTTGTATCCAAATCAAAAGACCAATGAACAGAGCTGTAGCAAAAATGCATTACGTCACCATGTGGGTAATACAAAATATTTGGCACATTAAACTGTGGAATTTGATTTCGCATTAATGTCATGTTAAATGAGAAACAATATGTTCTATAAAAGACGCTGATAATTGTTAACAGACTCAATCAAAAACATCTTCATTTGATGAAGAGTCTGCATTTGTCCAAGATAAGAGCATTATTTTGCATTCAATAATCGCAGAATCCACTTTTTTATAACCCACGCGATTTAATTTCACGCTGGGCTCGCCTGGCGATTTAAAAGTAATGTTTGTGTAAGAACGATGGTGACATCGAAAAAAGACTTATGTTTACTAATAGGTAGATCACTTACGACCACGTGACAAGTCATACTTAACGATGTCACTAAATGTTTACGTTGAAAACATGTATTTATTATCAGAGCTACTGAAATTGACTCGTGCTATATTTAGAATATGACCTACATCGCTGGTTCCATTCGGTTACTATAAGGCCGCGGCTTAGCTCAGCGGAGCTGGGTTGAAATCCCGTCAGATCATCGGAAAGTATTTTGTTTATTATCTGTTATACTACTACTAATACTACTAATTAACCAGCATGACAAGGAGATATGGTTTTGGCAGTACGTTTTGCACAATTTCCTGTCATTGTCAACGTTACATGGCAACCCATGCAGTGCTTTTACATCGCAATGCCATAACATCATAAACTGTCACTGTCACATCACTGTCTTGAAAATCTAGTGTTGGTGTATTCAGAGATTTACATTTTTTCTCTGAGATCTCAAAAAGAGTGAATTTGAATGATAAATAGAATATCACCCTCGTGTGTTTTGATTTGAAATAGGCCTATACCAACACTTGTTGATGAATGTAAAAAATATTCATAACTTTCAGCAATTCGTGTTGATAGAAATTAATTTTGTGAAATTAACTTTGAGTAATACTCGTGTTAATATTACTGCTGTTATCCAGTGTTGTATATATTATCACCCAAATTGTTCGACAAATCACAATCTCCTTCATCTGCCTATGTGGCACCAAGCATGCCTTTTTAAAGGCTTTTCTTGTTTCAATGTGTTCAAAAGAGCGGTAGGGTTGTTTAGATTGGACACTTTCCACTATAAGATTGTTCCTGTGTATGACAGCGTCACCCCCGCCCCTGCCCATTCTTGGAACAATAAGGAGTCAGGGTTGATTAAAAGTGATTTACACTTACCATAGATGTTTGTGTCGATGAAAAATTCCTTTGATTCAGTTCTATTCATTTCTATGCCAGACTTGTTGAACACCAATATGGCTATAGTTATCCAATACGGGACATTCTTGAATGAGTTTCGTCCATCGTGCTCCTTCCATAGACAAGCATCTGTGATGTTGTTGATGTTGTTAACTCTGAGAGGGCAATCCTGTTTCCTGAAAATTAAAATGCTGCTATTCAAGGAAATATCAATGATTGATTTACGATTTTTAATGTAAGGCTTCCAGATTCCTGCCTAAATGTTTGGGACATTCGACTAAGAAGAGTGTGACGTCCACAATTAACTCTTTTTCCAAAATGCCTATCACCCTTGTGGAACTTTGAAATATGAATTTCCTCCGAGCTGGATGTTCTACACTTTGTGCTTGTAGATGTTTTGGAGCAAAAGCAGAGAGAAGTTTTTGAAATTGGATTTATGTCACTTAATCCTTGCACATCACTACAACACACGGAAAACACGTAGCCCCAACGTTCTGTATACTAATAATAATGCTAACCTCGCTAGAAATCCTATTTATTTGATTCTTGTATTCTTTATATTTTAGTTGGCTTAAAAAATGTTTCTGCCAAAGATAAAAAATCTGTTGGTGCTGGAACTAGTTGAAATGACCCGCCTTTTGCCTCTTGTAGTTGAAATGGTCCGCATTTTATTATAATGTAGAAAAAATAATTTCATTTTCAATTTTTTTATTAATTTTTATTTAGGTATTCTATTCGATAACTTCATGACAAACGTTTAGCTAAAAACAAACTTTATATAAGCGTTGTATAAAAAACAACTTTTGTTTATATACTTTTTACAAATCCCAAACGCTTGCCAATTTCATCATTATTTTTGCTAATATTCATTTCTTTACAAATTATTTTAAGACAAAACATTAACAACATTAACAACCCTGATCTGTTATTTCCTTTTAAAATTATGATTATTTTTTTCCAATATATTTCTTTGAAACAGGTTTTTGAATTGAAATAGGAACATTTATATCTCATAGATAAGTAAATTGTTTTGGTTTTGTTAGAACAATATTTATTGGATATTCTTCAAAGAAATTAAGAGTTTTAAATTCTTTTTTCACAGTCTATACACATGAGGCCTTCATAACTATTAATGATATTCTCATGAATACATTCTACAGTGGTAAAGTTTTCTCCACATTTATAACATGCTTTAAGAAATTGACAACAATTTTCACGGAATAATTTATTTCTACATATCATAGTTTCTTTGTGTGGGCATTCCACTTATGTTATGTTAGAACATACCTTTTTATTTTCTCATTTATATTCTATAAACGATTACACCTACTAAAACTATTTCCAAAATATATTCTGTTTTTGATATTCTGAAGGAGTACAAATTTCATGATTTTGTCTTCTAGGTTGTTCATTTATGAAATCTAATCATGCGACTCTGTGTTTCTCCCACGCTTTCTCGGCAATTGCTAGTTTTCCAATGCTTTGTCATGCCTTGCCCTTTATCCATTTTTCATTTCTGATTTATCCATTTTTCTTTTTCATTTCACTTTATCCATTTTTCATAGCATGATAAACAAAAGGGTCCGTTTTAAAATCATCAAAAAGTTGGTCTTTATTTTCTGGAGGAATATCTAAGAAAGAGCCTGCAGCATTATAAGAATTTCCAAATGTCTTAACCATAACAGCACCTAACCGCCGTTTACATTTTGCATATTCTATTATCTAATTCTTGCCATCCTGGTTTTTCAAATTTGTGGGGAAGATTCTAGCTATCTCTTCTTCACTTTTGCCTTCAATAAGGTGAATGGACCAGGCCCTGCTAGGCCATGTCAGCCCTACTCAGAGCACTAATTGTTCTAAACTAAAATTTAAAAAATTCAGTGGTGCTAAATATGTTTTACTAGATTAAAGTAGTTAATCTTTTTGTTTTACAGTTCTCTAGTAAATAGGCCCTGCATTCTGTCAACCCTCCATGTTTTTTTAAGCTCGTTCGTTTAGTTTCTAATTTGACGAATGCATCTGATAGATTTGGGAATTTGTGGATATAAGATGAAGCTAGGCAGTTTATTCTTAATTTCAAAATTCCTGATACGCAACAAAGTTGTGTTCTAGATCTCCTATTTTTTCACATGTTCGTGTTTGGTAAGCGTTTGGTCGGTCTGTGAGAGTACCGTTTTACAAAGATGGTTTTCTTTTGACAAAGAAATTCATTATCAATAATATTTTTATTACTCAATTGTCAAAAGTTCCCCAATTCTTTGTTCGCTCTAAGTAACGTAAGCCAACGTTTAGATGGTAGATATGATTGTTTTTCTTAATCTCTAACACACTGCCATGGGGTTTTTTTCAAATTGAAGTAAACGAGGACTATTTTCAAATAACATACCCATTCTTTATCCTCCAGTAGAGTTCCGATTGAACCAAATCTGGATGAATCCAGTGATCGCTAACATTCCAGGAGACGTTCATTCTGCGCCAGTCATCTACTAACACACTGACGTCCTTTCTTTTCAGTTGCCTTGGGCGATCTGCGGGGAAAACAAAAAGCAGTTGGTCAAACACTCTTCTCAATAAACATCTACAAAATTTTAAATTTTGAAAACATTAAAGCAATTGGCTCTGTAGCTCATCAGATTTTATGTTCAATTATACTGTAGAGGGTGGCCAATGTGGTTCACCCTTTGTAGAGTCAACAGGGTCACAAATCCTAAAATTAAGTATAAAGGCGATGTGATTTCAGATACTTGTAATCAGACCAGAAATGGCACTTGTTTAAATATCTAATAATAATTTAGGGTATATGATCCGAAGGTTCATCAAGCCCTTTTTATGGGCCATAGGGTCACCCAAAATGTGAATTGCAATCCTCGTTAATAGGAGTCTCTACACAAGGTTTCAGCTTACTAGGCCTTATGCTCCTGGGGAAGAAGATGGAAATAGATTTAAAGGGCATGGCCTCCCTTATAAGCTAACATAGGGTCTATAAAAAACCTATAATTTTAATCCTCACTAGTCAAGGAGTGTGTACACAAGGTTTCAGCTTACTAGGCTGCACCTGGAGAAGAAGATGAAATAAGTTTTAAGGGTGTGGCCCCTGTGGCCCTGATGTATTAGGCACAAGAGAGACACCAAAGCGACAATTTTTAATCCTCATTAGTCAAGGAGCCTGTACACAAAGTTTCCGGTGAAGAGGTAGACAATTCACCAAGTTTACGGATGGGTGGACGGACGAATGCTAAAAGCCCATGGGGCCCTACAGGCCAGATGAACTAAAAAGCCAACTTGAAAATATTTCAAAATATTCTTATGGACGTAAACATTGATATAAAAGACGAAAGTATTAGTATCATCAAATGCTGACTGGCGTAATAATAAAGTTTCTTATACTTATATGCCAGTACCATGGCGGAAAGAAAGCATTATAAAGAAAAGAACCAAAATTGCTACGCATAAAGGCTACAAAGAATAGGAAGTTTATCTTGTAATCGGCACAATGAAATAAGTTTAGCTTCAAGAAAAACAGCATGCTGTTGAATTAACAAGCAGGTCCTTTAGCAAAACTCTACTCTATACCTTCGAAATAAATCATGATGTAACAACAACTGGTGTCGACTGAAAAGATTGACTTTAAGCCGGTAGGATGTTGGAGATTTTAAAGTTATTGCAATGTTCTTCTTTGGAAAGTGTAATCATCATGTCTTCAAACTCTTTGGTGTACAGAAATGTCCACAAGCGATCTGCCACACGCTTTTAGCAATGTCAAACAACGTATCCAATCATGCATTGACGATGTTTTGGATTGGATGCTTATTAACAAACTTAAATTAAATGCTGATAAAACAGAACTAATGACAACAGGAACACCCATCCGTCTCAAACTCATAACGGATACCTCCGCCATTGTAGGAGAGAGTGATATCCCCTTCCAGCCTTGTGTGAAGTACCTAGGAGTGACCTTGGATCAACCACTGACTCTTCACAACCACATCAGCAACGTGTCAAGGGTTTGCTTCTTGGAGATGCGTCGAATAGCTTCCATCAGACCCCATCTCACTGAAGCAGCTGCAGCCAGTCTAGTTAGGTGCTTTATCAGCTCAAGGTTAGACTACTGCAACTCAGTATTCTACGGCATCAACGTCGATAACCTTTCTCGTCTCAAACGTATCCAACACAGCGCAGCTCGTCTCATCATGAGAAAGCGGAAGTATGACCATGTGACTCATTTGCTCATACACTTACACTGGCTTCCTATCCCATACAGGTACAAATACAAGATCGCAGTGCTTGTGTATCGCCACTTTGATGGGTCTCTGCCGCAATATCAATCCCAAGAACTGTCCACCTACTAGCCTTCACGCACACTTCGATCATCAAGTGAGAAATTGCTATCAGTGCCAAAATGTAATCTCAAGTCAGCAGGCGAGCGATCTTTCAAATACAGTGCTCCTTCAGTGTGGAATGCTCTCCCCACAGAACTCCGAAACACTCCTACACTTGAATCTTTCAAGATTGCCCTAAAAACATTCTTTTTAAGCAGGCCTTCCCCTAGATCACATCTCCAATAGTTGTGAGAGAAAAGCGCAATGAGTCCCAAGGGAGACTTGCGCTATATAAATATGATCCATTATTATTATTATCATTACAGGGGTTCATTTAGGATATCTCATGATCCTCGCTAAGTGTCCATAGTGTCTGATAGGAATAAGTTTTTTCACTCTCCTACAGGAATTAAAAGTCAACATTTACGCCTCGGATATTGAAGTAGTTTCCAAAGTCACCTTATGTTAAATGTGAATAAATATGTTTATGTTTAAATATGTTTAATTGAAACGGAGTTGACAAAGAAGAAAACAAAAATCACTCAATGTTTCTTCATGCAGTATGAAAACTAGAAAGTGTTTTTACCCGTAAAAACAGATGTTTCCCCCTTCCTCAAATGCTCCAAACCTTTAAACAATACTATCATAAAGCATCATTAATGTTCTCTGTATAATTCAACTTGAATAAACTCCACAATTGTAGCAAACAAAATAGAGATCTGCTCCGGAAACAAACACTACCCTTTAAAAAAAACTCAGTCCAAATTGTTGCATGGAAATACAAAAAATTAAATTTTAAAACATCTATAACCTCCAAAAGGCACACCTACACGATATCGAGAGACAGTATACCAAGTTTGGTGATGATCGGTCACAAAGTTTAAGAGATATGCTCCGGAAACGAAATGGGAACGCCAACGCCAACGGGAACTCAGCTAAAACCAATATGTCTCCCGACTCCCGACCCATTTACGTGAATGTAACCCAGCTTAGGTTGTTGACTCAAAGAGGACAATCACATGACACTGTACAGAATTGACTTTGCTTACTAACTCGAATGAAACTATGGTTTCCAGCAATAAAGCAAAGGGGATAAAGAATGCAGATTAAACATTTCTCTTCTTTGTTGATGTGTTCATGACTAAAATAGTGATCGCAAATTAAATTTGCAAATAAAACATTTTATGTCCACGGGTTTATAAAATGTACTGATTTGGCAAATAAGGCCATGGTTTATACGTTTAAAAAAATAACATATATTACATCTCCGTTGTTTGTTTTGAAGAAGATGTGATAAATGCGGAAGATAAAATCGTTATTCGAATTTACTGTTCCTTCAAGTTGGTGACATCTTTAAGTTTAACAACAACAAAATTAATTTCACACCTATAACGCTCTAAATGTATGATATACGTTCCTTGTTAAATAATTCAAAATAGCTGCAATATGTTTGGACGATTTGTTGTTTTGCACGCCTATATTATTAGCCTAGTTTACCAAGGTACATGAAACAAAAGGTAAGTATAACATAAAGTAGTAAATAGGGATAGTTACATTCAACTGTGACCATCTGTTGACCAAGCAATGTGTCATTCATGTAGCAAGTGTAGCTGCCATCGTCTTCCCCACGCAGAACAGGATATGTCAGCTCGATACTTTGTCCACTCATCGCTTTCATGTATCTTCCAGGGATTCGTCTGTTGCCCCGCTTAAAGTATATGAATCCAGAGATGTTTCCATTGCCTCTCTCCTTCATATTTTCACAGCTAAGAGTTAGATTTTCTCCAACAAATACAAATGGGTTTTCAGGGGTCACAGCTGAAAAATGAAATATGGTTACTATTTCAGTAAAAAAGTGGATAATTGAAATTACACCCCTTGGGCGATTATATCCCTTCTTTTTTTCAATTGGTTTTAACTCATAACTACCTTCTTATAGGTATTTACCCTTTACACCCCTTGGGAAGTTATTGCCTTTATTTTAGTTGAATGTTGTATGCCGTGAGCTCCATCCGCGTAGGTTGGTTATCTCATAACCACCTTGGTCGGTTATAAGATTGTAAACAATCGCAAACATTTGGACTTGTAAAATTTGGATTTTTGATCAAAGAAGAAAGTGGGACTCGAACCAGGGACCTCCATGTTGTCCATCGGCGCTCTTACCTGTTGAGCTACCGAGGATCCATGCCAGTTGATGTAAATTTGTTTGTGTCATATTTTGTATTTTTTTTCCCCTATAAATATATAATTAATATTGCAATAATATAGTTTTTAATGTACGGAATCAGGGTTTTAGTTCTAAAAACCCTAAACAGGGAATATAGTAAGTAGTCTAAAATAGTATTCTTATCAAGACATATCAAACCCGCAAAATGGATCACTAAAACGTTTTTTAATTATTTGTATGTAAACCAATTTAGTTTAAACACCGTTATAAAATAGTTTTTATTGTAAGAAATCAAGCGTTTATTTCTAAAACCCTAATTATGTAATTTATTTAAAAAAAATTATTATCAAGATATGATAAACCCGCGAATGATATCAGTAAAACGTTATTAAATTAACTGTATATAAACATATTAAGTTGAAACTTTTGCGTGAGTCTTCCGCGGGAGTGTAAGTCAAATAATAACCCGTTTGCCTCGGGTTATTGAAATAACCTCTGCTCGGGCTACACCCTCGCGAGGTTATTTTCCATAACCCCTCGGTACCGGGTCATTATTTACTACTTACACCCTTACAAATTTACCCTTTTCACACCTTGAGTAGTTATTGCTTTATTTTAGTTGAAGCTCCATCTGCGTAGGTTGGTTATCTCATAACCACCTTGGTCGGTTATAAGATTGTAAACAAACGCAAACAATTGGACTTGTAAAATTTTGAGTTTAAATCAGAGAAGACTGTTCAGATTTATAAACAACGAAAGTGGGAATCGAACCAGGGACCTCTATGTCATCAAGCAGCGCCTTTATCAGTTGAGCTACCGAGGATCCATGCCACTTGATGTAAATTTTATTGGGTCATGTTTGAATTTTTAATTTTTGCTTTAAATATATTGTGTATACATATAATAACATTGATAAACATATCGTATGATATATAATACTGACTGTTTTGGCAAGGTACAATGAAAGGTGACAAAACAGCAACAAATGCAAACAAAAGAGGCATATAACACATACTAAAATACGTCATAATGTATATTTTGAGAAACGTTTAAGGAAAAGAGAATTTCTAATTTTGAGTTGCTTAAAAGAATCCTTATAACCCATGCTACTTTTTGAGCATCAATGGTCTGTTTAATACCGGCATTCTTAAACTATTTCGTTTAATCTTATCCGGTTTGTTATACCATACAAACGAAAAACAGTGTTTTTCAAGCTCTTTAATAATAAGTGATTTATTGTGGGTAGAATTAAGGATTTAAGTACTGTGATCCTACCCAGGGTTTTTTAGTTAATCTGTATAGTTTCTTTCAACCATTTCAGCTATATTTATGGTAAATACAATACCGAGAACAGTAAAATCGGTTTGCGAGCAGTTTAATTTCCACTTTTTACACATAATGTGAGTTGATCTTCTAAAAGAACCTATCCATATTATTCTTGTTTTACTTACATGTATTCTCAGACTGGAAAAAGAGGCATAATCATTAAGTATTTTTTGTGCACTTTAAAGGCTCCTTTTCAGTACAATCTCGCACAAGAGACGTATCATCTGCAAACTGTGACACTAAATATTCTGTATTTCCAATCATTATTCCTTATATCTTAGGCTCATTTCTGATCATTGCAGATAAGATTTCAGCACATATAATGAATATGTAAGGCGAAAGGGGATCACCTTGTCTACAACCTCTAGTTATATTTAAAAAGTCAGAGCCAAATCCATTTACCATTACTTAGGAACTTATGTTGCAATAGAGTGTTTCAATCCATTTTCTTAAAGATTCACAGAAGTGGTTCAGGTAATTGGCCTGACACAACCAATCAAAATTTCCTGATGCCCCAGAGCCCAACAACACTGCAAGCAATCTCACAGCAGATAACTCTTGCAGAGGCAACGATCACTTCAACAAAATCAACACCACCAACCATCGCTTCTGTGGACACAGGCCTCACGTCCATTGCATCTATGCTCAGTGAACAACAGAAGCAAATCAGCCAGCTGTCTGATTGGAAACCACTGCCCCACCCTTCACAGCCTTGGCAGCATCAACAGCAACCTGCACAACCGACTCAACAAACCTGCTTTCCACAACAGCCGCAACAACAACAGTGGCACAGTCATCGAAAAGGTGAATGTCATTATTGTGGCATACAAGGACATTATAGGTATGAATGTCGTTCTTGAGGCACACCTTGCTTGTTGTGCAATAGTCAGAACCATTTGTAGAGCATGTGTCTATTGAATAAACAATATGGTTTTGCGCCTGATCTTGGGCGACGCATATTTACATTGGTTCTGCATACACTCGAATGTGAACATTGATCTTAGTAAGGCTTGATTCAACTTTTAAAGCTTTTAAATGAAATCTCAGATATATTTGCAGCAACCAAATCACAGCTTACTGTTACAAATGTGTATGCTCACAAAGTTGGAACACAACCTGGCGCAAAGCCAGTGCATTTGCCTTTCTACAGGAAAAATCCACAGGCAAAAGCTGAAACGGACAGACTCAGGAACTTCATAACCATGGGTTGATTGAACGATCTACATCCCCATGGCAAAGCCCAGTGGTTCTAGTAAAGAAGAAGTCTGGTGAGTTCCGTTTTGCTGTCGATCGTGCACTTAACAAAGTTACCACGCCTGCATCCTACCCTCTGCCTCGTCTTGAAGATGCATTAGGCGCAATTGGTGATTCATTGGCACAGATATTTTCTACATTGGACTTGGCATCAGGATTTTGGCAAATTCCAATGACTCCAGAAACAGCCCATAAAACATCGTTTGGACATCACGCAGAGTAGTCTCTACTCGTGGCATGAAATGCCATTTGGTCTAAGAAATGCGCCATCTACTTTTCAGATGGTGATGGCAAAAGCACTGCAAGGTTTTGCATGGACTTTCTGATGATGACATTCTTAGACGGGGCTGCTATCAGTTTTTGTGAAGTTTCCACTGCCGCCTCCGCACTCGTATTACACAAGCTATAACTTTTTTCCACTAAGCTTTCCAGAACTCTTATTCATAACTTACTATTCATACCTCGGGGGAACGATTTTGACACATTCACTTTCAGGGTCAAAGGTCAAGGTCACGAGCTATGTAATCACTTTAAGAATTCCTTGTAAACGCGATAACGTGATAAAGTTTTTGTGCTATGAAGCTCTAACTTGGTGTATATCATTCTTGGACAAGTAAAAAAATTTGAAAAGGTTTTGGCTACAATCCGTCAAAGGTCAAGGTCACAGCAAGGTCATGACTTAAGCATGGTTGAGCGAAAATGCTTAATTTAAACTATGAACACTTTTAATCAATCCATGATTGTTATACTCAAAAAAAAATGTTCAATGATTTGTGACCTTGAAGGTCAAAGGTCAAGGTCATGAGATATGAGTTATTGCAATATGCACTAAATTTGGATATAACTTTATCCCATTTATTTTTTCAGAACTCATGAACATGTCTAAATGTGAACACTTCCAGTACAGGGAATCATAATGACATGTTCACTTTCAAGTTCAAAGGTCAAGGTCACGAGTTATAAAGTCCCTACAAAATTCCTTGTACAGGCGATAACTTGAAAAGTTTTTTGTGCTATGAAGCTCTAACTTGGTATATATCATCCTTGGACGAGTAAAAAAAATTGAAAACGGTTTCGGCTAAAATCCGTCAAAGGTCAAGGTCACAGCAAGGGCATGACTTAAGCATGGTTTTGCGAAAATGCTTAATTTTAACTATGATCACTTTTAATCAATACATGATTGTTATACACAATAAAAAATGTTCAATGATTGTGTGACCTTGAAGGTCAAGGTCATGAGATACGAGTTTTTGCAATTCCTTGTAAACACGATAACTTGAAAAGTTTTTGTGCTATGAAGTTTAGATTTTGTGTATTTTATCTCTTGAGAAGTATAACATTTTCAAAATGTTTTGGGTACGAAATGGCGAAGGTCAAGGTTATGGCAAGGTCAATATATATGGAGAAAATGGATTAAATTAACTTTTAACACTTTATTTCATTACATTTATGTTATACTCACTGAAATGTGTTCATTGATTGTGTGATCTTGAGTGTCAAAGGTCAATGTCACGAGAAAACAGGGTAAGGCGAAACTCAAAGTTTCGGGGCTGCTCTGCTTTTGCGGTGTCCCGCAAACGCTAATCTAGTAGTAACAACATCTTAGACATCTGCAAGCCGTTTTTAATCGTCTACGAAAAGCAAATCTTCAGTTGCAACCAAGCAAATTTCATTTTGCTCGCACAGAGGTCATATACTTGGGGCATATTCTTTCCAAAGATGGTGTTAAAATGAACAATCCAAAACTGAAGCTGTAAGAACATTTTAACTCCAAAAAACATTAATGAAGTACGTAGCTTCCTTGGCCTTTGCAACGACTATAGACAATTCATAGAAGATTTTTCAAAAATTGCAAATCCAATAAATAATTTATTGCAAAAAGACTCAATCGTTCAATGGTACTCAGACGGCCAGGTATTTTTTGACACATTGAAAACAAATTAACCAATGCCCCAGTCTTAGCTTATCCTGACATGCGCAAACCCTATATCCTCACAACTGACGGTTCAGGGTCTGCTCTTATATCTTAGGACAATTAGATGACAATGGTAGAGAAAGAGCAATTTCATATGGAGGCAGATCTCTTAAGTCATATGAGAAAAATTGGACTGTTAGTGTTGAAGTTGAAGCCGTGAAAGCCAATAGAATAGATCTCACCAGCAAACCATTCAAAATAATCACAGATCATAAAGCACTTGTTTGGCTTCAAAACATTAAGCACACAACCAGTCGTCTACATAGATGGGCAATAGAACTTCAAGAATATTGTTACAAAATTATTCATAGGCCTGGCAAAAGCATTTGCAATGTTGATGCTTTATCTCGCCGTGAGTATCCTGACATCAATTTGATTTCTACAGCTGAGACAGAAAGCAAAGAACTCTTAGAGATCAAGTTGTTCTATGAGTCGCCATGTCCTGTGATAGCTCATTTGGACACAGAAACTACTGATCCTGTTCCCCAGTCTGACAATGGGGAAAACATAGACATTCAAGTCAAATGTCCTGATTTCAAAGACATTATTCAGTATCTTACTGATGGCTCCCTACCAGATGACAAAAGCCAGTGCAAGAAAATACAGACCACAACGTCTGAATATGATCTTTTGAATGGTGGTCTCTACCATTTTCAACAGCCTCGAGTTAAACAACATGTAACCCCGAGGGGGTACACAATGCAGAAATGGATACAGAAAGATATCTTGAGATAACATCGATATTTTGTTTGTTCAAAAACATGCGCAAAATAGTCATTTAATGACTTTGAAAACAAACATCATATTTTCAGTCTGTAAAACTTCTCTCAGCCAATCATAACCTGCCACATCACATCGCCCTTTCTCGCCAAACTGGTCAGGCTATTGCTATTGTTTACAGTATTGAGTCAAGCGGTCACTTACTTACTTGGCGTATAATTACTACACAAACAAAGAAAACAACTTTCCAGTATGACAGTTAGTTAGTGAGACATATAATGAAGCCATTTACTAATTTCGGTTGAATCTTTTTGACTGTTGATAGCTTAATTACGGCTTCTACAGAGTCAAGTCATCAATGAGACTACATGGTATGTCATAGCCCTGTCATAGAACTATGTTTCGCATATCTATTTTTAAAAAAGAAACGGGTTATATGTTTATATTTATGCCGCTCCCTAACAAAATAGTGACGTAACGTAAACATGGACAGATCAGTACACATATCATATACAGTGACAGTATTGAAACAACGATTTTCGAAAACATACAACAAAGCAAGTAAATGCTAAGGTTATATCTTCATTAATGGTATAAACATAAGGATATTTCATCAAGGCAAAATCTTAATATTCAATCATGTTTTGAAAATCTCTTAGATATTACGATAGTTATGTTTTGAATTTAGTAGTTCTAAGTTTACATTTTGTGATGAGTGGCCAGATAAAATTGAAGACAAATTAAACTAGTTAGTGAAATGTTTTAAGGAACTTATGAATAATCCTGAAGTAATTTTATATAATCTGAATGAGGTTTTGCTATATACACACTACGAAATATTCGGAAAGAGAGTGTCATTGAGGCATCATGTCATGAAATTGTATTAAGTTCGCAATACAATTTGATACACCTTTTGACACCATGTTTCATCATGTCTTGAGCGTTTCTCAATCAAATAAAGAAACAATGTTAGTTTACAAAGAGACAACTTATCAGCGTAAAATAAATACCATTCTATATCTTTGTTTGAGATAATGTTATTTTAAATTTAAAATATTTGTAAACTTCTAACGCAAACAACTGCCTGAAATAACAAATATGTATACATATAAGTTTGAATGCACAAAGTTTAGTTTACATATCATGTGACCAAAGCCTACCTTATTGAAGTCACTGTAAACGCAAAATACTCCATCTCATGTGACTGTACTGAATGTGTTCATCTCAAGACAGATGCAATGCATATGATAAATTCTAAATGTTTAATTTTTGATTGGATCTAGTTTGTCTTATTGTTGACCAATGGATGACTAGTGCTTTGACAACTGGGCGTGTCATAGGTGGGCAGACATGCTTGATCTCTAAAACAACATCCCCTAATTCTTGTAACAACATTGTCAAAGAGTGTGAAATATCCCAAGCGCGACTCCCTAGGCCTGTAATTACACAATCAGTTACTCTGTTTTATTGCCGGACAGATGAAGCTTCTAAATCGTGCTAAAACATGTTAATTCTGTTTATTTACCACCATAGTCTGTTATATTTACATTGATTAGGCCCATTTCCGTTCTGTATATGATGTAATAATACACAGTCTGTAAAACTTCTCTCAGCCAATCATAACCTGCCACATCACATCGCCCTTTCTCGCATGCGCAGTAAAGGCAATATCGTTCATCCGGTAGAAACCCTTTTCAGACTGTCTAATTGAGAAGCCTAAAATTTGCGCACTTTGAAGGGCGACATGAAGAGGACCGATGAAAACGTTTTTTGGTGTTTTTTGAAGTTGACAATGTTTTCTGTACATATTTACCAATTAACATGGGAAAAATAATGAGGTTTCTTGTTGTTTAAGAAGTCTTGGGATGTTGATAAACTGATACGTCAGTAAGCTCTTCCACAATGCCCTTTTATCTTTTTATGACTCGATAGCTGGAGGAGCCCATCTAGGAGCAGACAGAGTGTATAGAGCACTGAGACTAAAATACTACTGGCCTGGCATGTATCAGAATGTTCATGATTATGTCAAATCATGCAAGTGTCAATCCTCTAAGGTATCACGCCATGCAAATAAAGCTCCTTTGCACCCTATTTCAGTTTCTGGTGTATTTGAAAGAGTACATATTGATTTTAGACCCTTTAACTGAAACCTCAGACGGATAAAAACATAACCTTCTTGTTCTTGATTCTTACAGCAGATGGAGTGAAGCATTCCCACTTAAAACTCAAGAAGCCACTGAAGTTGCACGGGTACTCTACCAGGAAAATTTTTGCAGGTATGGATCTCCAAAATCAATTGTCTAGGCCGCAATTTTGTTTCAAAACTGGTAGGTGCCATCTGTGAAACTTTCCAAGTTACAAGACCTACAACAAGTAGCTATCATCCAATGTCAAATGCAACCTGTGAACGAACTAACAGCACCATTCTGCAAGCCTTGATAACATACTGTGACACTGATCACGGAAACTGGCCCACACTTATATCAGGAATAATGATGGCCTTTTCGTATGTCTCCATGTCTTTAGTCTACAGGATTTTCACCTTTCCACATGTTGTTTGGAAGAGAAATAAACATCCCCTTTGATACAGCAATCTTACAAACAGATGGTGGTTTGAAGGGAATCAAAAATATAATAAATCGTTTTGCATAGAAAAACCTAAATTCCATCGTTTCTGAATCATAAACATATTACCCGAACGCAACTTTGAAGTTATCTTCAAGTTGCGACCGCTGCACGAGAAATTCGGCCACGTGCGTCTCGGCAGTGATAGATTTCAGGCTACATGCGGCATTCTGACTTGAGCGTCCCTGTTGGAAGGACGTGTCAGAGTCATTTTAGAATTAGATACTTTTCGCTCCCAACACTTTGATAAGATTACTTTGTGCGCAATTGTTACAAACAATTGCAATAGAATACAAACTTCCATCTAGTTTAATATAGACATATTCTTAGATAGTTCATAGTACTTTGATAGTACTACTGAGAGTTCCTTTTCGTTTTTCAGTGTATATTCTGTTGTAGATAGTTGACAAATATGTAAATAATACCTCGGGTTTCGCATATAAGTTTCTTTTCTCATTCCCATCAGTATTTTCGTCAGTTATCACGTTTAGTTCCTTGCCACATAACAGTTTCTATCATACATTCTTTTCTCTCTCACAATGCTTCTTTTCTTCTTTCGATTCTGTTCTGCCTGATCTGTCTACATTCTTTGGAATGTGTTAAGGGCTGAACAGTATTGCTGACAACACGTTAAACCCAAACTCACTCACGCACCCAAATCTACTTTCATTCTTTCTTTAGTATCACGCTTCCACATTCGTCCAGAACCATAATCATCCAGAACAGATGGGATCGGCAAGAATGCTACTGATTATGTGACTGGGGTCATGGATAATCTCAAAATAGCAAAGGAAGTTGCTTCAAGTAACCTGAAACTTGTTCAGGAAAAGATGAAAGAACGTTACGATCGCAATAGTACGGAACCACTGTATGATGTTGGCGATCTTATTTGGATCACAAATCAAGTGACTACAAAAGGTAAGTCACACAAATTAGATCCAAAATACACTGGCCCTTATGTTGTCAGTGAACTGTGCTCTAAGAACACTTATCGTTTAAGGGATTGAACTACTCAGAAAGATCTACCTTTCAAAAACGTATGCAAATCACATGAAACCCTATTATTCAAGTTGGCCAATCCGAGGACTAATGGATGTAGAAAGGGAGCAGGAACCTTCGGAACAGGAACCTGAACCACATCAGGCCCCAGCTCCATATAAGGAAGTAAAACAATAACAAACAGAACAGGAACGACACAGCAGCAAAGGTAAGTACCCCTCATTATACAAACCAGTATTTCCCCCATTGAAAAAGTCTTAAGACAACAAATCAAGAAAGGTAAGCGTTATTATTTGATAAGATGGAAAGGTTACCAAGAGACAAGTTACCTAAAGACGCCATCAAAACCTTTCAAGAACGCTTCACTGCACAAGGTAAGAAACGACGTCGCCTCTACAAATTCCTAAAGGTTAAGTAAAGATGTGTCCACGAACTGGACAATACAAGGGTCATAACATGAACATGTATGAACTTTTAAAAATGAGTAACAATGTAATAAACGTCATTTAAAGCTGCTTGTCGCCCGACACGTGCGGATAAAATCGAGTTATCCACTATATATCTAGACAGGTTATATAATTCTTTAGGAATAATTAGTGCACGATTCACTTTTGGATTGGTATATATAGGGGAACGTTTGCTAGGGCAGCATTAACGGTTTACCCTTCATCCATATGATAAGTCTAATTGTATTTACTTACAAATGTCTTTGTGCTTTCTAACTTACTGAAATGTCCACCATTATGACTGTATCTGATGTATTTAGCTAATGTGTATAATATGTGATGTTGACGTCAGAATACTTGTCTTTTACATGCATACTGTAGCTAACTGACTATTAAATGATTATACTTGATATCTGAGTGCATTTACTATGAGAGACAGCAGAAGCTGAATAAAATGTGCTTTTGGTTCATGATTATGAAAAAGCCGGACATAGGAAATGAATATGTGATTATTTTTTTTATTTTTTTTTCCATATTTACAGGTTACAGGCAAAATAATATTAATAATGACATGATATCAGGTTACAGGAAGGAATGGTAACAACAATGACATAATATCAATAACATAAATTGACTAACTACATTGACAATTATGTGCGTATACAATTTACGATTGTGTTTTCTTTCCAAATAACAAATGTAAAGTTGACCAATATTTAAGAAACATTTGTTCAGTGCCCGTTGAAATGACCACGTATTTTGAGATATCATAATATTTTTTAATATATCTAGTTTTGGTCTGAAATTGTTAATGCTACATCTAAAAATATACTGTTTGCCTAATAAAATGATTGCGTTTACAGGATTATTATTTTTCCCTTTCATTCCCAAAATAATGATTTTGTTTGTGAACTCGAGTTACAACTGGACTGAATTTAGCCATGATTATATGTCTTTCCATAACCTAAAGATAAGTTCGCATTCCCATAACAAATGATTTATTGTTTCTATTTCTTTATTGCAAAACTGACAAGTTGGTGAAGATACATACCCAATTTTATACAGAAGATGTCTCGTTGGAAGAATATTATGAATAATCCTTATTGCAACCATTTTAAGTCAATGTTTTGAGAGCATTTATTTGCAATGATGTTAAAAAAATTCCAATCATTTTCATCAAAATCACACTGTATGACATTTTCCCATTTTGAAAAGCTTGGTAGCGTATACATTTTTGCTTGCAATGATATTTTCAATTTTGAAAATAGTATACGGATATATTGGATCCGGTAGTTTCATTTTGAATTGTTTTACATTCAATGTTCGAGCGTATGACAAAATTGCTCTTTTTACGGATTGATATGTTAAATAGTTTGTTTTGATCGAGAATGATTCTGAAAATTCATCATACGTTAGTAATCTTCCTTCTTTGTGCACTAGGTCATTCACAAAAAAAACACCTTTTCTTTACCATTCAGTATACATGAAAGGAACTCCATCTATTCTTATATCATCGTTATTCCATATAGCTTGACATTGTATTTCTTCTTCCACCACTGGACTCATCTTAACGTTGTGTGGTGGTTTGTGTGCTTCGACAACCCCGAGAGCTATGCCAGCTGGAGCTTAAATGCTCCTGGTAGGGTCACCCAAGCTGGACAGGTCGACGGGTAGAAGCCAGACCAAATGTGAGTCCTTCTAAAACCTGCTTTCTATCTCTCACTATGCCTTTCTTTCAGTCTTTTCTCACATCCTTTCTCCCTGATCTATCTACTCTCTTTTGGATGGCAACATCCACGTGTTTAATAACTGAAATATTGTTCAAAACACGTTAAACACCAACTCACTCACTCACTATTTCTTCTTCTTTCACTATTTTCTTTTTTTCAGCTAGTAGGAACGCTGCCCATTCTGATAATACATCTTTCCAAAAGCAATTGGTTAGGTTTGGAATGATAGATTTTGTAATGAATAAACTATCTGTTAAAAGGAATGGAGTTTTAACATTTAGTTGATTGGTTAATACAGATTTCCACTTAAGATCGTTGCCGCTTAATCTTTTCATCCATTTTAATTTTTGTGCTGAAATAATCTTTTTAATAATCGGAGCTTTTATTCCCCCATGCTCTGGATTAAACATCATAACATCTCTTTTTATCTTATCAGGTTTGTTTCTCCAAATGAAAGAAGAGCATTTTTTCTGGAGTTTAACTATCGTAATTTGTTTTGGGGTTGGTAGAGAAGAAAATAGATGATTAAGTTTTGGCAATAAAAGTGATTTTAGGACAGTGTTTCTTCCGTAAGGGGTTAGTGTACGAGCCGACCAAATATTCATCTGTCTTTCAATCTGCAGTAGTTTTTCATTGTAATTTAACTCAACCATATGTTCAAGGTCAATATCGAAATGTATTCCTAGAAGAGTGAAGTCCGTTTGTGACCAATCGAAATTCCACTCTTGTACCGAAAACGCTTTTTAGAACCTATCCATATCAGTTTAGTTTTGTCGATATTGACTTTAAGTCCTGAGAAACGGGCAAATTGTTTTAAAGTATTTAAAGCTGCGTATAGACTTTTCTCTGACCCATCTAAAGAAAGAGTTGTGTCATCTGCAAATTGTGATAGTAGATATTCTATGTTTCCGAGTTTGATACATTTGATATTCTTATTGTTTCGTATCATTATGCCAAGGATTTCTACGCACTGTAGATATATATAGGGCGCTAATGGGTCACCCTGGCGGCAGCCCCTTCCTATACTAAAAGCTGACGAGGCAAAGCCATAAACTAGCACTCTTGATTCAATATTGTTATTTATTACACTCTCGTTGATGATACGACAGTTGTGAAACAATGACATGTTATTCAACACTGTTGTGAAACATTGCACGTGAAAGCGATCGCATCCGAAACTACTTTCCTGTCAAGATATATCGGTTGATGATGTCAATCAAAATTGCGACTTAAGAATATTGTTCTCAGTCCGAACGAAAAATAAACGAGATAAATGTAAAATTATTTTTAACAACGTGTTTATTTGTTAGTGATTAAAATGTCCGAGAAACAATGCAAAGAATCAGAGATGTATACCTCCACAACATTCATCTTCAAATGTAAACACGACCTCGGAATCAGTGTCGGCATTCGATGGTACACTGTAGATCTGGCAAGGCCATCCATTCCGTTCTTGAAATGTCAGCGACAGTACATCAGAATTTCGATAAGGCAACCCATTTTTGTGATACCGTAAGCATTAGCAATGTATCTTTATCGGCAACAAGTTCAAATTCGTCGAAACGCTAAAATGTTTTAGAGTTATCTCCCTTGCAGCCCTAAGCTCCTAGCAGCGTTTGGCAACTCAACGAGTACGACGAGCTCGCCATTCAAAGCAGCGGTTCTTTTTGTTTTTAGAATTTAGATGAAATTTTGATTTGAAGAGGGTATACCCCAATCTATTCGCACCATGGATCGCAAACAAGGACAGTGTTCCTCCCACTGACACTAGCGCTCAAACTTACTGAATCGCGCTTGAAAACGCACATTCCGATGACGTCACAATCACTTGACATTCATTCACACAATCTCGATCTAATGTTCATTCGCACAATTCAGCGACAGATGGTTTTGTTAACTCGACAATTTGCGTTTGAATGAACTATAACACAAAGACAATTGAATGAGAGTTTTCCATTTGTATTGTTCCAAATTAAAGTTGTTATTAACGGACTTACTCATGACCTATTTGTTCATTGTTCAAAGTCTAATATGACGCTATGCGTAAGATTTGTATTCCTACGCACAACTACCAGAATTGAGAGTTAACATAATTTTCATTTTATATCATTAATTTACAGAATGTAATAAATAAAATACTAAACTCCGTTCAGTTTAATACCATATTTATGAAACTCGTGGATAGTATTGGTATTTAACTCGCTTTCGCTCGTTAAATACGAATACCATCCACTCGTTTCATAAATATGGTATTAAACTGAACGTCGTTTAGTATTCTCTATATAAGGTGTCTATCCACTGTGAAATGCTGAGACCAAAATTAAAAAACTTTAGGACATTCCTAAGGTAGTTTCTATCGACTGAGTCAAAAGCTTTTTCAAAGTCAATGAGAAGTAGGCCTGGTATCTGACAGGATTCGGTTTGTTCCATTAGATCGTAAATAAGTCTTGTTACCTCGCCTATGTATCTACCAGTGACAAAACCCTTTTGGTCTTCGCTAATTATATGAGGCAATATTTTCTTAATTATACCCCCGCCTTACAGCGTAAGCGGGGGTATATAGCGTTCATTCTTTCCGTCCGTCCGTCCGTCTGTCCGTCCGTCCCAAAACTTTGTGCGGAGCAGATCTCCAAAACTATGCATGCTAGCCTCATCAAACTTCATACACATGTCAACCATGATCCCTAGTTGTGCCTTTTGAGGCTTAGAACTATTTCTGAATTTTCATTTTTGCGGTTTCCATGGAAACGTGACTAAAAAGTGACTCTTTGAGGAAGTTTTGTGCGGAGCATATCTCCAAAACTATGCATGCTAGCTTCATCAAACTTCATACAGATGTCAACCATGATCCCTAGTTGTACCTTTTGAGGGTTAGAACTATTTCTGAATTTTCATTGTTGCTGTTTCCATGGAAACGTGACTAAAAAGGGACTCTTTGAGGAAGTCGTTTTGTGCGGAGCAGATCTCCAAAACTATGCATCTTAGCTTTATCAAACATCATACAGATGTCAACCATGATCCCTAGTTGTGCCTTTTGAGGGTTAGACCATCACATTCTTTTAATTTTTGGCGGTTTCCATGGAAACATGACTTAAACAGTGACTCTTCGACCAAGTCTTTTGTCCGGAGCATATCTCCCAAACTACTCATGCTAGCTTCACTAAACTTCATACACTTATCAATCATGATCCGTAGTTGTGCCTTTTAAGGGTTAGACCAACAAATTATTTTTATTTTTTGCGGTTTCCATGGAAACATGACTAAAACAGTGACTCTTTGACCAAGTCTTTTGTCCGGAGCATATCTCCCAAACTATTCATGCTAGCTTCACCAAACTTCATACACTTATCAACCATGATCACTAGATGTGCCTTTTGAGGATTAGACCATCACATTTTTTTAATTTTTGGAAACATGACTTTAACAGTGATTCTATTATAAATTACTTTGTCCTGAACATATTTCCTGAAATATACATCTCAGCTTCACCAAATTTGCTACATATGTCAATCGTGATTGCTGGATATGCCTTGTGAGAGTTAAACGATATACAATGTATATGGATTTTCTTCTCTGTGGTTTCTTTGGAAAACATAACTTACAAAGTGACTCAACAAAAATAATTTTGTCCTCAGTGCATCTCGTAGAATATTCATGATAACTACCTCAAATTTGAAACAAAGATCAACCATTATCTCTAGATGTACCCTTTTAATTGTAAAACCTATTAATGAATTCGGTATTTGGGTTTCAGTTGAAAGAAGACTTACACAATGACTTACTGTATACTCAACTATCATACTTTAAAACCAGAATTAATCAGTTTTACTATTTGAAATTCTTTGAACAAAGTGGGGAGCGGGGGTATGTGAGCTTTGCTCGCTTCTTCACTTGTTCTGTTAGCAATTGCGGCTGCTCCAACTTTATTTGAAGTATTTAGTAGTGAGATCGGGCGCCAATTTTTTAGGAATTTCTTTGGTTTATTAGCTTTAGGTATACACGTTATTAGACCTTGTTTTTGGAAGATCGATAGACTTTAGTTTGAATAGCCATAATTTAATGAATTAAGCAGAAATTCTCCTAAGTCATTCCAAAAGAACTTCAGAAATTCCGTGGTAAAACCATCAGGTCCTGGGCTCTTTTCGTTTTTCATATTCTTAAGAGCACTTGTTAACTCACTCAGTTTTAAGATACCTTCCATATTATTTTTATCGTTTTCGTTTAAAACTGGAACTTTATAGTTTTTAAACATATCTGCTAGATTCACTTCACAATGCTCTTGAGCAGTGTACAGTTTCTGGTAGAATAATTTTGTTTCTTCAAGTAACTGCGAACTTTCCTTAATAATTGTTCCATCATTTCTTTCCAGTTCACTAATTGACTTATTAAGGAAGTTTCTTGACTCTAGTTTTAAAAAATATTTAGTTGGTTTTTCTCCCTTTTCTATCCAATTCACCTTTGATCTTACGAGAATTCCGTTTATTTTATTATTATTTATTTCGTCTAGCTCTTGTTTTGTAGCATTTATTTCCTCAAGAATTTCGGTTTTTGTAGTTTTGTCATTACTTATATCTAGTTTCTTCTCTAGCTCATTTAGGTTGGATTCAAGATTCTTCTCTCTTTTATTGATAAATTTCTTTTTAGTGGATGAGTAGTAAATTGTTTTCCCTCTTATCATGAGAAGTAAAGTTTCCCAGAGTAACTGGTCATTAATAACATATGTATTCTGTTGGTTTTCTGAAGTTTTATATTGATCTAGTGTCGTCTTAATTGTGTCCTTTATGAGATTTGCGTAAGTTCTGTCTTGAAGTAAGGAATTGTTAAATTTCCAAAATCCCTTTCCTCTGGCTAAAGTAGACATTGCTATTGAGAGCGAGATTAGTGAGTGGTCGGAATTGATACTTGGTAGAATATCACAATTATTGACTGATGGAAGTAGTCCATGCGAAATAAGAAAAAAGTCTAGTCTCGCTTGTTTAAGCGGCGTGGGCAGCCGCCAGGTAAAGCGCTTACTATCGTAATTAAGTTCACGCCACGGGTCTTTTAAATCAAATTTGTCAATCATTTCAAAAACTTTCTCTCGTGCATTGGGGTTGTTTATATGTTTATAGTTATATGTATCTAGTTCCTTATTGTTAATCAAAGTGAAATCGCCGCATATCGATATCTCATCACTATCATAATCAGCGGCGATGTCTATGATGTTATGAACGAAATCTGGGTTGTCCTCACTGAGGAAAAGTCCACCATTGAATTTGACAAAGTGTTGTCTTTGCCAAACAGAAAAAGAAGAAAATCTAAGAAGTATTTATGTATCATCATTTGGTCCATATATGCTAATAATTGTATAAGTTTTCTCGTTTATCAAGACCTTGATAGCGACATAGTTTCCAAAATCATCTTTCTTATTGCTTTGGGGTCCAGAGACCCCAAAGTTATGTAACATTTGATATTGAAAACTAATGGCAGAAATTTCTCTCTATATTACTCTTGGAAACTTCAAAGAGAAGTTTCAGCCAATGATATTTGTTTTAAGCATATCCTGGTATTTCGACGACCAATTGACAGAGCTTTAGCAAATTTATACCCACGTGACCATGTGGGTGGTACGAAATAATTGCCAAGCTTTAATTTGGAAACTGATTATTATAATAATGTTGTGATGTAAAATATATCGTAAATTTTCAAAAATATATGGATGAGCGTTTACACCCTTGATAAATATCAATTTTGCATATGCATGTGAGTTGTTTTGTAGTTATTCGGTGTATTTTTTGCATTCCACATTCGGAAACGACATTACATTTTTGCATCTACTAGGAATTCGGTTCCTTCAATTTTTTTCACTATAACGCAAGCGCTGTCCCGCCTTGTCAATGACTGATCGTTTACTCAATGCATCTCATCGTTTCAAGGAACAAATTGTACTAAACAAGCCATTTTCAAATTTCATGTTTCAAAACATAACGTTATGGATGATTTATTTACGATTAAAGGTGTCTTTCGAAGAAGGTATCGATATAGAGCCTAAAGTATGATACAATATTCTTAAATGTCATCCTATAACATAATTAAAATTATGAACTTGTAGCTGAGATCATTTCTAAATTTATCAGCAATTTTCGGCTGTAATTCGATCAATACTCGATTAAGTAAAATTATTCTTGCAACATGCATGGGAAATTCGACGGGTTTAAACTAAATTTGCGGGTAGGCCAATTGGAAAGCAATGGATCCCGGAAAGTTTACTAGCGCAACTATTTATCTTCTAGTTAATCACAGGCTCTTGTATCAAACTCACCATCAGCTATCTTTTAAAGCAACATAAATTTGAATTACCGTATTAATGTTAAAAAATGTATATCATAATTGAGATAGGAGACGCGTATGCCTAAGTATCTATCATTGTTGAAATTTTAGCGGAACGAACGAGATGTTTTACTATGTACATAGTGTACTGATAACTATCAAAACAAAGAGCAATGTACATGCGTCTCCGATTGGAACAATTTATTCAAGTAAAAGTCCCCGTCCCAGTCCTCCCTAACCTTAATCACCTGGTTCTATTGGACTGAAGATAAATAGTGATACATAACCGGGTGCCCCAAAGCTTGCCTTGTTAAAGGCTTTTCTTGTTATACTTTTAAGTACTTTGAACTCAAAGTTATTATTGAATAAGATAGCCGTTCCTCGGGAGTTACTTCTAAAGCAACTAATGTAACATTCATTGTATCCCCATTGCTCTTTGATTTTCTGGACTTGATCGGAAGTAAAATGTACATCTTGCAGACAGTTAATATTACCTTTTTTCCTTTTAAGAAAATTAAATACTTTCTTTCGCTTTAAGCTGTTGTTTAAGCCCCTGCAGTTTTGGCATATTATTTTAAAAGTGCTTTATAGTGCTACATTTGTAAGTTGTGCAATAAGTCATTGGTTGTTATTGGTGTGGACATAATATCAGTTTCAATTCATTTTGCCTGCTTTTTCAAAACAAACTTCCGGGTTATGCACAAGAAAGCAAAATATGTTGAAATAAGAAAATACAAATAAAACATGAAACAACCATCGGTCGAGTGGAGACACTAATATGTGATTATTGTTGGAATGAATATTGTTCAAGTATAATTGGTGTGACAATACTGTCAATGAGATAATGATTATATCATTTGAATAAAGGTTTGATAACTGAAAAACCTTAATTATGAACAGGATAATATATCCCTGTGTACAAGTGATAAAATGATAATGATAAATGTATTCGATGTCCGTACCTTCTGTAAATATGATGAGCTCAATGTATAAAATAACTGGGTTTTTTTACATGTCTTTCCATTTATGATTATTACCATTATATACTTATTATGACTGGTGTGTGTATTGTATATATGTTTTTTAAATAAAAGATTAACGGTTTACCCGTCATCCAAACAGGTCTTGCTGTTGTTGTGTAGTGTTGTAGGTAGCCATCTCTACCGAACCTAATTCCCCAAACCGAAGGCCACAAGTTAAAAAACAGGTTGTTAGCCACCAGTAATAGAAATGGTTAAAACCTTGTTAATAGTATTATCAATTAACAATTCAACATTATCAAATTGCCTTTTAGATTATTATCATTTATTATTATTATTATTATTATTATTATTATTATTCAGCCACCAGACAGAAACCTTATTGTAATTGGCGTGTTTTGGGTTTTTTTTATTTGTATTATTCCACGATTTTTGTGAGCAGGATTTAAACCAAACGGCTAATGCTATCAAAGCCAAATTTCGCAGGATGGGAGACCTTGTTGAGGAAAGGCGACAATAAGCTTTTGGGCCAAATCTGCTCATAAATAAATGGCCCAGGTTGGCCCAAAGTTGGCCAGATTAACATGGGCAAACTGTTCAAAAAGCACTTAGAGACCTATTTTTTTTAAGATGCGCAATCAAAAATGCTACAAAAAAGGAATCCTTACAAATTCGTAGGTCACGTGGTTTGGCCGCCATCTTGCTTTTAGTGCATTTTCGGCAATTTCCGACCCCACCCACCTTTAATTTTAATTGACCTATAACTCAAAAACCAGACCATAGAATTTTATGATTTTTGCATGAAAGTTAGACATTGGCAAGGTCTTTAAGATAAAAGAATAAAATCGCTCGCAAACAGTAACTTCAGGTCATAAGGAAGGGTCAAACTTTGCATTTGTGTTTTGGTGGGTATGTTTAGAATATCGTAGCTGATCAACCACTAATGAGAAATCATTGTTCTATATATCATTAGAAAGCGTAAAAGAACATAGAATATAGGAAACTTCAAACTAAAATAAGATATATGCAATAACATTGAGTTACGGGTCGTTAAATATTGTCAAATCTACTTTCGTTTTGAATGCATTTGATATATGTACAATTCAAAAATCGTAGCTTATCAACAACAGAGCATTCATAAATGTTTATTACATTATTAGACAGCTAAAAGGATATAGAACCTGGGAAACTTTTCAATAAAATCCGATATGCTCTGTAACATTTAAATCAAGAGCTTTAAATATTGTCAATTTAACTTTCGTTTTGGAATTATATGATTAAGGTCAGTGATAAGAGTTATCTCCCTTTAGCTGTTTGGATTCTTAAACAATTTGTGAAGTATATTATGTATTCAGAATTTTATTGCATTCAGTTGAAGTGAAAGTAATAAATACATGTAGATGAAAGAAATTTCTATGACTTTTGTCACACTATCTTCACACAGACTCTTTACCTTTACCTAAAGACGGCTTTTGGTTGTTCAGAATTTATAACTAGATTTTGCTTGCTAACACTAACTGGACATATGTAGAAGTATTGATACATTTTCCTTTCGAAAAGTTTTTGATATAAAATGATATACATTTCCTCATTTGAAGGTATTTCATTTAGACACAATGGTAAAATCAAAATATCGACCAAGACCCGTTGTTGCACCTGTTATACTTATTTATTATATGGTGAGCAGTGAAATACTGGGATTTATCAGTGAAATAAACTGTCTATCAAGCTACAGTGAAAATAACTTATATTTTCACTGCGAACGGTGACTGATATAATTTGACGTCATAAAACAATGGTCTCACGCGGCGAATTGGCTTATGACGTCACAGTGTTACTGTGGTGACGGGCTGTTCCTAGCGGCCGCTCGGCGTGAAAATGACCCTTTTCGGACGTAATTACAATGGTAAAATCATATAATAAATAGAATATCCGTCACTTCTTGACAAATACCATGTTTATCTCATCTCGTGAGGTAGAAAAGTTATATATTTTCACTCGTGGCTGCGCCACTCGTGAAAATATAACCTTTCTACCTCACTCGATGAGATAAACATGGTATTTGTCAAGAAAAGACAGATATCCTCTATATCTATGTATGCTTAAATGAGGCCTTTCTGAGAAGTGGTTGAAAAACTATTTCAGCTTTATATCTAAAACTGACCAGAGTTGTTCATGCTTATATGCATTACTTTACGTTACATTTATTTCTGCTTAAAGTAAAATAACCGAAATAAAAAAGTATTGTTTAATTATTTGAATAAAAGAGTGAAATTAAGAAAAAACTTGTTTTCGGTTTATATCATAACTTGGCAAACATACCATTCAGGATACATTTTACTATATTTTTAACCTTATTGTACATGTACTAGTATGGATGAAATTGTTGAAAAGAGTTGCAATATAATCACAGTAGCTGAATTAAAAAAACGCCAAAGTTCTGCTTGAAACCTCCTTGCTAGAGCTATCTTAAATAGCATTGTACGCATAAATGAGATCTTGCCTTTAGATTGCCCTCACACTGCCATATTGAGTTTGAAAATCTGACGGAGTGATAATCCTTGCTTAAGTCGACTTGCCATAATTTTAATCAATAATCAAGCTTTTGACTGAAATCATTACCTTTGTGATTTAAATTAACACCATACAGCGCTGAATCCGTTTTATTATTAGGTCTTCAAGACAAAGTCTGGAAGACCTATTGTTTTTATCCGTTTTCTTCAAGTTTTTTTTGTTTCTTATTATTATATGTACTTTTTTTTTTAACGAGCTGCAGCCCAAACGGCTGCTCCAAATTCGTCCAAACTTGGCATGCTGATAGCTCTTACTGAGGAATAGACATAATAAGCTTTTCGACAAAATCGACTCGTACATTAAAGGTCCAGTTCGAATCCAAAATCGAAAATTAAACATTGATTTTTTTTTCAAAATGCACTTAGAAACTTGAATTTTTTTTTAAAAAAAGCGGAATGAAAAAAATAAAAATAAATAATCATGGCAAATTTGTAGGTCACGTGGTTTGGCCGCCATCTTGCTTTTAGTGCATTTTCGACCGTTTCCGACCCCACCCGCCTTTGAGAGTCTTCTCCTCTGAAGAATACTTGCACTACAGAGCTGAAATTCATAACGAATGTAGCTGAAGTATTGTAGATTTGAATTTATAGATTTTAAAGACCTAACATTAATACTTTTTGTGCTGTGACCTTTCAAAGTTGACCAAAATCTCAAAATCGCCAACTTCAAGGGCAGATAACTCAAAAACCAGACCATAGAACTTAATGATTTTTGCATGAGAGCTAGACATCAGCAAGGTCTTCAAGATAAAACAATAAAATCGCTCGCGAACAGTCATTTCCGGTCAGGAGTAAGGGTCAAACTTTGCATTTTGGAAAACGGGTGTTTTGGTGGGTATGTTTGAAAAACCCTTGTAAACCAACGACACATGATAAATACTTGTTCTATATATCAAATGAAAGATAAAAGATCATACAATCTTGGATAAATCTCATTAAAATAAGATTAAACATTAACATTGAAATTCGGAGCATTTAAATGTGGTCAATCCTACTTTCGTTTTGAATGATTATGATACATTTATGATTGAAAAACTGTAGATCATTGGCAATAAAACACTAGGCAATGTTTTATCTATCATCAGGCAGCAACAAGACTGTATAACCTGAGATGATTCATGTTTGCAGCCATGTTGAATTTTCTGTAAAGGCTTAAACTTTGAATATCAAGTGAAATATGGTAATTTTGATAATGTATTAGTTACTGTTTACCTCTTAGACAAAAAACCATGTGAAGGTCAAACAGTATGTGAAGGTCAAACAGGAATCTTGAAGACCTAAGTACTGCCGCGGCAGTCCTAGTTAGGTCTTCAAGACAAAGTCTGGAAGACCTATTGTTATTATCCGATTTCTTCAAGTTTATTAGGTCTTCAAGACGATAGTCTGAAGACCTATGGTTTTTATCCGAATTTTTATTAAGGATTCAGCCTTTCGGCTGAATCCTTATTGTTATTGGCGTGTTTTATTATTATTTTTTTATTCCACCGATTTTGTGTACAGGATTTAGCGAAAACGGTTGATGCTATTACAGCGAAACTATGCAAGTTGATAGCCCTTACTGAGACCTTGATCTTCTCGTTTTGTTTTTTCAAATCGGAGGTCGCATTAAAGGTCCAGTTCGATTCCAAAATCGAAAATTTAACATAGGATTTTTTTTCAAAATGCACTTAGAGACTTGAAATTTTGCACAATGATAGATAATGACATTCTAAGAAAAAAAGTAAATGATGACAAAGTCGTAGGTCACGTGGTTTGGCCGCCATATTGGATTTTCCAACTTTTTAGAATTTCAGGACCCCATGCACCTTTGAGAATCTTCTCCTCTGAAGATACTTGAAACAGAGAGCTGAAATTTGCACTCAATGTAGCTGAAGCATTGTAGTTCTGAATTTGCATTCGAAAAAGTCCTAACGTTAATACTTTTCTTGCTGTGATTTTTCAAAGTTGACCAAAATCTAAAAATCGCAAACTTCAAGGGCAGATAACTCAAAAACCAGACCATAGAAGTTTATGATTTTTGCATGAGAGTTAGACATTGGCAAGGTCTTTAAGATAAAAGAATAAAATCGCTCGCGAACAGTCATTTCCGGTCAGGGTCAGAGGTCAAACTTTCCATTTTGGGCATGTGGTGTTTTAGTGGGTATGTTTGAAATATCGTAGCCAATCAACGGCGTACGATAACGCTTTGTTCTATACATCATATGAAAGCCAAAAGTCTATAAATTTTTTTAAAATTTGACAGTATATTCCTATATTTGTTTTACATTGAGTTACGGCCCTTTGAATATTGTCAATTCTGCTTTCGTTTTGAATGCATACGATATAGGTATGTTAAAAAAATCATTGCTCATCAGTGACAGACGACAAATCATTGTTCCATATATCATTAGAAAGCCAAAAGACGATACAATTTTTGATAAATTTAATGAAAATTAGATTGAACATTAACATTGAAATTCGGAGCATTTAAATGTCGTCAATATTTCTTTCGTTTTCAATGATCCTGATATAAGAATGATTGAAAAATTGTATTTCATTGACAATAAAACACTAGGAAAACATACTATACATCGATGGCTACGCTTGTTGAAGACAAATACCTTTTGTGTAGTACTTCGTTATAAAATTGTTTACGGTAAATGACTCATAAGCTGAATTATCTATTTCTTGAGATAAAGCTTGATATTTGCGTCAGATGTCGCATCGCTCACCGTTTCTTTACTTTTCCATGCTCATAAACAAATAATGTATGCATATAAAGACCAATCTCTCCTCTATTCGCTGGTGAAAAAAATATGAAGATATCTTAAATGGTTCGGGAGGTACATGCATAGAGGGCGCAAGGGGACTGCTGATTTGGATGGAAAACTGTTATTTGCGTCAGATGTCGCATCGCTCACCGTTTCTTTACTTTTCCATGTTCATAAAGAAATAAGGTATGCAAATAAAGACAGATCTCTCCTCTAAAAAATGGTAAAATCAATTGGAAATTGCTGACCCATGCACATGCAGTGCATGCAAAGAAGCGTTAATAAAATCTCTTTGAATGTCCCATTCAGCTAGAGATTTATAAAATACACTCTTGGAGCATTATGCATTAGCAGATATTCATGAAATTCAAGATTCAAGGTTTCTGGTAGCCCTTACCCTGGAATCGAGCCGTTAAGCTTTTGGACCAAATCGGCCCATTCATGAAAGGTCCGGTTCGAATCAAAACTCCGAAAGTTAACATTGCAAAATGTACTTAGAGATATGAAACTTTTATTAAATGATGAGCAATAAAAAATAATGCAAGAAATGATATCACGGCAATGTCTTAAGTCACGTGGGTAGGCCGCCGTTTTGAACATTGATCGCGAAAAGTCATTTTCGTTCAGAATTATTGGTCAAAGTATGTGAATGTGAATTTATATGCCCTGCTGTAAAAATCACTTAACCCTGGCGTCGTTCAGTGGGTTCTTTCCACTTCTGCTGAGTGAATTATTTCAATTTTGATGATATGCTGTACAAACCACAAATACGAAAATACATTGATGGACATTATCAATGATCAAAGATTATCATGTACACATTAAAAACAATTAAAGAATGATATGAAGTTATCTAAATGATATGATGTTATCTAAATGATATGAAGTTATCTAAATGAAATGAAGTTATCTAACTTCATTTACCAAATGGAAAATGTCGCTCATAAAGTACTTATACATGTTATGTGCATATTTTATTGCAAATTGTTATTATGTCTGTAAACTTAAAGATAACCACAGGATTTTTTTCAATTATTTTATGAAATTTTAAATCTTATAAGATATGAATAGTAGAGGACATAAGATATAAAATTAGTGTACATAAAACAATGTATTTTAACGGACGGTACTGAGATTACAGATCATTTACATACTATAGCTTGTATCAGAAACATACATTTCGATCTTGAAATAATTTTGAGGCGTGAAATTGACACGTTTTTCTCTCCTGTAAATTCATATATTTCGGGGAATTTTACAAAAACTGTCTGAAACAAAACTTAGGAAAAAACATTGTGAAAGAATATTAAGGATACAAATACCCAGTTAGTTCCAAATAAAGAAATAATCGACAAAAAGCATTTTATTGCTATTTCCGTGATTACTATAGTACGCCTGGTTACCAATCAAGCAGGGCCATTTCATGCGTGCTGGCTGTGTAGTTGCGTTGCGCCTATGACGCCCGTAACCAGCTGAACTGTCACCGGAAGCTCGTCATTTGTACACACGAGGAAGAAGCCCAAACAACTCATCAGAGGTAGGGGTGATCAATCGACAAATTTAGGAACAAAATAACATTTTAAAAAGAGTTGTCTGATTTATTTGTATTTATACAACATAGTCGGTTGTTTTTCGGGTTAATGCAGTCATAATTTGCGATTTGCCGCTTGCTTTGCAATCAATTTTCAAGAACGCTGGCGAGTGTTGACCCAGATCTGACTCTAATGCAATGGCGTCGGCCGTCCATCCATAGTCGCGTGTGTTGACAGTAATCTTTTAGTTCACGATTAGCATGAGATGCATAAACTTTGTAAACATTAGGCCTATCACTAGCGTTCACTTTGAGAACCAGCTCCTCTGAAGATACTTGCAACAGAGAGCTGTAACTTGGTATGTTTGGTAGCTGATTATTGGACATTAAACGATAGTTCACCCGAAGACTCTACCTTAAATAGTTTTTGCGCTATACATGTTCAAAGTTGGGTGACTTTGTACAAGGTGTCATTTTCAAAGGGCGGTAACTCAAAAAGTTGGACTCAGAATTATGCAATTTTTTCAGGAATGTAAGACAAATATATATACCATAGGAATCTATCAAAACATTGATCGCAAACAGTCAATTTCGTTCAGAATTAATGATCAAAATCGAAAGAAAAAAGGTCGGGAAAAAAGAAAAATGCTAAAAAGGCTCCTGAAGTTAAACGTGTCGACAGAACTTGATGAAACTTTCAGGAATGACTCCTGACATGGTTATCTTTGTACTGAACACGCTGTTAATGCGGCTGAATCCTGTTGTCGCCGCTTGCGGCTATATTTATTATTAGGTCTTCAAGACTACGTCTGAAGACCTATTGTTATTATTTTTGTTTTTCTTATTATTAAGGATTCAGCCTTAAGGCTGAATCCTTATTGTTATTGGCGTGTTTTATTATTATTTTATTCCACCGATTTTGTGGACAGCATTTAGCAAAAACGGCTGATGCTATAACAGTGACATTTTGTACACTGATAGTCCTCTATGAGAAGAGGATCTGCTAAACTTTTGGGCGAAATCGGTCGACAAATAAAAGGTGCAGTTCGATTCCAAAATCGAAAAATTAACATGGGCTTTTTTTTCAAAATGCACCTAGAGACTTGAAATTTTGCACAGAGATAGATAATGACATTCTAAGAAAAAAAGTAAATCAGGACGAAGTCGTAGGTCACGTGGTTTGGCCGCCATATTGGATTTTCCAACTTTTTAGAATTTCCGGACCCCATGCACCTTTGAGAATCTTCTCCTCTGAAGATACTTGCAACAGAGAGCTGAAACTTTCGATATGTTGTAGCTGAAGCATTGGACATTAAACGATACTTCACCCGAAGACTCTACCTTAAATAGATTTTGCGCTATACGTGTTCAAAGTCGGGTGACTTAGTACAATGTGCAACTTTCAAAGGGCGATAACTCAAAAAGTTAGACTCAGAATTATGCAATTTTTTCACGAATGCAAGACAAAAATATATAAACAGGAATCTGTCAAAACATCGATCGCGAACAATCATTTTCGTTCAGAATGTTTGATCAAAGTTGACAGAAAAAATGTCGGAAATTGCTAAAAATGCTCCTGAAGCTTAACGCGTCAGCAGAACTTGCTGAAATTTTCAGGACTGACTCCTGACATGTTTATCTATGCAATGAATAATGCATACTGCATAATGCATAATAAATGTGTAGCGAAACCTTCAAAGTTTGATTTGTTGTAGAAAAAAAATATTTTCAAATGCAGATAAAACAAAAACGTGACCAAAGATTTTCATGATTGTTCTATGAGAGGGTGTGCAAGGATATTCTACGCAAAAAAAATTATCATGACGAAGTCGTAGGTCACGTGCTTTGGTCGCCATATTGGATTTTTCAACTTTTCAGAATTTCCGGACCCCATGCACCTTTGAAGATCTTTTTCTCTGAAGATACTTGCACTAAAGTGCTGTAACTTTGGTATGTTGTAGCTGGAGCATTGGGCATTGCACTTGAATAATTCGAAGACTGTATCTTATATAGTTTTTTTTCTATAAACGTTCAAAGTTGGATGACTTAGTACAAGGTGTCATTTTCAAAGGGCGGTTACTCAAAAAGTTGGACTCAGAATTATGCACTTTTTTCAGGAATGTAAGATAAATATATATACAATAGGAATCTGTCAAAACATTGATCGCAAACAGTCAATTTCGTTCAGAATTTATGAACAAAATCGATAGAAAAAAGGTCGGAAAAAAAGAAAAATACTAAAAAGGCTCCTGAAGCTGAACGCATCAGCAGAACAGGACTGATCTATGCCATGAATAATGCATACTGCATTACTTGCCTCAAATACTCACAGCAGTCATTCACTGGCACTACAGACATGTACATGTTATATAGGTTTAATGTCTCCAATAGTGACAATGCAAGGTACATTTTATAACAGTTAGTCGCTGACAAAAATACAGTGAAATGCAGCGAAGCGTCGTAAAATCTCTTCTAAAGGCCTATTGAGTTAGAGAATTGGTTGATTGATAATTTTCTAAAAATGTTCTAGGAACTTTATGCATTAACAAAAAGTCATGAAACTTTCAGGAATGACGCCTGACATGTTTATAGTTAGACATTACCAAGGTCTTTAAGATACAAGAATTAATTCGCTCGTGAACATTCATTTGTTGCCGTTGCGTTGTGTCAAATTACATAAGATAAGTAAAAAAACTCAAAATGCGTGTGTTAAATATCCACAACTACCTTACTGATTAAGCTATCTTACAATTTATTACACCTACACACGCGCTATTTCAAGTACAACATTTACTATGCTACATTACATTAGAAAAAGTCGATAGTTAAAGGCCTGAGAAGACTAACCTAGAGTAGAGTTCTAAAAATATTAACTTTTCACAGTTTTCAGCAAAGTTTAAAAAAAACCCGTTACTCCTTTACTATTAAAGTCATCTTAACATACTATACATCAATGGATGCGCTTGTTAAAGACACAAAAACTTTGTGTAGTACCTCATTATAAAAATATAAACACTAAACGAGTATTAAGCTAAATTATCTCTTTCTTGAGATAAAGTTTGATATTTGCAACGGATGTCGCATCGCTCACCATTTCTTTACTTTTTCCTGCTCATAAACAAATAATATACGCAAATAAAGACAATTCTCTCCTCTACACACTGGTGAAAGAAATATGCCGATATCTTTATTGGTTCGGGATATATCAATGCTGAAAGACAAGTACCGTCAGTCATCTTGAGATAAAACTTGATATTTGAGACAGATGTCGCATCGTTTACCGTTTCTTTACTTTTTCGTTCAAATGTACAAATGACGCATTGGATTGAAGCTGGTTCTTCGCCCTTTGCAATGGTATAAATCATTTGAAATTTCGCCACCCCGTTCAAGAGAAACGTGTGCGAAAGAAGGATGGGGGTTCACAACTTTGATAGTAAGAAATTTACATGGAGATCGGTTTTCACTACGCTATCGTAGTATCAACCCTTATAAGGTGTCTCCATATATGGCAGATATTGTGTATCACTACGCGTCTGAAAGAGCACCCCTCCTATTTTTCAATAACTGTGCCTCCACGCCCTGTGATGTCCTGAATGTGCCAGGAATCAAAATGTCAGTGTATTTTACATGGAAAGATGATGTTTGCAGCTTCTGAATCTTGCTTATAAGCTTTGTTTACTTTTATAGTAAACCAAATTGAGAGGCTCCGCGCATCCCTTTACACGCTCCGACTCACAATGCTAGGCTTTGCTTTGGTTTTGAAATTTAAAACAAGTATAAGATTTAAATTGGTTTGCTTTGATAAATTTGGTTCTGAATTTTTCAACAATACAACGGAAAACAGGGTTCAAAACCAGGATGAGTCAAGAAACTTTTGCAGATTGTATTTGTTACATTTTACTTAAGGTTTGACATCTTTTGCTAACATGAACATTTAATTGCATTAACTCATATTTTTGGCATTATGATTTTGGATTGGGATTTGAAATGTATTTTTAACAAAGCACATACACTAATTATTCAATATGACATTTACGTTTGCAATTGACAGAGTCTTTTTGGCCTTGGTAATACTGCCATCGTGACTTTTAAAATTCGTCTGAACGAACTATTGACTTCATACATACATGTATTGCATATATTTGTCATACATATCATCACCATACATTGCTGAATCCGTTTGTCGTCGCTTGCGACTATATTTATTTTTATTATTTGCACTTTTTTTGTGGCAAAGATTCTGAACAGACGATCCAGCAGAATTTCATGAAATTTTCAGGGATTGTAGGCCCTATCCTGAACTCGTTTTGTACGAGCCCGATTTTTGAATTTCGATTTTGTTTTCGAGTTATCTCCCCTTAAACGAAAAAACTTTAAACCTCGATTTCTCGGTAACAATGGGAGATAATTTCATAAAACTTTCACCAAAATGTGGGCAACATCATTCCCCATCGATTGCACCCTAAGCAGTTTTCGGCCGTATAAATAGATTTTTTGCTATTTTAGAAAAACTGTTAATTTTGTGAAATTTCACAGTTTTGACGGTACGCGTCTTTGAAATTCTTCTTGTCATTAACTACAATAGATACAGATGCATGCTATAGCTCATTTTAAAGCCAGATGAACGCTACAAAAAGTAATCTCCCAAACCTGCCCTCTATTTTGAGCGGTTTTTGAGCTACAGCAATTTCAAAAATGAACTTTTGAACAAAATAATTTTTCTGCGTCAAGTTCAAAGGGGCACTACTCTGCTAGGAAATGTTATTTCAAAGATCTGTTTGTTGCATTCTGTGCTACAATGATTGTGCAACATATTCAGTACAGATCATTATGATATAAAAGTTGATATTTAAGGATATAATTGGACAGAAACTTCCTTTTTACATTTTTTATGATTTTTTTCTTTTTCGAGGGTTATTTTACTTTGAGAATTTTAGTTTATCCAGCAGAATTTCATGAAATTTTCAGGGATTGTAGGCCCTATCCTGAACTCGTTTTGTACGAGCCCGATTTTTGAATTTCGATTTTGTTTCCGAGTTATCTCCCCTTAAACGAAAAAACTTTAAACCTCGATTTCTCGGTAACAATGGGAGATAATTTCATAAAACTTTCACCAAAATGTGGGCAACATCATTCCCCATCGATTGCACCCTAAGCAGTTTTCGGCCGTATAAATAGATTTTTTGCTATTTTAGAAAAACTGTTAATTTTGTGAAATTTCACAGTTTTGACGGTACGCGTCTTTGAAATTCTTCTTGTCATTAACTACAATAGATACAGATGCATGCTATAGCTCATTTTAAAGCCAGATGAACGCTACAAAAAGTAATCTCCCAAACCTGCCCTCTATTTTGAGCGGTTTTTGAGCTACAGCAATTTCAAAAATGAACTTTTGAACAAAATAATTTTTCTGCGTCAAGTTCAAAGGGGCACTACTCTGCTAGGAAATGTTATTTCAAAGATCTGTTTGTTGCATTCTGTGCTACAATGATTGTGCAACATATTCAGTACAGATCATTATGATATAAAAGTTGATATTTAAGGATATAATTGGACAGAAACTTCCTTTTTACATTTTTTATGATTTTTTTCTTTTTCGAGGGTTATTTTACTTTGAGAATTTTAGTTTATCCAGCAGAATTTCATGAAATTTTCAGGGATTGTAGGCCCTATCCTGAACTCGTTTTGTACGAGCCCGATTTTTGAATTTCGATTTTGTTTCCGAGTTATCTCCCCTTAAACGAAAAAACTTTAAACCTCGATTTCTCGGTAACAATGGGAGATAATTTCATAAAACTTTCACCAAAATGTGGGCAACATCATTCCCCATCGATTGCACCCTAAGCAGTTTTCGGCCGTATAAATAGATTTTTTGCTATTTTAGAAAAACTGTTAATTTTGTGAAATTTCACAGTTTTGACGGTACGCGTCTTTGAAATTCTTCTTGTCATTAACTACAATAGATACAGATGCATGCTATAGCTCATTTTAAAGCCAGATGAACGCTACAAAAAGTAATCTCCCAAACCTGCCCTCTATTTTGAGCGTTTTTTGAGCTACAGCAATTTCAAAAATGAACTTTTGAACAAAATAATTTTTCTGCGTCAAGTTCAAAGGGGCACTACTCTGCTAGGAAATGTTATTTCAAAGATCTGTTTGTTGCATTCTGTGCTACAATGATTGTGCAACATATTCAGTACAGATCATTATGATATAAAAGTTGATATTTAAGGATATAATTGGACAGAAACTTCCTTTTTACATTTTTTATGATTTTTTTCTTTTTCGAGGGTTATTTTACTTTGAGAATTTTAGTTTATCCAGCAGAATTTCATGAAATTTTCAGGGATTGTAGGCCCTATCCTGAACTCGTTTTGTACGAGCCCGATTTTTGAATTTCGATTTTGTTTTCGAGTTATCTCCCCTTAAACGAAAAAACTTTAAACCTCGATTTCTCGGTAACAATGGGAGATAATTTCATAAAACTTTCACCAAAATGTGGGCAACATCATTCCCCATCGATTGCACCCTAAGCAGTTTTCGGCCGTATAAATAGATTTTTTGCTATTTTAGAAAAACTGTTAATTTTGTGAAATTTCACAGTTTTGACGGTACGCGTCTTTGAAATTCTTCTTGTCATTAACTACAATAGATACAGATGCATGCTATAGCTCATTTTAAAGCCAGATGAACGCTACAAAAAGTAATCTCCCAAACCTGCCCTCTATTTTGAGCGGTTTTTGAGCTACAGCAATTTCAAAAATGAACTTTTGAACAAAATAATTTTTCTGCGTCAAGTTCAAAGGGGCACTACTCTGCTAGGAAATGTTATTTCAAAGATCTGTTTGTTGCATTCTGTGCTACAATGATTGTGCAACATATTCAGTACAGATCATTATGATATAAAAGTTGATATTTAAGGATATAATTGGACAGAAACTTCCTTTTTACATTTTTTATGATTTTTTTCTTTTTCGAGGGTTATTTTACTTTGAGAATTTTAGTTTATCCAGCAGAATTTCATGAAATTTTCAGGGATTGTAGGCCCTATCCTGAACTCGTTTTGTACGAGCCCGATTTTTGAATTTCGATTTTGTTTTCGAGTTATCTCCCCTTAAACGAAAAAACTTTAAACCTTGATTTCTCGGTAACAATGGGAGATAATTTCATAAAACTTTCACCAAAATGTGGGCAACATCATTCCCCATCGATTGCACCCTAAGCAGTTTTCGGCCGTATAAATAGATTTTTTGCTATTTTAGAAAAACTGTTAATTTTGTGAAATTTCACAGTTTTGACGGTACGCGTCTTTGAAATTCTTCTTGTCATTAACTACAATAGATACAGATGCATGCTATAGCTCATTTTAAAGCCAGATGAACGCTACAAAAAGTAATCTCCCAAACCTGCCCTCTATTTTGAGCGTTTTTTGAGCTACAGCAATTTCAAAAATGAACTTTTGAACAAAATAATTTTTCTGCGTCAAGTTCAAAGGGGCACTACTCTGCTAGGAAATGTTATTTCAAAGATCTGTTTGTTGCATTCTGTGCTACAATGATTGTGCAACATATTCAGTACAGATCATTATGATATAAAAGTTGATATTTAAGGATATAATTGGACAGAAACTTCCTTTTTACATTTTTTATGATTTTTTTCTTTTTCGAGGGTTATTTTACTTTGAGAATTTTAGTTTATCCAGCAGAATTTCATGAAATTTTCAGGGATTGTAGGCCCTATCCTGAACTCGTTTTGTACGAGCCCGATTTTTGAATTTCGATTTTGTTTTCGAGTTATCTCCCCTTAAACGAAAAAACTTTAAACCTCGATTTCTCGGTAACAATGGGAGATAATTTCATAAAACTTTCACCAAAATGTGGGCAACATCATTCCCCATCGATTGCACCCTAAGCAGTTTTCGGCCGTATAAATAGATTTTTTGCTATTTTAGAAAAACTGTTAATTTTGTGAAATTTCACAGTTTTGACGGTACGCGTCTTTGAAATTCTTCTTGTCATTAACTACAATAGATACAGATGCATGCTATAGCTCATTTTAAAGCCAGATGAACGCTACAAAAAGTAATCTCCCAAACCTGCCCTCTATTTTGAGCGGTTTTTGAGCTACAGCAATTTCAAAAATGAACTTTTGAACAAAATAATTTTTCTGCGTCAAGTTCAAAGGGGCACTACTCTGCTAGGAAATGTTATTTCAAAGATCTGTTTGTTGCATTCTGTGCTACAATGATTGTGCAACATATTCAGTACAGATCATTATGATATAAAAGTTGATATTTAAGGATATAATTGGACAGAAACTTCCTTTTTACATTTTTTATGATTTTTTTCTTTTTCGAGGGTTATTTTACTTTGAGAATTTTAGTTTCAAAACTGTTACAGATAGAAATTTTATCGTTGATGTTTTGTCAAGCAGATGTAATGAGTAGACAGAAAAAAATATCAACTAGTCATGATAAAAAAAATTCTTTCCATGACTGGTCCTTGAATATCGCGATTTTTGGAAAATCCTCATTTCTAGCACATTTCAAAGTTCCACAGTTTCTTTATTAAGAAAGATATCTTTAAATCGAGTGTATTTTTGCATGCGCTATTCCGAGCACAACTTTTGCTATGTTGTACTTTATCATAAAAATGTTGATAGTTAAGGAGCTAGAAGGACCAACATGGAGTAGGGGTCTAAAAATCTTCAAATTTCAGTGTTTTCAATAAAGTTCCAAAATTCATTACTCCATTAGTATTTAAGTTATCAAAACAAACATACATATTTGTATGTGGATAAACAAGACCAACATTGTTTCTAATATACCTCATCAGTAAAATACCAATAGTTAAAGTGTAAGGTTTAATTACAATATACAGGGTTCTGAAACAGTCAACTTTACATTACAGCGTTAAATCACATGTATCTCGAAAACGGTGACAGATAATTCAACCAAATTTTTTTCTGCTTCTAGGAATAATATTCTCTGAAGAAAGATGTCATAGCTGACATTGGCCACCATGATCAATTTTCGGAAAAGTCTTTAACACTGAATATCAAGTGGAATTTGCTCATTTTGATAATGTATTAGTTACTGTTAACCTCTTAGATAAAAAGTGATGTGAAGGTCAAACACTGTGTGAAGGTCAAACAGAAGTCTTGAAGACCTAAGTATTGACGCGTCAATCCTAGTTATTAAGGATTCAGCCTTTCAGGCTGAATCCTTATTGTTATTGGTGTGTTTTATTATTTTTTTTGTCTTCCCCCGATTTTTGTGCCCGCGATTCAGCCAAAACGGCTAATGCTATAACAGTAAAATTTAGTACACTGATAGCCCTTCATGAGGAAAGGGTCTAATAAGCTTTTGGGCACAATCGGTCAACAAATAAAAGGTCAAGGTCGAATCCAAGTTCGAAAAATTAACATGGGATTTTTTTTCAAAATGCAGCTAGAGACTTGAAATTTTACATAGAGATGGACAATGACATTCTAAGCAAAAAAGGCAATCAGGACGAAGTCGTAGGTCACGTGGTTTGGCCGCCATATTGGATTTTTCAACTTTTCAGAATTTCCGGACCCCATGCACCTTTGAAGATCAACTCCTCTGAAGATACTTGCAACAGAGAGCTGAAATTTACACTCAATGTAGCTGAAGCATTGTTGTTTTGGATTTGGTCATTAGAAAGTCCTAACTTTAATACTTTTTGTGCTGTGATCTTTCAAAGATGACCAAAATCGAAAAATCGCAAACTTCAAGGGCAGATAATTCAAAACCCAGACCATAGAAGTTTATAATTTTTGCATGAGAGTTAGACACTACCAAGGTCTTTCAAATAAAAGAATAAAATCGCTCGCGAAGAGTCATTTCCGGTCGGTAGGAAGCATTTCCCTAACATGGGGTCAAACTGCAAACTTTTCTAAAAACGCTCTAGGAACTTTATCCATTAACAAAAAGTCATGATACTTTCAGGGCAGACTCCTGACATGTTTATTTTTGTGCTGAACACACTGCTGATGCGCTGAATCCTGTTGTCGCCGCTTGCGGCTATATTTATTTTTATTTTTTGTACCGATTTTGTGTAATTCCTACAGCCTTCCCATTTCAACCGATTCTCGTGAAATTTTCAGGGATTGTAGCTTTTGTCCTAACTTAGTGCATGACGAGGGCGATTTTTGAATTTCGAATTTGTTTTTTAGTTATCTCCCCTTAAACGAAAAAACTGCAAACCTTGATTTCTCGGTAACTAAGGGAGATAATTTCAAAAAACTTTCACCAAAATGTGGGCAACAACATTCCTCATCGATGTAGCCCATAGCGGTTTTCGGCCGTATAAATAGATTTTTTGCAATTTTCGAAAAACTGTAAATTTTGTGAAATTTCACAGTTTTGACGGTACGCGTCTTTGAAATTCTTCTTGTCACTAACTACAATAGATACAGATGCATGCTATAGCTCATTTTAAAGCCAGATGAACGCTACAAAAAGTAATCCCCCAAACCTGCCCTCTATTTTGAGCGGTTTTTGAGCTACAGCAATTTCAAAAATGAACTTTTGAAAAAAAAATATAAAAATTCTGCGTCAAGTTCAAAGGGGCACTTCTCTGTTAGGAAATGTAATTTCAAAGATCTGTTTGTTGCATTCTATGCTACAATGATTGTGCAACATATTCAGTACAGATCTTTATGATATAAAAGTTGATATTTAAGGAAATAATTGGACATAAACTTCCTTTTTAATTTGTTTGCGGTTTTTTACTTTTTCGAGGGTTATTTTACTTTGAGAATTTTAGTTTCAAAACTGTTACAGATAGACATTTTATCGTTGATGTTTTGTAAAGCAAATGTAATGAGTAGACGGCAAAAACGTTAAATCACATGTATCTCGAAAACGGTGACAGATAAGGGATTTGTAAAAAAAAAGGTGAGAAAAGTCTAATTTTCATGACATATCGCATAGTTTGCAAGAAAACAACAATTTCACAAAGTTAAAAACATTGAGTTGGAGGGAAAGGTATATTTTAAAGTTCCACAGAGGTGATAGGGCTTTTTAAAACAGAGTTAATTCAATCAATACGTTCACACCCAGCTGAGTGGAATCTGCTACCATGTATAAGTCAAAATCAGGACTCTACCCTCTATGATTAAATTAGTCGGTCGGTCTGGTCGGTCTGGTCTGGTCTTTATTGCTAGACCTCCTGCCTCTCTTCTGATCTGACTTGGACACCTTTCATGTACGTGTACGTGCATGTACATGAATTTGGTCTTGGAATATGTCTTGGCCATATCTTTCATTTGAGAGATTGACGCTACAAAGGGTCATTTCCAACTCCCCGTTGCTGGATTGCTAGACTACGCATTTTTGACCTACTCTGGTATATTGTAGCATGTATTATGTTTGCATCTTTTAGTTAAACTTTTTGAGTTATCAGTATAATATCAATAGTTAAAGTGTTAGGTTTCATTACATTATACAGGGGTCTGAAAAAACTGCAAACCTCGATTTCTCGGTAACTAAGGGAGATAATTTCAAAAAACTTTCACCAAAATGTGGGCAACAACATTCCTCATCGATGTAGCCCATAGCGGTTTTCGGCCGTATAAATAGATTTTTTGCAATTTTCGAAAAACTGTAAATTTTGTGAAATTTCACAGTTTTGACGGTACGCGTCTTTGAAATTCTTCTTGTCACTAACTACAATAGATACAGATGCATGCTATAGCTCATTTTAAAGCCAGGTGAACGCTACAAAAAGTAATCCCCCAAACCTGCCCTCTATTTTGAGCGGTTTTTGAGCTACAGCAATTTCAAAAATGAACTTTTGAAAAAAAAATAAAAAAATTCTGCGTCAAGTTCAAAGGGGCACTTCTCTGTTAGGAAATGTAATTTCAAAGATCTGTTTGTTGCATTCTATGCTACAATGATTGTGCAACATATTCAGTACAGATCTTTATGATATAAAAGTTGATATTTAAGGAAATAATTGGACATAAACTTCCTTTTTAATTTGTTTGCGGTTTTTTACTTTTTCGAGGGTTATTTTACTTTGAGAATTTTAGTTTCAAAACTGTTACAGATAGACATTTTATCGTTGATGTTTTGTAAAGCAAATGTAATGAGTAGACGGCAAAAACGTTAAATCACATGTATCTCGAAAACGGTGACAGATAAGGGATTTGTAAAAAAAAAGGTGAGAAAAGTCTAATTTTCATGACATATCGCATAGTTTGCAAGAAAACAACAATTTCACAAAGTTAAAAACATTGAGTTGGAGGGAAAGGTATATTTTAAAGTTCCACAGAGGTGATAGGGCTTTTTAAAACAGAGTTAATTCAATCAATACGTTCACACCCAGCTGAGTGGAATCTGCTACCATGTATAAGTCAAAATCAGGACTCTACCCTCTATGATTAAATTAGTCGGTCGGTCTGGTCGGTCTGGTCTGGTCTTTATTGCTAGACCTCCTGCCTCTCTTCTGATCTGACTTGGACACCTTTCATGTACATGAATTTGGTCTTGGAATATGTCTTGGCCATATCTTTCATTTGAGAGATTGACGCTACAAAGGGCCATTTCCAACTCCCCGTTGCTGGATTGCTAGACTACGCATTTTTGACCTACTCTGGTATATTGTAGCATGTATTATGTTTGCATCTTTTAGTTAAACTTTTTGAGTTATCAGTATAATATCAATAGTTAAAGTGTTAGGTTTCATTACATTATACAGGGGTCTGAAACAGTCAACTTTACTTTACAGCGTTAAATCACATGTATCTTGAAAACGGTGACAGATAATTCAACAATAAAAATTTCTGCTTCTAGGAATAATATTCTCTGAAGAATGATGTCATAGCTGACATTGGCCACCATGATGAATTTTTCTGAATACCAAGTGGAATTTGATCATTTTGATAATGTATTAGTTACTGTTTACCTCTTAGACAAAAAGTCATGTGAAGGTCAAACACTGTGTGAAGGTCAAAGAGGAATCTTGAAGACCTAAGTATTGACGCGTCAATCCTAGTTATTATTATTATTTGTACTTTTTTTGTGACTGAGATTCTGCTCAAACCGCTCGATCAAATTCGTCCAAACTTGGCATGCAGATACCCCTTACCCTGGAATCGACGTAATAAGCTTTTGGGCAAAATCGGCTCGTACATTAAAGGTCCAGTTCGAATCCAAAGTCGAAAATTTAACATTGATTTTTTTTTCAAAATACACTTAGAGACTTGAATTTTTTTTTAAAAGAAGCGCAATGAAAAATAATGAAAAAAAGTGAATCAGGACAAATTGGTAGGTCACGTGGTTTGGCCGCCATCTTGCTTTAAGTGCATTTTCGACCGTTTCCGACCCCACCCGCCTTTGACAATCTTCTCCTCTGAAGATACTTGCACTACAGAGCTGTAATTCATACTGAATGTAGCTGAAACATTGTAGTTTAAAATCTTTTCTTTTAAAGTACTTAACTACAATACTTTTTGTGCTGTGACCTTTCAAAGTTGACCAAAATCTCAAAATCGCAAACTTCAAGGGCAGATAACTCAAAAACCAGACCGTAGAACTTAATGATTTTTGCATGACAGTTATACATGAGCATGGTCTTCAAGATAAAAGAATAAAATCGCTCGCGAACAGTCATTTCCGGTCAGGAGGAAGGGTCAAATTTTGCATATGGAAAAGTGGTGTTTTGCTGAGTATGTTTGAACCCTCTTTAACAAACATTCATGTGAAGGTCAAACAGTATGTCAAGGTCAAACAGGAATCTTGAAGACCTAAGTACTGCCGCGGCAGTCCTAGTTATTAGGTCTTCAAGACAAAGTCGTGAAGACCTATTGTTTTTATCCGATTTCTTCAAGTTCTTTTTAGGTCTTCAAGACAAAGTCGTGAAGACCTATTGTTTTTATCCGATTTCTTCAAGTTCTTTTTCTTCTATTATTATTATTATTTGTACTTTTTTTGTGAATCAACTGCAGCCCAAACGGCTGCTCCGAATTCGACCAAACTTGGCATGCAGATACCCCTTACCCTGGAATGGACATGCTAAGCTTTTGGGCAAAATCGACTCATACATTAAGGGTCCAGTTCGAATCCAAAATCGAAAATTTAACATTGATTTTTTTTTCAAAATGCACCTAGAGACTTAATTTTTTTTTTAAAACATGCGCAATGAAAAATGATGAAAAAAAGGAAATCAGGACCAATTCGTAGATCACGTGGTTCGGCCGCCATCTTGCTTTTAGTGCATTTTCGACCGTTTCCGACCCCACCCGCCTTTGACAATCTTCTTCTCTGAAGATACTTGCACTAGAGAGCTGAAATTCATACTGAATGTAGCTGAAGCATTGTACACAAAAGTTTTTAAGTGAAATTTTGCTTACATTAATACTTTTTGTGCTGTGACCTTTCAAAGTTGACCAAAATCTCAAAATCGCCAACTTCAAGGGCAGATAACTCAAAAACCAGACCGTAGAACTTAATGATTTTTGCATGAGAGCTAGACATCAGCAAGGTCTTCAAGATGAAACAATAAAATCGCTCGCGAACAGTCATTTCCGGTCAGGAGTAAGGGTCAAACTTTGCATTTTTGAAAACGGGTGTTTTGGTGGGTATGTTTGAAAAACCCTTGTAAACCAACGACACATGATAAATACTTGTTCTATATATCAAATGAAAGATAAAAGATCATACAATCTTGGATAAATCTCATTAAAATAAGATTAAACATTAACATTGAAATTCGGAGCATTTAAATGTGGTCAATCCTACTTTCGTTTTGAATGATTATGATACATTTATGATTGAAAAACTGTAGATCATTGGCAATAAAACACTAGGCAATGTTTTATCTATCATCAGGCAGCAACAAGACTGTATAACCTGAGATGATTCATGTTTGCAGCCATGTTGAATTTTCTGTAAAGGCTTAAACTTTGAATATCAAGTGAAATATGGTAATTTTGATAATGTATTAGTTACTGTTTACCTCTTAGACAAAAACCCATGTGAAGGTCAAACAGTATGTGAAGGTCAAACAGGAATCTTGAAGACCTAAGAACTGCCGCGGCAGTCCTAGTCTATTATTATTATTATTTGTACTTTTTTTGTGACAAAGATTCTGACCAAACGGCTGCTCCAAATTCGCCCAAACTTGACATGAAGATAACTCTTAACCTGGAATCGACATGCTAAGCTTTTGGCCAAAATCGACTCGTACATTAAGGGTCCAGTTCGAATCCAAAATCGAAAATTTAACATTGATTTTTTTTTCAAAATGCACTTAGAGACTTAATTTTTTTTTTAAAGCAAGCGCAATAAAAAATAATGAAAAAAAGGAAATCAGGACCAATTCGTAGGTCACGTGCTTTGGCCGCCATCTTGCTTTTAGTGCAATTTTCACAGTTTCCGACCCCACCCGCCTTTGACAATCTTCTCCTCTGAAGATACTTGCACCACAGAGCTGAAATTCATACTGAATGTAGCTGGAGTATTGTACACAAAAGTTTTTAAGTTTAATGGTGCTAACATTAATACTTTTTGTGCTGTGACCTTTCAAAGTTGACCAAAATCGAAAAATCGCCAACTTCAAGGGCAGATAACTCAAAAACCAGACCTTAGAATTAAATGATTTTTGCATGAGATTTAGACATTGGCAAGGTCTTCAAGATAAAAGAATAAAATCGATCGCGAACAGTCATTTCCGGTCCTGAGGAAGGGTCAAACTTTGCATTTTGGAAAACGGGTGTTTTGCTGGGTATGTTTTAAAAACTCTTGTAAACCAACGACACATGATAAATACTTGTTCTATATATCAAATGAAAGATAAAAGATCATACAACCTTGGATAAATCTCATTAAAATTAGATTAAACATTAACATTGAAATTCGGAGCATTTAAATGTGGTCAATCCTACTTTCGTTTTGAATGATTATGATACATTTATGATTGAAAAACTGTAGATCATTGGCAATAAAACACTAGGCAATGTTTTATCTATCATCAGGCAGCAACAAGTCTGTATAACCTGAGATGATTCATGTTTGCAGCAATGTTGAATTTTCTATAAAGGCTTAAACGTTGAATATCATGTGAAATATGGTAATTTTGATAATGTATTAGTTACTGTTTACCTCTTAGACAAAAACCCATGTGAAGGTCAAACAGTATGTGAAGGTCAAACAGGAATCTTGAAGACCTAAGTACTGCCGCGGCAGTCCTAGTTATTATTATTATTAGGTCTTCAAGACAAAGTCGTGAAGACCTATTGTTTTTATCCGATTTCTTCAAGTTCTTTTCTTCTATTATTAGGTCTTCAAGACAAAGTCGTGAAGACCTATTGTTTTTATCCGATTTCTTCAAGTTCTTTTTAGGTCTTCAAGACAAAGTCTGGAAGACCTATTGTTTTTATCCGATTTCTTCAAGTTTTCTATTATTATTATTATTTGTACTTTTTTTGTGAATCAACTGCAGCCCAAACGGCTGCTCCGAATTCTACCAAACTTGGCATGCAGATACCCCTTACCCTGGAATCGACATGCTAAGCTTTTGGGCAAAATCGACTAGTACATTAAGGGTTCAGTTCGAATCGAAAATCGAAAATTTAACATTGATTTTTTTTTCAAAATGCACTTAGAGACTTAATTTTTTTTTTAAAAGAAGCGCAATGAAAAATCATGAAAAAAAGGAAATCAGGACAAATTCGTTGGTCACGTGCTTTGGCCGCCATTTTGCTTTTAGTGCAATTTTCACCGTTTCCGACCCCACCCGCCTTTGACAATCTTCTCCTCTGAAGATACTTGCAATACAGAGCTGAAATTCATACTGAATGTAGCTGGAGTATTGTACACAAAAGTTTTTAAGTTTAATGGTGCTAACATTAATACTTTTTGTGCTGTGACCTTTCAAAGTTGACCAAAATCGAAAAATCGCTAACTTCAAGGGCAGATAACTCAAAAACCAGACCTTAGAATTCAACGATTTTTGCATGAGAGTTAGACATTGGCAAGGTCTTCAAGGTAAAAGAATAAAATCGCTCGCGAACAGTCATTTCCGGTCCTGTGGAAGGGTCAAACTTTGCATTTTTGAAAACGGATGTTTTGGTGGGTATGTTTGAAAAACTCTTGTAAACCAACGACACATGATAAATACTTGTTCTATATATCAAATGAAAGATAAAAGATCATGCAATCTTGGATAAATCTCATTAAATTAAGATTAAACATTAACATTGAAATTCGGAGCATTTAAATGTGGTCAATCCTACTTTCGTTTTGAATGATTATGATACATTTATGATTGAAAAACTGTAGATCATTGGCAATAAAACACTAGGCAATGTTTTATCTATCATCAGGCAGCAACAAGACTGTATAACCTGAGATGATTCATGTTTGCAGCCATGGTGAATTTTTCTGAAAAGTCTTTAACACTGAATATCAAGTGAAATTTGGACATTTTCATAATGTATTAGTTACTTTTTACCTCTTAGACAAAAAGTCATGTGAAGGTCAAACACTGTGTGAAGGTCAAAGAGGAAGTCTTGAAGACCTAAGTATTGACGCGTCAATCCTAGTCTATTATTATTATTATTTGTACTTTTTTTGTGACAAAGATTCTGACCAAACGGCTGCTCCAAATTCGCCCAAACTTGACATGCAGATACCTCTTAACCTGGAATCGACATGCTAAGCTTTTGGGCAAAATCGACTCATACATTAAGGGTCCAGTTCGAATCCAAAATCGAAAATTTAACATTGATTTTTTTTTCAAAATGTACTTAGAGACTTAATTGTTTTTTAAAACAAGCGCAATGAAAAATAATGAAAAAAGAAATCAGGACAAATTCGTAGGTCACTTGCTCTGGCCGCCATTTTGCTTTTAGTGCAATTTTCACCGTTTCCGACCCCACCCGCCTTTGACAATCTTCTCCTCTGAAGATACTTGCACTACAGAGCTGAAATTCATACTGAATGTAGCTGGAGTATTGTACACAAAAGTTTTTAAGTTTAATGGTGCTAACATTAATACTTTTTGTGCTGTGACCTTTCAAAGTTGACCAAAATCGAAAAATCGCCAACTTCAAGGGCAGATAACTCAAAAACCAGACCTTAGAATTAAATGATTTTTGCATGAGATTTAGACATTGGCAAGGTCTTCAAGATAAAAGAATAAAATCGATCGCGAACAGTCATTTCCGGTCCTGAGGAAGGGTCAAACTTTGCATTTTGGAAAACGGGTGTTTTGCTGGGTATGTTTTAAAAACTCTTGTAAACCAACGACACATGATAAATACTTGTTCTATATATCAAATGAAAGATAAAAGATCATACAACCTTGGATAAATCTCATTAAAATTAGATTAAACATTAACATTGAAATTCGGAGCATTTAAATGTGGTCAATCCTACTTTCGTTTTGAATGATTATGATACATTTATGATTGAAAAACTGTAGATCATTGGCAATAAAACACTAGGCAATGTTTTATCTATCATCAGGCAGCAACAAGTCTGTATAACCTGAGATGATTCATGTTTGCAGCAATGTTGAATTTTCTATAAAGGCTTAAACGTTGAATATCATGTGAAATATGGTAATTTTGATAATGTATTAGTTACTGTTTACCTCTTAGACAAAAACCCATGTGAAGGTCAAACAGTATGTGAAGGTCAAACAGGAATCTTGAAGACCTAAGTACTGCCGCGGCAGTCCTAGTTATTATTATTATTAGGTCTTCAAGACAAAGTCGTGAAGACCTATTGTTTTTATCCGATTTCTTCAAGTTCTTTTCTTCTATTATTAGGTCTTCAAGACAAAGTCGTGAAGACCTATTGTTTTTATCCGATTTCTTCAAGTTCTTTTTAGGTCTTCAAGACAAAGTCGTGAAGACCTATTGTTTTTATCCGATTTCTTCAAGTTCTTATTAGGTCTTCAAGACAAAGTCGTGAAGACCTATTGTTTTTATCCGATTTCTTCAAGTTCTTATTATTATTATTATTCTTTGTACAATTTTTGTGAACGAGCTACAGGTCAAACGGCTGCTCTAAATTCGCCCAAACTTTCACAGCTGATACCCCTTACCCTGGAATCGACATGCTAAGCTTTTGGGCAAAATCGACTCGTACATTAAAGGTCCAGTTCGAATCCAAAATCGAAAAGTTAACATTGATTTTTTTTTCAAAATGCACTTAGAGACTTGAATTTTTTTTTAAAAGAAGCGCAATGAAAAATAATGAAAAAAAGTAAATCATGGCAAATTTGTAGGTCACGTGGTACGGCCGCCATCTTGCTTATAGTGCAATTTTCACAGTTTTCGACCCCACCCGCCTTTGACAATCTTCTCCTCTGAAGATACTTTTACTACAGAGCTGAAATTCATACTGAATGTAGCTGAAGTATTGTAGATTTGAATTTATAGATTTGAAAGACTTAACCTTCATACTTTTTGTACTGTGACCTTTCAAAGTTGACCAAAATCGCAAAATCGCCAACTTCAAGGTCACATAGCTCAAAAACCAGACCTTAGAACTTCATGATTTTTGCATGAGAGTTAAACATTAGCAAGGTCTTTCAGATAAAAGAATAAAATCGCTCGCGAACAGTCATTTCCTGTCAGGAGGAAGGGTCAAACTTTGCCTATGGAAAAGTGGTGTTTTGCTGGGTATGTTTGAACCCTCTTTAACAAACATGCATGTGAAGGTCAAACATGCATGTGAAGGTCAAACAGTATGTGAAGGTCAAAGAGGAATCTTGAAGACCTAAGTACTGCCGCGGCAGTCCTAGTTATTATTATTATTATTTGTACAATTTTTGTGAGATATCTACAGCTCAAACCGCTTGTTCAAATTCGCCCAAACTTGACATTCAGGTACCCCTTACCCTGGAATCGATAAACTAAGCTTTTGGGCATAATCGGCTCGTACATTAAAGGTCCAGTTCGAATCCAAAGTCAAAAATTTAACATTGATTTTTTTTTCAAAATGCACTTAGAGACTTGAATTTTTTTTAAAAGAAGCGCAATGAAAAATAATGAAAAAAAGTAAATCAGGACAAATTCGTAGGTCACGTGCTTTGGCCGCCATCTTGCTTTTAGTGCATTTTCGACCGTTTCCGACCCCACCCGCCTTTGACAATCTTCTTCTCTGAAGATACTTGCACCACAGAGCTGAAATTCATACTGAATGTAGCTGAAGCATTGTAGTTTAAAATCTTTTCTTTTAAAGTACTTATCTACAATACTTTTTGTGCTGTGACCTTTCAAAGTTGACCAAAATCTCAAAATCGCAAACTTCAAGGGCAGATAACTAAAAAACCAGACCTTAGAACTTAATGATTTTTGCATGACAGTTAGACATAAGCAAGGTCTTCAAGATAAAAGAATAAAATCGCTCGCGAACAGTCACTTCCGGTCAGGAGGAAGGGTCAAACTTTGCATATTAAAAAGTGATGTTTTGGTCGGTATGGTTTAAACCTCTTTAACAAACATGCATGTGAAGGTCAAACATGCATGTGAAGGTCAAACAGTATGTGAAGGTCAAACAGGAATCTTGAAGACCTAAGTACTGCCGCGGCAGTCCTAGTTATTATTATTATTATTATTTGGACGTCTTTTCTGTCGACGTTTCTGACCTTATTGACAAGCCGATTTTCATGAAACTTTCAGGGATTGTAGAGTCTGACCCAAATTAGTGAATGACATGAGCGATTTTTGAATTTCGAATTTCTTTTTGAGTTATCTCCCCTTAAACGAAAAAACTGCAAACCTCGATTTCTCGTTAACTAAAGGAGATAATTTCAAAAAACTTTCACCAAAATGTGGGCAACAACATTCCTCATCGATGTAGCCCATAGCGGTTTTCGGCCGTATAAATAGATTTTTTTCTATTTTCAAAAAACTGAACATTTTCTGAAATTTCGCGTTACTGACAGTACGCGTCTTTGAAAATCTTCTCCTCACTAACTGCAATACATACAGACGAGTGTGATAGCTCGTTGGAAAGCTTAATGAGTGTGTAAAAACGTGAATACCGCGAATTTTTAATTTTTGACCTGTTACTCGAGTTATCTGCCCTTGGAGTTCGACATTTTTTCGAAGTGTCATTTTTCGTGTTACGTTCAAAGGGGCACCACTCTGTAAGGAAATGTCAAAAATGAAATTTGTTTGATGCATTCTGTTCTACAATAATAGATGAACAAGTTCACTACAGATCATTATTATATAAAAGTTGATATTAAAGGAAATATGTGGACATAAAGAGTTGTTTTTCATTTTTCGGCGATTTTAACATTTTTTTAGGGTTATTTTACTTTGAGAATTTTAGATTCAAAACTGTTACAGATAGAAATTTTATCGTTGATGTTTTGTGAAGCAGATGTAATGATTAGACAGAAAAAAATGTCAACAAGTCATGATTAATGTTTTTTCTGTCCATGACCGGCCCTTGAATATTGAAATTTTTTGCAAAATCCTCATTTTTGGCATATTTTAAAGGTCCACAGTTTCTTTATTATGAAAGATATCTTTAAATTGATTGTAGTTTCACATGCGCTATTCCAAGCACAACTTTGGCTATGTTGCACTTTATCATAAAAATGTTGGTAGTTAAGGAGATAGAAGGACCAACATGGTGTAGGGGTAAAAAAATCTTCAAATTTCAGTGTTTTCTTAACATTACAACGTTAAATCACATGTATCTCGAAAACGGTGAGAGATAATTTAACCAAATTTTTTTCTGCTACTAGGAATAATATTCTCTGAAAAATGGTGTCATACCTGACATTGGTACCTGACATTGGCGACCATGATGAATTTTTCTGAAAAGTCTTTAACACTGAATATCAAGTGGAATTTGGTCATTTTGATAATGTATTAGTTACTGTTTACCTCTTAAGACAAAAAGTCATGTGAAGGTCAAACACTGTGTGAAGGTCAAACAGAAGTCTTGAAGACCTAAGTATTGACGCGTCAATCCTAGTTATTATTATTATTATTATTATTTGTACAATTTTTGTGACAGATCCACAGCTCAAACCGCTTGTTCAAATTCGCCCAAACTTCACATGCAGGTACCCCTTACCCTGGAATCGATAAACTAAGCTTTTGGGCATAATCGGCTCGTACATTAAAGGTCCAGTTCGAATCCAAAGTCGAAAATTTAACATTGATTTTGTTTTCAAAATGCACTTAGAGACTTGAAATTTTTTTTAAAACAAGCGCAATGAAAAATAATGAAAAAAAGTAAATCAGGACAAATTCGTAGGTCACGTGCTTTGGCCGCCATCTTGCTTTTAGTGCATTTTCGACGGTTTCCGACCCCACCCGCCTTTGACAATCTTCTTCTCTGAAGATACTTGCACTACAGAGCTGTAATTCATACTGAATGTAGCTGAAGCATTGTAGTTTAAAATCTTTTCTTTTAAAGTACTTAACTACAATACTTTTTGTGCTGTGACCTTTCAAAGTTGACCAAAATCTCAAAATCGCAAACTTCAAGGGCAGATAACTAAAAAACCAGACCTTAGAACTTAATGATTTTTGCATGAGAGTTAGACATGAGCAAGGTCTTCAAGATAAAAGAATAAAATCGCCCGCGAACAGTCACTTCCGGTCAGGAGGAAGGGTCAAACTTTGCATATTAAAAAGTAATGTTTTGGTCGGTATGGTTTAAACCTTTTTACCAAACATGCATGTGAAGGTCAAACATGCATGTGAAGGTCAAACAGTATGTGAAGGTCAAACAGGAATCTTGAAGACCTAAGTACTGCCGCGGCAGTCCTAGTTATTATTAGGTCTTCAAGACAAAGTCGTGAAGACCTATTGTTTTTATCCGATTTCTTCAAGTTCTTTTCTATTATTATTATTATTATTTGTACTTTTTTTGTGACAAAGATTCTGACCAAACGACTGCTCCAAATTCGCCCAAACTTGACATGCAGATACCTCTTAACCTGGAATCGACATGCTAAGCTTTTGGGCAAAATCGACTCGTACATTAAGGGTCCAGTTCGAATCCAAAATCGAAAATTTAACATTGATTTTTTTTTCAAAATGTACTTAGAGACTTAATTTTTTTTTTAAAACAAGCGCAATGAAAAATAATGAAAAAAAGGAAATCAGGACAAATTCGTAGGTCACTTGCTCTGGCCGCCATTTTGCTTTTAGTGCAATTTTCACCGTTTCCGACCCCACCCGCCTTTGACAATCTTCTCCTCTGAAGATACTTGCACTACAGAGCTGAAATTCATACTGAATGTAGCTGGAGTATTGTTGACAAAAGTTTTTAAGTTTAATGGTGCTAACGTTAATACTTTTTGTGCTGTGACCTTTCAAAGTTGACCAAAATCGAAAAATCGCCAACTTCAAGGGCAGATAACTCGAAAACCAGACCTTAGAATTCAATGATTTCTGCTTGAGAGTTAGACATTGGCAAGGTCTTCAAGATAAAAGAATAAAATCGATCGCGAACAGTCATTTCCGGTCCTGAGGAAGGGTCAAACTTTGCATTTTGGAAAACGGGTGTTTTGGTGGGTATGTTTGAAAAACCATTGTAAACCAACGACACATGATAAATACTTGTTCTATATATCAAATGAAAGATAAAAGATCATACAATCTTGGATAAATCTCATTAAAATTAGATTAAACATTAACATTGAAATTCGGAGCATTTCAATGTGGTCAAACCTACTTTCGTTTTGAATGATTATGATACATTTATGATTGAAAAACTGTAGTTCATTGGCAATAAAACACTAGGCAATGTTTTATCTATCATCAGGCAGCAACAAGACTGTATAACCTGAGATGATTCATGTTTGCAGCCATGTTGAATTTTCTGTAAAGGCTTAAACGTTGATTATCAAGTGAAATATGGTCATTTTTATAATGTATTAGTTACTGTTTACCTCTTAGACAAAAAGCCATGTGAAGGTCAAACAGTATGTGAAGGACAAACAGGAATCTTGAAGACCTAAGTACTGCCGCGGCAGTCCTAGTCTATTATTATTATTATTTGTACTTTTTTTGTGACAAAGATTCTGACCAAACGGCTGCTCCAAATTCGCCCAAACTTGACATGCAGATACCTCTTAACCTGGAATCGACATGCTAAGCTTTTGGGCAAAATCGACTCATACATTAAGGGTCCAGTTCGAATCCAAAATCGAAAATTTAACATTGATTTTTTTTTCAAAATGTACTTAGAGACTTAATTTTTTTGTAAAACAAGCGCAATGAAAAATAATGAAAAAAAGGAAATCAGGACAAATTCGTAGGTCACTTGCTCTGGCCGCCATTTTGCTTTTAGTGCAATTTTCACCGTTTCCGACCCCACCCGCCTTTGACAATCTTCTCCTCTGAAGATACTTGCACTACAGAGCTGAAATTCATACTGAATGTAGCTGGAGTATTGTACACAAAAGTTTTTAAGTTTAATGGTGCTAACATTAATACTTTTTGTGCTGTGACCTTTCAAAGTTGACCAAAATCGAAAAATCGCCAACTTCAAGGGCAGATAACTCAAAAACCAGACCTTAGAATTAAATGATTTTTGCATGAGATTTAGACATTGGCAAGGTCTTCAAGATAAAAGAATAAAATCGATCGCGAACAGTCATTTCCGGTCCTGAGGAAGGGTCAAACTTTGCATTTTGGAAAACGGGTGTTTTGCTGGGTATGTTTTAAAAACTCTTGTAAACCAACGACACATGATAAATACTTGTTCTATATATCAAATGAAAGATAAAAGATCATACAACCTTGGATAAATCTCATTAAAATTAGATTAAACATTAACATTGAAATTCGGAGCATTTAAATGTGGTCAATCCTACTTTCGTTTTGAATGATTATGATACATTTATGATTGAAAAACTGTAGATCATTGGCAATAAAACACTAGGCAATGTTTTATCTATCATCAGGCAGCAACAAGTCTGTATAACCTGAGATGATTCATGTTTGCAGCAATGTTGAATTTTCTATAAAGGCTTAAACGTTGAATATCATGTGAAATATGGTAATTTTGATAATGTATTAGTTACTGTTTACCTCTTAGACAAAAACCCATGTGAAGGTCAAACAGTATGTGAAGGTCAAACAGGAATCTTGAAGACCTAAGTACTGCCGCGGCAGTCCTAGTTATTATTATTATTAGGTCTTCAAGACAAAGTCGTGAAGACCTATTGTTTTTATCCGATTTCTTCAAGTTCTTTTCTTCTATTATTAGGTCTTCAAGACAAAGTCGTGAAGACCTATTGTTTTTATCCGATTTCTTCAAGTTCTTTTCTATTATTATTATTATTTGTACTTTTTTTGTGACAAAGATTCTGACCAAACGGCTGCTCCAAATTCGCCCAAACTTGACATGCAGATACCTCTTAACCTGGAATCTACATGCTAAGCTTTTGGGCAAAATCGACTCATACATTAAGGGTCCAGTTCGAATCCAAAATCGAAAATTTAACATTGATTTTTTTTTCAAAATGTACTTAGAGACTTAATTTTTTTTTAAAACAAGCGCAATGAAAAATAATGAAAAAAAGGAAATCAGGACAAATTCGTAGGTCACTTGCTCTGGCCGCCATTTTGCTTTTAGTGCAATTTTCACCGTTTCCGACCCCACCCGCCTTTGACAATCTTCTCCTCTGAAGATACTTGCACTACAGAGCTGAAATTCATACTGAATGTAGCTGGAGTATTGTTGACAAAAGTTTTTAAGTTTAATGGTGCTAACGTTAATACTTTTTGTGCTGTGACCTTTCAAAGTTGACCAAAATCTCAAAATCGCCAACTTCAAGGGCAGATAACTCAAAAACCAGACCTTAGAATTCAATGATTTCTGCATGAGAGTTAGACATTGGCAAGGTCTTCAAGATAAAAGAATAAAATCGATCGCGAACAGTCATTTCCGGTGCTGAGGAAGGGTCAAACTTTGCATTTTGAAAAACGGGTGTTTTGCAGGGTATGTTTGAAAAACTCTTGTAAACCAACGACACATGATAAAACTTGTTCTATATATCAAATGAAAGATAAAAGATCATACAATCTTGGATAAATCTCATTAAAATTAGATGTAACATTAACATTGAAATTCGGAGCATTTAAATGTGGTCAATCCTACTTTCGTTTTGAATGATTATGATACATTTATGATTGAAAAACTGTAGATCATTGGCAATAAAACACTAGGCAATGTTTTATCTATCATCAGGCAGCAACAAGTCTGTATAACCTGAGATGATTCATGTTTGCAGCAATGTTGAATTTTCTATAAAGGCTTAAACGTTGAATATCATGTGAAATATGGTAATTTTGATAATGTATTAGTTACTGTTTACCTCTTAGACAAAAACCCATGTGAAGGTCAAACAGTATGTGAAGGTCAAACAGGAATCTTGAAGACCTAAGTACTGCCGCGGCAGTCCTAGTTATTATTATTATTAGGTCTTCAAGACAAAGTCGTGAAGACCTATTGTTTTTATCCGATTTCTTCAAGTTCTTTTCTTCTATTATTAGGTCTTCAAGACAAAGTCGTGAAGACCTATTGTTTTTATCCGATTTCTTCAAGTTCTTTTCTATTATTATTATTATTTGTACTTTTTTTGTGACAAAGATTCTGACCAAACGGCTGCTCCAAATTCGCCCAAACTTGACATGCAGATACCTCTTAACCTGGAATCGACATGCTAAGCTTTTGGGCAAAATCGACTCATACATTAAGGGTCCAGTTCGAATCCAAAATCGAAAATTTAACATTGATTTTTTTTTCAAAATGTACTTAGAGACTTAATTTTTTTTTAAAACAAGCGCAATGAAAAATAATGAAAAAAAGGAAATCAGGACAAATTCGTAGGTCACTTGCTCTGGCCGCCATTTTGCTTTTAGTGCAATTTTCACCGTTTCCGACCCCACCCGCCTTTGACAATCTTCTCCTCTGAAGATACTTGCACTACAGAGCTGAAATTCATACTGAATGTAGCTGGAGTATTGTTGACAAAAGTTTTTAAGTTTAATGGTGCTAACGTTAATACTTTTTGTGCTGTGACCTTTCAAAGTTGACCAAAATCTCAAAATCGCCAACTTCAAGGGCAGATAACTCAAAAACCAGACCTTAGAATTCAATGATTTCTGCATGAGAGTTAGACATTGGCAAGGTCTTCAAGATAAAAGAATAAAATCGATCGCGAACAGTCATTTCCGGTGCTGAGGAAGGGTCAAACTTTGCATTTTGAAAAACGGGTGTTTTGCAGGGTATGTTTGAAAAACTCTTGTAAACCAACGACACATGATAAAACTTGTTCTATATATCAAATGAAAGATAAAAGATCATACAATCTTGGATAAATCTCATTAAAATTAGATGTAACATTAACATTGAAATTCGGAGCATTTAAATGTGGTCAATCCTACTTTCGTTTTGAATGATTATGATACATTTATGATTGAAAAACTGTAGATCATTGGCAATAAAACACTAGGCAATGTTTTATCTATCATCAGGCAGCAACAAGTCTGTATAACCTGAGATGATTCATGTTTGCAGCAATGTTGAATTTTCTATAAAGGCTTAAACGTTGAATATCATGTGAAATATGGTAATTTTGATAATGTATTAGTTACTGTTTACCTCTTAGACAAAAACCCATGTGAAGGTCAAACAGTATGTGAAGGTCAAACAGGAATCTTGAAGACCTAAGTACTGCCGCGGCAGTCCTAGTTATTATTATTATTAGGTCTTCAAGACAAAGTCGTGAAGACCTATTGTTTTTATCCGATTTCTTCAAGTTCTTTTCTTCTATTATTAGGTCTTCAAGACAAAGTCGTGAAGACCTATTGTTTTTATCCGATTTCTTCAAGTTCTTTTCTATTATTATTATTATTTGTACTTTTTTTGTGACAAAGATTCTGACCAAACGGCTGCTCCAAATTCGCCCAAACTTGACATGCAGATACCTCTTAACCTGGAATCGACATGCTAAGCTTTTGGGCAAAATCGACTCATACATTAAGGGTCCAGTTCGAATCCAAAATCGAAAATTTAACATTGATTTTTTTTTCAAAATGTACTTAGAGACTTAATTTTTTTTTAAAACAAGCGCAATGAAAAATAATGAAAAAAAGGAAATCAGGACAAATTCGTAGGTCACTTGCTCTGGCCGCCATTTTGCTTTTAGTGCAATTTTCACCGTTTCCGACCTCACCCGCCTTTGACAATCTTCTCCTCTGAAGATACTTGCACTACAGAGCTGAAATTCATACTGAATGTAGCTGGAGTATTGTTGACAAAAGTTTTTAAGTTTAATGGTGCTAACGTTAATACTTTTTGTGCTGTGACCTTTCAAAGTTGACCAAAATCTCAAAATCGCCAACTTCAAGGGCAGATAACTCAAAAACCAGACCTTAGAATTCAATGATTTCTGCATGAGAGTTAGACATTGGCAAGGTCTTCAAGATAAAAGAATAAAATCGATCGCGAACAGTCATTTCCGGTGCTGAGGAAGGGTCAAACTTTGCATTTTGAAAAACGGGTGTTTTGCAGGGTATGTTTGAAAAACTCTTGTAAACCAACGACACATGATAAAACTTGTTCTATATATCAAATGAAAGATAAAAGATCATACAATCTTGGATAAATCTCATTAAAATTAGATGTAACATTAACATTGAAATTCGGAGCATTTAAATGTGGTCAATCTTACTTTCGTTTTGAATGATTATGATACATTTATGATTGAAAAACTGTAGTTCATTGGCATTAAACACTAGGCAATGTTTTATCTATCATCAGGCAGCAACAAGACTGTATAACCTGAGATGATTCATGTTTGCAGCCATGTTGAATTTTCTGTAAAGGCTTAAACGTTGAATATCAAGTGAAACATGGTAATTTAGATAATGTATTAGTTACTGTTTACCTCTTAGACAAAAAGCCATGTGAAGGTCAAACAGTATGTGAAGGTCAGACAGGAATCTTGAAGACCTAAGTACTGCCGCGGCAGTCCTAGTTATTATTATTATTATTATAACAGTTTTTTAAATACTTATTAAATTGATTAAAACTTTTCTAAATATTTTTTTTTGTGATAATTATATACAAAAATATTGAATCTCAAGTTATTCACATTAACTTTTGATAGATATCAATTGTTTATTTTTCAGATGAATCTACTATCCCCGACTGAACTACTGAGGAAAAGTCCATTGAATTTGACAAAGTGTCGTCTATGCCAAACAGAAAAAGAAGAAAATCTTAGAAGTATTTATGTATCATCCCAACTTGGAATCCCGTCCCATCTTAAGATGGGGAATGTTAAATCATGCATATAATTATATAATTTAAACATGAATTTTGATACAAATGATATTTATTAATACTTACGGTATATATATCACATACCAGAAAAATGTAATTTGATGTTGATTTATTCGACTTACGAGATCGGATTCAACTCCCACCTTCTACAAGCGAGTGAACACAACAAGTATGTAAAAACAGGATGTCAACATTCATTTAATGATCATTTTTATTTTAAATTACGCTACATAACACATCGATGATTTATTATTCATCATGTTCTGTTCTTTTTCAGTCATAAAACATCAACAAAGTCATAGAAATCGAAACAACGTAAACAAAATAAGAAACAACGTAAACAACATAACAGCACAAACCAACCTTTTTTGGAAAATGAACATTATGTGAATAACCTTATGTGTATTTTACAAACATGTATTAAGAAAATCAACATAGACCCTCTTTATTTATTTACTATAAATAATGTCGCCTTCAAATGTGAAACCAGCTTACCTTATACAGAGAAATGAATAATCCAAATGTGCATAGAAATCCAATGTAAAGGCTTTTCTCAATGTGTGTTACAACGGTATCCATTCCTAAACTAAACACTGTGGGTAAGTTAATGTGACAGCTTGGCATGTTAGAGAATTAGAGACTGATATTGAGTCATTCATGACAGCAAGCAATCAGTCACGAATGGGCACCAATTAGACAACTATCACTAATGTATGGTAAAAGCAAAACTGAGTTGGGGGGGAGAAAAGTCTTGTTTGTTTTAAACTGGCTGTAAAATGGTTTGTTTACTTGTCATGTAACAAGCTTGATTAAATCAAATATAAACACATTTAAAAAACTTTATTGTTGTATGTGGTTGCTGAAATGTTTATGTGTATGAAAGGTTTACCCAAATGAGTAACTTTCAGTGACATTCAACAACTCTGAACTTAGAACTCATAAAACAGAGAGAACAAAAATTATTATTGAACTTAAAACACTTAGCACAAAATTAACATTTTGATAAATAAAATTTATTGAAAGGATCTTAGATTTTAATTCCAGGAAGAAAACATGTCTTTTCCTGAAATGAAAACATTGATAAAGAGGAAGATGGAAATGAGATTCATGTCTGAGAGTTTGGAGTCATTATTGGTTAAAGTTTATTTTTCTGTAAATAATAAATAGTATTTATTTACAAATAACATTCAAGTTGTATTGTCGTCATATAAAATTTAGTATCAAAATTTTGTTTTATATCTTCATTAAGTTATAAGTCAAAACAAATAAAAATTCTCAGTTGGGATAGCCATGTCTGAGAGTTTTGAGTCATTTATGGTCAATGTGTATTGTTCTGTAAGTATGAAATAGTATTTAATCACATAAAACATTAATGTTGTAGTGCCGTAATATCATATCTTAGTGTCCTAATTTTTTAAATATTTTTATTGAGTTAGCAGTCAAAACCGATAGAAATTCCAAGTTGGGACTGCAATGTCTGAGAATTGGAGTCATTATTGGTTAAAGTTTATTTTTCTGTAAGTATGGAATAGTATTTAATTACATAAAACATTCAAGTTGTAATCCGTAACATCATATGTTAGTGTCAAAATTTTATTTTATGTTTCTAATGAGTTACCAGTCAAAACCGATAGAAATTCCAAGTTGGGACGGCCATGTCTGAGAGTTGGGAGTCATTATTGGTTAAAGTTTATTTTTCTGAAAGTATAAAATAAAATAGACTTACATTAAACAATCAAGTTTTAGTGTAGGAATATCATATCTTAGTGTCAAAATTTTATTTTATATTTTTAATGAGTAAGCAGTCAAAACCGATAAAAATTCGGACGGCAATGTCTGAGCGTTGGAGTCATTATTGGTTAAAGTTTATTTTTCTGTAAGTATGAAGTAGTATCTAATTACATATAACATTCAAGTTGTAGTGACGTAACATCATATGTTATTGTCAAAATTCTATTTTATATTTTTAATGAATCATGAGTCAAAACCGATAGAAGTTCCAAGTTGGGACGGCCATGTCTGTTAGTTAGGAGTCATTTACGGTTAATGTTTATTTTTCTGAAAAAACCCTAAAATCAACGAAGTTACAAGCTTAGTTTTACAGTTTCAGAAGTCAAAATGTGTCTTTATATGTTTACATCTAAAAAGGTACCCGAATGAAGAGTGGATAGCGAAATTTTGAACTGATATTCGTAGATTATTATTTCATCTCATGAAGACTGAAGATTAAGCCATGTTGTCCAACTTCATGCAGTTTCATTTCATGTGAGTGTCAAAAGTTATCATTTTCACATGTAAACTGACAATATTGTTAAAAAACCCATAGAATAAATAACTTTAATAACAAAATCTATACTTTGAAACAGTTGGTCAAGTTTGACAATTGACAATCTACACCAAAGCCTGTTAGAAGCGAGGTTTTCACGTCGCCCGACTCAGAAATCGACAACGACACGAAAAGAACATGCAAAGCACTTAGTTCGCCTTCTAATTCGTCTGACAGTGACACCGGCTATACAATCGACATGCCAACTGTTGCGGACCCGGACCCCCTAGTTGAGAGGATTATACTAATCTTTCAGTTGCTAACACAATTACCGCACCCATGAAGCCGATTATTAGAAGCGAAATTCAACATATCATCGACCAGAATACAGCACAGGCTGCTGAATTAAAAAATCTTTCTGAAAAGTTGTCCGAGCGAGATCAAGTAATCACTGACCTGACGTACCGTTTGGACAGGCAGGAACAGTATTCACGGAGGAATACCATCCGTATCACCGGTCTCCAGAAACACGAGGGAGAAGATACAGACGACGTGGTCACCAGATTCGCTAGAGAGATTGGTGTTCAGGATGCAGTTATCGACGACGTGGATACCAGCCACAGATTGCCTAAACGTCCCAAGGAACAACAAGATCCCCCACGTCCCATAATTGTGCGTTACGTAAGTAACAAAATGTTTCGTGCCATGTTAGCTGTGAGGTCTAAAGGGTTGAAGAAGAAGTGCCAGCGAGAGAAGTGTAGAATCTTCATAAATGGAGACCTGACTAAGACAAGAGCAGACTTGGCCAAGAGTGCTCGTGCCCTAGTTAAGGAAAATAGGGTGATGTCGTCATGGGTGACCGGCGGTGTAGTGCTCATTAAACTCCATGACGGAACTGTGACGAAAGTTGCTTACGAGTCACATTTCGACAAAGTCTACGAATCTACAAGACTTCGACTCCATGTCGATCTCTCGCAAACTGCAAAGAAAACTGATTAAGGTTAGTTATGACCATTGTTAATGGATTGTTTAAGGTGACCGAAATTGACTCGCATTGCTTATCTGAACTTCTTATTATTTTATTCCAGTATAAGCCAATGGTATGTATCTGACCAGAAATAAAATTCGTAAACACACCTGAATTGTTTACAAATAGTCCAGCTTGCTTGTCACATGATATGACCCACTTCTTGAAATGTACAACGTGCACGTGCAGGTCATTAGCATCCTGTACGTGGACAAATCACCATGTTGGTGTTTAGTTTGTTTGTTTCTTTGCAATATCTTATATGTTCTATTATATGAATTGATGTAGGAGTCAAAAGGAAATACACATTTTTCTTGCTGTTTTTTATGTAAGTTACATTAGATTGTTTTGTGGTCTTTTTTTGGTTTGTTTGTTTGGGTTTTTTTTTTATAATGTTTCATCGATTCTTTTTGGGAGGTCGCTTTAATCAATCTTACAAATTTAAGGGATCTTAAGAGTAAGACTTGATTGTTTTGTTGTTATTTTTGGTTTGTGAAATCAGATTTTCTATTACCAAAATAGGATTTTGACCAGTATATAAGTTACTACAACTTAGCCATATTGTAAACAACTATTTCAGCTTGTTTGTTTTTAAAAATACACTCTTCTAAATGTGTATGTGCAGGTCATAAATATCCCTTAAATCGACCTCTAAGCATTTACGTGCTTATTTTCTCCCTTTTGTATTTACAAAAAAACAACATTTTCATCAATATTTACTATGAGTTCTGTCTTGTTTAGATTAACAAACATTGGTTATTTCATAGGGCGTAAATTTGGATGACTTGGAAATGTGCATCGTGCATTTGACTTTATTCAGATGTCAAGTTTTGCATCAATAGTTGTAGTTTTGAGTTATTTGTTTTTCTAACTAAATATTATCCTTCCTCCAATGGAAAACAATTATTCTGTTTTTAGTTCTTTTTGGGGTAAAGTATATATTATACTTATTCTAGGCTATTTATTCTATTTTTGTTTATTAACGAAATAGATATTACCTTTTGTTCTTATAAGGATCGGTTGACTCATTAGTACATATTATAATGTAACCTTGTTAATTTAACACTTGATATTCTGTCCTCAAGTTTGAGGCTTTTTGTATATTTGTTTTTTTTGGGTTTTTTTCACTTTATCAAAATGTGACTTTGAAACTTTGAAAATTGGTGACAACCATCTGACAACTGGTTTGGGTTGTGGTGATTTCTACAGCATCATGATAATCTTGGACAGACCTACGGCGTCTCGAACTATACTGAAATATTGTTTCTTTTCTCATGACTGGGGTTAGTAAAACTATGTATAGATCCGCCGTTGGTCTGTTCAATTCATCTTGTTCTTCTAGACATAAGAGATACTTGAACTACATTGAATTTTTGTTATATGCTTGTCTTTTTCGTATGCCAATTCTACTAGTTCATATTTTTATGATTTATTATAAAGTTCCACGTGGATGTCAAAAATCATTGTAGAAACAGCTCTTGTATTGATATTACTAATTTGTGGCGATATCCACCCTAATACAGGACCATGTAATGCTTATGATCTTAAGATTGGGCACCTAAATGTACGTAGTATTCAAAAATTGATTTCATTAAATTGGATATAATAGAGCATGCATTTGATGGGTATGACGTAATCTGTATCACCGTGACATGGCTAAATAGTACAATTATGAACGATAGCGTCACTATTTCCGGTTACAATCCCCCGATCAGACTGGATCGCGACGGTCGCGGCGGCGGTGTTGCTATTTACGTAAAAGACCATCTTGTTGTTCAACGTATGAATGACCTTACATTAGTGGGACTTGGAAGCTTTATTGGTCAAAGTTAAGACTAAACAGCGTTCGTATCTTATCGGTACTTTTTATCGTGCCGACGACAGTAATGCCTATTGGGATCTAATTGAAAGATCCATTAGTAATGCAAGCGATCTTGATATGCCTCTTATCGTGCCAGGAGATTTTAACTTAGATGCGTTGACTCAAGGGAAAAGAAAGGTCGAAAACTCGAAATGCTATTTGGACTAAAACAATTGATCGTTGATCCAAAAAGAATTACTTTGCATAGTGCCTCTTTAATTGATCTTATATTTGTCTCCAGTATAAATTTTGTTACAGAATCGGGTGTATTAGATCCTTGTTGTAGTGATCATTTTTCTGTTTTTGTTAGTATTAAAGAAAACATGAAACGAAATGTTGGTCATAAAGAGGAAAGTATACTATTATGATCGCGCTGATCATAAATCGATATTTGATAGCCTAGTTAACGTTGACTGGTCTGAACTGACATGCCTATGTAATGTAAATGATAAATGTGTTCGTTTAGTAGAAATTATTTCAAACGTATGTGACCGCTTTATTCCTAACCGAATAATTACTGTAAGAGAAAATGACAAACCATGGATAAACACTCAAATTCGTAGATTAATAAGGAAAAGAAATAGAAAGCACAAGAAATCAAAATTAAGAAATCGTGGATGATTGGGCTTACTTCCGACAATGTAGAAATAATGTTGTTATCGCTATTCGTAAAGCTAAAAAAGAGTACGAGGAGAAATTTGATGCTAAATTAAAATCCGATTCTAGAAATAAAATTTGGTGGAAAATTGTGAAGACATACCTAAAAGGAAAAAATTGCTCAGCATATTTTCCTCGCCTCGAAATCAATGATACAGTACATGTATATGATGATAATACTGAAAAAGCTAACATTCTAAATGATTTCTTTGTAAATCAGGCAACGGTAGAAAATCCTTCTCTGGATATAAATGAAAATCAACCACTGTGTAACACGAGACTCTACGAAATAATCTTAACCAAATCCGAAGTTAAGGATATTTTACTATCGCTAGACATTTCAAAATCAACGGGTCCTGACGGAATAAGTAACAAAATGTTGAAAACTCATGCTCTTGCACTTTATAAACCACTCACCGATATTTTCAATTTTTCTTTAACTCAATGTATTTTCCCATCTATATGGAAACAAGCTAGAGTCGTTCCAATACCTAAGAGGGGTAACCTTTACACTTGTAACAATAATAGACCAGTTGCTTTGACTAGCTGTATTTCTAAAACGTTTGAGAAATGTGTTTAGAAATATATATACAATTACTTCATAGACAACAATCTCCTAACTAATTTGCAGTCCGGATTTAAACCAGGGGACTCAACTGTAAATCAATTGACTTATCTCTACAATTTTATATGTAAAGCATTAGATGAGGGAAAAGAGGTCAGAGCCGTCTTTTGCGATATTAGCAAGGCATTTGACAAAGTTTGGCACAAGGGTTTAATCCATAAGTTAAAAATGTATGGTGTGGATGGGAAAGTTCTTAACTGGATTCACAGTTATCTAGAAAATAGAATACAGTCTGTAGTCATAAATGGTAGCGAATCGGAAAGTCGGGAAATAAAAGCAGGTGTACCCCAAGGTTTCGTTCTTGGACCACTATTATTTTTAATATATATCAACGATATCATTGATAATATAGATAGTAATATAAGCTTATTTGCAGACGATTCTTCACTTTATATTATTGTTGAAAATAAAACGATCGCGGCCGCTTGCTTGAATAAGGATTTGGATACAATCTCTACATGGGCAACGAAATGGCAGGTAAATTTTAACCCCGAAAAAACTGAAAGCTTGACTTTTTTGCGCAAACAAAAAGTTGATACAACTGAAGATCTAAAGATGAATGATTCATTGGTTAGAGAAGTTAAGAGTCATAAACATCTAGGACTTACTCTACAAGAAGATTGCCGCTGGCACGAACATGTAAACGAAATGCTTAGAAAAATATCTCCAATTGTAAATTGCCTAAGAAGTTTAAATATAGATTAAATAGGAATGTTTTAGAAACTATGTATAAACAGTTTATATTGCCCCGTTTCGACTATTGTGCTACGATATGGGATAATTGTTCTAAAGAGCAAGCCTCTTTACTGGAAAATTTACACCTTGACGCCCTCAGAATCGTTTGTGGTGCTATTCGCGGAACAAATCATAACAAAATTTACGAGGAGACCTCATCTATTTCTTTGTCAAAAAGAAGGGAATATCAAAAACTTTTATTGTTTTATAAAATGTGTAATGGACTTACGCCGAGTTACCTATCAGATTTAGTACCTCCATCACTAGTGGACATATCAGGACGAAATATGAGACGATCGTTCATCATACAACCGATCCAATGTAGAACTGAAACTTTTAATAAATCTTTTTTACCTGATACCGTAAGAAAATGGAACGGGCTTCCCTCAAATATTAGAAATTCCGAAACCGTCAGTAGTTTTAAGAGTAGACTTCACAAAATGAAGCAGAGTTTATATTTTGATATTTACCACGGATCACGGTTATGTCAGATTATTCATAGTCGTTTAAGATTAGAATGCTCCGAATTAAATGCTCATCGTTTTCAACGTTCTATCCATCCTAGTCCTATTTGTTCATGTGTTCATTTGTACGAAGATCCATGGCATTTCTTCTTTATATGTAAAAACTATAGCAAAATAAGACATGAAATGTATTTCTATAAAAAAGGCTATGACATAAAGTGCATTCTTTTTGGTGCTGTATACGTATCAAAAGAAGAAAATTTAAAATTGTTCAGTCAGTTCATTCTTTCATAATGGAAACTTGTAGATTTGGCAAAGTCATATGAATTGATCTTTTGAAATATATATCATTGTACTAGCATGTGTACGACACATTGTTACCCACAGTGAGGTATTGTATCATCATAGTCGCCTGATTGATGTCACAAAGCTGATTTTTATGTTTTGTTATGAGGAGAGGCCTTAATATGAGCTGTGCTTGTTTGCCAATCCTCTTCACCTAATGTATAATTTATGGTGAAACAAATATGTTTAAACCTACTTTTAGTGCTATGATTTATGAAGAACTAGGACGCTACCCTGTCAAATGTAGAAGACTGTTTTCTTAGAAAAAATCTGCTTAAGTTGTTGGAAACTAATAACTGTATCCTCAGGGGCTGCTATGAGTATCTCTATAATGATGTGGAGTCGGGTTCAGTTAAGAATTGGGCATACCAGGTTAAATCTATTTTATCTTCAATTGGTTTTGCAGAAGTATGGTATAGACAAGAACTGCACCCAAATTTCCTACCTGTAATTAAGCAAAGAAATAATGACCAAGCCTTTCACTGTATACTTGGTCAGATTTCAACATCAAGAAAATGTTTTATATATAAGCATATTATTGATTGCTGTACTTTGCAGCATTATTTAACAAAGTTTATTCCAATAATGTATCGAAAATATTTGTCCAAATTTCGCTTGTCAGCTCATGATTTATTAATCGAATGTGGAAGATATAAAAATATTTATGTAAGTAAAAGAAAATGTATGAATTGCACCTTCGAAATTGAAGATGAGTTTCATTTTGTCCATTATACATAAATGTTAGACAAATATACATTAAGCCATATTACTGGAAAAATCCATCTGTTTATAAATTAATCCAGTTATTTAGTTTACAAAATGTTAAACAGCTGTGTAATCTTGGTAAATATTTGCTTAATGCGAGTAATATAACAAGTTTGTACTTAAAATAATAATGTGCATTCTCCATATGTATCTACGCTGCAATCACCGTCAACCTGTATGACTTTTTGTATCACTTTATGTAACCGCCAATAAGTTGTGTAACTTAAGGTTAATAAAGAATTGACAGGATCCAACAAAACAACCCACCCAATACCACTTCTCACCACCAAGATAGAAGCTGCTACTACTAAACCTAAACATTCCTGAACATAAACCCCTCCTTATAAAATGGCGGACTTTACTGTACTCCAACAAAACGTACATGGGCTAGGCACCAATGGTGCTGAACGCAAAGTATTGATACAAAACAAATCAATACAACCAAGCGTAATACTTCCACAGGAAACAAAATTATCTAAAAGAAGGGATTATAAAATCCCAGGTTATAACATACTAAGAAAGGATCGTTTTACGGAGATAAGAAAAATCCCACAAGGTGGACTATTAATTGCCATAAAACATTGTATTGATTACAAACTCCAAGATATAAACATTGAAGGCATAGAAATCAATGGCGTAACAGTTAACATAAATGGTAATAAACCAACAAATGTTATTAATGTCTATTTACCCAACAGCACAAAAATTACAGTTGAAATACTCAACAAATTACTACCCTATCTCGCCAACTCAGCCTATTTGGGTGGTGATTTTAATGCACAACATAGCCTCTGGGAGGCAGACGATAGAACCGATACCAGAGGTTCAGTCATACAAAAATGGTTAGAGGATAATAAAATTATTGATCTCAACAATGGCGAACCTACTTTTCACAGGCTAACACAAGGTATATACACCACAATAGATCTTAGCATTATTACACCAGACCTAGTTATGGATGCTAGTTTATATGTTCATTACGACAGATTGGGGGGTGGGGGGGGGGGGGGGGGGGGGGGGGGGGTGATCACTTCCCACTATTCACCACATTAAAGAACAACAATACACAACAGGCACACAAAAACAATACCCATAACAGTTGGAATTTTAACAAAGCTTATTTGGAAATAGTTCAAAATATTTGTGAGCAAAACCTAAACAATGATGTAAAAGACGAAGATGTTAACATATACAACAAAAATATCACCGAGGTAATTATTATGCTGCTAATGTAGCCATTCCAACCAAAAGAACTCACAACCTGTACCATGGTGGAATGAAGAAATAATGCAAGCAAGAAAAGAAAAGAAAGAAAACTTCTCAGGAAAAAAGCTAAAAAGGATAAGAAATTAATACAACAAGCGGCAGCAGCTAGAAATAGAGGCAAAACTTTTTATTAGTAAGGCAAAAATCCAATCATGGAAACAAATGTGTAGCACATTAGATATCAAATCTAACTCAAGGCAAGTCTGGAAAAAGATAAATGTCTTTAGAGGTAAAAGCACTAAATCCCATATCCCAAGTATCAACAACAGCAAAAACAAACAAGAAAAAAAAGACAATTTATGCAAACAATTCTCACAAGCAAACTCAACCAATAACTACAAAACTGCTTTTCAAGATAAAGTAAAAAAAAACGTTGTCCGAAGGACAAAAACAAGTCAAACTTATGGTACAATAAGCCATTCACAATATCAGAACTTAACAATAATGAAAAAATAAAAAAGGAACAGCATCTGGTATTGATCAAACCAGTTACACAATGCTTAAACATCTCCCCTATAAATGTAAACAAGTGTTATTAGATTTCTACAATAAGTTATGGAAAGACGGCAAATTACCAACAGACTGGAAAGAAAGTCTTATTACACCATTACACAAACAGGGAAAAGACCCTACTAAATCCGATTCGTATAGACCAGTCTCCTTAACATCTAATCTATGTAAAACACTTGAAGCTATGGCAACGAAAAGACTACAACACGATATAGAAACTAACGAATTGATCGCACAAAATCAATCAGGATATAGAAAATCCTATAGCACCACTGACCATATTGTTAGATTACAACACTCTATCAGACAAGCTCGACAAAATAATAAACTCACTACAGCAGTCTTTCTAGACTTAAAGTGACACAGAGTATCCTTCTTAAAATTTTATTTGGTTTTGACAAGCTACAAAATATCTAATATGCTGATTGAAGTTCATATCTCATCACTGGACTTGCAAATATATCCATTTATGCATAATACCTCTAAAATGCTTGATTTTATGGAAAAATCAAGAAACATCTAAAATACGTTTAATATTCGAAATTATGCATTCAATTAATCTACCTATTAGTTACAATACCTAATAAACACTATCAATTGAATATATCTTCCTGTCAGCTTATGACAAGGTTTCAAAATTACGTTTGGCGAATTTGTGTGCGCCACTCAAGCCACATTGTCCGGTTTTCGATCAAAATCCCGACTTTGAATGGCCGTATTTTCGCTCTAATGAACTGATTGACCTTTAACTTGTTATTTTCAGTAACAGTTAGTGGTTCCCGATGTAATAACATCGATTTCAAAATTTGACATATGTGATCCTATCAACATACTCTGTGTCTCTTAAAGTAAAGCATTTGACATGGTCTGGAAAACAGGCTTGATACAAAAAGTTAAGAAAAAGGGCATACAAGGGGAAATGTTAAACTTTATAAACGGCCTTATGTCAGACAGAACTTTTCGTCTTAAAACAGATGATCAAATATCAGACAACTACAATTTAGAAAATGGAACCCCACAAGGAAATGTAACTCTTACTATATAAATCTCTGATTAAATCCAAACTGCACTATGGAGCAGAAGCTTGGTGCGACACTAGTCAAATCAACATACAAAAACTAAAAACCATACAAAATCAAGCTTACAGATATATATCAGGATGCTTAAGTGGCACATCAAGGGAACTAGTCAGACATGAACTAGGCGAACTCCCGCTAGAAAAAGAATGGGAAGATAATATTACCAACTTTATTGTTAGATCAAAGCATAAGCCATGTTTTCAAAATATTATCACACGAAAAAAGCAAATAATGACTAAAAGAGTTTTAAAAATACCAACACCACTTGGTGTTACCATGAAAAAACACATAGACAAATATGACCTTGATAAAATAGACGTTATTTCTGACCCATATACCAAGCATATCCTTAAACCTCCAGACGTCCCCGATATCCAAGTTGATATCAAATTGAAAAACCCTATAGACAAAAATAATCCAAAACCTAATGACCTCAGTAACACTCAAGTCTATATAGAACAAAACTACAATCAAAATAACAAGTGAAGAAGCGAGCAAAGCTCACATACCCCCGCTCCCCACTTTGTTCAAAGAATTTCAAATAGTAAAACTGATTAATATTGGTTAAAGTATGATCGTTGAGTATACAGTAAGTCATTGTGTAAGTCTTCTTTCAACTGAAACCCAAATACCGAATTCATTAAGAGGTTTTACAATTAAAAGGGTACATCTAGAGATAATGGTTGATCTTTGTTTCAAATTTGAGGTAGTTATCATGAATATTCTACGAGATGCAGTGAGGACAAAACTATTTTTGTTGAGTCACTTTGTAAGTTATGTTTTCAAAAAAAAACAGAGAAGAAAATCCATATATATCGTTTAACTCTCACAAGGCATATCTCGGGATCATGGTTGACATGTGTATGAAGTTTGATGAAGCTAGCATGCATAGTTTAGGAGATCTGCTCTGCACAAAAGGACTTCCTCAAAGAGTCACTTTTAGTCACGTTTCCATGGAAACCGCAAAAATGAAAATTCAGAAATAGTTCTAACCCTCAAAAGGCACAACTATGGATCATGGTTGATATTTGTATGAAGTTTGATGAAGCTAGCATGCATAGTTTTGGAGATCTGCTCCGCACAAAACCACTTCCTCAAAGAGTCACTTTTTAGTCACTTTTCCATGGAAACCGCAAAAATGAAAATTCAGAAATAGTTCTAACCCTCAAAAGGCACAACTAGGGATCATGGTTGGCATGTGTATGAAGTTTGATGAGGCTAGCATGCATAGTTTTGGAGATCTGCTCCGCACAAAGTTTTGGGACGGACGGACAGACGGACGGACGGACGGAAAGAATGAACGCTATATACCCCCGCTTACGCTGTAAAGCGGGGGTATAATTACATTCAAATCTTTACTGACGGTTCTAAAGATGAACAAGATGTGTTTGTGAAACACGAATGCCCCCGGATGCATATGTCAAGTATCAAAGACCTAGCTCTGACCAATCAAAAGTTATAAACCAAGGTTAAAGTTTTTGTGGACAAACGGACAGACAGACAGACAGACAGACAGACGGACGGACAGACGGACAGGTGAAAAACAATATACCCCCGGAATCTCCGATTCGGGGGCATAAAAAGGAAGAGTAGGCTCTGGGATAGCCTTCACTCACACAGGTGATGAAGATATATCCCTTTAACTACCAGACAAAACCTCTATCTTCACAGCTGAACTTGTAGCTATTCGACAAGCACTCATTATCGGTAAAGGCTACAAACACAGAAATATAGCTATATTTACAGATTCACTCAGCTCACTGCAAGCTATACAAAACAAAACGGAAAAAAATAGTCATGAACTTCTACACCAAATTTATCAGGGGTATAATTATCTAATTCAGGATAACAACAATGTTAGATTTATATGGGTACCTTCCCACATAGGCCTAACAGGCAATGAAAGAGCTGATCGAGCAGCAAAAGCAGGCCTAACCCACAGCAATAATGTCAACATACCATTTACTAAAAAAGAAATTAAGAGCATTGTTAAATCAATTAGAACGGATGAATACAACACTAACTTTAAAAGCATCTGGGGACATACCCAGTACTATCAAGTACAACCTACAAAAGTTACAAAGGTTAAAAAATTCCACAACTTTAGAAGGGTTGATCTAGCCATAACTTAGGCTCAACGATTTTTTGCAACGGGGTTTATCTCCACAAAATAGGGAAAGCACCAAATATTCTATGCAATCAATGTAATGTCGAAGACACCATACATCACATTCTGTTTCAATGTGATAAATACCAAAAACACAGGAGACAACTCCTATAAAAAGTAAGCGCTAATACCCCATAAGAACTGTTAGCCTATACCAAAAATTACCAGTATCTTTCAGTATTCCTACTACAAACTAAATTATATAAAACATTATAAATATAACCATCTAGCCTTACACCCAAACTCCTAACCATTACCTATCCACCTCAAATACTTATACCCTATTAAAGGGTTACCCAACCCTAACAACCACCTTACGGGTAAAACTCCCAGAAGGACCCTAGGACTGATCTCTTAAACCTCCTTCTCCTGGTAAGTGTGGTCATGGCGACCCGCGACCAGAACTGGGGGTGAGATGGGTTCACGAGTTACATTACCTCAGAACCTCCTGCGCAAGCCTATGCAAAAAGGCACGTAAGAGATTTCCACCTATCACCTAAAATAATATTTATCTCACCCATGTTTGGGATAACTGGTAGGACATGGGCACAGGGCAAAATGGTTAAAATTCTTCACTACAAGTGCACGGTGTGGCTATCTCCAGCGCTTTACTAAATTAAAACTGGTAATTTTCTCAGTACCAAACCTCAAAACCCTCACTGCCTGGTTCTGACCCGGTTCAGTGGGGAGGACAGGTATTGTACCTTAAGTGTATGGTGTGACTCCCCCCTGCACTTTGCATAGGTACAATACCAATCAGACGACCTTCAAGAAAGAAGAATGCACATTGCGAAGATACCAACGATGGAAACAATGGCAAATAACGGACTAAGTATATCAAACCAAAAAGATAAGTATTACTCCATTCATTTACTTATCAACGAATGTTAACGTAACTTCACTAAAAAACTATAAATACAAATACAATTCAATCACAATTATTCAACTACAATTTTATTTTTTTCACAATTAAAAATTCCATTTCAAATAACAACTTAAAGCTTTTTACCTCAACTTAACAAATCTTACTCTAATATAATAATAATAAAATAAAATATAATTTCCCATACACAATAACTTTTTATCTCTTTCAGGTACCATTTCATCCCACGGCAATTAACAAATTTATTTACAATTTATAACCCCCCCCCCCCCCCCCCCCCCCTCACACATACACACACACACACACACGCACACTATTCCAAATTCAAAATTAATAATATTTATTGTTTAACCACTTTCGAATATTTATTAACCTATTCTAAATTTCATTCCCCCTTTTTTTGGAAATAACTAAGGCATAGACCCCACGTCGGCGACATCACCGTATGGTGAAAGAAGACGTTAAACTCCAACCCAACAACAACAACAACATTTGAAGGCGATATTATCTATAGTAAATAAATAAAGAGGGTCTATGTTGATTTTCTTAATACATGTATTTCATACTATATAATTTACACATAAAGTTTATTCACATTTATGTTCCTTTTCAAATAAAGGTCGCTTGGTTTGTGCTGTTATGTTGTTTATGTTGTTTCTTATTTTGTTTACTTTGTTTCAATTCCTATGTTGATGGTTTATGACTGAAAAAGAACAGAAAATGATGAAAAATAAATCAGCGATGTGTTATATAGCGTAATTTCAAATAAAAATTATCATTGAATGAATGTTGACATCATGTTGTTACATACTTGTTGTGTTCACTCGCTTGTAGAAGGTGGGAGTTGAATCCGAGCCCGTAAGTCGAGTAAATCAACATCAAATTAAATTTTTCTTGTATGTTTCAAACGTATATACCGTTAGTATTAATAAATATCACTTTTATCACAATTCATGTTTAAATAAGATAATTACATGTATGTTTTAACATTCCCCGTCCCAACTTAGGATCCAGAGTTGGGACGCGTCCCATCTTAAGATTGGGCGGATCCGCAGTTGGGATGATACATTTGGATGCGGTAAAGTCGTAGACAAAACCTCAGCAGCCTCAAAACACTCCCCTGTAGAGTGTTATGGGGCTAGCCCGAAAACACTCCCAGTGCCAGTCCCAAAATACTCCCCTCAGCCCCAAAACACTCACCTTCCGCCCCAGAACACTTCCCCTGTTAAGACTAAGAACTCATTTTTTGCAATGCCCCTTGTTCCATATGTAAGTGTAAGTGTTCTCCATGTTTTCTGACCCTATCTCTGCTATCCTGATCAATTTGTATATAGTGTATCATGTTATGCTCTTGTACCAGCGTTAGTGGAGATTTGAATAATAAATGAATCTGAACCTGGCATATTACATGGTGATCATATGAATCTTCACGATGTTATTTCATACATGTTTAGTTAGTTGATTTATTTATTAAGGTTATGTTCTGGCTTTTTATTTTCATGGATCTAAAAGATGAATGTTATCAGCTTAAAGTTATTGGATGTTTGGTTGATATGTAAGTATCAATGTGGAGTTTTTAAGGCTGAAAGTCATGTATTTACTCCTTATTATATCGTTGAAATTGTAAAAGGACGCTAATATGTTCTTTAGAATGGGGCTGGTATCTAGGTGCAATGGACAACATATGGAAGTGGATTGTTTTGAGGCTGGTATCTACATGTCAATAGATGCAATAGATAACACATTGACGGGGATTGTTTTGAGGCTGGTATCTACATATCAATAGGTGAAATAGATAACATATGGAAGGGGATTGTTTTGGGGCTGTTATCTACATGTCAATAGGTGCAATAGATAACAAATGAAGGTGGATTGTTTTGGGACTGATATATACATGTGAATAGGTGCAATGGACAACATGTAGAAGGGGGTTGTTTTAATGCTGGTATCTACATGTCAATAGGTGCAATGATAACATATGGACGGGGATTGTTTTGGGGCTGGTATCTACATGTCAATAGGTGCAATAGATAACTCATTGACGGGGATTGTTTTGAGGCTGGTATCTACATATCAATAGGTGAAATAGATAACATATTGAAGGGGATTGTTTTGGAGCTGGTATATACATGTCAATAGGTGCAATGGACAACATATGGAAGTGGATTGTTTTGGAGCTGGTATCTACATGTCAATAGGTGCAATGGACAACATATGGAAGGGGATTGTTTTGGGGCTGGTATCTACATGTCAATAGGTGCAATGGACAACATATGGAAGGGGATTGTTTTGGGGCTGGTATCTGACTCTTGTATCATTGTTCTGACTAAACTTACCGTTTTCGTAATCAGACACATAATAGGTATAACATTGTCGTTAGTCATTGAACATCCTTTTTCATTCACTGTAAGCAACAAATGTTATATCTACTTTCCCTTTTCATACACTGTAACATACATATTGAATACTTTCTTTTGATATGGAAAAACGACTTTTGTTAGTTATGCTAAAACAATTTTATTGACGCGCCGCGACCTTAGAGATGACTTATAAAACATTATTTTGTATTCAAACAATCGTGTTTTATCTATTTAGTTGATAGTTGCAGACATTTTTGGAGTTTGGAAATTGAGACGTGAAATGATAAGTAAATATTGACTGCTGTACGATTATGTTGACAGTTTAAGAAATAATGTTTTAAAATAAATGAAATCTTTTTCTAATTCAAATGTGTGATATAATGTTCAAATGTTCGAAACATAAAACATCATTTATGTTCATAAAACGTTTCAAAATGCAATTTATTTACTAACCGAACTGAACTTCATTGAATTATTTTGTTCCTCTGTTCCTGTAAAATTTCCCTTGATACTTATTTTTCTAGCAAATAATGGTGAATGTTGAATGTTTTTGTTGTAACGTCTTCTCAAAACACGTACTTATTATAAAAATTGTTTTGTAAAAATATCTAGAATCTAAATGTATATGTGCCAATTACACAAGACAGTGACACCACAAGACAAGCAGCCCCTCCCCAAAATCATAAGTATTCATATCTTTGTGATGTAACATATTGTATATATAATGATTTTGAGGACCTGCTAGTACGAACACTTTCTAAATCGAATGTTCAAACAATCTGAATGTTTTAGTTGCTGTTCAAGATATAGATACTAAAGGTTGCAATTTTATTCAAAGCAAAGTAATACTACAGTTTCGTTACAGTTATGAAATATTCAATAAATACAAAAACGTTGAAATTGAATACAATTTGTAAACTAATGTTAGATTTTTTAAACAATTGAAAAACATATATAAGTTAACAAAGTTTTCTCTTGCACATACATATGATAGAGTGAAGTCGTAGGCTGTTATCATGCTTTGCAAAATGTTACTTTTTCTGGAATATCCTTCACAATTCATCTGGATGGTGGATGTGATAACAAATGTTAACTTTTGATTCGAATGACTACATATGCTTCTATTCATATACCTTAGCAGTTATTCAACAATGTTTATAACTTATAAGGGGAGTGTTTTGGGACTGGGGGGAGTGTTCTTGGGCTCTAAGAGTGTTTTGAGCCTAGCCCCAGAACACTCTAGAGTGTTTTGTGGCAGGGGGGTGTTTTGGGGCTCCTACACCGGCTCGTAGACACGAATTCCCTTTTGCACACGACACGTCACATTTTATATATTCGATTTGTTTTTTATGTTAATAATTATGTCAAGTCTGGTAATTAGTTCTAATCCGCCCTGCAAAACAAAAAAAAAGCGAAAACTTCTACTTCTACGAAAAGACCTAAAAATCCTCCTAAGAAAAGACATAAATTCACTCCTACGAACGGAATGCTCCTACGAAAAGACACTAAAGATACTACAAAAACTTAGAAATATATATTTAACATTTGATAGTTTGACAATGAATATGTCGTTAGTTTTGTATCTATTCTACGTAAAGCTAATAACATTCTAGGTAAAGCTAGCGATATCCCCGTGATCAATATTCATGCAACATGATATGAACTACTAAAACAGACAATTATAATTAAAAATAAAGCCATTGGCTCTGTAGCTCATCAGGCTTTATCATCAATTATGCTGTAGAGTGTGGCCAATGTGATTCCCCCTTTGTAGAGGCCACAAGTGATGAATAGAAAATGACAGTTCAACATCACCTATCGGGGGGGGGAGCCGAGCTATTTATAGAAAGACGTCATTATGGTGCAATATCCAGCCTATTGTTAGATTCATTTTGGGATTGCCTAAAGGTTAAAAATAACTCGTGAGGCGTTCTGTAAAACAGTGTTAGACGGCCTATTTGAATGGATTATAGTCAAACAAGTAGATGCATGGCCTTATTATGGTTAAATTTGGTTAAACAGGTAACAAATGTTGAATGTTATGAATTATTGAATATAGTATATGTATGAGTATAGGAATCCTCATAGGCTCATTATGAACACTGGCCAAGTCACAGGGAGAATTCAATTAGGTCAGCCCAGTGACCTAGTCACTCAAGCAAACAGGGGAGGTTATGTTTACATCCCCATGTCTAAAGTGAGGCGAAAAGGCGTTTTGCAGTGAGAAGGGTCAAGTTAAAAACATGAACGGACATGTCGCTTTACATTGAAAATAACAGTATTTGTATAATTGTATAAATAACGCTTGTTAGGTACAAATACGATCAGATCAAACAATAAAAAAACAAGATGATACATCTTCAAATATTTATTATCCCCAGTTCATTCAGGTCAGATAGAGTTGGGGTACCTCACACTGGCCTTTACAAAATCAACTGCATGGACTGTCAGGGACTAATGAAGTCATTTCACAATCTATTATTTGTATACACGCTTCCATCTGTCGTTGTTGTTGCTGTTTCCATTTCACAGTGTCAAGTTACTGTCAACCAAGGAAGGGATAACGTCGAAGCACAAGTGATATATTCACAGACTCTTTCAGAAATGAATGAGGGCTTCCTTCTGCACACTTTATACACACTTCTATTTCATCGGTATCTTTCAAAATTACTGGTAGGAACCATAGCTGTTGTAAGTAATAATTAGGCCCATCTCTCAGATCGATTCGTCTCAACAAGGGCAGGTATTGTTCACCCACATGTGAACTGTCGCATAAATTACACAACACGTCAGTTGTATTATTGAGATCTTTTGTCTCAACTTTGCCTAATTTCAGTTCGGACAATGCCGCCATCCACACACCATCCAGTTTCAAACGTTGAGATAGTTTGACACGAAAGCGATAGGGTGTATTGTTCGGAAAATAATGCTTCTTGGAGTCTACATCGCTCAG